>LR738713.1:499179038-499257171 GCA_902687465.1 Secale cereale
TGTGTGAGGAAAACAACACGGTTCGGTGATATTGATGATGTGATTCTTGAGGAAGTCACGATGAGCTTGAGCATGAGTTGATTACAACTCCTTCTCGATATTGATGTTTGTAACCTCCTGATACTTGTTGCAGACGCATGCATGTCCTTGATATATGTTGATCATACTTGCATATGAAAAACTAGCTTTACACAAAACTGCCAATATAGCAGTAGAGCCTTGCATAATTATTCTGTTATCACTCTTGGGTTGCTTGCGAGTACATTCAAAGTACTCATTGGCTTGCTACTGGTTATTTTATTGGCCAAGCATGAAAGAGCAGGTATTGAAGAAGAGATCTTTTGTGACGATCGTGCGAGCTAGGACACTTCCCAGTCATAATGCCTGTAGGGTTAAGGCGGATGGCATGGGTCCAAGTTGTCGACGAAGATTTCCCCTGCGATGATTTATACTCAGTACTTGACCATAATGGTCCTACTTGTGTAATACGGTATGTATGGACGTAAGACTCTTGTTATTCAGCTTCTGTGTGTTCAGTGAGCATTGATCTCTGGGATCACTATACACGTGCATTCGGTGATCACGACTTATGAGTCGGGGTCCCCACAGAGCTGGTATCAGAGCCATCCTGACTGTAGGAAGCCTTAGTTAGCATGGTCGTTAGTTAGGGTAAAATTATTTCCAAAACTATTGCTAGTTTTCAAAACTATCTATACTTCTCCTCCCTTCTTAGTTATTTTCGAAAACTAAGGAATACATTCCATATTGATCTCTTCCCCTTCAAAACTTTTGGTCGCTAGAACTCTTATGCCCTTGGCAACTGGATTTCTTGAAATCCTTGTGGATAATCTAGAAAGATGATAGCTTGCCCACCTCTTCTAAACACAAGATTGGTGACACCACAACAAGACGATGCCAACAGAAGATACATCCTCGAGGAATGAGGACATGAAGACCCAGAAGATGGTGACACCCTTGACACTGCCCCAAGATGATGCAACCTTGGCCTACGATGCACATGGCATAAGTTATGCAAGATCATGATATACATCGCTAATAGAGCAACCATGTCCTTACCGTTGTTGTATCGGCAACCACTGGTGGATGAGAACCTCACCATTTGGTCCGCCTCACTATAGTGAGTAGGAAAAACGGTTCTCTTCATCCTCCGCTCTTGGTGTCGATGTTGTCATCAACGAAACCGACATGTTGGACCTCTATTATGCCTTGTTATTGTCATTGCATAAAGGATTGCCTACCTGGTACCGTCGACGCCTTAGAAGGCAAAAGAGATCGTCATGATTAAGAAGACAAGAGGAGACCAAGTCAACGCCAGCTACGAGGAGCCACCTTCACCCCATCACCTCGTCAGACGAGGAGTTGATTGAAGATTCTTTAGTCCCAACCCGGATCGTCCATCAAACAACTACAAGGTACATAGCAACACCTGAGGAAAACTCAGAAGACTGCACGAGGCACAAGGCACCACTACAGAGTTCGAGAACTCCTAGGGTAGGATGAGTCGTGTACCCTCTATGCGCAGTCGAGTCCGTATGATGGTTCGAATAGAACCATGATTGTGTGTTGCTTATTTTTATTGTTTGTATTTTGATATAAGTCACACTTTTGCCCTAGGCAACAAGTACACGACTATATCACCTTCCTTACATTGTTTCTTTTGTTGGTCCTTTTTCCACCTGTTTGTATGCACTTGCACTATAGAACCCCCCCCCTCCTCCATACTACTTTTCCCTCTCATCTCTCTCCTCAACTGAAGACCGGCAAGACAAGATACACCAAGGATTCTACTTCGGCAACCAACTGGCACTGAAGACTTTTGTTGCGGCTCCCTCGTCCAAGTAAAACCCCGTGGAGTTATGTTTACCCCTCAAGATTAGAAACCCATCCCGAGACCCTTCGAGACTTCACGAGATACTCCAACTCGAATCCTTAACCATGTGCTTAACCCACATAATTGCGAGAAAACCAGTTAAGCCTCCGTAACCCTGCACAACACTAGGTTCGGTATGGAACTAGTGGACATAGTGAACGAGCACATTATCATTCCAATATAGCACAAGAACTAACGATGCCATTGGGAAGACCAATTTGAGGATATATGAATAGAAGACAAATGACTTGATGAGTTTATATCAATGATTTTGAGGAATTATATGAGGATATTTAGTGGATTATGAGGCTTTCATGTTGACAGATGAATTTGGTGGGATCACGTCAATAGAGTAGCATAGCCTTCATTACCCTGAGAAAGTTGGATTTTGTAGGACAATTGAAAGAACATGCGGTGCCCCCATGTTTGGTTTTGGTAATTGATGAAAATCTCTATGGACTAATTATTGCCTTGAGTTATATTTGAAGGATTTGTCCATAGGCTTTTCTTGGAGTACATTTGTTGGTTTCAAGGAGAGTTTGTGATGACAAGGTGCTATTAAGGAATTATCCAAAGATTGGTCTTATGAGTGTTGAGCTTATTGCAAGCATGTCTTGAAGAGGAAGAGTGTGTGATCATTCATGTTTACCTTCAAGACATCATCCAAATGAAGAGAGTTGGAAAGATTCAAGGTTGATCAAGACTAAGTACACAGAGTGTTTCAAGTTGATCAACACACAAAGCGTAGAAGATGTACCGAGAGGGATCAAGCGATCCCATGGTATGGTAAGCATTGTCAATTACGTTTTGTGTACTAACCCATGGTCTTTGTGAGAGTTCTATGTGGGGTTAGGCTATCTTCCATGGGCTTGCGTCAAGAGGAAGATCACATACAACCCATGGAGGATGACATCAAATCAAGGTTGTGGTGTGCAAGTGAAGGAAATATGCCCTAGAGGCAATAATAAATATGTTATTTGTATTTCCTTATATCATGATAAATGTCTTTTATTCATGCTAGAATTTTATTAACCGGAAACTTAGTACATGTGTGGATACATAGACAAAACAGTATGTCCCTAGTATGCCTCTACTAGACTAGCTCATTGATCAAAGATGGTTATGTTTCCTAGCCATAGACATGAGTTGTCATTTGATCAACGGGATCACATCATTAGGAGAATGATGTGATGGACAAGACCCATCCGTTAGCATAGCACTATGATCGTTTATTCCGAGTGTCGGAGATTAGGATTTGTCACTCCGAGTGTCGGAGAGGTATCTCTGGGCCCTCTCGGTAACACACATCACAATAAGCCTTGCAAGCAAAAGACTAATGAGTTAGTCACGAGATGATGTGTTACGGAACGAGTAAAGAGACTTGCCGGTAACGAGATTGAACTAGGTATAAAGATACCGACGATCGAATCTCGGGCAAGTAACATACCGTTTGACAAAAGGAACAACGTATGTTGTTATGCGGTTCTGACCGATAAAAGATCTTCGTAGAATATGTAGGAGCCAATATGAACATCCAGGTTCCGCTATTGGTTATTGACCAGAGATGAGTCTCGGTCATGTCTACATAGTTCTCGAACCCGTAGGGTCCGCACGCTTAACGTTTGATGACGATCGGTATTATGAGTTTATGAGTATTGATGTACCGAAGGTAGTTCGGAGTCCCGGATGAGATCACGGACATGACGAGGAGTCTCGGAATGTCCGAGACATAAAGATTGATATATTGGATGGCTATATTCGGACACCGGAAGTATACCGGAAAAGTTTCGGATTTATCAGGAATGCCGGAGGGGGTTACCGGAACCCCCTACGAGAGGGGATGGTCCATAGTGGGCCTAAAGGGTGAGAGAGAGGCAGCCCATAGGGCTGGCCGGCGCCCCCACCTAGGAATCCTAGTTGGACTAGGATTGGGGGGGGGGGGCGCCACCTCTCCTATTCCTTTCCCCCTTCTTCCTTTCGGTGAATCCTACTAGGAATAGGATTGCAATCCTATTCCTAGTAGGACTCCCTCCCTAGCCGCACCAAGAGAGGTTGGCCGGCCTCCCTCCCCTGCTCCTTTATATACGGGGGCAAGGGGGCACCCAAAGACACACAAGTTGAATTGTTTTAGCCGTGTGCGGTGCCCCCCTCCACAGAATCACACCTCGGTCGTACCGTCGCGGAGCTTAGGCGAAGCCCTGCGCCGGTGAACACATCATATCCGTCACCACGCCGTCGTGCTGACGAAACTCTCCCGTGAAGCTCAACTGGATCAAGAGCTCGTGGGACGTCATCAAGCTGAACGTGTGCTGAACGCGGAGGTGCCGTACGTTCGGTGCTTGATCGGTTGGATCGCGAAGAAGTTCGACAACATCAACCGCGTCACTTGACGCTTCCGCTCCCGGTCTACGAGGGTACGTAGACACACTCCCCCCTCTCGTTGCTATGCATCTGGTAGATAGATCTTGCGTGATCGTAGGAAAATTTTAAAATACTACGTTCCCCAACAATGGCATCAGAGCCAGGTCTATGCGTAGATGATATGCACGAGTAGAACACAATGAGATTGTGGACGATACTAGTCATACTGCTTACCAGCATGTCATACTTTGCTTCGGCGGTATTGTGAGATGAAGCGGCCCGGACCGACATTACGCGTACGCTTACGCGAGACTGGTTTCACCGTTACGAGCACTCGTTGCTTAAAGGTGACTGGCGGGTGTCTGTCTCTCTCACTTTAGCTGAATCAAGTGTGGCTACGCCCGGTCCTTGTGAAGGTTAAAACAGCACATACTTGACGAAACATCGTTGTGGTTTTGTATGCGTAGGTAAGAACGGTTCTTGCTATGCCCGTAGCAGCCACGTAAAACTTGCAACAAACAAAGTAGAGGACGTCTAACTTGTTTTTGCAGGGCATGTTGTGATGTGATATGGTCAAGACATGATGAGTTATACGGTTTTGTATGAGATGATCATGTTTTGTAAAGTTATCGGCAACTGGCAGGAGCCATATGGTTGTCGCTTTATTGTATGAAATGCAATCGCCATGTAATTGCTTTACTTTATCACTAAGAGGTAGCGATAGTCGTGGAAGCAATAGTTGGCGAGACGACAACGATGCTACGATGAAGATCAAGGTGTCAAGCCGGTGACGAAGGTGATCATGACGGTGCTTTGAAGATGGAGATCAAAAGCACAAGATGATGATGGCCATATCATGTCACATATTTTGATTGCATGTGATGTTTATCTTATTATGCTTCTTATTTTGCTTAGAACGACAGTAGCATTATAAGATGATCCCTTACTAAATTTCAAGGTATAAGTGTTCTCCCTGAGTATGCACCGTTGCGAAAGTTCGTCGTGCCGAGACACCACGTGATGATCGGGTGTGATAAGCTCTACGTTCAAATACAACGGGTGTAAGCCAGTTTTGCACACGCAGAATACTCGGGTTAAACTTGACGAGCCTAGCATATACAGATATGGCCTCGGAACACTGGAGACCGAAAGGTCGAGCGTGAATCATATAGTAGATATGATCAACATAAGATGTTCACCATTGAAACTACTCCATCTCACGTGATGATCGGACATGGTTTAGTTGATTTGGATCACGTGATCATTTAGATGACCAGAGGGATGTCTATCTAAGTGGGAGTTCTTATGTAATATGATTAATTGAACTTTAAATATATCATGAACTTAGTCCTGGTAGTATTAGCATATCTATGTTGTAGATCAATAGCTCGCGATGTTGCTCCCCGTTTATTTTTCATATGTTCCTAGAGAAAACCAAGTTGAAAGATGTTAGTAGCAATGATGCGGAATTGTTCCGTGATCTGAGGATTATCCTCATTGCTGCACAGAAGAATTATGTCCTTGATGCACCGCTAGGTGAGAGACCTATTGCAGGAGCAGATGTAGACGTTATGAACGTTTTGACAAAAGCTCGATATGATGACTACTTGATAGTTTAAGTGCACCATACTTTACGGCTTAGAACCGGGACTTCAAAAACGTTTTGAACGCCACGGAGCATATAAGATGTTCCAAGAGTTGAAATTAGTATTTCATACTCATGCCCATGTCGAGAGGTATAAGACCTCTGACAGTACTTTGCCTACAAGATGGAGGAGAATATCTCAACCAGTGAGCATGTGCTCAGATTGTCTGGGTACTACAATTACTTTAATCAAGTGGGAGTTAATCTTCCAGATAAGATAGTAATTGACAAAGTTCTCTAGTCACTATCACCAAGTTAGTAGAACTTCGTGATGAACTATAGTATGCAAGGGATGACGAAAACAATTCCCGAGCTCTTCGCTATGCTCAAAGCTGCGGAGGTAGAAATCAAAAAGGAGCATCAAGTGTTGATGGTTAGCAAGACCACTAGTTTCAAGAAAAAGGGCAAGGGAACGAAAGGGAACTTCAAAAGAATAGCAAGTCAGTTGCTACTTCCACGAAGAAACCCAAAGCTAAACTCAAGCCTGAAACTAAGTGCTTCTACTGCAAAGGAAATGGTCACTGGAAGTGGAACTGCCCTAGATACTTGGCGGATAAGAAGGATGGCAAAGTGAACAAAGGTATATTTGATATACAGATTATTGATGTGTATTTTACTAGTGCTCATAGCAACCCCTCGGTATTTGATACTGATTTAGTTGCTAAAAAGGTAGTAACTCGAAATGGGAGTTGCATAATGAACAGAAACTAGTTAAAGGATGAAGTGACGATGTGTATTGGAAATAGTTCCAAGATTGATATGATCATCATCGCACACTCCCTATACTTTCGGGATTAGTGTTGAACCTAAATAAGTGTTATTTGGTGTTTGTGTTGAGCATGAATATGATTTGATCATGTTTATTGCAATACGGTTATTCATGTAAGTTAGAGAATAATTGTTGTTCTGTTTACATGAATAAAACCTTCTATGGTCATACACCCAATGAAAATAGTTTGTTGGATCTCGATCGTGTGATACACATATTCATAATATTGAAGCCAAAAGATGCAAGGTTAATAATGATAGTGCAACTTATTTGTGGCACTGCCGTTTAGGTCATATTGGTGTAAAACGCATGAAAAAAACTCCATAATGATGGACTTTTGGAATCACTTGATTATGAATCACTTGGTGCTTGCGAACCATGCCTCATGGGCAAGATGACTAAAACTCCGTTCTCCGAAACTATGGAGCGAGCAACATATTTGTTGGAAAATCATACATACTGATGTATGCGGACCAATGAGTGTTGAAGCACGCGGCGGGTATCGTTACTTTCTGACCTTCACTGATGATTTAAGCAGATATGGGTATATCTACTTAATGAAACACAAGTCTGAAACATTTGAAAAGTTCAAAGAATTCAGAGTGAAGTAGAGAATCATCGTAACAAGAAAATAAAGTTTCTACGATCTGATCGTGGAAGAGAATATTTGAGTTACGAGTTTGGTCTTCATTTGAAACAATGTGGAATAGTTTCACAACTCACGCCACCTGAAACACCACAGCGTAATGGTGTGTCCGAACGTCATAATCGTACTTTATTGGATATGGTGCGATCTATGATGTCTCTTACCGATTTATCACTATCGTTTTGGGTCATGCATTAGAGACAGCTGCATTCACGTTAAATAAGGGCCTCATCTGAATCCGTTGAGACAACGCCTTAAGAACTGTGGTTTGGCAAGAAACCAAAGTTGTTGTTTCTTAAAATTTGGGACTGCGATGCTTATGTGAAAACACTTCAACCAGATAAGCTCGAACCCAAGTCGGAAAAATGTGTCTTCATAGGATACCCAAAAGAGACTGTTGGGTACACCTTCTATCACAGATCCGAAGGCAAAATATTCATTGCTAAAAACGGATCCTTTCTAGAAAAAGAGTTTCTCTCGAAAGAAGTGAGTGGGAGGAAAGTAGAACTTGATGAGGTAATTGTACCTTCTCCCATATTGGAAAGTAGTACATCACAGGAAATTGTTCCAGTGATTCCTACACCAATTAGTGAGGAAGTTGATGATAATGATCATGAAACTTCGGATCAAGTTTCTGCTGAACGTCGTAGATCAACCAGAGTACGTTCCGCACCAGAGTGGTACGGCAACCCAGTTCTGGAAATCATGTTACTAGACCATGATGAACCTACGAACTATGAGGAAGCGATGATGAGCCCAGATTCCGCAAAATGGCTTGAAGCCATGAAATCTGAGATGGGATCCATGTATGAGAACAAAGTGTGGACTTTGGTTGACTTGCCCGATGATCGGCAAGCCATCGAAAATAAATGGATCTTCAAGAGGAAGACCGACGCAGACGGTAATATTACTGTTTACAAAGCTCGACTTGTTGCGAAAGGTTTTCGACAAGTTCAAGGAGTTGACTACGATGAGACTTTCTCACCTGTAGCAATGCTTAAGTCTGTCCGAATCATGTTAGCAATTGCCGCATTTTATGATTATGAAATCTGGCAAATGGATGTCAAAACTGCATTCCTAAATGGATATCTCAAAGAAGAGTTGTATATGATGCAACCAGAAGGTTTTGTCGATCCAAAAGGTGCTAACAAATTATGCAAGCTCCAGCGATCCATCTATGGACTGGTGCAAGCATCTCGGAGTTGGAATATACGCTTTGATGAGGTGATCAAAGCATATGGTTTTATACAAACTTTTGGAGAAGCCTGTATTTACAAGAAAGTGAGTGGGAGCTCTGTAGCATTTCTAATATTATATGTAGATGACATATTGTTGATTGGAAATGATATAGAATTTCTGGATAGCATAAAAGGATACTTGAATAAAAGTTTTTCAATGAAAGACCTCGGTGAAGCTGCTTACATATTGAGCATCAAGAATCTATATAAATAGATCAAGACGCTTGTAAGACTTTCGATGAGTACATACCTTGATAAGATTTTGAAGTAGTTCAAAATGGATCAGTCAAAGAAGAAGTTCTTGCCTGATTTGTAAGGTGTGAAGTTGAGTAAGACTCAAAGCCAGACCACGACAGAAAAATATAGAGAGAATGAAAGTCATTCCCTATGCCTCAGCCATAGGTTCTATAAAGTATGCCATGCTATGTACAAAACACGTTGTGTACCTTGCCAAGAGTTTGACAGGGAGGTACAATAGTGATCCAGGAGTAGATCACTGTACAGCGGTCAAAATTATCCTTAGTAATTGGATGACTAAGGAAATATTTCTCGATTATGGAGGTGATAAAGAGTTCGTCGTAAAGGGTTACGCCGATGCAAACTTTGACACCAAAATCCAGATGACTCTAAGTATCAATCTGGATGCGTATTGAAAGTGGGAGCAATTAGCTAGAGTAGCTCTATGCAGAGCATTGTAGACATAGAAATTTGCAAAATACATACGGATCTGAATGTGACAGACCTGTTGACTAAACTACTCTCACAAGCAAAACATGATCACACCTTATTACTCTTGGGTATTAATCACATAGCAATGTGAACTAGATTATTGACTCTAGTAAACCCTTTGGGTGTTGGTCACATGGCGATGTGAACTATGGGTGTTATTCACATAACGATGTGAACTATCGGTATTAAATCACATGGCGATGTGAGCTAGATTATTGACTCTAGTGCAAGTGGGAGACTGAAGGAAATATGCCCTAGAGGCAATAATAAATATGTTATTTGTATTTCCTTATATCATGATAAATGTCTTTTATTCATGCTAGAATTGTATTAACTGGAAACTTAGTACATGTGTGGATACATAGACAAAACAGTATGTCCCTAGTATGCCTCTACTAGACTAGCTCATTGATCAAAGATGGTTATGTTTCCTAGCCATAGACATGAGTTGTCATTTGATCAACGGGATCACATCATTAGGAGAATGATGTGATGGACAAGACCCATCTGTTAGCATAGCACTATGATCGTTTAGTTTAACTGCTATTGCTTTCTTCATGACTTATACATGTTCCTATGACTATGAGATTATGCAACTCCCGAATACCGTAGGAACACCTTGTGTGCTATCAAACGTCACAACGTAACTGGGTGATCATAAAGATGCTCTACAGGTGTCTCCGAAAGTATTCGTGGTGTTGACATAGATCAAGATTAGGATTTGTCACTCCGAGTGTCGGAGAGGTATCTCTGGGCCCTCTCGGTAACACACATCACAATAAGCCTTGCAAGCAAAAGACTAACGAGTTAGTCACGAGATGATGTGTTACGGAACGAGTAAAGAGACTTGCCGGTAACGAGATTGAACTAGGTATAAAGATACCGACGATCGAATCTCGGGCAAGTAACATACCATTTGACAAAAGGAACAACGTATGTTGTTATGCGGTTCTGACCGATAAAAGATCTTCGTAGAATATGTAGGAGCCAATATGAACATCCAGGTTCCGCTATTGGTTATTGACCAGAGATGAGTCTCGGTCATGTCTACATAGTTCTCGAACCCGTAGGGTCCGCACGCTTAACGTTTGATGACGATCGGTATTATGAGTTTATGAGTATTGATGTACCGAAGGTAGTTCGGAGTCCCGGATGAGATCACGGACATGACGAGGAGTCTCGGAATGTCCGAGACATAAAGGTTGATATATTGGACGGCTATATTCGGACACCGGAAGTATACCGGAAAAGTTTCGGATTTATCAGGAATGCCGGAGGGGGTTACCGGAACCCCCTACGAGAGGGGATGGTCCATAGTGGGCCTAAAGGGTGAGAGAGAGGCAGCCCATAGGGCTGGCCGGCGCCCCCACCTAGGAATCCTAGTTGGACTAGGATTGGGGGGGCGCCACCTCTCCTATTCCTTTCCCCCTTCTTCCTTTCGGTGAATCCTACTAGGAATAGGATTGCAATCCTATTCCTAGTAGGACTCCCTCCCTAGCCGCACCAGGAGAGGTTGGCCGGCCTCCCTCCCCTGCTCCTTTATATACGGGGGCAGGGGGGCACCCAAAGACACACAAGTTGAATTGTTTTAGCCGTGTGCGGTGCCCCCCTCCACAGAATCACACCTCGGTCGTACCGTCGCGGAGCTTAGGCGAAGCCCTGCGCCGGTGAACACATCATATCCGTCACCACGCCGTCGTGCTGACGAAACTCTCCCGTGAAGCTCAACTGGATCAAGAGCTCGTGGGACGTCATCAAGCTGAACGTGTGCTGAACGCGGAGGTGCCGTACGTTCGGTGCTTGATCGGTTGGATCGCGAAGAAGTTCGACAACATCAACCGCGTCACTTGACGCTTCCGCTCCCGGTCTACGAGGGTACGTAGACACACTCCCCCCTCTCGTTGCTATGCATCTGGTAGATAGATCTTGCGTGATCGTAGGAAAAATTTAAAATACTACGTTCCCCAACAGCAAGTTCAAGGGATGCATCACGAGGAGATCAAGTACTTGAAGCTTGCCGTCTATTGTGGTGACAATGGACTTGTGAAGATATGCCGAAGAGTGGCTCACCCATAGTGGAGTATGGGGGGAGCAATCTACTAGTCTTCACCGAGCCAATGCAATCAAGAAAGGTGGTCCACTTGAGGAAGTCAAGATCGTCTACATCTGGCTCAAGTGGACTTTGTGCAAGGCAAAGGTTTGCCCTTGATAGGTTCTCTATTTTACCGGTCTCATGGTGGTAGTTTGGAGACCGGGTTATAGGATCGATTGCCGTACTATCAAGGGGGGCTCTCGAGTGAGTAGCTTGATCATATCATTCGTAGAGAGCTCAAACCATGCTTGCAACATATTTCTTGGTTCTTGTTTGGTTTTCTTCTTGTGAGATTTGGAGCTTATGGTCATCTTATTGACAAGCTTGAGTTCATCGAAAACGGAGTTCACATGCTTCTTCTATTGCGTTTTCGGTGTTGGAGATTTTACCGGTCTCTTTCGAGGAAGGGTTTTCACCTTTTTCTTATGGGCCTTTTATCATTTGCTTCTTATTGTTATTTCTATCAGGATTGTGTTAGGCCATGTCATTAGTTTTCCAACTATCAGGCCCAAGATGCGATTCTATCCCGATCACGTGACACTTACGTGATTGGGGCACAACCGCATTTCGGGCGCTTAGCAAGATGGATATCATTACATCGTACCATTACATACATACATGGGGGATACAACAATACATGCAAGTCACATGAATACATCAACATCAATACAAAGTATCCGACTACGGATACAAACAAGAAAAACACAAGACATCCATCTGCTATCCCAGGCTGCCGACCCGGAACCTAACCCAAGACTGAAGAAGAAGAACTCCAACAAAAGAACAACGCTCTCACGTCAAGTCATCAGAAACCTGCACCTGCAACTGTTGTTGTAGTATCTGTGAGCCACGAGGACTCAGCAATCCCATAACCATGGGTAACAAGACTATCAAAGCTTAATAGGAAGGGAGAGGTAAAGTGGTGAGGTTGCAGTAGCGACTAAGCAATATATGGTGGCTAACTTACGAGTACAAGAATAAGATGAGCATCTACGCAAGCGGTCGCAAACTAGTAGTGATCGCTAAAGATCCTGAACTACCTACGAGTCAAACATAACCCCACCATGTTCTCTTCTCAAAATGAAAAGAGACAGTCATGGTTACTCACACAGTTGTGTGTTTTACTTCGGATCCTCTGTCAAGTTTTCTACAACCGGACATTAACAAATTCCAATCTGCCACATAACCACGGGCACGACTTTCGAAAGATCATAACCCTGCGGGGGTGTCCCAACTTAGCCCATCACAAGCTCTCACGATCAGCTAAAGTAATAACAATTATTACCCCTTATCTTAGGGAAATCCGATCAGGCTCGGTATCCCGGTGCACAAGACATTTCGACAATGGTAAAACAAGTCCAGCAAGACTTCCCGGCGTGCCGACACCCTGATAGTAGCCGCGCGTATCTCGTCTCAGGCCATGTCCGGATGGGCGATTATACGAGTAAAACCAGCCCTCGGGTTTCCCCAAGGTGGCCCCACATACTCCCCGTTTGGGACCAACACCATCAGCACTGGCCCCCCTGCTATGTAGAAAGAATCCACGGGTAGCGCTAACTTCCTATGCAATTTAATTAATTAATTAAGTTGTTATTATGAGCAAATTAAAACCAATGTTGGGCCTTGCTGGAGAAGTTTTATTCAAAGACGAAGTGTCAAGGGGTCCCCATATACCCAACCGTGTAAGGAACGCAAAATCAAGGAACATAATGCCAGTTTATCGGCGCCTAAGGTGGCATGAGTGGAACAAAACACCGAGCAAAAGGCCAAGCCTTCCACCCATGCCCAGTATATAAGTGAGTTAATAATAATAACAGATATTGTGATATTCCAACAACAAGTTCCCACCTGGAACGATCTTCATCTTCACCTACAACTAACAACGCTATAAGAGGGGCTGAGCAAGTGGGTAACATAGCCAAACAATGGTTTGCTAGGAAGGTGTCAAAGGTTAGAGGTTTCATGGCAACAAGGAGAGGGGCTGACAATAATGATGGGTAGCGCGACATATAACGATAGCATCGAGACAACTAAGCATGGCAATGGTAGTAAAGGTATCCAAGGGTATGGTCATCTTGCCTGAGATCCCGCAAGGAAGAAGAACGGTTCCATGAAGAAGACGAAGAAGAAGCCTCGAAGACGAACCACGGGTAGACGAACGAATCCTCACGATCGCAACGGAACAAGCACTAACGAGAAGAAGCAAGCAATACGGTAAACACACAACACAAGAACATGACAATATGCTCCACCAAGTATGATGCAAGACAAGTCTATATATGATGCAATACATGGCAAGGTAGGAAGCACACAAGAACAACACAAGTCTATATATGATGCAATACATGGCAAGGTATGATGCAAGACATGTCTATATAGGAAGCAATACATGGCAAGGTAGGAAGCACAGGAAAACAACACAAGAACATGACAATATGCTCAACCAAGTAGGATGCAAGACAAGTCTATATATGATGCAAAACATGGCAAGGCAGGAAGCACTCAAAAAACAACACAAGTCAACAAGTTTAAATGAGGCCGGAAACTACATATAACAAATCTGGTAAGCCCTCATATGCATAGTTTGAAATTAGTCCAGATCTGAACAAACCTTAAGTTAAAGTGGTTAAACAGCAGATTAACATGCACCATGATGATCTACACGAAATTCTAGTCAAGTTTCATATAAAGTTCGTTTTATTCGGAGCTACGGCCTAGAAGATATGAGCAAAACAAGACAAACATGGCAACGGTGCAAGATGCACCCAAACATCAAGCAAACTCACTCCAAACATGAAACAATATGATATTATGAATCTACATTCAAAATCACACAAGTTTCATATAAGACACACCCAAAACGGAGCAACGGGCTAAAAGATACACATGAAACAAGATATAACAACAAGCTGAAGTTAACAGCCACATAGCAACTTCGGAGCAAAGTAAATATAAGCTAATGCACTCAAACATGATAACAAGAAGCATGAATGTCAAGTAGACATGTTACTTAACAAGTAGGAACTTGGAACACACCCAAAAGCTTGCTGGAACACATTTAAACAAGCATGGAAAGTTGCAATAAAATTATCCAGACTTAGCCAAAATCTGGGAAGGCAAAAACATCATCACGATGCTGCCTTCGGAGGCACAAAACAACATGCATATCAACTCTAATAAGAACATAAAGAGCATGGACATGTAGTAGACATATCCTACAGCAAACAACTCCATTGGAGCAACTCCATAGGAGGCATGGATCAACAGCAACAAGCTACACCAAATTGAACATGCTGTTAAAAACCTGACAGTTATATTTTATAGCAACTTGAGAGCAAGAAATAAATAAGCTACAGCAGGTCATATGAGCAAGTAAGGGCATGAATAGATAGACAACAACATGGACAACAAGGCATGATCATAAGCCACTCCAAAACAAGCATGGATTTGACTAGGGCATCAAGCAAACATAGCATCAGGATAAGACAGATTCCAGACTTGGCAGAATTTTCACTAAGTACAAAACAGTTATGTTGGCATGGCATGTTTACAAGCATGTTTAAGTCACCTCAAGGCATATCATGGAAAGATGAATGCACCACAGCAAAGACCATATAATGGTGCTTCTAAAACATCTAGACATGTGGCATGAAGACAAACACATCAATATCAAAGAGCAATTGAAATCAGCATCTCATAACAAGTTTCAGCTCTTAACATCTAAATGCACTATTGCAACAGAGATTAACATGGCAATATGAACTCAAAGAAGCATGCTACAGCAACCATCATGTAGTACTCTTCATAATGAACATTTTGACATATCATATGCTTCATTTGGATAAACATGCACCAAGTTATCACATCTCAAACATGGCAACAAAATAACAAGTAACGGCAGTTTATAACAAGTAGCACTCTTGCAACAAAGATTAGAGCATCTAGATGAAGTCAAACAAGCATGGCACAATGGAACAAAGTGTAGAGCATATCACCACGATCATTTTGACATATCATTAACCCAAATTGGACATACACACAAATATTTATAGGCATGCAAAGTATGCATCAGAAATACAAACTCAGGGTCTTCCCAGACTTAGAAAAAAATGCATGGGCGCTGGATAACTAAAAGTTGCCCAGGCGGGGATTACGTGGGCTCACCAAGCAGGCCGTGGCCCAGGTCAGTGGAGAGGCTTAGCAGGCCGGCGGTGCAGTGGGCCGAGGGGGGGGGTCCTTGTCGGGGGAAACTGTCCGCCACGAACACCTATGGGACCGGAGCCCCTTGTCTGTGCGGTACGAGGGCGGAGGGAGCACGAAGAGCAGATCGTAGCGAGCACGCGGGCAGTTTTACCCAGGTTCGGGCCGCGGTAGACGCGTAAAACCCTAATCCTGCTTGGTTGTGTATTGAGTTGGAGAGCTCGGGGGCTTGAAGAAGCAGCTACACCGAGCGTATGAATGATCTAGGTTTCGAACCCCCTCCACGTTGTGCATGGGCCTCCTTTTATAGTGCAAGGGGTCACCGACAGGTGTCAGCGTAAGAGAAAGGGGTAAAAACGTAAAAGAGGTGGTAGTTGTAACAGTGCGGGAACAGTGAAGCTACAGTGCGCGAACAGTGGTCTCTACCTACTTGGACAGTGGGGGACAAGGGCATTTAATGCCCGTCGCCGTCGACCCCAAAAGCTCCCGCCCTTGCGTCTCCGTCCGCCACGGCGATGGATCCACCACCGTGGAGTGCCACCGTGTCCCCCAGGCTGCACAACCATCCGCCACGCGTCTCTGGATAGGCCCCAGGGCGACGCGTGGGCCGATGAGCTGGAGCGCGGGCACACAGCGCAACTCCCCCGGCAAGCACCTTGCTGGGGCCCTGATCTTGCCGGGCCCGGGAGCTTGCCGGGCTCTGAAGCTTGTCGCTCCCCGGGCCCTCGCCGGATCTTCTACGATGAAATCTTCTAGTCTTCCTGGCAAGCTCCTCTTGCCAGGGCCTTGTGCAGGTGAGGTGATCTTGAGCCTGGTACGGCCTTCCCGGCAAGCCCTACTTGCCGGCTCGTTCTTCTGTCTTGCATACTTTTTTTTGAATGGTTTAAATACGGAGCAGGAAGGTCTCCGGCGAGCACGTGGTAAACCCTGCCGCGGGGAGCTGCAACTGCCCGTGCACAAGTTGGGGTACTAAGGTACCCCTACCTTAGTACACCGACAGGAGCCCCCGGGCCTGGGCCACACACGGTGCCGAGCGCTGTTGGGCCAGGCCCAAAACAGTGCACGGGCACACGCGGCCCACGGCGCGCCGAATCCACTTCCGTATCCGCCGCATCCCCCCGTAACGGCACGCGTCGATTGCGGCGTCGTGGGATGGGACATGCCCACGATCTCTTAATGGAAAGGGCGAAACGCCCCCCACTTCCCCATAAAAGCAGAGGAAGCAGGAGCGGTTCCCCTCCTTGCGCTTTCATTGCATCGTCTTCTTCCTCCAAAGATCCTTCTTGCGCTCCGCCTCCACACCCCCGCCGCCGCCGTCTGCATCTCCGGCGTCGCCGGGCTCTTCATCCCCCTTCCTCCGCCGCGTCCGCCATGGCCCCGAAGACCAACAAGGCGAAGGCGGAGAAGGCCAAGAGGGAGAAGTCGGAGCAAGCGGCGAAGCTCGCCGCGTATCGGAAGCAGCACCTCGTCTTCCCGCCGAGGCTCGGCGCGCGGGAGCTCTGGAACAAGTACTACTTGTTCTGGGCCAAGGAAACCAAGGCGCACCCCCGCACGCGAGCTTATCCGGCCGCCGCCAAGGACAACTACCCCGGCGGGTATTACTTCTTCACAGCCTTCTTTCACTGCGGTCTTTGCCCTCCTTTCTCTGATTTCTTCTGCGACATCATGCACACCTATGGCCTCCATCTTCTTGACTTCACCCCCAACGCCATCCTCACAATGGCGTTTTTCGCACATATGTGCGAAAACTTCATAGGAATACACCCAAATGTAGCGCTTTTTAGGCACTTCTTCACCCCTAGAGCAGAGGCCGACGCCCCCCTCTCCGGAGGAATTTCTTGGGTTTTCCGTCTGAACAAGAAGGGGTCCTACTTGCCGGGGGAGCTCCGCGGCAAGTGGGAGGAATGGCGCGCGGAGTGGTGCTGGGTTGTTGAGGACGAGCCGCAGGCCTTCACCGCGCCGCGCACAACGCCCATCGTGCGCGGCAGGGACTGGAGCGAGCTAGACTCGGACGACATCAAGCTCGACATCGCGCTCATCCGGATTCTTCGTCTTCGGGTGGCAAAGCTGTCCGTTGCAGAGGTAGGCGCAGACTTCCTCCGCCGTCGCATCGCCCCTCTCCAAGACAGGAAAAGGCCGGCCTGGGAGTACGGCGGCCCGGCGGATATAATGAGGCTGCGCCCCGGGCTAAACTTCAACTTCACGACGCTGGAGCTGAAGGGGATGGTCCGGGAACTCTTCAAATATGACCCGGCACACCCTGAGTGGTTCAGACCTCCCCGGGAAGTGGTGCCCCTCTGCAACAGCACAGCTTGTGATCCTCTCCGGGTCATGATGCCCGCTTGCGATTCGCACGGCGTGGACCGCACGTGGATTCCGCCCAAGCCCATCGACGTCCTCAACTTCTACGACAACCTCGTGGCGGTGGCGAAGAACAAGAATGACATCAAGGAGCACACGCGGGACACCACCGACCAGGAGATTGCCTACATGGCTTCTCGGGCTGAAGAGGCCGCTGCAGCCGCAGCGGCAGGAGATTTTGGATACACGCCTGAAGAGGCGGAGGTTGCGGACGCGTCCAGCCAGGCGGAGGAGGCGGAGATCCGCAGATTGCTGCAACTCCCTCCCGACGCACTCGCCGGGGTCCCCTCTCTGAGGCACTCCGGGATCCACGGGATCGCGGCCGAGGCCGCGGCAAGGGACGGCGCTGCCGGAGGGAACAGAGGCGCCGCGGGAAGCGGAGGCGCCGGAGGAAGCGGAGGCGCCAAGGGAAAGGAGGCCGCAGCACAGGGCGCTGGGCCCAGCGGGCCAGCCGGGGAGGAGGAGGAGGAGGAGGCCGAGGACTCCGACGGATCTACGGAGCTCTACGCCGACGACCTCTCCTCGTCGGAGAGCTCCCCGCCCCCGGCAAGCCCAAGGCAGTCCCCACCGAAGCGTCTCCGGAAGGCGGCGACGGGGGAGAGGGCGCAGGCGCCCCGGCAACAACCAGCTCGCCGGGCAGCTCCCCGGGGGAGCCAAGCCGCGCCAAGGGCGACCGGCGCACCAGCCACAGCAGAGGCGGCCCGCGCACGGGCCACGACGGAGGCGCCTCGCAGGCCGGCGTCGAGCCGACAGGGGTCTTCTCGGAGCGGAGCAACGGCTCCGCCCGCTCCTCGGGCGCCGGCTACCACAGGGGCTGGGTCTTCGCAGCCCCCAGCCCCAGGGACCACGAAGCGCGCGAGGGAATCTTCGTCTTCCGCTCCTCGTGCCGACGCGCCCCAGGTGGAGTATGACTTCTCCGCCTTGAGCGAGGACGACGAGGAGGATCAGGAGTAAGGATCCGATATCTTACACCTTCTCGAGCTTAGTCTTGATTATTGTCGATGCTGATTTTGTTTGTTGCTTTGATTTCAGGACCTTGGTTCAGCGCGCGGCGAAGAAAGCCAAGGCGCCCGTGGTCGAGGCCGCGGAAGGCTCGGCCATCGCGGCAACAGGGGACGTGCCGGAGCCAAGCCTGCCGGACCCAAGCGCTGCTCCGAGGAGCAGCCCCCAGCGCAGCCCCCAGCGTAAGTCTGGGGTCCATCCTCCCGCTTGTCGGGGTGCGCTTAGGGATTTTGTCTTGTTTCAACATCTTGATGTTTTTTTTTTGTCTTTTCTTGCGCAGAGGTGGAGCCGCAGCGGCAGGAGCGTCCGGAGACCGTCCTTGAGGAGCCGCAGGCCCCGCCGTCCCCGCCAAGGCCGAACTCTCCGGCAAGGGAGAGTGCTCCGCCAAGGGCGGGTACTCCGCCAAGGCAGAGTACCCCGCCAAGGGCGAGCAGTCCGGCGAGGGCGGCCACTCCGCCAAGGCAGAGCTCCCCGGCGAGGGAGCCCGCCGCTGAGGACGTCCGCCAAGGTAAGTCTTGTAGTTTGTCTTCTTGGCTTCGTCTCTTTTTGGATATTTGCTTGAACTTCTTTTTCTTCTTCTTCTTTTTAGATCCTCCTCCTCCCGAGCCGATGGAGACGGAAGTCATCAACATCGAGGATGAGGAGGGCGCGCAGGGCGGCGGCGGCGAGGTCCCCGTCGCCGAGGACACGGCGAGGGCTGCCGAGCCGGCCGCGCAGGAGACCGCTCCGGCTGCGGACGCAGCGGCCGGGGAGGGGGACGGCGACCGCACCGCCGACCCGGAGGCGGCGGGAGCATCAGATGCTGCGCCGGCCGCCGACCCCTCCGCCGGCAAGGAGCAGGGCTACTACCTTGAGGCCCCCAACGGCGTCTTCATCCAGATGCCTTGGGGGTCTTCGTCTCGAGCTCCCGCGGAGGGCGAGGCGTTTGACGGGGAGGTCCTCGCCTCCGCGGGTCTGAAGATTGTCGAGGCGCCCGGCGGGAGTGAAGGGCCCGAGGAGGAGAAGCTGCTCCACCAGCTCCTGGCCCTTTACCGGGCCAGGCAGGCGAAGCTTGCCTCCCGGGAAGCCCTTGCCGCCAAGGCCGCCGCGGAGATGGAGAAGCGCGCGGCAGAGCTTAGCGCCGCCAACCAGGCGGCCCTCCGCGAGGTGGCGGAGGAGCGCGAGCGGCTCGCCGGCGAATACCAGGAGTGGGTGCTGGAGAAGGCCGAGGCTGAAGAACAGCAGCGGCTCGCCGGGGTGGAGCTGTCCCGACGAGAAGGAGAACTTGCCCAGCGGAAGGTCCAACTCGACTCCCATGAGGAGGACCTTGCCGCTCGGGAGGAAGCCCTTGGCGGGGAGCTGAAGGAGGCGAAAGCCGCCACGGTTGCCGCGGAGACCGCCAAGAAGGAGCTCGCCGCCAAGGTCGTGCAGCTGGAGAAGGCGCTGAAGGTGAGCGCGGAGAAGGTCGCCGCGCTCATCACGGAGCGCGAGAAGGACGCCCACACCAATTCCGAACTCCAGGTGCGTCTTTCTAAGAGGGGCGACGAGTTGAAGGCCGCCAAGGACTCCATCGAGGACTTGGAGTTGAAGGTCTCTACACAGAAGGATTCACTTGACGCTGCCCGGGCTCGGGAGACCAAGCTGAAGGAGGAGCTCCGCAAGGAGCGGACCTTGGTGGACAGCGCCAACCAAGCGGCTGAGCTCTTCCGCAAAACCGTTGAGGTATGGACCGAGGACTTGGTATCTTGCGCGTCCAACATCGACCAGGAGCTGCTGGCGTTGAAGCTGGAGCACCTCATCTACTCCCCGGATCCAAACCTCCCACACAACGCCAAGCTCAGCCTCTTCTTCCGGGGAATCGCACCGGCCCTTGCTGATCTGCGGAAGAAGATCCCCGCGCAACTGGCCGAGGAGACGCGCCTGCTCTGCATGGGAACTCTGGAGCGCGTGCTGACGAAGATCGTGTACCGCAATCCGGGCATCAACCTCACCAACGTTCTTCGCAGCTTGCCGGCCGATGCGGACATGGAGGCTCTGAAGGAGCAGGTCGCCCACATCATAGCCAAGGTGGCCAAGATCTCCAGGAAGGAGGGCGACCGCGTAGATTAGGCCTCCATTATCTTTGTCTCTTTTTGTTGCTGCATATGATGTCATGAACTCATTAGTCCATTGTGACAAGTTATCCTTTGTAAGATATTTATCTCATTTTAATCAATCAGTGCAATGTTATCTTCCTTGTCTTAATCCTTGACTTTGTATGTTTTTCGCCCTACGCTCCCGGGGAGCTTGCCGGCAAGGGGCCTTTGCCGCGAGCGCTGAGTGCTGGACTCTGAGCAGCCTGCTGGCCAAGGTCTCACCGGCAAGCAACCTTGCCGCGGCTAGCCGCAACGCACTTAGCTTGCTGAGCGTACTCGGAAACGAAACAAGGGCGCGACACTTGTCGCAGCTCACTTAAATCGTTGAGTGAACTCGGAAACAAGATAAGGGTGCGGCGAGCTACGGGTAGGTTCCTCCGCGCACAGGTTTTCCATACAAAGTGTGATTGTTCAAGGAAGACAACTAAAAATTTAAAATTTGAACTGGTCAAATTCTAACAACTTAGCTTTCATATATTGCTTGCTTCCCGGTAAGGCTTCTCTTTCTTGAACAGCACTTGGTTCCTCCTTCACCTCCTTCCCCCCCGGCAAACTTGTGCGCGAGGAACGTTCCTTCTGCTGAAGAGGCAAGGAAAAAGGAGAGGGAGACAAGTATATGGCCTTTCGGCGTGCTAATGCTTACCGGGTACTTGAGTGTTGCACCAAATGCCAAACAAAACATGCAAATAGCAAAGAAAAGCATGCAGAAGGCAATCAACGCAAAACACAAAAGAAACTTTACTGATGCACGGGGTCTGCGCCCGGCTTTGTACAAAGGGTTACATGCAACAGCGGCAAAGCTTGTACAAAAGGTGGTTGCCGGAGCGGATCACGGCAACCGCCCCTTATGGGTGAAACTTGCGAAGATGCTCTATGTTCCAGGAATTGCTCACCGTTAAGCCTTCTTCGGTCTCGAGGCGGACAGCGCCGGGCCTCGTAACTTGTCTCACCCGATAAGGGCCTTCCCACTTCGGCGTCAACTTGTTGGAATTCTTGGCGGACTGAACGCGCCGAAGAACAAGGTCGCCTTCCTCGAGACTCCTGGCCTTGACCTTGCGGCTATGGTAGCGGCGCAAGGCTTGCTGGTATCAAGCAGCTCGTACAGCAGCCTGGAGACGTCCCTCCTCGAGGAGCAATGCATCATCTTGCCGCAGTTGCTCTTGCTCGAGCTCATCATAAGCGAGCACTCGAGGAGATCCGTATACGAGTTCCGTGGGGAGAACTGCCTCTGCTCCATAGACTAGAGCAAAGGGTGTCTGTCCGGTGGCTCGACTTGGTGTCGTTCTAATTGACCAAAGAGCCGCCGGTAGCTCCTCTATCCAATTTCTTCCGCACTTGCGCAGCCTGTCAAAGGTCCTTGTCTTGAGTCCGCGCAGCACTTCAGCATTGGCCCTCTCCGCTTGACCGTTGCTCCTCGGGTGAGCAACAGAAGCGAAACAGACCTTGGCGCCAAGGTCTTGGACGTACTGCATGAAGGTGCGACTAGTGAATTGTGTACCGTTGTCGGTGATGATCCTGTTAGGGATTCCGAAACGGCAAACAATCGATCTGAAGAACCTGACTGCTGACTGTGCTGTCACCTTTCTCACTGGCTCCACTTCTGGCCACTTTGTGAACTTGTCGATTGCAACATACAAGTACTCAAAGCCCCCGACAGCACGAGGGAAAGGGCCGAGAATATCGAGCCCCCAGACCGAGAAGGGCCAGGACAAAGGGATTGTTTGGAGAGCTTGAGCTGGCTGATGAATTTGCTTTGCATGGAACTGGCACGCTTCACACTTGGTTACTAGTGCAGTTGCATCTTGGAGGGCTTCTTGCCAAAAGAACCCTTGCCGGAAAGCTTTCCCGGCAAGCGCCCTTGCGCCAATGTGGTGGCCGCATATGCCTCCGTGGATTTCTGCCAACAGCTTCTGTCCATCTTCCCTGGAGATGCACTTCAACCTGACACCATTGAGTCTTCTTCTGTACAGCTCGTTATCCACGAACTCGTACATACTTGACTGCCTGGTTATCTTCTCTATCTCTTGAGGTTCGTCGGGAAGTTCTCTGGTCTGCAGAAAACGGACGATCCGCTGCGCCCATGCCGGAGCCCGAGGCTCAACGGCAAGGACTAAAGGCTCGAGGGCCGCTGCGGGAACCTCAGCTTCTACGGCAAGGACCTCTGGTTCTGCCGGAGCTGAGGGTCCCCCGGCAAGCTCGCCGGGGCGAGGCTTGTCGGGAACGCTTGCTTCAACTGTACAGACCCGAGGATCTGCAGGAGCAAACTGTTCCTCAGCGTTGTGGTTGTTGATCTTGGGGACCTTGGCGGCGGTTTGAGGAAGATCCGCCGGCAAGTAGTCGCCGGAGACCAACTTTCTCTTCTTGGACTGCCCAATTGATGGTGTAACGGATGGTTGAGTCAGCTTGAGTAAGAAGGTCCCTGGTTCCACAGGTAACTTCATTGAAGCACATTTTGAAAGGCCATCTGCAATTTCATTCTGAGCTCTCGGGACGTGCTCCATCTGCAGACCTTCAAAGTGCTCTTCAAGCTTCCTCACTTCATCGACATAAGCTTCCATCAAAGGGCTCTGAGAGTTCTTGTTGACTTGCCGGACCACCAACTGAGAATCTCCCCGCACAATCAGCTTCCTGATCCCAAGTTCAGCCGCAATCCTGAGGCCGGCGAGCAAGCCTTCATATTCTGCAGTGTTGTTTGTTGCTTGCTCCCTGGGAAAGTGCATCTGGATAACATATTTGAGGTGCTCTCCGGTGGGCGCGATGAGTACCACGCCAGCACCGGCGCCTTGCAGCGAGAAGGCACCGTCAAAATACATTACCCATTCACTCGTCGCTTCTTGTACGGGTGTACTTGTTTCTTGGACTTCTTCATCGGGCGTTGGGGTCCACTCAGCTATGAATTCTGCCAAAGCTCGGCTCTGTATGGTGGAAGTACTTTCAAACTTGAGTCCAAAGCTTGACAGCTCCAGTGCCCACTCAACGATCCTACCTGTCGCTTCTGGGTTGTGCAATATCCTTTTCAGCGGAAAGCGAGTGACCACTGTTATCTCATGGGCTTGGAAGTAATGGCGCAGCTTTCTCGAGGCCATGAGGAGGCCGAAAAGCAATTTTTGCACACCAGAGTATCTTGATCTAGCCCCCTGGAGAAGGGAACTTACAAAATACACTGGGCGCTGCACCATCTTCTTCCGCACCTCATCCTGTTCCTGCGCAGAGTTATCCTTGTCGGGGCCAGAGCTTGCTGGAGCAGCCCCCTGCTTGTCGCTGGATTCGCTTGCCGGTGGTGCTGACTCTTCGTCGGACTCCCTCTCCGCTACTAACGCAGCACTAACCACCTGGTTGGTTGCCGCTAGGTATAGCAACAACTTTTCCTGTGGTCTAGGTGCGACAAGTATTGGAGTGGAGGACAGGTACCGTTTCAAATCCTGCAGCGCTGCCTCCGCTTCCGGAGTCCACTTCATGGGACCTGCCTTCTTCAAAATTTTGAAGAAAGGTAGGGCGCGTTCTGCAGACTTTGAAATGAACCTACTGAGGGCAGCCACACAACCTGCAAGCCTTCTGACATCCTTGACGCGCTTCGGGGCCTCTATTTGCTCAATGGCTTTAATCTTGTCGGGGTTGGCTTCAATCCCTCTCTGTGACACAAAGAACCCGAGAAGCTTGCCGGAGGGGACTCCAAAGACGCACTTCTCGGGGTTCAACTTGAGCTGTATCCTGCGCAGGTTCTGAAATGTTTCTTCCAAATCTTGGATCAGGGTATCCTTGCTCTTGCTCTTCACCACGATGTCATCCATGTAAGCCTCTACATTTCTGTGGATCTGTGGCTCAAAAGCAGTATATACTACCCTTGCAAAGGTTGAGCCTGCATTCTTCAATCCAAATGGCATGCGTATGAAGCAATAAGTGCCACATGGAGTGATAAATGCAGTCTTCTCTTCATCCTCTTTGGCCATAAAAATCTGATGATAGCCTGAATATGCATCAAGAAAACAGAGTAGCTCACATCCGGCAGTGGAGTCAACGATCTGGTCAATGCGCGGCAAAGGGAATGGATCCTTGGGACATGCTTTATTCACATCGGTGAAGTCTATACACAGTCTCCACTTCCCATTGGCCTTGCGCACGACGACTGGGTTTGCCAACCACGTCGGATGGATCACACCTCTAACTAGGCCTGCTGCCTCTAGCTTCTTGATTTCTTCGTTGATGAATTCTTGGCGCTCCACGGCTTGCTTCCTCACTTTCTGCTTGATGGGCCGCGCATGAGGACAAACAGCAAGCTTGTGCTCAATTACCTTCCTGGGAACACCGGGGATGTCAGATGGTTGCCAGGCAAACACATCGACATTCGCCCGCAGGAAGGCAACGAGCGCGCTTTCCTATTTGCTGTCAAGCGTGGCACTGATGGTGAAGGTACCACCAGTGCCGTCCTCCTTGGCGGACACTTTCTTGGTTGCCAGAGGAGCAGCCATCCCTTTCTTACTCTTGCCGGTGGAGCTCGATGGAACGTCCTCAACGGCAGCGCAGCACTCCGAAGAGGTGCGGTTGCCGGAGTGGGTCCCAGAGCACTTGCCGGACTTGGTCTTCGTCTTCTTCCCCCCGGGAGCTTCAGCGGCAAGAGTATCCTTCTCGGCCACAGCTGCCGCATCTCGGTAGATCTTGTCGGCGCAGACAAGCGCATCCTTCTTGTCGCCGTGGACAGTGATGACGCTTATCGGCCCCGGCATCTTCAGTACGTTGTAAGCATAATGGGAAGCTGCCATGAACTTGGCGAGGGCAGGACGGCCGAGTATTCCATTGTAGGGCAATGGAATATCGGCGACGTCGAAAGTGATTCGCTCAGTTCTGAAGTTGAGCTCCCCGCCAAAGGTCACCGGCAGAGTGATTTTTCCCTTGGGCTTGCTCCTTCCCGGGTTGATTCCTTGGAAAGAACCGGTCTCTTCGAGCTCGCCATCTGGAATTTGGAGTTTCTTGATCACAGCAGAGGAGATCAAGTTCAGCCCGGCCCCGCCGTCAACCAACATTTTGGTGACCTTGAGGTTGCGGATGGTGGGTGAGACCAGCATCGGCAAGCACCCGACCGCAGTGGTGCGGTCAGGGTGATCCTCAAGATCAAAAACGATGGGTGTGCTGGACCATTTGAGGAGCCTGCGCGACTCCACGGGCGGCTCCGCTGCATTCACCTCACGCACCCACTGCTTGAGTTGGCGGTGGGAGGTGTGCAGAGAGGCGCCACCGTCGACGCACAGGACCTCCGTGGCCTTCTGGAACTCCTGCTCGCTGTTATCCTCATCCTCCATGTCTTCATCGTCGTCCTCTTCGTCCTTGTTGCGGCCCCGGGGAGGTCGGTCTCCTTGCCGCTGCTTGGCCTTGCCGCGGCGTCCTCCCCGGCCGTTGAACGGCCGCTTCTTGCTTGGCTCTTCCCCGCCACCTTGGGCCTTCTCCTTGTCGCGCCTCTCGTACTCGGCTTTCTGCTGCTCGACGAGGTATTCGACGCGCTTGCAGTTGGAGAGATCGTGACCCTTGGTGCGGTGGATCTTGCAGTATTGCTTGTCGGAGCTGCCCGGCTTGTCGGCCGCCGCTACAGGGGCAGGCTCCTTGCCGGAGCTGCCAGCCTGCGTTTGCTTGGCGGGGGCCTCCTTGCCGGACTTCTCGACGGCAAGCACCTCTTTCTTGCCCTTCCTTCTGTTATTCTGCCGCCGGCTCTTCTTTGCCGGGGCGGCGTCGTCGCTGTCGCTTCCTCCTGCGCCAGCATCCTCCCCGAGGAGTCTCCTCCCCTCTTCTGCGCGCGCGCACTTGTCAGCCAGAGCATAGAGCTTGCTGACATCCCGAATCTTGGTCATCGCCATTTCTTCACGCATGCGGCGGTTACGCACGTTCTGGTGGAACGCGCTAATAACCGCGGCAGGGTGGACATCCGGGATGTTGTGTTGCACACGGTTGAAGCGTTGGATGTACTTGCGCAGGGTTTCGCCCTCCTTCTAGGCCAGAATGTGGAGATCGCTCTCCTGACCGTGGGGTTTGTGGCCGCCGGTGAAGGCGCCAACAAACTGATGGCAAAGGTCGGCCCAAGAAGAGATGGAACCTTCCGGCAAGTGCATAAGCCACGAACGGACGTTCGGCTTAAGCACGAGCGGGAAGTAGTTCGCCAAGATCTTCTCGTCGCGCCCCCCGGCAGCTTGCACTACGATGGTGTAGACGCTGAGGAATTCCGAGGGGTGCGTCTTGCCGTCGTACTTCTCCGGTACGTCGGGCTTAAAATTCTTCATGCTGGGCCACTGGACGCGCCGCAGCTCGCGGGTGAACGCAGGGCAGCCTACCGCGTACGGCAAGTCACCTGGTTCACCGGGCGCGTGCGCGTCGACAGCGTTCCCAGCTCTTTGGTCTGATTGTCGCCGAGCTTCTCGGCGGCGCTCGATTCTTGTCCGAGCGTCTTCTTGTTGCCGGTCGTCGAGGACCTGGCGCTGGTCCCGACGAGCCCGCGGGTCCGACGAGGCTGTGGAGCCGTCGTCGGCGTTGTTCCGGCGGGGCGGCGTCTTCTGCTTCCGCGGCGGGGAGTGCACGCTTGTCGCACCCCCGGCGGTCTTGTCGCCGTCAGCCTTCGTCTTCTCAGCTTGCCGCGGCCGCGAGGCCGACGGTTGCTGTGGAGAATCGTTGTTGGCGAAGGCTATCAGGCTCTGGATGGTGGCCCTCCAGTCTTCGGCCTTGTCTGCCGCTGGAGGGAAGTCGAGGAGCAGTTGCGCTCTTGCGAGCGCTTCTGCCGGAGTGGAGGGGAACGCGGGCGAGCGGTGCGAGGAGCGGGATACGCTCGGACTTCTAACGGCGTTAGAAGGAGCGGGGTCCCGCGCCGGCGCCTTCGCTTTGCTTGTGCCCGGACGGAGGTCCGGGGCGTCCCGCGAGCCCCCGGTTTGTCCTTGGCCCAGCAAACGGATGCCACCTCCCGTGACATGGCACTGCTGGGTTGTTGTGTGCTGAGAGGGACGCGGTGCGTCCACGGAGACCGAGGCTCGGTCGTCCGTCCTGTTCTTGGATCTGGTAGCGCCGTGAGTGTCCTCGCCGGCGACCACCCTTCCGACGGCGTTTCCCCGCCCACCGTTGGCTCCGGTGGCGGCGGGTGAGACGCGGACGGGCCTCCGACCTCCGAAGGCTTCTTCTTCGGGGCCATGGAGTTGCTGCTAGTGAAGTTGACGAATTCGGAGAGGTTGATGAAGAATGCGCCCACGCGAACGCCGGATCAGGTTCGCACAACCTCGACGCCCCCTACCTGGCGCGCCAAAGATGTCGGGGGAAACTGTCCGCCACGAACACCTATGGGACCGGAGCCCCTTGTCTGTGCGGTACGAGGGCGGAGGGAGCACGAAGAGCAGATCGTAGCGAGCACGCGGGCAGTTTTACCCAGGTTCGGGCCGCGGTAGACGCGTAAAACCCTAATCCTGCTTGGTTGTGTATTGAGTTGGAGAGCTCGGGGGCTTGAAGAAGCAGCTACACCGAGCGTATGAATGATCTAGGTTTCGAACCCCCTCCACGTTGTGCATGGGCCTCCTTTTATAGTGCAAGGGGTCACCGACAGGTGTCAACGTAAGAGAAAGGGGTAAAAATGTAAAAGAGGTGGTAGTTGTAACAGTGCGGGAACAGTGAAGCTACAGTGCGTGAACAGTGGTCTCTACCTACTTGGACAGTGGGGGACAAGGGCATTTAATGCCCGTCGCCGTCGACCCCAAAAGCTCCCGCCCTTGCGTCTCCGTCCGCCACGGCGATGGATCCACCACCGTGGAGTGCCACCGTGTCCCCCAGGCTGCACAACCATCCGCCACGCGTCTCTGGATAGGCCCCAGGGCGACGCGTGGGCCGATGAGCTGGAGCGCGGGCACACAACGCAACTCCCCCGGCAAGCACCTTGCCGGGGCCCTGATCTTGCCGGGCCCGGGAGCTTGCCGGGCTCTGAAGCTTGTCGCTCCCCGGGCCCTCGCCGGATCTTCTACGATGAAATCTTCTAGTCTTCCTGGCAAGCTCCTCTTGCCAGGGCCTTGTGCAGGTGAGGTGATCTTGAGCCTGGTACGGCCTTCCCGGCAAGCCCTACTTGCCGGGGTCTCGTTCTTCTGTCTTGCATACTTTGTTTTTGAATGGTTTAAATACGGAGCAGGAAGGTCTCCGGCGAGCACGTGGTAAACCCTGCCGCGGGGAGCTGCAACTGCCCGTGCACAAGTTGGGGTACTAAGGTACCCCTACCTTAGTACACCGACAGTCCTGCTGGACCGGCCCGGAGTGGAGGGAGGCGGTTGTGCCGTTGATGTGGGTCGGGGCGAAGGATCGAGCAGGCCGGGGCCCACGTGGCCGAGGCGAGCGAGCAGGCATCCGGGTCGAGCAACTCCTCTGCTCGACCCCGACCTTGGTTGCAGCGGCGACCGGATGGGGGCTGCACGAGGCTGGGGTGACGGAGAGGGGACGCCGGCGGCGGGGAAGGAACGGGACCGGGCGGGGTTGCCGGATCCAGGCAACACGACGGCCGGTCGGAGCTCCTGTCGAACCGGAGAGAGAGAGATGGTGAGAGGCGAGGAGAAGAAGGACGGGAAGGAGAGGGTCGATGGGCCTCGCCTGGTGGTCGAGGTCGCCGGCAGGCGGCTTGCTGGCGCAATGCAGGAAGTGGCGGCGCTGGGACCTCCTCCCGATCTCGATCCGATCGAGGGGGGGCTGGCTCCGGGCGATGCGGCGATGGGGCGTGGGAGCCGTGCGGGGCTCGGCCCAGATCGGCCTGGGGTGGGCCGCGGCCGGGCTCGGCGGGCCTGCGGTGGGGGAGGCGCTGGGAGGCCAACGTGGCGGCTGCGGAGTGGAGGGAAACGGCTGCGCGGCGGCGGCTGCCCTGTGGCGGCGTGCCAAGTGGCGGGAGGGAGTTCGCCGGCGCGCAAATTGAGGAGGTGGCGGCTAGGATGTTAGGGAAGACTAGGGGGTTAGGTTTAGGCCAAAAATGGCAAATGGAGGGGTCTATTTATAGAAAGGGGGCTAGGTTTAGGGGATTTGCTCCGTTTCGGAGCCGTTCGATCGCTATCGGACGACTCCAGATAGAGGGGAGTCTAGGTGGGCTGCAGGTGAGGTTAGTGGGCTGTGTGGAAGGCCTCAGGCTTAGAGGAGAGATGAGAGGGAGAGGCCCGCAGGGGTTTTCGGAGACCGAAAACGTCCGACGTTTAAACCGACGACTAGTGCCGCTATATAAATCTGTTGGGCTATCAAACGAACTCCGAACGCGATGAAACTTGACAGGCGGTCTACCTATGCTATAATAAGACCACACGCCAAGTTTCAACCCATTCCGAGAACGTTTTTCGGCCACTCATAAAATAAATATTCGGAGGCACCGCGGGCGCGTGCAAGTGTGTCTGGTCTCGGAACGGACAACGGAAAGGACGAGCGGACTCGGACGGATGCAAGTTTTGAAAACATGATGATGCAACACACATGATGACATGGCAAGATGCAACACGCAAGCAGATGACATGGCAACAACGACGCATAACTGATTGACCCCTGGCGCACCGGTCTCGGGGTGTCACAACACTCCCCTACTAACAAGAGATCTCGTCCCGAGATCTTAGGAACGAGCCGAAAGGGAAAAAAAGGAAGAACAAAGTTCTTCGAGGACAAATGAGTGAAAGAAAGAACCTTGAGAGGATGAACAACTCAAAAGAAAGAACGCAACAAAGAAGAATGAGATTGAGAAGCTCCGGTAAATAAGCAACAAGGCATAAGACAAGAACCAAGAGGATAAATGACAAGAGAGACATTGAAACCACTCCAGTTACAAGAGATAGAAAAGGAATTTGAACGAAGGAATCCGGGCAGCACTCCGGCTGAAACTGAAAGAAATAGCACTCCGGCTGAAACTGAAAGAAATAGCACTCCGGTTGAATATGAATTGAAAGAAGAATAACTTGAGAGATGGAATAATATTTGACGAGATGAACCACAATGCCTCCGTAAGAATTGAAATAATGGAATTAAAAGAACGGAGAAGAAGAACAACTTCAAGCGCGAATGAATTGAAAGAGCATTTTGAAAAGAAAAGCTTGAACGGAGTTGTTGAGAAAATCAACAATAAAAGATTGAGCTTGTTGTTGACTTATAGAAATCATCCCGAAACTTGAGGTGAATTATGCCGCAACAAAAATATGGATTAGCTGAGAATGAAGAAATGCAAAACTCCACTTCAAAAGAATACGGAGAATTATTTGCACTTGGGAGTCAAAAGAATAAAGCTTGAGCTGCTCCAGAAGAATTACATGAATATTTGAGGAATGAGTTAAACATGAAGAACCATCCTGAAAACTCCGGTAACAAAAGATGATGATATAGAAAAGACGGATGAAAAGAATACGATTAAAGCCTTCTGATGATTTAGAAAGGGCCTCCAACTAGATAACCGAGAAAAATTGAACTCCGGAAAGGAAAAGATTAAAGCACTTGGGACTAGAATTTATTCATCAAGAATAAACTCCGAAGGAAAGGATTAATCAACATGACGAGAATGAATAAGAATTTTGTTATGCTGATCCTCCACCAATTAAATTGATGAAAGCAATGGATTTGCATACTACTTATTGTCGTTGAAAAGATTAAGAGGGATAAATCGCGAACTTGCGAAATTGTAATGCACAGGATGGGACTAAATCTCCTACGTGTCGAGGCACGACTTAGAGACTTAACCCCATGCTGGAATGATCGCAAGTCTGGTATCTTTGCACAACTCATGTAAAAGATGGGGATGGAAAACATAAAATAGTTGGCTTACACTCGCCACGTCACACAAATACAATACATGTCTCAATCATCATTCAATAAAACATCACAGCCCTCTAAGGGTAAAATCCAAATGACAAGATACCAAACATAATTTAAATCCACAGGTCGGATCAAATCCTAGTAGAAGTCTCCACTACTGATCATCAGGATAACGAACATAGTATCGACTACGCTCCTCGTCATACTCCCAGTCTAGCTCGGTGCCATCACCTGGATAGCTCACCATCGGACCTGCATCTGGTGTGGTGAAGTAACTGTGAGCCACAGAGGACTCAGCAATCCCGTTCCCGGGTAACAAGACTATTTAAGCCTTGGGAGAGGATAAGGCTGAAGAAAAGAATAAGTGTCTGTAGCAGCAACTAGCACTAGCTTACGTGAGAGAGTGCGAGAAGAGAAGTGCCTCGGTCGAGAGGTGATCACGAAGTGATCCTAGCTAAAGCTCAACAAACATAACCCCACCGTGTTCAACTCCCGAATCCCTATTCGGAAATTGACAGTCACGGTACACACGCTGGTAGTGTATTAGAACAATGTGTCAAGTTATCTACAACCAGATATTAACAAGCTCCCATCTACCACATAACCGCGGGCACGGCTTTCGAAAGTTCATAACCCTGCAGGGGTGTTCCAACTTGACCCATTACAAGCCCACGATCCGCGGAGTCGCAACTCCAAAGTGGGAAGACCCGAGTATTCTCGGAATCCCGTGCTCAAGATACTCCGAACTAAGGTAAGGCTAATCCAGCAAATCCTCCCGGCGTGCCGACACCCTGACAATAGCCGCGTGTATCTAGTCTCAGGCCACGACCGGATGGGCGATTCTACAGGTTTTTACCAAACCTTGAGTTCCCTCGAGGTGGCCCCGTAGACTCCCCGTTTCGGACCAACACTCATGTGGAGCACTGGCCCGGGGTTGTTGAATTAAGAAAGAGGGTTAATTACTCCCTATGCAAGTTTATTTAGTTATTAGGCAAATAGTACCAATGTTGGGACTTGCTGGAAAAGACTTAGCACTTAGCGGTTTATCGAGGGGGTCCCATACACCCCAACCGTGTTAGGAACGCATAATCAAGGAACATAACACCGGTTTAAACGGTTCCTAACGGCATGAGTGGAACAAATCACCAAGCAAAAGGCTTAGCCTTCCACCCTTGCCAATATATAGATGATTTCATTTTTAAGCATATATATATAGTGTGATATAACCCAACAAACTTCAACATGAAGCAAGCATCTTTAATCTTCACCTGCAACTAGCAATGCTATAAGAGGGGCTGAGCGAAGCGTACTTAGCCATTCAACGGTTTGCATAGGTAGGGTGGTTAAACATGGACATGGTTACAAGTAGGAGGCTGACAGGAAAAAAACATGGGCATCGAGGCAAAACTATAGATCGAGACTACTAGCAATAGGCAAAGATAGTAATGTTATCGGGGTTCGGTCATCTTGCCTGAAGTGTAGTCGTTCGGATCGTAAGAAGGGTCCTCGTGCTCAACCTCGTTGGTAACCTTGTGCTCGTACTCGTACTCGGTCTCAGCTTCCGGCTCTAAACAATACAATCACACAAGGCACGAATCAACAAGATGCAATGCGCACACCAAAATGATGGATGCATGATGGATGCACTACGAGAGCACACGGAGCACGGAAAATAGCACTCAAGCAATAAGCTACAAAACATGATAACAATAAGATATTATGAATCTACACGGAAAATCAATCAAGTTTCATATAAGATTCGCTGAAAACGGAGCTACGGGCTAAAAGTTATGCCCGAAACAAGAAACATGCGAAAGCTGAAAATTACAGCAACATAGCAACTTCGGAGCACTAGAAAAATAAGCTACAGCACTCAAACAACATGGCAAAGAGCATGAACATAAACTAGACATATCCTACAGCAAATAAGTCCAAAGGTGCACCCCCAAAGGAGCCACGGATCAATAGCAACAAGCTTGGACATATTGAACTTGACAATAAAATTCTGACAGCTGAATTTTATTGAAACTTTGGAGCAAAAGGTAACTATGCTACAGCCACTTAAATAAGCATGTGAGAACATGAATGGAAAGCCAACAATATATACTACAAGGAACCAACAAGATCCACCCCAAAACTATCATGGTTTGACCTAGAACAGCACGCAAACATGGCATCGGAACATTACAGATTTCAGACTTGGTGAAAATCCACTAAGTGTTAAACAGCAGTTTCATCATGGCATCTAAAAGAGCAAGTTTAAGTCACCTCGAAACTAAACATGGCAAGTGGTAAGAACCACATCAAAGTACACATGATGGTGATTCCGAAACATACAAGCATGCATCATGGAGATAATCACAACGATAGCAATGAGCTCAACAAGATGGCATTTCATAACAAGTGAAACAACATCACAGCCACATGGCACTTTGCAACGAGGATATACATGGCAAGAATAAATCTATCATGCAACCTAACACAAGCAACATGTAGAGCATGGCAAGACGAACACGTGGACATGTCATTTGCATCATTCGGACAAACGAGCTAAAAGATATCGCTATGCAAAGGTGGCATAAAAACAACACATAGCAGTAGTTTATATCGGGATGCACTCTTGCAACAGAAAAATAAGCATCTAGATGATCTCTAACATGCATGGCACAATGTGATGAAACGTAGTGCTAATCACCACGAACGTCTGGAGACCTCATTTGCGCAAAACGGAGCAACACACACAAAGTTATCACTGTTAGAAAAATGCATCGGACAACACAAAACAGGGGACTTAGCACTTAAACTACCTCAGATCTGGATCTGGAAGTCAACGCGGGCTTCGGGCTGGATCCGGTCGGCCCGGGTGGAAGAAGTGGGCCGCGGCGGCGGCGCTGGCTGCTGGCCCGTGCGGCGCGGGGCGCTGGAGGGAGGCGGCTGGCGGAGGCCCGGCCCACCTGGCGGTGGCGGCCTGGCTGTGCGGCTGGAGAGGCGCGGCTGGAAGGCCCGCAGAGGAGGCGGCTGGCCCGCTCGGAGGGAGCTGGAGGCCCGCGGAGGAGGCGGCTGGCCTGGCTGCGGGAGGCCGGATCCTGGGCCGGCGCTGGCGATGGAAGGGCCCAGGCGGTCGAGAAGCGACGCTGGCGCTGGAGCCTGGCGGCTGGGGCGATGCGTCTGCGGCGGCTGGGCTCCCGGATCGGCCCAGGCGGGAGAAACGGCGGGATCGGCCGATCGGTCCCAGGCGCTCGCGAGGCTTCGATCTGGCGAAGTGGTCCACGACGGCTCGGAGGGCGAGGGCGCTGGCTTCGCTAGCGATGCGGGAAGGCCAGGCGAACGGGCGTTGACCCGATCCGATCTGGATCCAGTCGCTGGCGCGGCTGCTGCTTCCTTCGATGGGGTGGCTTGCTTGAGCCGGCGGGATTTCTGCGGGATCCCAGGCGGCTGGAGGGAGGAGAGGTATCCAAGTGGCAGTGGGGAATTGGCCAGATCCGGAAATTGAGGGGAGGAGGAGCTAGAGGTAGGTGGAGGGAGTGTAGGCTGCCAAAAATGGCATGGGGGTGTTATATATATGGTAGGTGCTAGGGTTTGATGGATTTGGGGTGTTTTGGAGCCCTCCGATCGTGATCTGACGGATCCGATCGCGAGGGGAGTTAGGATGGGCCAAGAGGAGGGAATTGGGTTGTTGTAGGGTTGTCTTGGGCCACAAAGTGGAGGCACTTTGAGCCCACGAGAATAACTGTTGGGGTAGCAAACGGACTCGAAACGCGACGAGATTTGACAGGCGGGTTACACACACCAAAACAACAACACACGACAAGTCTCGCGCCAAACCGGATACGTTACACGGACAAACACCAAAGTAGGTCTACGGGACGCCACGGACACGTGAGGGAGCTCCGGAACGCGAAACGGACAACGGGAAGGAACGCGTGGAACCGGATGCAACCGACAACACAAATGCAATGCGATGCACATGACTATATGATATGAATGAATGCCACACACGCGCACAACAAAACGACGAAAACCCGAAAGACGAAGAACCCGAAATGAGATATATGAAGCCGGAGATATATTATATGCCCAAAAGGGAAAGTATTACATCCGGGGCATTACAGAAATCTTCATGAAACATCGGTAGGATTGGAATAAAAGAATGGATTGATATGATAACACCGGAAAAGAACTCTTGAGCGAGGCACCGTAAGAATTGAAGTCGAGTGAAGAAAAAGGAACGAACCACCGGGAAGAATTAAAATCGAGTGAAGAACGAGAATGACCACCGTAAGGAATGAAATTGAACGATGCCAGAGGACAAGCCACTGTGAAGAATTGAAATTGAGTGAACACAAGAGAATGAATCGCCGGGAAAAGGATAAGTACTTGGGGAATTTAGGTACAAGAGAACGACGAGATCATGAACTGATTAAAGAATACTTGAACGAAGCACCGGACGAATGTGAGACGAACGAAGAGGCATCAATGAAGAATATTTGGAGGAAGAAGTTGAAAACTGAGAACGAAGAAATCTTCTGAAATGATGGCCTTCGGAGGAACACAAAGAAAAAATTCATGAAATACTCTGGAAGAATGAAAAGAAGAAAGGTTGAACCAATGATGAAAAGAATTAAAAAGCGATCTTGAAGAAGGCATATGACTGATGGAATCCATACTTACGTCACACTTGAAAAGAATTTAGGAATGCTCCGGGAAAATAAAAGAGTCAGGTAAGATCCTGGGAAAAGACATGTGGGTTAGGGCCCACTGAAGGAAATCACCGTTGAAAAAGGATTGAAAAGGAGATAATGCACCAGAATGATAGAATGACTCGAATGAGGTGACAACCTCGAATTAATTAGAACGCAGACGAATATCCTGAGATTTCTTCAGAACTCCGGAATAATTAAACGGCGAGAGGTGAACGAGCGAGGGGAATATCCGAGCCGAGGGAAAAGAATATGAACAACACCGAATGCTTGAATTGAATCCACCGGAAAAGAAGAAGAGGTGAAGAATGACAAACGAGATGAGAATTCACCAGTTGAAACAATTGATGAAAGAAAGCAAAGACTTCACACGAGTAGGATGGATACTCGATTAAGGACTCCGGTCCGAGACGAAAAAGGGTGGGCGGGTGGGAAAAAGAAAGTCCACTTCGGACGGGGAAAACACCATCGGTTGAAAGGAACCGAGGGTTGAACTTGCAAGAAGAAGAAGAGAGTTGAATCCACTTGACGAGAGATGCACCAGATGAAAGAACTAACAACGCAACGAACGAAAACTAACCACGATCCTAAAAAAATTGAAGGGGAAGAGGAGTAATTCAAAACACCTACGTCAAGATTCCTCACCAGAGCGACGAAGGGGCAGGGAAGTAAAAAGAATTCCTACTCTCCGATATAACTAGACTCCAAAAAAAAAAATTCTAGACTCAACAACGGCCAAGCTACGAACAATCAAGGGGGCTCCTATGGTCGGTCGAGGCTCTGATACCAACTTGTCAGGCCCAAGATGCGATTCTATCCCGATCACGTGACACTTACGTGATTGGGGCACAACCGCATTTCGGGCGCTTAGCAAGATGGATATCATTACATCATACCATTACATACATACATGGGGGATACAACAATACATGCAAGTCACATGAATACATCAACATCAATACAAAGTATCCGACTACGGATACAAACAAGAAAAACACAAGACATCCATCTGCTATCCCAGGCTGCCGACCCGAAACCTAACCCAAGACTGAAGAAGAAGAACTCCAACAAAAGAACAACGCTCTCACGTCAAGTCATCAGAAAACCAGCACCTGCAACTGTTGTTGTAGTATCTGTGAGCCACGAGGACTCAACAATCCCATAACCATGGGTAACAAGACTATCAAAGCTTAATAGGAAGGGAGAGGTAAAGTGGTGAGGTTGCAGTAGCGACTAAGCAATATATGGTGGCTAACTTACGAGTACAAGAATAAGATGAGCATCTACGCAAGCGGTCACAAACTAGTAGTGATCGCTAAAGATCCTGAACTACCTACGAGTCAAACATAACCCCACCGTGTTCTCTTCTCAAAATGAAAAGAGACAGTCACAGTTACTCACACAGTTGTGTGTTTTACTTCGGATCCTCTGTCAAGTTTTCTACAACTAGACATTAACAAATTCCAATCTGCCACATAACCGCGGGCACGGCTTTCGAAAGATCATAACCCTGCAGGGGTGTCCCAACTTAGCCCATCACAAGCTCTCACGATCAGCTGAAGTAATAATAATTATTACCCCTTATCTTAGGGAAATCCGATCAGGCTCGGTATCACGGTGCACAAGACATTTCGACAATGATAAAACAAGTCCAGCAAGACCTCCCGGTGTGCCGACACCCTGATAGTAGCCGCGCGTATCTCGTCTCAGGCCACGTCCGGATGGGCGATTATACGAGTAAAACCAGCCCTCGGGTTTCCCCAAGGTTACCCCGCATACTCCCCGTTTGGGACCAACACCATCAGCAGTGGCCCCCCTGCTATGTAGAAAGAATCCACGGGTAGCGCTAACTCCATATGCAATTTAATTAATTAATTAAGTTGTTATTATGAGCAAATTAAAACCAATGTTGGGCCTTGCTGGAGAAGTTTTATTCAAAGATGAAGTGTCAAGGGGTCCCCATATAACCAACCGTGTAAGGAACGCAAAACCAAGGAACATAATGCCGGTTTATCGGCGCCTAAGGTGGCATGAGTGGAACAAAACACCGAGCAAAAGGCCAAGCCTTCCACCCATGCCCAGTATATAGGTGTGTTAATAATAATAATAGATATTGTGATATTCCAACAACAAGTTCCCACCTGGAACGATCTTCATCTTCACCTGCAATTAACAACGCTATAAGAGGGGCTGAGCAAGCGGGTAACACAGCCAAACAATGGTTTGCTAGGAAGGTGTCAAAGGTTAGAGGTTTCATGGCAACAAGGAGAGGGGCTGACAATAATGATGGGTAGCGCGACATATAACGATAGCATCGAGACAACTAAGCATGGCAATGGTAGTAAAGGTATCCAAGGGTATGGTCATCTTGCCTGAGATCCCGCAAGGAAGAAGAACGGTTCCATGAAGAAGACAAAGAAGAAGCCTCAAAGACGAACCACGGGTAGACGAACGAATCCTCACGATTGCAACGGAACAAGCACTAACGAGAAGAAGCAAGCAATACGGTAAACACACAACACAAGAACATGACAATATGCTCCACCAAGTATGATGCAAGACAAGTCTATATATGATGCAATACATGGCAAGGTAGGAAGCACACAAGAACAACACAAGTCTATATATGATGCAATACATGGCAAGGTATGATGCAAGACATGTCTATATAGGAAGCAATACATGGCAAGGTAGGAAGCACAGGAAAACAACACAAGAACATGACAATATGCTCAACCAAGTAGGATGCAAGACAAGTCTATATATGATGCAAAACATGGCAAGGCAGGAAGAACTCAAAAAACAACAGAAGTCAACAAGTTTAAATGAGGCCGGAAACTACATATAACAAATCCGGTAAGCCCTCATATGCATAGTTTGAAATTAGTCCAGATCTGAACAAACCTTAAGTTAAATTGGTTAAACAGCATATTAACATGCACCATGATGATCTACATGAAATTCTAGTCAAGTTTCATATAAAGTTCGTTTAATTCGGAGCTACGGCCTAGAAGATATGAGCAAAACAAGACAAACATGGCAACGGTGCAAGATGCACCCATACATCAAGCAAACTCACTCCAAACATGAAACAATATGATATTATGAATCTACATTCAAAATCACACAAGTTTCATATAAGGCACACCCAAAACGGAGCAACGGGCTAAAAGATACACATGAAACAAGATATAACAACAAGCTGAAGTTAACAGCCACATAGCAACTTCGGAGCAAAGTAAATATAAGCTAATGCACTCAAACATGATAACAAGAAGCATGAATGTCAAGTAGACATGTTACTTAACAAGTAGGAACTTGGAACACACCCAAAAGCTTGCTGGAACACATTTAAACAAGCATGGAAAGTTGCAATAAAATTATCCAGACTTAGCCAAAATCTGGGAAGGCAAAAACATCATCACGATGCTGCCTTCGGAGGCACAAAACAACATGCATATCAACTCTAATAAGAACATAAAGAGCATGGAAATGTAGTAGACATATCCTACAGCAAACAACTCCATTGGAGCAACTCCATAGGAGGCATGGATCAATAGCAACAAGCTACACCAAATTGAACATGCTGTTAAAAACCTGACAGTTATATTTTATAGCAACTTGAGAGCAAGAAATAAATAAGCTACAGCAGGTCATATGAGCAAGTAAGGGCATGAATGGATAGACAACAACATGGACAACAAAGCATGATCATAAGCCACTCCAAAACAAGCATGGATTTGACTAGGGCATCAAGCAAACATAGCATCAGGATAAGACAGATTCCAGACTTGGCAGAATTTTCACTAAGTACAAAACAGTTATGTTGGCATGGCATGTTTACAAACATGTTTAAGTCACCTCAAGGCATATCATGGAAAGATGAATGCACCACAGCAAAGACCATATAATGGTGCTTCTAAAACATCTAGACATGTGGCATGAAGACAAACACATCAATATCAAAGAGCAATTGAAATCAGCATATCATAACAAGTTTCACCTCTTAACATCTAAATGCACTATTGCAACAGAGATTAACATGGCAATATGAACTCAAAGAAGCATGCTACAGCAACCATCAGGTAGTACTCTTCATAATGAAAATTTTGACATATCATATGCTTCATTTGGATAAACATGCACCAAGTTATCACATCTCAAACATGGCAACAAAATAACAAGTAACGGCAGTTTATAACAAGTAGCACTCTTGCAAGAGAGATTAGAGCATCTAGATGAAGTCAAACAAGCATGGCACAATGGAACAAAGTGTAGAGCATATCACCACGATCATTTTGACATATCATTCACCCAAATTGGACATACACACAAATATTTATAGGCATGCAAAGTATGCATCAGAAATACAAACTCAGGGTCTTCCCAGACTTAAAAAAAATGCATGGGCGCTGGATAACTAAAAGTTGCCCAGGCGGGGATTACATGGGCTCACCAAGCAGGCCGTGGCCCAAGTCAGTGGAGAGGCTTAGCAGGCCGGCGGTGCAGTGGGCCGAGGGGGGGGGGTCCTGCTGGACCGGCCCGGAGTGGAGGGAGGCGGTTGTGCCGTTGATGTGGGCCGGGGCGAAGGATCGAGCAGGCCGGGGCCCACGTGGCCGAGGCGAGCGAGCAGGCAGTCGGGTCGAGCAACTCCTCTGCTCGACCCCGACCTTGGTTGCAGCGGCGACCGGATGGGGGCTGCACGAGGCTGGGGTGACGGAGAGGGGACGCCGGCGGCGGGGAAGGAACGGGATCGGGCGGGGTCGCCGGATCCAGGCAACACGACGGCCGGTCGGAGCTCCTGTCAAACCGGAGAGAGAGAGATGGTGAGAGGCGAGGAGAAGAAGGACGGGAAGGAGAGGGTCGATGGGCCTCGCCTGGTGGTCGAGGTCGCCGGCAGGCGGCTTGCTGGCGCAATGCGGGAAGTGGCGGTGCTGGGACCTCCTCCCGATCTCAATCCGATCGAGGGGGGGCTGGCTCCGGGCGATGCGGCGATGGGGCGTGGGAGCCGTGCGGGGCTCGGCCCAGATCGGCCTAGGGTGGGCCGCGGCCGGGCTCGGCGGGCCTGCGGTGGGGGAGGCGCTGGGAGGCCAACGTGGCGGCTGCGGAGTGGAGGGAAACGGCTGCGCGGCGGCGGCTGCCCTGTGGCGGCGTGCCAAGTGGCGGGAGGGAGTTCGCCGGCGCGCAAATTGAGGAGGTGGCGGCTAGGATGTTAGGGAAGACTAGGGGGTTAGGTTTAGGCCAAAAATGGCAGATGGAGGGGTCTATTTGTAGAAAGGGGGCTAGGTTTAGGGGATTTGCTCCGTTTCGCAGCCGTTCGATCGCTATCGGACGGTTCCAGACAGAGGGGAGTCTAGGTGGGCTGCAGGTGAGGTTAGTGGGCTGTGTAGAAGGCCTCAGGCTTAGAGGAGAGATGAGAGGGAGAGGCCCGCGGGGGTTTTCGGAGACCGAAAACGTCCGACGTTTAAACCGGCGACTAGTGCCGCTATATAAATCCGTTGGGCTATCAAACGAACTCCGAACGCGACGAAACTTGACAGGCGGTCTACCTATTCTATAATAAGACCGCACGCCAAGTTTCAACCCATTCCGAGAACATTTTTCGGCCACTCATAAAATAAATATTCGGAGGCACCGCGGGTGCGTGCAAGTGTGTCTGGGCTCGGAACGAACAACGGAAAAGGACGAGCGGACTCGGACGGATGCAAGTTTTGAAAACATGATGATGCAACACACATGATGACATGGCAAGATGCAACACGCAAGCAGATGACATGGCAGTGACGACGAATAACTGGCTGACACCTGGCACACCGATCTCGGGGTGTCACACCAACAAACTTGGTTTCATTGAATTCGGAGTCCGTTTACAAAAGTTATGTCAGTTTTGGTGTCCCAAGAAGGGCTGCAGCGGTACTACCGCAAATTGGAGCGGTACTACCGCTTGGAGGGGATGTAATTTTTTACTTCCATGGCTACTTCCGCTCCAGCCCAAAAACTCGTCACAAATCCAGCGGTAGTAGGCACGGATGTAATTTTTTAGTACCGCTCGCAAGCAGTAGTACCGCTACCCCTAGCGGTAGTACTGTGAGGTCAAGCGGTACTACCGCTCCGCCGGTTCTTCTGGCCTTTTTGCCTCCTTGCTGTTGTGTTTCAAAGGGCTACTACCGCCCTAGCGGTAGTACCGCTCCTTGGAGCGGTAGTACCGCTCGGTGCGGGCTGTGAGCATAACGGTTGGATTTTTCCCCACCTATAAAAGAGGGTCTTCTTCCCCAATGAACTCTATCCTTTGAGCTCGTGTTCTTCCCCCATTGCTGACCTTCTTCAAGCTTGCTATCTCTAAATCCCTCCATGGATTCTTGCTAGTTTTGGGGGGGAGAGGAGATCTAGATCCACATTTCCACCAATCACTTTCTCCTCTAGGTGAGGGGAACCCCTTAGATCTAGATTTTGGAGTTCTTGGTGTTCTCCTTCTTGTTCTTCCTCTCTTTTCCCTCCCTAGCATTAGTTGCTTTGGTGGGATTTGAGAGAGAAGGACTTGGGCACTCCGTGTGCCCTTGCCATTGCATTTGGTGCATCGGTTTGAGTTCTCCACGGTGATACGTGGAAGTTACAAGTTGAGAAGCTTATTACTCTTGGGTGCTTGGTACCCTTGAGCTTGTTCCTCTTGGGTGCTTGGGCGCCCTAGACGGTTGAGGTCACCGCGGAGCCATATTCCATTGTGGTGAAGCTTCGTGGTGTTGTTGGGAGCCTCTGTGACGCCCGAGACCGACGTCCCAGAAGCTTCCAGAAGATTCCAGATGTCCTGGGTTGCCCGTGTGTTCTTTTGAGCTTGTGTTTTTATTTTTCGCATTGCATCATGTCATCATTCCATCATGTCTTTTTTTATTTTTGCATCTCAACCTAATAAATCGTGTGGACCTTCGGTCCATTTAAATCGAGGGAAGATGACTTCTCTTTATAACATATAAAAGCCTCTCATTATTTTAGGGAGCTATATAATTAAATATTCCATTGCTTCGGAATCACCGTAACACACTTGCATTTTCCCCATGTCTTTTCACTTCGAGTTTCACCTTCAAAACCTTGCCGATAATTTCTTTCCGTTGTTTCGAGGCTCCTCCAAAATCTAAACCTTCCCTTTCTGTTGGAACTATTTTTGTAAGGTTGGAATTAATACGTAAAGCCTTATAAAAATGTCCATCATTTTATTCTGTTCGTTGACTCTTTTCTTTTATTTTTGGCTCTCTCCTTTTTGTTTTTTTTTCTGCCTAAGAGTTAAAAACAGAGAGCAGCCAGCCTCTGGGCCTCCTCCTTTCCCCCCAGCGGCCCAACTCTCCTCCTCCTAGGCCCAAGTCTCTCCAGCCCGCTTACCCCCCCGAACCCTAGCTGCTTCGCTCTCCCCTCGCTCCCCCTGTGCGCCGCCACCCCGTAGCGACCGAGTCGCCCGAACCCATCGAGCTCGATCTCCCTCTCCCGTCTTCCTTCTTGCCCTTGCCCGACTCCCTCTCCTTCCCTCACTCGCCCCGCCCCTTCTGTCCTCCGTCGCCAGGGCCTCGCCGCGAACCCTCCTCGTCCCGCCTCGCCGAGCCCGCGGCTCCCTCCTCCCCGTCGCCTCCAGGGGCCCCAGGCCGGCGCCCTTCCCTCCCTCGCGGCAGGAGCTGCTCCCTCCGTCAGGCCAGGATCCCGCGCCCCCAGATCGGCGCCTTCTCCTCCAGCAAGCGCGCGGCCGGCGCCCCTCTTCTCAGCCGTGGCCCCGGCGCCTTCTGCCCGCCGGCCAGCACAGCAGCCGCGGCTGGAGCCGCCCCTCCAGCCTCGGGTCCTCCTCTCCAGTGTGCAGCCAGTCCGCCCCTTCCTCCAGCCGCCATGGACGGGGCTGGTGCCGCATCTTCTTCGCGCCGGCGTCCCGTCCAGAGCCCCCTCAAGTCCTGCCTCCTTACCGTGACCGTGCTGTAGTTGTGGTTTTCCTTTTGTGTTGCTGTTTGTTTTGTTCTTTTGATGTGAAGACCGCAGCCGCAAGTCCGAGGATCCGTGAACATCTACAAAACGCCCGAGTTCGTCTACCGACGCCCGGAAAACGACAAGTACCACTACATGTACAAGTACCACGACGACCCGAACCGCTACAAACGTGAACCACGACGACCGAGTACAACTACGACCGGGACCGAGACCGGCAAGTACATCTACGACCGAGTACACCTTCACGACGAACGCCAACGTGTTCCACTACCGTCGCCCCGTGTACCTCTACGGGATGTGAACAACTACTTCCTCTACGAGTTGCGAGAACGACTACTTCCCTCTACGGAACGTCTACTTCCTCTTCAGAAACGTGAACGACTACTTCCTCTACTTCCACTCCTTCCTCTACGTCTCGAACCGCCCCGAAACGAACGCTTCGAAGGTATAACCCCGAGTCGTGACCCGTGAGATGCATGCTTGTTGTGTTGTATGAAATGTCTCTCGTGTGTGCTTCGTGCCCGTTCCACCTTTTGTCATGTTCCTCGGTTGCCTCGTCACCGACTCGTGGGAACCCGGCAACGGGATCACCCCATCATCTTGTTCAACTCGTTCACTCCACCTTTTGTTTTGCACCGGTCCCTCACCGAGTTACCGGTACCGATATGATGCCATTGCCTCATTTCGGATCGTTGCCGTGGCACCCTTTCATTCCACCACGGTGACAATGCTTCATATCTTGTTAATGTCAACCTTCTAATAAAATTGCATAAACTTGATCATGTCATCCGCATCATGTTAACAACACTTATATGTGTGATTTGTTGTTTGCTTATAATTATCAAACATGCTCATGAGGATTTTCCGGATATGTTGTTGTTTCTTCCGGCCTCATTTAAAATGTCTTAATAGTGTAGTTTCTTTATGCCTCACCTCTTGCCATGCTAAAAACATTTAATCTTGTCTTGTAAATAACTAGAGTCAACTAAATAATTAATTGTGGTGTTTCGTCAATATGCAACTCGTTGCATATTGATCTCCACTTAACTTGTAGTGTTGTTTGTGCACTTTGCCATGCCATGCATATTTAAACCGGACATGCATCATGCTTGCTTGTGCATCGTATGCCATGTTGATGCTTGTGTGTTTACCGTGTTGTTTTCTTCTTTCCGGTTGTTTCTCTTGTTAGCTTCGGTTTCGTTCCGGAGTTGTGAGGATCCGCTCGTCTGTTGCTCCGTCTTCTTCTTGGATCCGTTCTTCTCCCTTGTGGATTCCCAGGCAAGATGACCGAACCCGGATACCATTACTATTTTTGCCTCTAGCTAGAAGTCTCGATCTATAGTTTTGCCTCGATGCCCATGTCTTCTTGTCAGCCTCCTACTTGTAACCAATTGCCATGTTTAACCATCCTACCTACGCAAACCGTTGCTTGGCTAAGTACGCTTCGCTCAGCCCCTCTTATAGCATTGCTAGTTGCAGGTGAAGATTGAAGATGCTTGCTTCATGTTGAAGTTTGGTTGGGTTATATCACACTATATAAATGCTTAAAATGAAATCATCTATATATTGGCAAGGGTGGAAGGCTAAGCCTTTTGCTTGGTGATTTGTTCCACTCATGCCGTTAGGATCCGTATAAGCCGGTATTATGTTCCTTGATTATGCGTTCCTAACACGGTTGGGGTGTATGGGACCCCCTTGATAAACCGCTAAGTGCTAAGTCTTTTCCAGCAAGTCCCAACATTGGTACTATTTGCCTAATAACTAATAAAAACTTGCATGTGGACTAGCTATCCCTTTTATCTTAATTCAACCCCCCGGGCCAGTGCTCCTCATGAGTGTTGGTCCGAACTGGGCAACCTGCGGGGCCACCTCGAGGAAACTCAAGGTCTGGTAAAAACCCGTAGCTTGTCCCATCCGGTCGTGGCCTGAGACGAGATACGCGCGGCTACTATCAGGGTGTCGGCACGCCGGGAGGATTTGCTGGATTAGCCTTACCTTAGTTCGGTTTAACTCGAGCACGGGATTCCGAGAATACTCGGGTCTTCCCAACTATGGAGTTGCGACTCCGCGGATCGTGGGCTTGTGATGGGTCAAGTTGGAACACCCCTGCAGGGTTTGAACTTTCGAAAGCCGTGCCCGCGGTTATGTGGCAGATGGGAGCTTGTTAATTCCGGTTGTAGATAACTTGACACAATGTTTCAATACACTACCAGCGTGTGTTCCGTGACTGTCAATTTCCGAATAGGGATTCGGGAGTTGAACACGGTGGGGTTATGTTTGACCGGCTTTAGTTAGGATCACTTCGTGATCATCTTTCGACCGATGCTCTTCTCTTCTCGCTCTCTTTTACGTAAGTTAGTGCTAGTTGCTGCTGCAGACTCTTGTTTGTTCCTTCACCTCTTATTCTGTCTTCAGCCTTGTCCTCACCCAAGGCTTAAATAGTCTTGTTACCCGGGAACGGGATTGCTGAGTCCTCTGTGGCTCACAGTTACTTCACCACACCAGTTGCATGTTCAGCCGTGTACGATGCAGAAGCTGGTTCAGTTCTTCACTTGGAGTTCGTTGAAGAGTTTGGCCGTTTGCTTGTTACGTTTCGATGTTCAGTAGTGGTTTCTACTAGGATTCGATCCTGGCCTGTGGCTTTTGTTGTTTTGGTATCTTTCTTTTGGATCTTACCCGTAGTCGGGCTGTGATGTTCTGAATGATGATTGTTTATGTATTGTATTGTGTGAAGTGGCGAGTGTAAGCCAACTATCTTCTTTTGCAATTTAATCCCTCTTTTACATGAGTCGTGCAAAGATACCAAACTTGAGATCATTCTAGGATGGGCTTATATCTTTAAGTCGTGCCTCGACACGTAGGAGATATAGTCCCATCCTGGGCATTACAAGTTGGTATTCAGAGCCTTCTCCGACCTAGAAGCCCCCACTGATTGATCGAATCGTTGACGGTTGAGTCTAGGCACACACTGAAAATGTTTTGAGTCCTATATATATATCGGAGAGTAGGATTTCTTTGCTTCTCATCCCCTTTCATTCTGGTGAGGACTCCTGACGATTACTCTTGTCTCTCCTATTTTCAAAAATTGCACCAAATTTTTTTTTAGGATCCCGCGAGTATTCTGGGATTGTTTCGATGTTCTTGTGACAAGGATATTGTTCTCGATGCCTCCTGTTACCGAGGAGTTGAGCTTCGGGGTATCATTGACACAAGCATATCGCGGCAGTACTAAATACTTAAGACGGCCGACATCGAAAATCTCTCCTATACGGCCAGTGGCAAGATAACCCCGACATCACCCAGTACTGGGGAGGTAGTTCGAGAGTATTGCCATAGCTTGTTATAGTGGATGCTTTTCGAAGGTCCGAGGTAAACAGTTTCCGAGAAAGACTGGTTATGTGTTGAAGGATGGATACACCTGGATGTAGGTTTAGAGTTGATTGCGCGGTGCTTCCCGTGTATCCCCAACACCTGATTGCATAACTGGAAACTTTCGGAAATCTATAGGTGGGTTCATCAAGTAGTTCTAGGCTTTCTTCCAACGGATGCTCGATATGAAGTTTGGGGTTCTACATTGAGTGAAGTGGTTTTATGGACTTGTTCTGATCGGGAGTTGCATCTTAAAGGGTCCTTGGCTATGCTGATCCGGGGATGACAAAACCCTTTTGTAACACGTTCCATGAGCTTTCAGCACGAAGATGCGGAACGAGGCTTCTATCTTGTGTTTGTTCTATCTGATCCTTGTTCCTTTTTTTATTTACCTTTTCCTCCTCCCAAGTGGCTTCTTGACTAGTTGATGTACCTACGGAATTCATTCGTTCAATCCTCTGTTCGAATGATATTGTGAAGATCATGTTGGACATCTACCCTTTGTTTTGTTTTGATTCTGGTATTCGAGTTGCTTCGATGTCAAATGTTGATTCCATACCTTTCCTAATCGGTGTTCTCATATTTCTATGGGAGTGCTAATTCTTCTTGATCATTAAGATCTTCATGTTATTTCTTTTTCAACCGGTGTCCTTTGCTCATCTCAAGTTGTCTTTGTTTTTCCCACCCTCCCACCCTTCTTCTTCTCGGAGCAAGAAATTCTTAAAGGAAGTATCCATTTTATTCATGTGATGTTTCTTCTTTCTTTTCCTTCAATGTCCTTATCCGGTGATTTATCGTGAAGATGCTCAAGAGCTTCAAGTTCATCATTCTTTTGTTTTCATAATTCTGCCGGTGGATGTAATTCAAGATTTCGGTGTTGATCTTACCCTTTTTCTTCTTTTCACAATGCTTTCTTATTCCGGTGCACCAATTAATCATTCTCCTCTTGTTATTCATATCCGGAGTGCTGAAGATTCATAATTCCATTCTTAATCCGTTCAAGCTATTTTGAGTTTTGTCTCCTTATTCAAGCCTTTTAATTCATTCCGGTGCAATATCTCTTAAGCAATCTTTTTCAACGGTGATTTCTTTAGTGGGCCTTAACCCACAGGTCTTTTTCCAGGATCTTACCGACTCTTCTTTCTCCGGAGAATTCTTTTAAACTGTGACGTAAGAATGATTTCCATCAGTCACATGCCTTCTTCAAGTTACTTTCAAATTCTTTTTCATCATTGGTTCAATCTTCCAATTCTTCAACCCGGAGTGCTCATCAATTCTTATAGTATTTCTCGTCTTCATTCTCAGCATTTGGAGACCGGAGAAGTGTTTCTCTTAAATTTTAACCCGTTCTCTCAAGAGTTGTGGTTCTAGCTTCATGCCATCCTCATAATTGTTTCGATTGTGTGGAATTATTTTCATACCATCCGAAGCTTTTCATAATTCTTTTCTTTGTGATCCTCCGAAGGCCATCATTTCAGAATATTTCTTCGTTCTCAGTTTTCAACTTCGTCCTCCAACTATTCTTCATTGATGTCTCTTCGTTCGTCTCCATATTCTTACGGTGGTTCTTTCAAGTTTTCCATTCTGTTGTTATCGTTTTAATTCATTTGTTCTTTTCATAATCCTACCGGTGGTTCGTTCAAGTTTTATCCGAGCTTGTTCTAGATCTCCCTTTAATTCTTTCCAACGAGAATAAGTAGTATGCCAAATCCTTTGGTTGTCATCAATTTAAATTGGTGAAGGAGATGCATGACATAATTCTTATTCTTATTCCTTCAAGGTGATTTAATTCTTTTGTCTGGAGCTTGTTCATCATATCATATTCTCGCTTCTAAGTTGTTCATCTTGTTTTCCGGAGCTTCAAGTTATTTCAATTATATCATTTCAAACCTCCATCTAATTCATCGCAGGCCTTGAATCTTATTCTTTTCATCTTTCACTTCTCATGCTTTCATTACCGGAGTTCTTCATGGTGGTTCATCATGTTTTAATTCATCCTCGAAGTCTTCATCAAGATTCTTGTCGGACATCAAGCATTCTTCATCATGCTTTCCAATTGCAATCCTTTCTACCTTATCTTTCAGATGGTGTTGTGTCATTCTTGACAATTCCTTCATGTTTCATGATTCATGAGTTGTCAAGATTGAGATATTTAAAACCAACATTTTCTTTGTTCAGGAGATCTTTTCAACCCTTCAATTTATTCATTGGAGTTATCTTGGGTTGTATTTCACCTAAAAGCTTTCCCTAAGGATTGTTGCAATTATGGTGCTCATAAATGACCCAAGTTCTTCATTTATCCTTTCGGTGAACTAAGTTTTTTCGTCTCCTTGTTGATCTCAATCAAATCAATTGTTTTCGATAGTGGCTGGTTGTCACCTCTTAATTTTGAGATGTTTTCCATAAGCCCACATCAAGCTTATTCTTTCGTTGTTGAATTTCCAACAACTCTGTTCAACCCTTCTCCGTAAGGATGCTCTTCAATTCATTTTGGGAGAAGTTGTCATTTTCTTCTCCATTCATTCTTTCATTGAGCTATATGCTATTCTTTCATTCCGGAGGCATTGTGATATTGCTCTCTTTAACCATCATCTCGTTTTTATCGAGAATCATGTTCTTTCTCTTTTATCATTTAACCGGAGTGTTCTATTCTTCATTCAAGTTCCCTCATCTTATCAAGTGTTAACTCTCTTTTAACCGGAGTGCTGTCTGAATCCTTCTTTCCCCTTGTGCCATTCTTTTAATTGTTTCGGAGGCAATATGTTGTTCATTTCATCAAGTATCATCTCAACTTGGCAAGTTCTTGTTCAATTCCTTCCATTTTCAGACGGAGTGCTGTCCAAATTCTGTAATTCTTATTCCTTGGCTATACCATTGCGGTTTCAGATTCTTTCCGTCCGTAAGCTCTTGTTTAATGTCTTTCAACCTTCAAGGTTCTCATAATGCTCCTAGTTACTCTTTTCTAACGGAGTATTTTTCATATTCGTTTATCTCCGTTGCTTTCTTTCTTTCAACTTGTTCAACCTCTCAAGGTTCTTTGGTTTCACTCGTCTGTCAAAGAAGCAACTTTGTTTTACCTCCTCCTTTTCGTTTTTACCCGGTGATATCTCTAGGATCTCGGGTCGAGATCCTCTGTTAGTGTGGGAGAGTTGTGACGCCCGAGACCGACGTCCCAGAAGCTTCCAGAAGATTCCAGATGTCCTGGGTTGCCCGTGTGTTCTTTTGAGCTTGTGTTTTTATTTTTCGCATTGCATCATGTCATCATTCCATCATGTCTTTTTATTTTTGCATCTCAACCTAATAAATCGTGTGGACCTTCGGTCCATTTAAATCGAGGGAAGATGACTTCTCTTTATAACATATAAAAGCCTCTCATTATTTTAGGGAGCTATATAATTAAATATTCCATTGCTTCGGAATCACCGTAACACACTTGCATTTTCCCCATGTCTTTTCACTTCGAGTTTCACCTTCAAAACCTTGCCGATAATTTCTTTCCGTTGTTTCGAGGCTCCTCCAAAATCTAAACCTTCCCTTTCTGTTGGAACTATTTTTGTAAGGTTGGAATTAATACGTAAAGCCTTATAAAAATGTCCATCATTTTATTCTGTTCGTTGACTCTTTTCTTTTATTTTTGGCTCTCTCCTTTTTGTTTTTTTTTCTGCCTAAGAGTTAAAAACAGAGAGCAGCGAGCCTCTGGGCCTCCTCCTTTCCCCCCCAGCGGCCCAACTCTCCTCCTCCTAGGCCCAAGTCTCTCCAGCCCGCTTACCCCCCCGAACCCTAGCTGCTTCGCTCTCCCCTCGCTCCCCCTGTGCGCCGCCACCCCGTAGCGACCGAGTCGCCCGAACCCATCGAGCTCGATCTCCCTCTCCCGTCTTCCTTCTTGCCCTTGCCCGACTCCCTCTCCTTCCCTCACTCGCCCCGCCCCTTCTGTCCTCCGTCGCCAGGGCCTCGCCGCGAACCCTCCTCGTCCCGCCTCGCCGAGCCCGCGGCTCCCTCCTCCCCGTCGCCTCCAGGGGCCCCAGGCCGGCGCCCTTCCCTCCCTCGCGGCAGGAGCTGCTCCCTCCGTCAGGCCAGGATCCCGCGCCCCCAGATCGGCGCCTTCTCCTCCAGCAAGCGCGCGGCCGGCGCCCCTCTTCTCAGCCGTGGCCCCGGCGCCTTCTGCCCGCCGGACAGCACAGCAGCCGCGGCTGGAGCCGCCCCTCCAGCCTCGGGTCCTCCTCTCCAGTGTGCAGCCAGTCCGCCCCTTCCTCCAGTCCGCCCCTTCCTCCAGCCGCCATGGACGGGGCTGGTGCCGCATCTTCTTCGCGCCGGCGTCCCGTCCAGAGCCCCCTCAAGTCCTGCCTCCTTACCGTGACCGTGCTGTAGTTGTGGTTTTCCTTTTGTGTTGTTGTTTGTTTTGTTCTTTTGATGTGAAGACCGCAGCCGCAAGTCCGAGGATCCGTGAACATCTACAAAACGCCCGAGTTCGTCTACCGACGCCCGGAAAACGACAAGTACCACTACATGTACAAGTACCACGACGACCCGAACCGCTACAAACGTGAACCACGACGACCGAGTACAACTACGACCGGGACCGAGACCGGCAAGTACATCTACGACCGAGTACACCTTCACGACGAACGCCAACGTGTTCCACTACCGTCGCCCCGTGTACCTCTACGGGATGTGAACAACTACTTCCTCTACGAGTTGCGAGAACGACTACTTCCCTCTACGGAACATCTACTTCCTCTTCGGAAACGTGAACGACTACTTCCTCTACTTCCACTCCTTCCTCTACGTCTCGAACCGCCCCGAAACGAACGCTTCGAAGGTATAACCCCGAGTCGTGACCCGTGAGATGCATGCTTGTTGTGTTGTATGAAATGTCTCTCGTGTGTGCTTCGTGCCCGTTCCACCTTTTGTCATGTTCCTCGGTTGCCTCGTCACCGACTCGTGGGAACCCGGCAACGGGATCACCCCATCATCTTGTTCAACTCGTTCACTCCACCTTTTGTTTTGCACCGGTCCCTCACCGAGTTACCGGTACCGATATGATGCCATTGCCTCATTTCGGATCGTTGCCGTGGCACCCTTTCATTCCACCACGGTGACAATGCTTCATATCTTGTTAATGTCAACCTTCTAATAAAATTGCATAAACTTGATCATGTCATCCGCATCATGTTAACAACACTTATATGTGTGATTTGTTGTTTGCTTATAATTATCAAACATGCTCATGAGGATTTTCCGGATATGTTGTTGTTTCTTCCGGCCTCATTTAAAATGTCTTAATAGTGTAGTTTCTTTATGCCTCACCTCTTGCCATGCTAAAAACATTTAATCTTGTCTTGTAAATAACTAGAGTCAACTAAATAATTAATTGTGGTGTTTCGTCAATATGCAACTCGTTGCATATTGATCTCCACTTAACTTGTAGTGTTGTTTGTGCACTTTGCCATGCCATGCATATTTAAACCGGACATGCATCATGCTTGCTTGTGCATCGTATGCCATGTTGATGCTTGTGTGTTTACCGTGTTGTTTTCTTCTTTCCGGTTGTTTCTCTTGTTAGCTTCGGTTTCGTTCCGGAGTTGTGAGGATCCGCTCGTCTGTTGCTCCGTCTTCTTCTTGGATCCGTTCTTCTCCCTTGTGGATTCCCAGGCAAGATGACCGAACCCGGATACCATTACTATTTTTGCCTCTTGCTAGAAGTCTCGATCTATAGTTTTGCCTCGATGCCCATGTCTTCTTGTCAGCCTCCTACTTGTAACCAATTGCCATGTTTAACCATCCTACCTACGCAAACCGTTGCTTGGCTAAGTACGCTTCGCTCAGCCCCTCTTATAGCATTGCTAGTTGCAGGTGAAGATTGAAGATGCTTGCTTCATGTTGAAGTTTGGTTGGGTTATATCACACTATATAAATGCTTAAAATGAAATCATCTATATATTGGCAAGGGTGGAAGGCTAAGCCTTTTGCTTGGTGATTTGTTCCACTCATGCCGTTAGGATCCGTATAAGCCGGTATTATGTTCCTTGATTATGCGTTCCTAACACGGTTGGGATGTATGGGACCCCCTTGATAAACCGCTAAGTGCTAAGTCTTTTCCAGCAAGTCCCAACATTGGTACTATTTGCCTAATAACTAATAAAAACTTGCATGTGGACTAGCTATCCCTTTTATCTTAATTCAACCCCCCGGGCCAGTGCTCCTCATGAGTGTTGGTCCGAACTGGGCAACCTGCGGGGCCACCTCGAGGAAACTCAAGGTCTGGTAAAAACCCGTAGCTTGTCCCATCCGGTCGTGGCCTGAGACGAGATACGCGCGGCTACTATCAGGGTGTCGGCACGCCGGGAGGATTTGCTGGATTAGCCTTACCTTAGTTCGGTTTAACTCGAGCACGGGATTCCGAGAATACTCGGGTCTTCCCAACTATGGAGTTGCGACTCCGCGGATCGTGGGCTTGTGATGGGTCAAGTTGGAACACCCCTGCAGGGTTTGAACTTTCGAAAGCCATGCCCGCGGTTATGTGGCAGATGGGAGCTTGTTAATTCCGGTTGTAGATAACTTGACACAATGTTTCAATACACTACCAGCGTGTGTTCCGTGACTGTCAATTTCCGAATAGGGATTCGGGAGTTGAACACGGTGGGGTTATGTTTGACCGGCTTTAGTTAGGATCACTTCGTGATCATCTTTCGACCGATGCTCTTCTCTTCTCGCTCTCTTTTACGTAAGTTAGTGCTAGTTGCTGCTGCAGACTCTTGTTTGTTCCTTCACCTCTTATTCTGTCTTCAGCCTTGTCCTCACCCAAGGCTTAAATAGTCTTGTTACCCGGGAACGGGATTGCTGAGTCCTCTGTGGCTCACAGTTACTTCACCACACCAGTTGCAGGTTCAGCCGTGTACGATGCAGAAGCTGGTTCAGTTCTTCACTTGGAGTTCGTTGAAGAGTTTGGCCGTTTGCTTGTTACGTTTCGATGTTCAGTAGTGGTTTCTACTAGGATTCGATCCTGGCCTGTGGCTTTTGTTGTTTTGGTATCTTTCTTTTGGATCTTACCCGTAGTCGGGCTGTGATGTTCTGAATGATGATTGTTTATGTATTGTATTGTGTGAAGTGGCGAGTGTAAGCCAACTATCTTCTTTTGCAATTTAATCCCTCTTTTACATGAGTCGTGCAAAGATACCAAACTTGAGATCATTCTAGGATGGGCTTATATCTTTAAGTCGTGCCTCGACACGTAGGAGATATAGTCCCATCCTGGGCATTACAGCCTCCAATTAAGTTGTGGAGGTAGCCCCAACCATGGTGGTGTTCGGAGCACAATCATTGTGGTGTAAAGCTCCGGGCAAGCATCGGGCTCTCCATTTGGGTTGTGGAGATCGCCCCAAGCAATTTGTACGGGTTCGGTGACCGCCCCCAAGGGTTGCTATTTGTACGGGTTCGGTGACCGCCCTCAATGGTCCCTTATTGGAATCACGGCATCTTGCATTGTGCGGGGGCGTGAGGAGATTACGGTGGCCCTAGTGGCTTCTTGGGGAGCATTGTGCCTCCACACCGCTCCAAACGGAGATTAACATCCGCAAGGGTGTGAACTTCGGGATACATCATCGTCTCCGCGTGCCTCGGTTATCTCTTACCCGAGCCCTTTACTTATGCACTTTACTTTGTGATAGCCATATTGTTTCTGTCATATATCTTGCTATCACCTAGTTGTTTATCTTGCTTAGCATAAGTTGTTGGTGCACATAGGTGAGCCTAGTTGTTGTAGGTTTTGTGCTTGAAAAATTAACCGCTAGGTTTATTCCGCATTTGTTCAAGCCTAAGCCGTAATTATTTTAAAGCGCCTATTCACCCCCCCTCTAGGCGACATCCACGATCTTTCAACAATTATGATCGCAAATTGAAATTCTTGGAGGTATAAGGATTTGACTTAGCTAGGGGATATTGACATAAGATAGGTGATGTTATGATAATGATTTGGGGGGGGGGATGTAGGAATTCTCGTTGGACATGAGATTTGGATTTAAGTAGGTGATTCTAGTTGAGTATAGATGTTGAGTATGTCTACATGGTTCGGAGTAAATTGGATTTAGACAGATCATGATACCATGTTTCTCGGTAGACGACAAACTAGGAGATTGGATTAACTGTTGGAGCTAATTTAGGGATCTATATAAGCGTGACCTTGGAAGTAACTTGACCATGATGGTGGGAATTTGGTGGACTTACTATAGTAGTGGATAGTCCTTTCAAGTGCTTGGTGATTCATAACCCACAAGTGTAGGGGATCGCAACAGTTTTCGAGGGTAAAGTATTAAACCCAAATTTATTGATTCGACAGAAGGAGAGCCAAAGAATACTCTTAAGTATTAGCAGCTGAGTTGTCAATTCAACCACATCTGGAAACTTAGTATCTGCAGCAAGATAGTTTAGTAGCAAAGTAATATGATAGTGGCGGTAGCAGCAATAAAAGTAACGGTAGTGTTTTTGTAGTTTTTGTGATAATAGCAACGGAAAAGTAAATAAGCGGCTAGCAATATAGGTAAAGCTCGTAGGCATTGGATCGGTGATGGGAAATTACGTCGGATGCAATTCATCATGTAGAAGTTATAACCTAGGGTGACACAGAACTAGCTCCAGTTCATCAATGCAATGTAGGCATGTATTCCAAATATATTCATACGTGCTTATGGAAAAGAACTTGCATGACATCTTTTGTCCTACCCTCCCGTGGCAGCGGGGTCCTATTGGAAACTAAGGGATATTAAGGCCTCCTTTTAATAGAGTACCGGACCAAAGCATTAACACATAGTGAATACATGAACTCCTCAAACTATGGTCATCACCGGGAGTGGTCCCGATTATTGTCACTTCGGGGTTGCCGGATCATAACACATAGTAGGTGACTATAGACTTGCAAGATAGGATCAAGAACACACATATATTCATGAAAACATAATAGGTTCAGATCTGAAATCATGGCACTCAGGCTCTAGTGACAAGCATTAAGCATAGCAAAGTCATAGCAACATCAATCTCAGAACATAGTGGATACTAGGGATCAAACCCTAACAAAACTAACTCGATTACATGATAGATCCCATCCAACCCATCACCGTCCAGCAAGCCTACGATGGAATTACTCACACACGGCGGTGAGCATCTTGGAATTGGTGATGGAGGAAGGTTGATGATGACGATCTCCACTCTCCGGAGCCCCGAACGGACTCCAGATCAGCCCTCCCGAGAGAGATTAGGGCTTGGCGGCGGCTCCATCTCGTGAAATGCGATAATTCCTTCTCTCTTATTTTTTTTTCTCCCCGAAACGGAAGATATAGGATCCGGGAGTACGTCGGTGGAGCATCGGGGGGCCCTCGAGGCAGGGGGCGCGCCCCCCACCCTCGAGGACAGGGTGTGGGCCCCCCGGTAAGGATCTTCTTGCAGATATTTTTTATATTTTCTGAAATAATCCTCCGTTGATTTTTAGGCGATTCCGAGAACTTTTTATTCTGCACAAAAACAACACCATGGAAGTTCTGCTGAAAACAGCGTCAGTCCGGGTTAGTTCCATTCAAATCATGAAAGTTAGAGTCCAAAACAAGGGCAAAAGGGTTTGGAAAATAGATACGTTGGAGACGTATCAACTCCCCCAAGCTTAAACCTTTGCTTGTCCTCAAGCAATTCAGTTGATAAACTGAAAGTGATAAAGAAAAACTTTGACAAACTCTGTTTGCTCTTGTTGTTGTAAAGCCATCATTCAGGTTTTCAACAAGATCATGAACTAACCACATTCACAATAACTTTCAGGTCTCAAGACTACTCACATCAATGGCATAATCAACTAGCGAGCAATAATAATAAACCTCGGATGACAACACTTTCTCAAAACAATCATGATATGATATAACAAGATGGTATCTCGCTAGCCCTTTCTGAGACCGCAAAACATAAATGCAGAGCACCTTTAAAGATCAAAGACTGACTAGACATTGTAATTCATGGTAAAAGAGATCCAGTCATGATCATACTCAATGCAAATTAATAGTAATACATGCAACGACAGAGGTGCTCTCCTACTGGTGCTCTTTGATAAGATGATGATGACTCTGCATAAAAGTAAATAGATAGGCCCTTCGTAGAGGGAAGCAGGGATTTGTATAGGTGCCAGAGCTCGATTTTTAAATAGAGATTGAATAACATTTTGAGCGGTATACTTTCATTGTCAACATAACAACCAAGAATCTCCATATCTCCCATGCTACGCACACTATAGACGGTTCCCAAACATAATGGTAAAGTTTATACTCCCCCAACCACCAACAAGCACATTCCACGGCTAGCCCGAAACAACGGGTACCGTCCAAACCAGCAACAGCCCTGGGGGAGTTTTGTTTAATTATTATGATTTTGAGCATGGGACTGGGCATCCCGATTACCAGCCATTTTCTCGTGAATGATGAGCGCAGTCCACTCATCGTGAGAATAACCCACTGATACGTCCAAAACGTATCTATAATTTCTGCTTGCTCCATGCCTCTTTTGGGTGATATTGCTATGATATTTATACACTTCCATACACTTTTGATCATATTTGGACTAACCTATTAACTCAGTGCACCCCAGTGCCAGTTTCTGTTTTCGGCTGTTTTTGTATTTCAGGTTTTCACATTACGAGAACTGCCAGGAAAAATCCAGAAAAATTATATAAAAAATCAGCGTTCCAGAAACTACCGTGCGCCCGAAGGACAGCCGGGGGGGGCACCAGGGCTCCAGGCGCCCTGGCGGCGCCCCCCCCCCCCCTGGGCCGCGCCGGGGGGCGCCTGGGCCCCCCGAGGCTCCTCCGATGCCCCCCTTTGGCATATATTTAAAGCGTCTCCCGAAACCCTCGAAACAGGACCTCTTTTTCGCGATCTCATCTCTGTTCCGCCGCCGCCGCCGCTTCCAAGATCGGGAGCACCAGGAGAACCCTTCCCGGCACCCTGCCGGAGGGGAGGATCACCACCGGGAGCTTCTCCACCACCATGGACGCCTCACGGATGAGTTGTGAGTAGTCTCCCTTGGACCATGAGTCCATGACCAGTAGCTATGTGATGTTCTCCTCCCGTTCTTGTGCTTCACTAATTAGTCCTCGTGAGCTGCCCTACAAGATCGAGGCACATATGTAATCCTTATGCTGTTGCTATGATGAGTTTGCTGGGATCCGATGGATTATGAGATTATGTTCAGATTGTGGTTGAGTAATATATTTGATCTACCTCTTTTATATTTATGTTCGTAAGTAATTCTTGCATGTTCTCCGTTGTTATTTATTGCTTTGGCCAAGTAATAGGTAGTGACTCCAAGAGGGAACGTTATGCTTGATTGTGGGTTCATGCCCCTTGATGACTAGTTTGAGTGACAGAAACATGAGTCTAGGGGATGTGCTGTTGTCACAAGGGGGAAAACAACGGTGCTTGTGCCCGCGGGTGCAAGGATTGTTTACTTTACGCAAAGTTCTTTTAATGCAGTTGTCTGTTGCTTTGAGTTTACACTATGGGTGGGGCTCGCAACTTAATACCAGCGAGATGTTCTGGATAGATATCTCAAGGTGGATGATTAGTAGTAGATATTGATGGATTTCGGTCTACTTACTTTGGCGTTCCGCCCATGCTTTGAACCTCAACCTTTCTTGCAATGTAATCAGCATTGGTTTGCGTTCGTGGTCCTGTCAATTGCCCAGCTGTAATTCGTTTACCTCACATAGCTGTTTTATCGTCTTTTGGGAGAGAGACATCACTAGTGAACATCATGAGACTCCGGTCCATATTACCATCATTGATCACATCCACTATTTACTTTTCCGCTATTTACTTACTATTGCAATTATACCTATCACTATTATCACTTGCGTTTGATCCTTTGTAAACTACAAGGCCGGAGGGATTGACAACCTCTCTGTACTCGTTGGGAGCAAAGTTATTTGTATCTGTGTGCAGGTCCACGTTGATTGCTAATATCTGGCGTCGTTAGTAGTTGACACCTTCTTGTTGAAACTGGGAGTCTCTGGGAAATCGATCCTTGGTATTACCAAGGGAAAACTTCTGCTACACTGCATCTCAAACCTTCCACTTGGGGTAACCAACGAGGGGTGAGAAGCCACCTAGCAAAGCAATTTCTGGCACCGTTGCCGGGGACTCCACTCTTCAGGATAGGGGAGTTGCACGCTATCTTTTACCTTTGCTTTTTAGTCTTGTTAGTTTACCTTTCAGTTTTTGCTTTAGTACCTTTTTATCGAAAATCACAAAAATAGTTATCTTGCTTGCTTGCTAATATGGGTTCCACCGAGAACACCAAGTTGTGTGACTTCGCTAGTCACAATAACGATGACTTTATCAGCACACCTATCACTACACCTGGCACTTCAGCACCTTCATATGAAATTAAACCCGCTTTACTGAACTTAGTCATGAAAGATCAATTCTCCGGTGCTGGAGATGATGCTACTTTACACTTAAACAACTTTGTTGAACTTTGTGATATGCAAAAGTACCAAGAAATAGATGGTAATATTGTTAAGCTTAAGCTTTTTCCTTTCTCCTTGAGAGGAGGAGCTAAAATTTGGTTTCAGTCTTTGCCTAGAAATAGCATAGATTCATGGGACAAGTGCAAAGATGCTTTTATTGGAAAATACTATCCACCTGCTAAAATTATCCAACTAAGAAGTAACATAATGAATTTTAAACAATTGGATAATGAACACGTTGCCCAAGCTTGGGAACGTATGAAATCTCTTATCAAGAACTGCCCTACTCATGGTTTGACTACTTGGATGGTTATCCAAACTTTTTATGCAGGCTTGAACTTTACCTCGCGGAACTTGTTAGATTCGGCCGCGGGAGGAACCTTTATGTCAACTACACTTGGTGCTGCCACGAAGCTTCTCGATGAGATGATGACCAACTATTCCCAATGGCACACCGAACGCGCTCCAACAGGTAGGAAGGTAAACTCTGTCGAGGAGATTTCCTCCTTAGATGAAAAAGTTGACTTGATCATGTCTCTACTTTCGAAGCAATCTTCTGTTGATCCTCGTGATGTTCCTTTAAATTCTTTGATTGCTCAAGAACAAGTAGATGTGAACTTTATCTCTAGAAACAATTTCAATAACAATGCTTATAGGAGTAACTTTGGTTGCAATCCTAGACCGTTCCCCTCTAATTCCTTTGGGAACAACAATGCGTATCCTATCACCAAGAACTACACCCAAAAAGATAGAGACTTGCCTGACTATGAGAAACTTCTAGAAATAGAGAAGGCTACTAAGAATTACATGCACACCCAATATGAACAAAACAAAACCTTCTCGAGGCAATTAAATGAGCATACTGCTATCTTGCAAAACATTAGTAGACAATTAGAGAGCATAAATATTGAGATTTCTAACCTCCAGACTAGGCTCACTATCACTGAGACCCAAGTTTCCAACATGTCCCACACACAAGCCACTTTGATAAATCAAACGGCAGCTAAACCCGAAGTGGTTACACCCCTAAGGGAGGAAGAGGATAGAATTAAGAGCCTTCCTACCCACCACACTGTTGCTACTATCCAAGTTGTTGAGGACATCCAAACTCTTAGCACCCAATGCACTCCTGGTCCCGATGAACCTATTAATGGTGATGCTATGACTATAGAAACTACCAAACAAGTGAACCTAAAGGACACCACTACCACTTTACTTGATGCTAGTGACCTTGATTTTGATAATTGCACTCTTACCGAAGTTATTGATTTCCTTCACAAGATGTCTAGAGATCCCCGCACTAGCACGCTTAACCTTGCCTTCACAGAGCATATCACTAATGCTCTCATCAAAGCTAGGGAGGAGAAACTTAGAGTAGAAGCCTCCATACCTAGAAAGCTAGAAGATGGTTGGGATCCTATGATAAAAATTAAATTGAATGACTTCTCTTGCTATGCATTATGTGATGTTGGTGCTAGTACCTTTGTTATGCCCAAAAGAATATATGATATGCTTAAATTGAAACCTTATGATTCTTGTTCTTTTGGTGTTCGTCTCGTTGATTCTTCCATAAAGAAACCTTTGGGGAGGATCGACGATGTTCTTATCGTTGTCAATGATAATTATGTTCCCGTTGATTTTACTATTATGGATATTGAATGTGATCCTTCGTGTCCAATTATTTTGGGACGTCCCTTTTTACGCACCGTTGGTGCTATCATTGACAAGAAAGAGGGTAATATAAAATTTCAGTTTCCTCTCAAGAAAGGGATGGAACACTTCCCTCGAAAGAAGATCAAGTTACCTTTTGAGTCCGTTGTACGGGCTAGCTATTCTTTTACTCTTGATAAAACTTGATCTATATGCATTATGCCTAGCTTAAAGGCATAAAAGAAAGCGCTTTTGGGAGGCAGCCCAATGAATAAATCTATTTTGCTTTTGTTGAGTCTTGATGTTGTTTACTACTGTAGCATCATCATTGTATCTTTGCTTTTCATATTTGTGCCAAGTATAGCCTCTGATTGCTAGAAAGTTCAAAAGTTGTGAGGTGCTGTCCAGGAAACAGATTCTGTCCTTGGATAGAAAAATTCGTATAAAATCACCAGATCATCTTTTTGGTCTGAATTTTTTCGACAGCGTTCTCTATATAATTGTCTTTCGTGCGTCTGTTCTGAGTTTTTTTATTTGAGTTGCAGAAGTGCCCCGAACAAATCATTTACTACCTGCTGTTCTGTTTTTCACAGATTCTGTCCTGTTTTGCCTTTCCTTCATTTTGCAAACCTAGAGCTTGCTTTTTCTTTGCAAAAACCTTTTGGCAATCTTGAGAAACAGTAGACCTTCAAGAATATCTTTATTTCCAGCAAGGTATAATTATTTTATTATGGGTACTAACCTCGCTAATCAGATTATGATGAGTTATGTATGAAGGGAGTTTTCAAGTGTGCGAGGGAAGATGATAAAAAGATTCAGGAGTGTCAAGCGCTCAAGCTTGGGGACGCCCCCGTGCACCCCCAAGAAATATTCAAGGAGACTCAAGCGTCTAAGCTTGGGGATGCCCCCGTGCATCCCCTTCTCCATCAACATTATCAGTTCGTCTTTCGTTCCACTATATTTTAATCACTTCATGTGTTATGTGCTATGCTTGGAGCGGCTTGCTTTTAGTTTCCTTTTTAGTTTTCCATAACGAGTCGGAACTCAGCGTTCTTTATGTGGGAGAGAAACACACTCCGCTTCTACCTAGAACATAACATAGAATTTTCATGCCTATCTTTGCTGTGTGCGTTCTTTGTCTTTTAATAGCTACTATCATGCTCTGCTCTTAGTATTCATGCTTATCTTTTTAAGGAGCTTTTGTTTATTTGGTTGCTTGAACTCTCTTTAATTACCATGCTTATCTTATTAAGAGAGTTTGCTTCCGTTGCATTGGTTAATATGTCTATGATAAAGATGCTACGTGCATGATGGCGCTTAGTAGTTCATGTTTTCTTATGGTTAGTCTCAAATAGCTGGGGGATTCCCAATGTGTTATTGGAGTACCAACATGATCTGTTTGCCAATGATGTGGTATGGTTTAGTAATATTTTCCCTCAAGAATTTATTTTGATTGACTTGGCGTATGCTCACGCATATTTAAGACTGTAAAGAAAGTCTGTCAAGCCTTGATGATCTTTTGTTTCTGAGTAGCGATATAACTTCCATGCCTGATTCAATGTTGCTTTGTCGCTCTGCATGATTATGACCGTCATTGCTCTCTTAGTTGGTCGCTCCCAGTCTTTTGCTAACCTCCACCTGTACTAAGCGGACTGACTGCTTGTGCATCCACATCCTTTTAAACCAGTTATGCCATATGAGTCCACCATACCTACCTATATGTGGTATTTCACCGCCACTCCAAGTAAATTTACATGTGCTACCTTTAAAACCTTCAGTTTTTGCAATACATAGCTCATGGGAAAGTAGCTTAAAAACTATTGTGGTAAAGAATATGTTGCTTATGTATCTTATTTCTTATAAGTTGCTTGCTGAGCGGTAACCATGTTTTTGGGGACGCCATCAACTATTACACTTTTGTTGAATATCATGTGAGTTGCTATGCATGTTCGTCTTGTCTGAAGTAAGGGTGATTTGCCATGGGTTGAATGGTTTGAGTATGCATATTGTTAGAGAAGAACATTGGGCCGCCAACCAAAGCCATGTATCATGGTGGAAGTTTTAGCTTGGACATTAATCCTCAATCTCTTATGAGAATATGCTTAAGCATTAAAGAGGAGTCCATCATCTATTTTCTATGTTGTCCCGGTATGGATGTCCTCAAGTTGAGATCTATCAAAAACGAGAAATCAAATGCGATCTATCTCCTTGGACCTTTGTACAGGTGACATAGAGGTACCCCTTTGTGACACTTGGTTGAAACATATGTAATGCAATGATAATCCATGGAAATCCGAGCCAATTAGGACAAGGTGCGAGCACTATTGGTATTCGATGCATGAGGCTTGCAACTTATAGGATGTCTTATGCATAACACATATGAAGTACTACTACCGTTGACAAAATTGTTTCTATGTTTTCAAAATAAAAAGCTCTAGCACATGAGTAATCCCTGCTTCCCTCTGCGAAGGGCCGTTCTTTTACTTTTATGTTGAGTCTCCACCTTCTTTCTTCAAGCACCAACTATTGAGAGCATGATTGTCATTCTGAGTGTAATGTGCATTGTCCCAAAGTAGCATTGTCTTTTGCATGATTGTGATATTGCTTATTTTGAAATCATTGTATCTAGTCATCACTTAAACCTTGAAGGTGCCCCTACATTTATGTTTTGCTTCACTAAAGGGGGCAAGCTAGATATCACTTTATCATATTTGCACATCATGTTCATTGCAAATCTATTTGATGTTTCAGTATCATATTGTAAAACTTTCAGTTCTTTGTGATTTTCTCATGAGTCAACTTAATTACTACAGATTCATTATCTCAGTAAGCTTTTTTCATATGACTATGAAAAGTCCTATATGGTTAATAGCATGTCACCACAGAAATTATTCTTGTTATCATTTACCTACTCGAGGACGAGCAGGAATTAAGCTTGGGGATGTTGATACGTCCAAAACGTATCTATAATTTATGCTTGCTCCATGCCACTTTTGGGTGATATTGCTATGATATTTATACACTTCCATACACTTTTGATCATATTTGGACTAACCTATTAACTCAGTGCACCCCAGTGCCAGTTTTTGTTTTCGGCTGTTTTTGTATTTCAGGTTTTCACATTACGAGAACTGCCAGGAAAAATCCAGAAAAATTATATAAAAAATCAGCGTTCCAGAAACTACCGTGCGCCCGAAGGACAGCCGGGGGGGGGCCACCAGGGCTCCAGGCGCCCTGGCGGCGCCCCCCCCCCCTGGGCCTCGCCGGGGGGGCGCCTGGGCCCCCCGAGGCTCCTCCGATGCCCCCCTTTGGCATATATTTAAAGCGTCTCCTGAAACCCTCGAAACAGGAACTCTTTTTCGTGATCTCATCTCTGTTCCGCCGCCGCCGCTGCTTCCAAGATCGGGAGCACCAGGAGAACCCTTCCCGGCACCCTGCCGGAGGGGAGGATCACCACCGGGAGCTTCTCCACCACCATGGACGCCTCCCGGATGAGTTGTGAGTAGTCTCCCTTGGACCATGAGTCCATGACCAGTAGCTATGTGATGTTCTCCTCCCGTTCTTGTGCTTCACTAATTAGTCCTCGTGAGCTGCCCTACATGATCGAGGCACATATGTAATCCTTATGTTGTTGCTATGATGAGTTTGCTGGGATCCGATGGATTATGAGATTATGTTCAGATTGTGCTTGAGTAATATATTTGATCTACCTCTTTTATATTTATGTTCGTAAGTAATTCTTGCATGTTCTCCATTGTTATTTATTGCTTTGGCCAAGTAATAGGTAGTGACTCCAAGAGGGAACGTTATGCTTGATTGTGGGTTCATGCCCCTTGATGACTAGTTTGAGTGACAGAAACATGAGTCTAGGGGATGTGTTGTTGCCACAAGGGGGAAAACAACGGTGCTTGTGCCCGCGGGTGCAAGGATTGTTTACTTTACGCAAAGTTCTTTTAATGCAGTTGTCTGTTGCTTTGAGTTTACACTATGGGTGGGGCTCGCAACTTAATACCAGCGAGATGTTCTGGATAGATATCTCAAGGTGGATGATTAGTAGTAGATATTGATGGATTTCGGTCTACTTACTTTGGCGTTCCGCCCATGCTTTGAACCTCAACCTTTCTTGCAATGTAATCATCATTGGTTTGCGTTCGTGGTCCTGTCAATTGCCCAGCTGTAATTCGTTTACCTCACATAGCTGTTTTATCGTCTTTTGGGAGAGAGACATCACTAGTGAACATCATGAGACTCCGGTCCATATTACCATCATTGATCACATCCACTATTTACTTTTCCGCTATTTACTTACTATTGCAATTATACCTATCACTATTATCACTTGCGTTTGATCCTTTGTAAACTACAAGGCCGGAGGGATTGACAACCTCTCTGTACTCGTTGGGAGCAAAGTTATTTGTATCTATGTGCAGGTCCACGTTGATTGCTAATATCTGGCGCCGTTAGCAGTTGACACCTTCTTGTTGAAACTGGGAGTCTCTGGGAAATCGATCCTTGGTATTACCAAGGGAAAACTTCTGCTACACTGCATCTCAAACCTTCCACTTGGGGTAACCAACGAGGGGTGAGAAGCCACCTAGCACCCACCTAGCATGGAAGATATAGACAGCCCTAGTTGATACATGAGCCATTCGAGCATACAAAACAGAGTTTCATTTGAAGGTTTAGAGTTTGGCACATACAAATTTACTTGGAACGGCAGGTAAATACCGCATATAGGAAGGTGTGGTGGACTCATATTGAATAACTTTGGGGTTTATGTAAGTGGATGCACAAGCAGTATTCCCGCTTAGTACAGGTGAAGGCTAGAGAGAGACTGGGAAGCGACCAGCTAGAGAGTAACAACGGTCATGAACATGCATTAAAATTAATCAACAATGAATGCAAGCATGAGTAGGATATAAATCACCATGAACATAAATATCATGAAGGCTATGTTGATTTGTTTCAACTACATGCGTGAACATGTGCCAAGTCAAGTCACTTAAATCGTTCAAAGGAGGATACCACCCATCATACCACATCACAACCATTTTAATATCATGTTGGCATGCAAGATAGACCATTATAAACTCTCAGCTAATTAAGCATGGCATAAGCAGCTATGATCTCTAATTGTCATTGCAAACGTGTTTCATTCATAACAAGCTGAATCAAGAACGATAAGCAATCATATTTACAAAAACAAGAGAGGTCGAGTTCATACCAGCTTTTCTTATCTCAATTAGTTCATCATATATCATCCTTATTGCCTTTCACTCGCACGACCGAACGGTGTGGAAAGTAATAATAGTGCACGTGCATTGGACTAAGCTGGAATCTGCAGACATTTGATACAAGAGAGAAGACACGGTAATATGGCTCGAGGTTAAATCAACAACAAAGCATATGAGAGCCACTAAGCATTTTCAATCATGGTCTTCTACTCTTAACCCCTAAAGAAAAGAAAAGAAACTATTTACACGGGAAAGCTCCCAACAAGAAAAAGAAGAACGTGCAATCTTTTTGGGTTTTCATTTTTAGTTACTACTACAGGCAAAGAAAGTAAACTAGCTAGAAGCTACAATTTTTTTTTGTTTTTCTGGGTTTTTCTAGCACACAAGAAAAAGACTAAGAAAAAGAAATTGAAACTAAGCATGGATGGTACAGTGAAAGAGTGTGAACACCGACAACTAGAATAAGTGTGAACATGAATGTAAGTCGGTGAGAAACACGTACTCCCCCAAGCTTAGGCTTTTGGCCTAAGTTGGTATGTGGCCAGTATTGGCGTGACAGATATCCAAAGTTGTAATTGGGGTCGTACTGAGATGTAGCAGATGCTGCATGCTGAGCTGTAGCTCGAAGGCAGGTTGCCTCCGTCATGTTATAATAGGCGTTTGCCTCCTCCATAGTTATAGTGTATCTTCTTTTTTCCTGAAAGTTAAACAAAGTAGGGGGAACGAAGAACAATAGGGATGGCATGCTGCCTATTAAAGATTAGTCGATATTTGAGGGTTTGATTATCCCACTCTATAAACCGGTGACTAGCCATAGCATGACAGTCTAAATAAGCAGGAGGTAAAGGTTCATCATACGTATGCACATACACACCAAGATAGCGGGCTATGCGAGTAGCATAGATCCCACCAAAGAAATCTCCATGTAAACCATTATGGTGTAGTCTACGTGCAACAATTGCTCCCAAGTTATATTGCCTATCACCTAGTACAACACTCCTGAGAACACTAAGATCAGGGACACACATGTGACAAGCCTCATCCTTACCGTTTATGCATCTACCGATAAAGAGAGCAAAGTAATGAATAGCAGGAAAATGTATGCTCCCCGTGGTAGCTTGTGTGACGTCCCTGGACTCTCCCACCGTAATACTAGCAAGGAATTCTCTAAATTCAGATTTGCGAGGATCACTCATACTGCCCCACTGTGGGAGCTTGCAGGCAACATTAAAATCCTCTAAATCCATGGTATAAGATTTATCATAAAGGTCAAACAGGACAGTGTGAGAATTACGTGAAGATGAAAATTTAAACCTTCTCACAAAGCTATCTGTTAAGCCACAGTATTGAAGACACTTATCTTGCATGAAGTCCTCGAGGTCAGCGTTGCGCACATATGCGTAAAATTCATCTTTGATGCCCGCTTGACCCAAAAATTCATCTGAAGACCATTCACAAGGCCGCACACCAGCGTCCCTCAGTGGTTCATTGTCCGGCTCACGGAATGCGAGCTTCAGTTCTTGCTTCCTTGAAGGACCACCTTGGAAGTTTCTCCTAGACATTTTTTTGAAATATTCTGAATTTTTTAGTAACTCACAATAAAAGTTAACCAAACTCAACAAGATTGATAGCAATGACTCATATAAGTGCCTAGAGGCTATATCATGCATTAGAACTACTTGGGACCAAGAAAATTTGACATGCAAGCTCAAGAACAAGGTCACCACAGCAGCATAAATTTGCAACAAATAAAGCACTAGAACAAAAACTAATTGGACCAATGCAGGAGTCACATACCAAGGAACAATCTCCCCAAACAGTTTGGTGAATGGTGCTTTGAGCAAGGAGATCGAAAATGACAGCAAAATGAGCTAGAACTCGGGTTTGAGCTGGTTGGGGATTTTTTTTTGGAGGAAGAAGAAGAGCATGGGTGAAAGGATAAGAGGAGGGGGGGCACGTGGGGCCCACAAGGCAGGGGGCGCGCCCTGTGCCCTCGTGGCCACGTGTCGGCTCCCCTCGCTGTGTGTTTAGTGCCATATTTTCATAAATATTCTAGAAAAAATCATATTTCATTTTCATGGCATTTGGAGAACTTTTATTTTCGGGATATTTTTTATTGCACGGATAAGTCTGGAAACAGACAGACAATGCTAATTTTGTTTTATTTAACCTAATTAACGGAAAGTAAAAGGAGGGTACACAAGGTTTGTGCTATCTAGATTCACCTATCCCATGTTCATCAAAAGGAATCCATTAACAAGGTTGATCAGGTCTTGTTAATAAACTCTTTCCGAGTAACATGAAACCGGAGAATTTTCGAATAACACTATGTTACCTCAATGGGGATATGTATGTCCCCAACAATAAGAATGTCATATGCCTTCTTGATAGTAGGAATAGGAAACTCAAAACCTCCAATAGTAATAGTTGAAGTTTTTCCAATATAATTGATACTGTGGACCTAAGGTTGTTTCCTCGGAAAGTGTACCGTATGTTCATTACCATTGACAGGAAAAGTGACATTGCCTTTATTGCAATCAATAACAGCCCCTGCAGTATTCAAAATAGGTCTTCCCAGAATAATAGACATACTATCGTCCTCAGGAATATCAAGGATAATAAAGTCCGTTAGAATAGTAACATTTGCAACTACAACAGGCACATCCTCACAAATACCGACAGGTATAGCAGTTGATTTATCGGCCATTTGCAAAGATATTTCAGTAGGTGTCAACTTACTCAAGTCAAGTCTACGGTATAAAGAGAGAGGCATAACACTAACACCAGCTCCAAGATCACACAGAGCAGTTTTAACATAGTTTCTCTTAATGGAGCAAGGTATAGTAGGTACTCATGGATCTCCTAATTTCTTAGGCATTCCACCCTCAAAAGTGTAATTAGCAAGCATGGCGGAAATCTCTACTTCAGGTATCTTTCTTTTGTTGGTAATAATATCTTTCATATACTTGGCATAAGGATTTGTTTTAAGCACATCAGTCAAACGCATACGCAAAAAGATAGGTCTAATCATTTCAGCGAAGTGCTCAAAGTCCTCATCATCCTTTTTCTTGGATGGTTTCGGAGGAAAAGGCATGGGTTTCTGAACCCATGGTTCTCTTTCCCTACCGTGCTTCCTAGCAACGAAGTCTCTCTTATCATAACGTTGATTCTTTGATTGTGGGTTATCAAGATCAACAGCAGGTTCAATCTCTACATCATTATCATTGCTAGGTTGAGCATCATCATGAGCATCATCATTAATATTATCACTAGGTTCATGTTGATTACCAGATTGTGTCTCAGCATCAGAAATAGATATATCATTTGGATTCTCAGGTGGGTGAGCTACAGGTTCACTAGAAGCATGCAAAGTCCTATCATTTTTCTTTTTCTTCTTCTTAGAAGAACTAGGTGCATCTAAATTAGCTCTCTGAGAATCTTGCTCAATTCTCTTAGGGTGGCCCTTAGGATACAGAGGTTCCTGAGTCATTTTACCACCTCTAGTTGCAACTCTAACAGCATAGTCATTATTTTTACTATTTAATTCATTGACCAAATCATTCTGAGCCTTAAGTACTTGTTCTACTTGAGTGGTAACCATAGAAGCATGTTTACTAATAAGTTTCAGTTCACTTTTAGCACTAGACAGATAATCACTCAAGCGTTCAATCATATAAGCATTGTGTTGTAATTGTCTACCAACATAAGCATTGAAGTTTTCTTGTTTCACAATGAAATTGTCAAACTCATCTAAGCATTGGCTAGCAAACTTATAACGAGGAATGTCACCTTCATCAAATCTATAAAGAGAATTTACCTTTACTACCTGTGTAGGGTTATCAAGACCATGTATTTCTTCAATAGGTGGTAAATTCTTAACATCTTCAGCTTTAATACCTTTTTCTTTCATAGATTTCTTTGCCTCTTGCATATCTTCAGGACTGAGAAATAAAACACCTCTTTTCTTTGGAGTTGGCTTAGGGGCTGGTTCAGGAAGTGTCCAATTATTTTCATTGGCTAGCATATTATTCAATAGTAATTCAGCTTGTTCCACTGTTCTTTCCCTGAAAACACAACCAGCACAACTATCCAAGTGGTCTCTGGAAGCATCGGTTAGTCCATTATAAAAGACATCAAGTATATCATGCATTTCAAGAGGATGATCAGGCAAAGCATTAAGCAATTGGAGAAGCCTCCCCCAAGCTTGTGGGAGACTCTCTTCTTCAATTTGCACAAAGTTATATATTTCCCGTAAGGCAGCTTGTTTCTTATGAGCGGGAAAATATTTAGCAGAGAAGTAATACATCATATAATAGGGACTACGCACACAACCAGGATCAAGAGAATTAAACCAAGTCTTAGCATCACCCTTTAACGAGAAAGGAAATAGCTTAAGGATATAGTAGTAACGAATATTTTCATCGTTGGTAAACAGGGTGGCTATATTATTCAACTTAGTAAGATGTGCCACAACAGTTTCAGACTCATAGCCATGGAAAGGATCAGATTCAACCAAAATAATTAACTCGGGATCAACATAGAATTCATAATCCTTATCAGTGACACAGATAGGCGAAGTAGCAAAATCAGGGTCGTGTTTCATTCTAGCATTCAAGGACTTTTCTTTCAGCTTAGCTAATAACTTCTTAAGATCATATCTATCATTGCAAGCAAAAAAGTCTCTAGCAGTTTCTTCATCCATAACATAACCCTTAGGCACAACACGCAATTCATATCTATTGGGAGTAGTTTCATCATCACTTTCATAAATATCATCAACATTTGCACTCTCCCTAACCTTAGCAATTTGTTCATCTAGAAATTCACCTAGTGTCACAGTACCAGGCATAGAGGTAGTTTCATCATACATAGCAGAAGTAGCATCATCAAGAACATACGACATATCATATTCAATAGCAGGAGTAGGTGTCGCAAGTTTACTCATAAACAGAAGGAGAATCAAGCGCAGAGCTAGATGGCAGTTCCTTACCTCCCCTCGTAGTTGAGGGTAAGATCTTGGTTTTTGAGTCCTTCAAATTCTTCATAGTGATAAACAGATATAAATCCCAAGTGACTTAAAGAATAGAGCTATGCTCCCCGGCAACGGCGCCAGAAAATAGTCTTGATAACCCACAAGTGTAGGGGATCGCAACAGTTTTCGAGGGTAAAGTATTAAACCCAAATTTATTGATTCGACACAAGGGGAGCCAAAGAATACTCTTAAGTATTAGCAGGTGAGTTGTCAATTCAACCACACCTGGAAACTTAGTATCTGCAGCAAGATAGTTTAGTAGCAAAGTAATATGATAGTGGCGGTAGCAGCAATAAAAGTAACGGTAGTGTTTTTGTAGTTTTTGTGATAATAGCAACGGAAAACTAAATAAGCGACTAGCAATATAGGTCAAGCTCGTAGGCATTGGTTCGGTGATGGGAAATTACGTCGGATGCAATTCATCATGTAGAAGTTATAACCTAGGGTGACACAGAACTAGCTCCAGTTCATCAATGCAATGTAGGCATGTATTCCGAATATAGTCATACGTGCTTATGGAAAAGAACTTGCATGACATCTTTTGTCCTACCCTCCCGTGGCAGCGGGGTCCTATTGGAAACTAAGGGATATTAAGGCCTCCTTTTAATAGAGTACAGGACCAAAGCATTAACACATAGTGAATACATGAACTCCTCAAACTATGGTCATCACCGGGAGTGGTCCCGATTATTGTCACTTCGGGGTTGCCGGATCATAACACATAGTAGGTGACTATAGACTTGCAAGATAGGATCAAGAACACACATATATTCATGAAAACATAATAGGTTCAGATCTGATATCATGACACTCGGGCCCTAGTGACAAGCATTAAGCATAGCAAAGTCATAGCAACATTAATCTCAGAACATAGTGGATACTAGGGATCAAACCCTAACAAAACTAACTCGATTACATGATAGATCCCATCCAACCCATCACCGTCCAGGAAGCCTACGATGGAATTACTCACACACGGCGGTGAGCATCATGGAATTGGTGATGGAGGAAGGTTGATGATGACGATGGCAATGATCTCCACTCTTCGGAGCCCCGAACGGACTCCAGATCAGCCCTCCCGAGAGAGATTAGGGCTTGGCGGCGGCTCTGTCTCGTGAAACGCGATAATTCCTTCTCTCTTATTTTTTTTCTCCCCGAAACGGAAGATATAGGATCTGGGGGTACGTCGGTGGAGCATCGGGGGGCCCTCGAGGTAGGGGGTGCGCCCTGGGAAGGGGGGCGTGCGCCCCACCCTCGAGGACATGGTGTGGGCCCCCTGGTGAGGATCTTCTTGCAGATATTTTTTATATTTTCTGAAATAATTCTCCGTTGATTTTCAGGCGATTCCGAGAACTTTTTATTCTACACAAAAACAACACCATGGCAGTTCTGCTGAAAACAGCGTCAGTCCAGGTTAGTTCCATTCAAATCATGCAAGTTAGAGTCCAAAACAAGGGCAAAAGGGTTTGGAAAAGTAGATACGTTGGAGACATATCAGTGATTATAGGGACTTTAGGAGATCATATGGAGCACCGTAGATATTGGATTATGTAGTGATTGATGGAAGTTAATGGGCTATTGGAGTTTATTCATAGGAAGGAAACAAGATCTTGGAGTGGCATACAACGCATTTCCTTAGGATAGAGATGCACTATCTTGGACCTTGCAAGAATAGTCTGAACACTTGGATTGTGGTATTTAATTCAAGCTTAGCAGCTTGTATGCTCTACCCATGGATTCTTATGGGTAGCCATACATATGATTTTGGGGATCATAGACATGTATGATTCTGTTAGATCTCCTCTAAGAAGCCATGATGATATCTATAGCATGAGTGATGATTGGAGCGACCTATGCGAGATGATGCTTTTGGTGGTATAAGGTTATTTGTTTAAAGGACTGGGTGGAACTATTGGCATCTCAGGAACCGTGCTTAAGGATAAAATAATAAACGTTCACTCGCACACTAGAATCCTTGAAACCCTTAAGCCCCACCAAGCCACAACATGGTCAGATCCTGACCACGGGCCTTGACTCTAGGTCAAGAAGACCGTTGCCAATACTCAACCGAGACCACCACCAATACCCCAGCCTACCTTGTGTACCCCATAGACTTCATGGACTACTTGGGCAAGTTAGTTGTCATCTTTATTTGGCAAAGTACTTGACTACCCGAAGACGGAAGAAGAGCCGTTCAGCTGGTTAGAAGACACTTGAAGACCGCCATGTCAAGAAGGAAGAGCTACACCAACCACCATCATCAAGAAATAAACTTACGCGTCGAAGACCAGGCGTATCTGCAAACCACTACTCTCGAAGGAACCAATCATTTCCATGTCGAAGGAAGCTCACACCAAGATTTATCGACCCCCTCCAAGATCATTGCAGGACGAAGAATAGACGGCTACCACCTGGAGTTACCACCTGAGTTACCCCCTGTGCACAACGTCCTTCCACACGACACCACCCCGGAAACGTTTTCCAACTTCCTAACTAACCCGATCTCTGCAAGGACATCGATCACCGATCCATTAACATCTACCCCAACCTGACCTGCGCAAGAGACCCCTCAGCAACCTGCATCAAAGAGGGAAACATGCGCGCATCCACACCATCAAGTACTTCAAGGTTCAAAGGAGCACCACTCGAAAGCATAAGCAGTATGAGGACGTGAAGACTACCCCAGATCCAAGTTTCCGTATTCCTTTCTACGCCTAGTCTGGGAATCTCGGGGACGAGATTCTTGTAAGGGGGGTAGGTCTGTCACACCCTGATTTTCATGCCTCAACACTTAACCTAATAATCGTGCCAAAATGTGGTTTGACAAAAACTTTTGAGTGTTTTTGACCTTGCTTGATTGGTTTTCTGTTTGCTGTTTGCTAGTGCTCTAAAAATAAAATAAATCATCCAACTCTTATACTTCATCTCCTTGATCCAAAACCTTTTCCCACTGATCATGCCATGTGTATAGAGCAGTATAGTATTTTCTTATAAAAATATTTTGGCCAAAAAGTATTTTTTAAAATTAGTTTTCCAAAAACCTCTGAATTGAGGTTTGCACTACAAGTACTTAATTAAGGGTGTGAAAAATCTTTCAAAAAGTATATTTGACTCCTATTAGGTATAGGACTCCCTTAAACCACAAAAACATAATTTGAAAAGTTATTTTTCTATTTTATTTAAAGTCTTTTTCTTTAGGCCAGAAATGGTCTTTAATAGGTTAAAATTATTTAACTATTTCAATAATATTTTTCAAAATTCAGGGAAACTCATAGGACATATATTGTCCATATATAAGAGTGTCAACACATGGTCATGTTCAAAATATTGGACAAATCCCACAAAAACCCTTTCTAGATATTTCAAGCTTTTGAAATATTTACAAAGGAAATTTTCTTGATTAATTCCAAGAAAATTCTAGAATGGTAGTTATGACATATTTGATGATCTTACAAAGCCTCATGCCTTGAAGATCAAGAAAACATCATTAAACTCCCTCAAAACCATTTCTGTCCATTTTGAAGTTTGAGCAACTTTACATTGCCAAACTTGTCCAAATGCTCTCAAACTTGGTGCACATTCTAAAATGGTCTAATTATGTATCTAGACAAAATGGCACAAGTTTTGGAGAAGGATAACTTTACCAAAGTGCCCCAAAACCCTTTCTAACCAGATCCAAATTTCAACAACTCTACATTACCAACTTTTTACTTGTGACCTCAAATTTTGTGGACATGCTCACAACCCCAAATGATGACACTACACCAAGTGGTGCATCAAGGAGGGATGATTTGCATGGCTAAATCTTGGAAAACCCATTTCTATTAATTCAATGTGTGCGTATGCACGCAGTCATCAGGTTATCCTTTATAAAATTATCTTTCCGACTCAGACGTCATTCCGGACATGAGTTGGTTCTCGACAATTCAAACCTTTATTGATTGTCCAACTAAGTGTATTCAACTTATCCATCCTTGATCAGAGCGTTTGCTTTTGATATCTTGATTCGGAAAACATAATTCCTTTGCATTTGGTTGAATTAGTCAGTTGTTTCTATGATGTGATCTCCTTTAATTATTTCTTCTTCTAGTTGAGTATCGATACTCACACCTGATTCGTTGCGGTCTGCCAGATCCTTTTGTGGATTATTATCCGACCGTTCCGACATATCAAAACCTTGAGTTCTTCCCCTGATACATAATGCCTTTGGTAAATTGTATCCTCTACTTGGCCAACCATGCTCTGCTTTCGAGCATGTGTATTTACTTAGGAAACTTGTGGTATATGTTACTAAGATGCCCGATGGGTTGAACCTATGCCTTCCCCTAATCCGTGAGAACCCAAAAGTTTTCACAAGTCATACCCTTCCGGTGTTCTACCGGATAAAATTCCAACCCTACAATTTTATCAAAGCAAGAGGTAAATGAAACGTATGCATTGGAGAAATGGGAGTCGACCTTGAACTTGTGTTCATGCCCATGAAAATGATGTAGACCGTCTCGGAAGCTTCTTGCAAAATGATTATCCAGCTGTATGATTCTTTCGGTATTCTTCGATTGATTCCTTACAGTTATGGTTCCGACCATGCTGTCCTTATCTGATATATCTAATGGGAATTCATTCCAGGCCTCGTCAATTTTTGACAAGGTTAAAGCATCTACTGTCATAGGTCAATGGCCTAGTTCAACTTCTATTGTGTTCTACCTTCGAGTTTTACCCTCTGATATCTCGAGGATATCATGCCTTTGCACTACACCTTTTGGACTTTTGATAAAGTAATACCTTTGCTTGTCGTAATCACTCTACGGGTTCTAGGTTGCCGTCAACCGAGGACACCGTTTAGTAAATCAAATCCACTCTAAAAATTCAACACCCCTAGTAGGTGTTACTGGGAAAATTTTAAACTCAATCTGGTTATTCCTAGACAATCAGATACATCCATTGTCTTGTTATCTTTGACTGTGCTACCTCGTCCTTCTTTGGTGCACAAATTCTTCAGAGATTGAGCACAACTTGCGTCGAGCTTTCAGCATCTGGTTGCTTGTTCAGTAAGGCAACTTTGATTCCGAGCTTGCATCTTATATATTGATACTATAACTTGCCACTTCGTCATTCCCTTGCTTGTTGCCGTTGTCGTTTGATTACATCCTCTTGAAACCTCCCGACAAATGTGTCGGATCACCTTCAACACTTTGACTTCTTCCGAGATGTCAACTGTGTTCATGATGAGAAATACCATCCTTCCCCTCGATGATTTTTATTATCATCGACAACCCCCTTGACTTCCTTCCATCGCGAACTTGTCCACATTATGAATACAACTTGCTCTCCAGCTAGTGATGTGTTCTGCCTTGAAGTATTATTGTCTTTTATGTCGAGAATGTTGTGGGGATTGCTCCACCTCTTAGAAATTCTCGGTATGATGATACTTCTCATCATCACCATTCTTCCTTGGTCCCCGTGTTATTTTTAACCAGGATACCAATATGCTAACGATGCCGCTTGAGTTCTGTACTTCTAGCAACCCTATTTCTTTGAAGTTAACGATCGACAGTTCATTCCTAGACTGTTGGTTATTGAACCGTCACTCAAACATTGATCTTGCTGCCTAAGGTCATATTTCGGGCGCACCTTTCAACTAATTATTAATGGTGTATGTTTTCCCTCGAGCCTACAACATTATATCATTTGAATTGACAAGTGTCATCCTCTTGTTCACATTATTGTGGAAATCCCTTCGTTTGGAATTCTCGATGGATTGTCACTGAGCCCATCAGCCACCTCCTCATCCTCTCCTTGGTTTAATGATGAACTATTGTTCCGGGAACCCACTCCCATAGTTCATTTCCCGAGAATCTTGCAATGTCATTTC
>LR738713.1:499273800-499429695 GCA_902687465.1 Secale cereale
TATTTGATCTGAGTCTGGCCATTTGGTCTATACGCACTAACCAGCTACGTGGGAATAGTTATGGGTACTCGACGTCGTGGTATCAGCCGAAGCCTTCTTGACGTCAGCGGTATAGCGGCGCGCGCCGGGTTGGACCGCGTAACGTAACTTCCTTAGTAATGGAGGTTGCTAGGTCTGCTCACCGGCCGCCCTCGCAACGTGCAGGTGTGCATTGGGCGATGGGCCCAGACCCCTGTGTGCTTAGGACTTAGACCGACGTGCTGACCTCTCTGCTGTGCTTAGGTAGGGCTGCGACGTGTTGATCTTCCGAGGCCGGGCATGACCCTGGAAAGTGTGTCCGGCCAAATGGGATCGAGCGTGCTGGGTTATGTGGTGCACCCCTGCAGGGAAGTTAATCTATTCGAATAGCCGTGTCCCTCGGTAAAAGGACGACCCGGAGTTGTATTCCGACCTCATGACAACTAGAACCAGATACTTAATAAAACACACCCTTACCAGTGCCAGTTACAACTCGGTGGTTGCTCTCTCACAGGGTGATGTGCGGGAGGATTGCCGAGTAGGATTATGCTTTACGATGTTACTTGGTGAACTCTTCTGCTACTCAAGACGGAGGCTGCCAGAAGCTTTGCTAGTTGTTACTATTCCATCTACTCCCTTCTACTGCTGCAAGATGGAGGCTGTGAGATACGAGGAAGCTTGTTACTTACCATCTACTCTCTTCTACTGCTGCAAGATGGAGGTTACCAGAAGCGTAGTCTTCGTTTGGAATAGCTATCCCCCTCTTATTTTGCTTTCTGCAGTTCAGTCCACATATATTACCCCCTTGCACAGATACCATTGCATTTGTAGTGTAGATCCTTGCTTGCGAGTACTTTGGATGAGTACTCACGGTTGCTTTGCTCCCTCTTTCCCCCCCTTTCTTCCTTTCTTCTCGGATGATGCAACCAGGTGGTGGAGTCCAGGACCCAGAAGATCCCGAGGATGATTCTACTTGGAGTTCGGCTTCGAGGAGTTATTAGGAGGTCCCAGGCAGGAGGCCTTGCCTTTTCGATCGTTGTTACTTTTGTGCTAGCCTTCTTAAGGCAATCTTGTTTAACTTATGTCTGTACTCAGATTTTGTTGCTTCCGCTGACTCTGGTGTTTCCGAGCTTTTGTATTCGAGCCCTCGAGGCCCCTGGCTTGTAATATAAAGCTTGTATTATTTTAATTTGTGTCTAGAGTTGTGTTGTGATATCTTCCAGTGAGTCCCTGATCTTGGTCGTACACATTTGCGTGCATGGTTAGTGTACGGACAAATCGGGGGCGTCACATGTCAATTGGAAATCATTTGCTTCCCCAAACCACATCAAACACCTTCTGGCACTTTGCCAAAATCACCATTTGGTCCACTTCCACTACTCCACTTTGCTTCAAATGCTTACCAGAGGTGTGCCTGGTCATCACCTGCCTCCAGTAAAACTCACTCAATCAAAACTCAATGATTGAGGGGTGACAATCCTCATTTTACCCTTCTGGACAGCCCATGTTCATCTCTCTCTCAACCCCACCTCTCTCCCATTGGGTCACCACGGCATCCAAGGCCATCTGTGCTTAGTTTACTCACCCCCAGACCCACTAGACACCAGTGGGCAAAGTGGACACGTCTAGAGCGCGTGAGGACACGGCCATGCCGGCCATATGGGCGCTCTAGAGCGCGCTACAGTGCACTCCTGCACTGTAGCCGTGTCCTGCCCGAGGCTGCTGACCACCTAGGGCCTCCCCCTTGCGCCAGTCGAGGTGCCTCGACGTCTGGGACACGGCACGCTATCGGCCCCTTCTCTTTCTCCCTCCTGCTGCCTCCTTCCGCACGCGCACCGGCCGCCCGAGAGCTCTAGTGAGTGAGCTCACACGCGCGGAGCCTCTGGCACGCCCCGCTCCCCCTTTCCTTTTCCCTTTACCTGGACCACGTCCACAAGCGCTCTGGACACGCCCCGGAGAGCCACTTTGGCCTCTAGAGACGGCTACGGCCCCGCCGGCGCACGGCCCCGCGGTGCACCTCGCCCCCTTCTATTTAAGGTCGCCCTGGGTCCTCCTCTCCACCCCATTCGCCTCCCCTCGCTCCTAGAGCCCCCCTGGACCAACCCAATCCCCTCCTCGTGCCCTCCTTGCATCTCCATGGCCGGAGCAATGCCGCCGGCCTCCGCCTAAATTCTCGCCACTGAGAGCCCTTTCTCCCCACCTCTTTGTTCCAGAGCACCACCAGAACCACCGCCAACACTCCCCGCACACAAGTCCTTCCTCCCCGTGCCTGCCTCGCCGTGCCCAAATCTCACCGCCGGCCTCGTCCGCCGCGGCCAACCCCCTGCTCAACTCGGTGCCCCTGGGCGACCATGCCACCCATGGTTGAACGCGGTCGGGTCCCCTGAGCACGCCGGTGGGCAGACATTGCCGGAGACACCCTGTAGCGCCGGCGACCGGCGTCGAGCACCTCCTCTATCTTCTGTAGCGTCGCGCGGGAGGTGGAGGATGAACCTGCCAGGGGGCCCCGCCCGTCGGCCGGCCAGCGTTGCTGAGCCACTGACGGGAGGGCCCCGCCCCATTTAAGTGGAGATGGGCTCCGCCCGCTGCCACATTCACCGAGGGAAAGCGTATTCCCGGGAGTACGCCTCCTGCGTCGTCATCCCGAGCACGGCCGAGCAGCTGGGCCGGCCTACTCCTATCTTCCGCCCGGTGCGCAGTATAAGGGTAAAAGAAAACCCTTTCCCTTTTCTTTTTCTTTTTCTATAAACTTGTAAAATCCTTAAACAATTCATTTGAACTCCAAATTTGGTGATTCAAATTTCTGATGCCTCCATAAATCAAGGTCAATTTAATGAGCCATGGTGAACATTTTTACGCTGCCTAGTTTCCCATGGATCTAATAAAAATGTCATTTACCCACATAAGTCCACTTCAAAAATCCATAGTATATTCATTTGGACTCCAAATCTGGTGAAACCAATTTCTAAATATTTCAAAAATCATGCCTGATTTAATGGGTACTTTTACTCATTTTTATAAAAAGGCATTCTATAGACAACTTACAGATCCATTAAATCCCTTATATCCTTCATGTTGAAATGTTCCAAACTATCCACTGATCCAATGCCAATGAAACCACCTTGGTCATTTTTCATAGGACCAGAGGTATCCTAGAAAAGTCCAACTCCTATTTTTAGAGCACTTTTATTTTTGCCTTGTTGTGTTGCTTATTGTGATTTGTTTCCGACGTTAGTTGACAAAGTAGACGGAGTACTTGGAGATGGACCGGAAGCTTTGAAGACTCTGAGGAACAAGGCAAGCAGCCCTTTGACCATGTTCGAGAAACCTTTTTACGCATGTCATATTGCACCTCATTATCAATGCATCCAAATCATGTTGAGGTGGTGACCATTTTGGTTGTTGCCTTTGTTACTTTCCTATATTGAAACTTACATCAAGCATGACCCTACCTTCCTATGAGGGTTATGCGGGTGGGAGTAGATATGATGCTATTTTAGTAGCTACGCAAATGGGACGGGGATAAGCATGGCGATGGAGGCAGAGTACTTTTAAAAGACTTTTCGAAAACCCCGTCGGGTGCCACTTATGCCCGGGGGAGATGATGAGTTGGGTAACCATTTGATGACGAAGTGGTGTACCGAGGCAAGTGTGTGTGTGTTGTTTTCAAAACGGATTGGTTTAAGTTGCGACCATTATTCCAACCTTACATGCGCAACCACTCTACCCTTATATGGGAAAGGGCATTATTGATTACCTAGGCCGATACTAGCATGGTGCCCGCATTACTAGTGACGGGGGTGACACGAGGTCACTCTCGGGACGGGGTCGTGCTTGTATAGGCGGCCATGACTGTTTTTACTGGGCACCGGACACACCGTTGGTGCCGCCGTGCAAGTGAGATGCGATGAATATGGGAGCACGGCTCCACCAAATTGAATTGTGAAAATGTTTGGCACGGGGGCTGTTACCAATCGAGTGGACGCTATGTTAGTGTCGTCTAGGGAAAGATAGTGATCGGGTGCTTACCCCGGGTACTTGAGGTACCGCGGGTCGTGGATGACACGGAAGTTCCCCGGATCTTGTGGGTAAAGTGTGCAACCTCTGTAGAGTGTAAAACTATTCGAATAGCCGTGTCCACGGTCAAGGACAGTTGGGTAACCGCTCTCGGGTTACGTCCAATGTTTACGAAACCTGGTGTGTGTGTGTGAGGAAAACAACACGGTTCGGTGATATTGATGATGTGATTCTTGAGGAAGTCACGATGAGCTTGAGCATGAGTTGATTACAACTCCTCGATATTGATGTCTGTAACCTCCTGATACTTGTTGCGGACGCATACATGTCCTTGATATATGTTGATCATACTTGCATATGAAAAACTAGCTTTACGCAAAACTGCCAATTTAGCAGTAGAGCCTTGCATAATTATTCTGTTATCACTCTTGGGTTGCTTGCGTGTACATTCAAAGTACTCATTGGCTTGCCACTGGTTATTTTATTGGCCAGGCATGAAAGAGCAGGTATTGAAGAAGAGATCTTTTGTGATGATCGTGCGAGCTAGGACACTTCCCAGTCAGAATGCCTGTAGGGTTAAGGCGGATGGCATGGGTCCAAGTTGTCGACGAAGATTTCCGCTGCGATGATTTATACTCAGGACTTGACCATAATGGTCCTACTTGTGTAATACGGTATGTATGGATGTAAGACTCTTGTTATTCAGTTTCTGTGTATTCAGTGAGCATTGATCTCTAGGATCACTGTACACGTGCATTCGATGATCACGACTTACGAGTCGGGGTCCCCACAGCGAAGGATGAGCAAGGGGCGCCAAGGTGATAGCAGAGTTGCGGATCTTGGAGGTCATCCTGTCAATGACGTCAACGTCAGCTACTTTAGTCCAAGGGTGTCCTCAATCACATCGACGATCAAGATTGCCGGCCTAAGGCCTGAGAATGATGTAGTGATCCTATTATGAACGAAAAGGTGCCATAGCACCTGGGAGCATATTATGAATCGCACAAAATTTTGTTTTGAAACTTGTTCTTAAATCGGATGCTGGATATATATTATTTATCCAGCAAATAGGATGCTGGATTAGATTTAGCTTCAATCCCAATGTAGTTCATTCTAGCAGTGGCTCACTCTGGCCGAAGTTATCCCCGTAGAAAATGCTTGCTAAAATTAAGTAGTCTCCAACCAACGACCAGACATGAACTCGAACTCTTTCTAATTATACTAGCATGACACGAATTAATTCTACTCAAATGGGTGAAAAGAAACGAAGAGTTTCTCTGTTAGCCATGTCGCTCTTCGGTGTAAAGGATTCCATTCTCAATTCGGCGAAGAAGATAATCTCTCCCAAGTGGCCACCTGTGGGTAAACGATATCAGAACACACATACTGAAGAACTAAACTGTTTCTATCAACTATACAAATTACCTGTTTAACTTTCCACTAGGAGTAAACCTGTCGACGTTGATTGTTCTGGTTGCCCTTTCAGATTTGCGACCTCTCTGTGTTTTCACATCGAACTGAATTGGATGTACAGATAGGATAATAAGCTACAATTAGAATATCTGCGTGAATCTATCATACAAAAACTTTATGCATTTATTTACACTGAACCTTCAGGCTTATCACTGTTGACATCTGGTTGTAGTCCTCCGGTAGGCCCAGTTTCTGTCTCTCTAGCATATGCTGACCACATGTATCAAGCAGTATACCACCAAACTAACAAACAAACAAAAAACATGTGTTGTTAAAAAACATCGCGCCAATTACCAGTTCCTGGTGGTGACCAGATGAGGCCTACTCCTACTGGCCATCAGTGATACCAGATCTGCTTTTCTATGCTATGTACTATCTTTGTATTTGTATTTGAGTTGGAGGAAAAGTCCCTGCGCTATCCAAATGAACGCACTTCGCCAATACGGAGCCTACCCCTTTAACCTTTCTTTCAGATCATGCCATCATGGCCGATGTTCAGCGGATGACCGACGCTCCGGAATAATGGTGGAAGTTCTTTATGCATCTAGAGCAGCAGCATCCCATAATCTTGGCAAGCAATGGATCACAAAACAACAAATGATGCAACAGTTGCGATCGATAACACGAGTGGCAGATCGATAATGATGCTTCACAAAGCAACAAATGGAAAGGGAGCAGCTCAACCATACACGATGAGCTTGGCAGCATGATTAGGTGCTGCTAAGGAGAGTGAACAGCGATAGAAAGTGAGATCTGTTGAGGCCGTCCAAAACCAAGATGACGACCAAACCACCTAAGTGACTTATACGGACAGAGCCAGAGCAGGTGTTCATTAGTCTGAGAATGCCAATAACCAGTGAAACGATGACACATCCCATGATGGGGATCAGCGCACGGGTATCCAGGCAACTATTTAGCATCGTGTCAAGGAAGAAGGGCCATTCATGTGGGAAGAAAGAAGGTTATTTTCCAATCCATATCCCATTCCCACCGGCAAACCAGTTCCAATCCTGGCTCTTTTCAGATCTTGTGTACCAAACAAGGGAGTGAATGTTTTTCATAGTAGGGATCCCTGTATTAGCTATGTTGTAACTTGCTGTCATATATAATACGTATCAGCTACTAGGTGTTTCGGAACCCTCCTCCGTTAAAAAAAGTCATCTCGTCCTGCTTTCCCCTTAGCACCTTACATTTCCCATCAACAAAATGCCACATAATTCTTCAGCAAGTTCTTCATGCCTAAAGAAACTTAATATTACAAGGATACTAACCTCTGCAGCACTGGAGAAAGGTATGCCATTAACATGAGTGATGATGTCCCCAACCTTTATCTCAGAGTGTTCAGGTGAAGGTACTTCTACCTGAAGCACAACCCTTAAGACACGAAAAATACAGAACTCCCAATTTTACGGATCAATGCTAGAAAGAAGCGCAACAGAGAAAATGCATACCTTCTCCACTATCACACCACAGATCTCAGGGAAAGCATGATGTATCTTCTCAAGTACAGTAAGCTCTGCATCGTGAAGAGTTTTAACTCTCAGTCCATGCAACGGTCGTATGACTGTCCTGCATCATCAGATAGTTCGTTTTACTATTCAACGGTAGAAAGTGAAGCACTAATAAACAACATTTCTTCCTAACTCGCATACAATATTTCAACGAAAGGCTGCAGGTTAACTGGAGTGATGAGAAGGTGGGAAAATGAAGTAGCCAAATAATTGGATAAATAACAGCTAAGCAAGAAGCGCATCAAATATACTACATATAAAATGACAATACTGACATTTTCCAATCGAAGTTAGTATGTCATGAGACAGGTATTTATACTGCAGATAAATCTTTTATGATAATTTGCTCAGATTGACCACTAAAGGGCAACGAAATTCCTTTGAAAACTCAAATTATAGACTTGAAAATATAAATTAGTCAAGGAGGTCATACACTCCTACAGTCCTACCGTGTCTAAAAACATTGTCTACTATAATGAAGAAACAGAGTTCTATTTCGGTGTTATGCTCAGTTGGCAGCTCAATCGAACTAATGGTTCAGAAGCATTAGTTTTTAGTTTTTTACACACCGGTTGGCCATGTCTGAAAAATCGAAGAAATCTCCACAAGGAGATTTACCAAAGAAATAAGAACACCAACTTTAAAACTACAAATCCAAGACCAGCTTAACTGTTTCAGTATTACTTTTTTTTTTGGCGGGAGAACTGCTTCAGTATTACACATAATATATATTTTTACTCTACATATGGGCTAGAAAAGCAAACCTACTTAATGTTCCTTTTAGTGAAACAAAATAACAGTATACTTACCCGAAATCATCGAAGTGCTGCAAACACTTCAACACAATGAAACCTGGAATGAAAGGAGTTTCTTTCCTGTCATAGAAGTTCATTCCAATGATATTTCCATCAAAATCCATCAGAGGACCCCCAATACCTCTCTGCAAATAATTGATCATTTGCAAGAAATACATTCATCTCTGTAGCGAAGATTGAATGAAAAAGTTCCCTAAGATATATAGCACACAGTCCAGAGCGAAGATTGAATGAAAAAGTTCCCTAACATATATAGCACACATTCCAGCAGATTTATATCCGTGAAACAGCCGACAAACTTCAACATGGATACTTAAGTGATAAATATTGTTATTATTAACATAGTAAAGTCATAAATTTAGCTCCTAAAACATAACAGACCTTAGAAAATGTAACTAATGAAGGTGCCTAGAAAATACATAGTCAGTTACGAGACTTGCCGCATGCTGAAGCGAGAGAGTGAACAAACTGAGGGTCATCTAGTTCAAAAACCAGATAATCATCAAAAAATATTTATTTTCTTTGATTATTACTCCCTCCGTCCAGAAATACTTGTCATCAAAATGGACAAAAAGGGTTGTATCTAGAACTAAAATACATCTAGATACATCCTCTTTTATTTATTTTGATGACAAGTATTTCCGGACGGAGGGAGTATGTAGGAAGATCCACAAATGGCTCCCACCTTTGGAGAAAGAAGAAAACCTTCAGTTTATTACAAATATAATAAGAGAAGATCTGCTTTGTTCTTACTATGAAATTGTATCAGGCTCATAGAAAGTTGAAATAAAAAATCTTCAACCATGGTGCCCATGCATCTAGCTCTCCCAGAGACTAAGAGGCATAAATTTTAAGCACAACAATGGCCAGATTATGAAATTACCCACTACAGAACTCACCACATAAATAATACTTCCTCCGTTCACAAATATAACATGTCCTAACTTTAATTTTCTGAATTGGATGTATATAGACATGTTTTACTGTGTTTGTTCACTCATTTCAGTCCGTATGTAGTCCATACTGAAATATTTAAACATCTTATATTTGTGAACGGAGAGAGGACAACGTAATAGACCGTGCAATCTGGTTCACCAGAGGGCAAAAGAGCCCTTTCAGTAATACAATTTTGCATTGTAGAAATCTTAATTTAGATAGCAATGATGACACAAGAAATTGCAGCAAATTTAAATTGGATAATTAGTTTGGTGTGAATGCTCACATGATTTTGGTTGATAAGCTGTGGGCAGGCTGAGTAGCACGTAAGCAAAACATGACACTCGTAAACAGAGACTATTGTCTGTATAAAGATCTTAGATCTAAGAACTCTGAAAAAAGAATGTGGCAGCTAATAATCACTTTCTGACTAAGTATTTTTTACTGAGGAAGTTTGAATTGCCAAATTCGAACTGATTAAACAGAATACTGCGACACGAGATGCAATCATGGAGTTCCGTTTTCTTTTGCAAGAAATGCCGGAATTTCATCTTACAAGAAATAATGGTACATACAGTTTTTTTAGACGTGGGACGGAAAATTACTGCAACTTGAGACTGAAATTACTCCAATGCCTGACGAGGTGGGAGCCAACAGAACTCAAGTTCAACACCCAGTGAACTGTACTTCAAAGAAATAAGTAAATTTCTTTAAATAACACACTTTTTTGCTAAACTACAAGGAACCACACTTTCAATGGGAAGTTTCATAAAACAAGAACTTTTGGAACAATGTTTCAGAGAGCTACAATTTTTAGGATGTGTCAGTCACGTCCCATCAACAACACAGTTCCAGAAAACCAGCATCCAATTTCTCTCGTGTCATTGACAAGTGGGCCATGATTGTAAGTTTCTAAAGAGTGGTTTCTGAGACAGTAAAATGAAACAAAGGTATTTAGGTGAAACAACTGAAGTGATATTAGTTTTTATGAACAAATTCGTATGGGATGTTCATAAAGAAGTACGATAGGACAGTTTACTTCCCATGCCAGTTATGGATACACAATGAGATCCTTAAACCTAACATCAAGGTTGGTACAATTCTACGAATGGTGTCCAAACAAGTCACAAAAAAAAGCAAATCACCAAATTAATTTAAAGTAAATTATAAAATTAGTGGTTCAGCTATAAATTAGTTGTTTGAATTACCTTTGAAATCCTGCAAGATGAAACAAGAAGTTCTTCACAATCAAACTGGCTTCTTCTTGGGATTAGCTTTCCGGAAGCAACGTTCAAGCTCCACGGCTCACAAAGGCGGCCTAAAGCTACGACATCTTTTGAATGACACTCGTTAAAATTGAAGATTCTAGTGTCCGCACTGAACTTTTTCGTCGGCAGCTGCGAAGTTGAACGGACTTCTACCACACATATGTTGTAACAGAAGTCCACATTTGATACCGAGCCCTCGAGTATTTCTCCACTCGCTAAGCATACATTGATCTAGAGAAAAATACCAGATGGCAAAATGTGATCTTCACTGTTTAAAAGAACACAATAATAACACCATAAAGAAAGGAAAAGAAGAATGCATTGACCTTGAGTTTATCAGCTATCTCATCTTGGTGTGGCAATTTAACTAAACTAGCAGATGTTACCACATGACCAACACCCTCCAGAAACTCAACAATTGTTCCAGAGCAAGAGAAAAAATGCCTGTCTTCTGCAGGGAACAGAAATCGAACTCATTGTGGTATAGCCAAGTTATTAATACCAACATAAACAATAACCCGCTGCAATAATGTTATAAATATATATACCTATAAATGACTGGAGTCCAACCACACATTGAGCAAGTTCCAATGTGAATTCCTCGACGCTCCAACTTGCGCATTTGAGCACAGATTCTCTCCCGAACTCATCAATGTCAAAGTACGGAACCCATTCAAAAGCTTAAAAAAATTCAAAATCAACGCCCTTCAGTAAACGCGAGGCACTACGGGATAAACCCAACTCGTTCCTTCATATAGGTATATAAATGAATAAAATGGTAAGAGAAGCAAATAACCTGGTGGCTGCTCAGTGACCTCAGCTGCAACAAGTTGGTGTGGGGACTAATTAAGTTACAAAGGGAAGAACAACTTGTTTGAAAGAATCAATGAAAGAGGGTGAGATCAAATGCTCACTGACGGGGACTGCCGGCCTCCAGCTCCAGGGAGGGGTGCTGCGGTATTTCTCCGCCTCCTCCTTGCCCTCCGCCGACGCCTCATATGCGAGCCTCTTCTGAAACATCTCTTCTCTTAACTTGAGTGCCCTGTCCACAACTTCTTGAGCCTCCTTTATCTTACGTTGCTTCCTTAGGCGTCTGTTCTGGATGCGTAGGCGTTTCTTTTGGATGTGCTCCTCTCTCGCCATCTGCTGTTCTTTCTTCCGCGCCTTTGCGGCGTCATCGACGTTGCGAAGGTTGTAGAAATCCCTGGTCGACATCTGTGATCAAATCATTAATGGATGTGGAGTTACTGCACAACTTCTCTGTATATGCGCGGTGGGTGATCATTTGGGAGAGGGACATCGATGTCCTTCCGATAATGGGCAGGGATGGAGAGGGGTTGGTTTTACCACTTCGGTGTGTTGGCCTTGGCCCGGAGCCGGAGGGGACGCATGCTCGGCCTCGGCTTCGGCGTCCATCGAGATTGGGGATTAGGGTTTGATCGTGATGCAGATTTGAGGGAGAAGGAGGACCACGAAACGAACCCGTGCCGGTGCCAAAGGCGGAACTGGTTTGCGGGCTGGTCCGGGTCCAACGACGTCGCTCGGCCCGGTCGATGTGTTCTGTTCGGCCTCGGCTAACCCCACCCGCCGCGACGGACGCCACCGCCGGTTAGGAGGAGTGGAGGACTAGGATGGAGCCGCCAACCCCACCCGCCGCGACGGACGCCTCCGCCGGAGCCGGAGCGGAGATGCCACCCGAGGACGAAGACGCAGGTAGTACAACAAGTCAACAACCGCCGCGTGGACGCCTGCCTCACGCACGCTTACCGTTTTCTCTCTCTGTTTGTCTCGTGACCTCCACCTAGCAATTCCCCTTCGCCGCAGCCTGTTCGGCTTCGGCAGCGACGACGAGTGTGAGCCGGAGCCGGAGTCCCCCTCGTCGTCCGGCGAGGACTCCGATGCCCGCGACAGCTCCGACGACGATTTCACGGAGGAGGGCCTGAGGGCGAGGGACGCGGTGGTGAGCGTGGCCAAGTCCATCGTCGCCCTCGCCGCCTCCGTCGGTAACACTAACACCTTCGCGGCTTCACCAATTGGGCATTGTGCAATCTGCTGTTTGTGTTCGCCTCTCGCCTGAGCAACTAATCCGTTGCTGCCTTGCTGATCGGCAGATGGGGATCCCCCGTCCACCTTCGCCTGCACCGGCACCGTGGTCGCTCGCGAGGGCCCTGCGGCCTGGATCATGACCTCTGCAACATTGATCAGGAAGCACGACAGCGGCACCGAGGTCCATGAACTTTCCAGCGTGAAGGTCGGGCCCATTAATTACCTGCGAGTTCTCAACGATTGTTTCACTGAGTTTCTTGATGTGCTAGCTGATTGGTTTGTTGCAGATTGAGGTGCTCCTGCCTGACAAAAAGGTCGTCCAGGGGCAGTTGCTGATGTACGATTTGCACTATAATGTCGCCATCGTTTCCGTCGAGTGTGAAGCTGATCTCCCCGTGGTGGTGCTCGCCGACCTCCCGGACTCCTACTTCCTGACGCCTACTCCAGTTGTCGCAGTTGCCCGGAAATTTGATTCTGGAAGTTTGCAGCTGAAACGCGGGGAGACGTTCCGTGCAGTTAGCAAGTTAGATTGTGATGAACTTATGGTCAGCACTTGTCAAATGGAGCCTCAGAGGGAAAACAAGGATAACAGAATCCAGTATATTACTCTTGTGAGTTCTGCTTATTGATAGAAATTAAGCTCCATAAGTGCTCACAGTCTTCGGATGTGTTTATGTATGGATATTATTGAATGAGGACTTGATCACATTGGTACCATTTTCTTCAGATTTTCATTGGGGGGCTTCTGATTGATTTGGAGAGAAGAATTGTTGGGATGAATTTCATAGACGAGAATAGAACTCCCTTTTTGCCCGTCCAGGTTGTTGGGAGATGCCTGAAACACTTCAGAAAGTTTGGGTATGTTTTTCTTTTCCTTTGCTCTTGAACTACTAACATGATGGTTGTAATACATAGGTTGCCCACTGATTTCTTAAGAACAAAACTATAATCAGATGAAGGTCTTCCATTTTATGAAACCGTTATTTCATTTTATTTTAAAATCAAAGGTATTCCATTTTACAGTGATCGAATATAGAAGCAATGATTTTTTGTCATGAGCGCAGGCGAATCAAACAACCTTTGCTTGGAATAAGGGGCCGGGGGCTTCACATGTTGGAATTAAAGGACTTGGATGAAATATGCCACAAGTACCGTAAGCCACCTTCTGGAATTCTGGTGGAGAAGGTACTTACCCAACCTCAAGTCTCCAACCCACACTCATGCACCTTTTCCAAAACTCCCTCCCTCTCTATTTGCAATTAGTTTTGTTGGGACATGGAACAAGATAACTAGTATGAGATGACACTATTTAGTACATGATCTGAGGATTTTAGAATTATTTATCTCAGATGTTTGTGTTTTGCACTTTTGCTTTCTCTTACTCTGTCCAATGTTTGCTTTGTCTTCAAATACATTTCCTAGATTCCTGAAGTATCATCTGCAAATTGTGGAGGCATTGAGGATGGTGATATCTTTAATGAACTTAATGGAGTTGTTTTGCACTCTCCAGCACAGGTATTCTAGAGATAAAAAATGTTCTTGCCACTGTAAATGTGTGAAATAGTATTTCTGCCAAACTATAAGCGTACCTTCCATTTTTACCGCTGTCGCAAGTTGTTGAGTATCCATAACTTTTGGAGGGAGACCTAGGAAACATATGAGGTAAATCTTTAGGGTGTTAGACAATTTAAATATGAAACGGAACCATGTTTGGAAGGGTTTTGCAAAAAAAAAAAAAAAAAAAAAAAACCTTCTACTTTTTTGTACTGTTTTAAATTTGAGTTGTTACATAAATGGACGTGTCTTAAATTGGGTGTTGACAAATAGTCCGGTCACAGTTATGTCATGTCATGTGGCCAAACTTCTGAAACATTTGTACTTGCACATTGTATAATGCTGCTATTTTCTTTCTTCTCTTTTGTGGCTTTTTGTCATGGATGGGAATGTGTCTTCTTCCTTATGTGAAATGAGAAGCTGCTCCGTAAAAAATATATTGTTGGGTAGATATCTTTAAGTAGCTCACAAAAATACATGTGAAAGCAATATGGCAATTTCATTTCACTTCTCTACTGATACCTTTCAATCTTTCTTGTTCTAATTCCTTAATCTTTACCTGGATTTCGGATTTCCATCCATCTGGCTCTCTTGGAAATCTTGACATGGTGTTTTAGTGCTTTTATATGGCAATCAGATTGTGTACCCGTTTCGAGTTTCCTCAACTTATAGGAGCTTATTCTTGCGTTTTTATGCCATCACCAGCTTACAGCAATGCTTCTAGACACAATGGAGGTTGCAGTGAATATGCAGCCAGTCGGCCTCCAGGTTAGTCTAGGACTCTACTTTTACCCTGCTTTATGTGTTGTATAATTTTGTCTTACCATGTTAATATACCTTTGGGTTGTTAAATAGGCGACTGTCTTGAGACCCAGGGATGGTACAACATTTGTTGCAAACCTAAAAGTAGTGGAATGCCCCCCTGGTGAATGCCATATGTTGTTCAGAAACAGGTATATTGTCTAATTTGTCAGGCAATCTTAAACTCGAGCATGTCATGTTTAATAGGTGATTCATTTTGTGATTGGTTTCAATTGTAGATGGAGACTGCCAACGCCAAAAGAGTATTGGTGGGGACCAAGAGAATGGGATGCTTACTCCGACTAATTTTCAGCAGCTGACTCGGCAGCACATTGTTAGATAACTTTCCTTTTACGGATGGACAGCGGTCCTTGGGTTGCGGGGATGCCACCTCACCAACGTCTACGGTCAATTGCAAAGCTGAAATGCCAAGGTTTTCAGAAGCGATCACTGCCCCCTGGGTTTGTCGCCTGCAACATTGCTGCAGATGTGCTGCTCTGGCGCTGGCGCTGTTCCAGGACCACATGTAAATCGATCCTAGAGGCTGGGTGCAAAGGAAAATCTGCTGTAGCATGATTTTTTGGACAACCCTCATGCCAACTTCAGAATTCGTCAACCCATTAATTCTCCTTACATTGTGTATTGGTATATTTCTGTATTTTTTTCCAGGTTCAATACACAACGATAGATCCCTGCAAAAAAAAAACAAACACCGATAGATGAAATATAACGTCAATAGTACAATCGATGGTCTAATTACATTGCAAATATTCTCTATGCATGACGAAGCAAAAAGTCATATATATCCTTGGTAGGGGTGGCAAACGTGATCAAAAGTACCAGAACAGAGACCGAACGGAAGGTTCAGGCCCCCCGAAAATTATCTATGGGTGCATTGCGTTATTTTCTATAATTGTTTTGAGTGTTATGGACTTCAAAAGAACAGGGGCCGGCTCTCATATACATGTCCGTGTACAAATAGTGTTTATGTATTGAGTTAGTGTTGGAGATGCCGTTGGTCCCATTTGACCCTATCTAACGTGGGTCCAACAATTACACTTGATGACATCGCCTGTTTCCAAGTGGCTTTGGTTAACAACGCCACATGTCTGGCCGACCAAACGGAGTCGGGTGAGTTTGGATCTAGTAGATGCCAAGCTTACTACACTCAGAGAATTTGAATGGCAATTTTCAAAGTTCAAAAAATGATACATTTTCTAACCATTCATCATTTCTGGTAGAAATTCTGCCCGGATTAGTTTAGGAACCTCTAGGCACACTTCATAGAAGAAAACTACTCATAGATAATTCAGTAAGCTTTTCTTTACTAGAGTAGTTCTTTCTCGTATACTTGAGCAAAACTCTTCAACCAGGGAGCTATTGCTAAATTAGCCAGAGTCAACCGAGCTGCTGCACAGCGATGAAACGCCAGTATCAGCGGCCTCTGATCACCCGATTACGATATGAAATAACCTAGTACACCAGCTGCTGAAAATCAGTCGGAGTCGTCATCAACCCAATCACATATATCCGGGGGGCCCCAGTAATAGACCGTTAGCGGGGGCAGTCTCCACCTACAATAGATAACCCGATCTCAGCATAAATCATCCGCGCATTATATCATGTAAAAAAGAAGGAAGTAACGTGAATCATGGACACAGACAAGGACATGTTTGAGTCCCAAACTGCATACAATCGCGACTCTCGGATTGACAGAATACCTGTTGTTCAATAACGTATCGCATTCGCCGGGGGGACGCTCCACTACTATCAACTCTGCAGCAACCGTTGTCCCGTCCTTGGGTCTCTGGATGAGTGCCTGTTCAGCAACGCACAGATACATTTGTTGTTAACTCGGTAAAGCAGCGAAAACGCCCGAGGCAGGCGGGTGCCTGAACTGACCTTGAGGATCACTGGTCTACGCTCATGCATTGCAACCTCCATTCTGTCCAGGAGCATCGAAGTAAGCTGAGAAAGGTTAAGAACCATAAGCTCCACAAAGTTAAGGACGACCAATTCAGGGATGAGAGCTGATTTGCCGTATACAAAATGTACACTACAGGGTTGAATGGACAGCAAGTCAGGTAGAGAATAGTGGATGTCAAAGGGAAAGGGGAGAGGGATGGAGGCAGAGAAGGATTTAGGTAAAGAGGAGCAGGGATACAACATCACTCACTGAGCGGCCAAAAGTCGATATTTTTCTGTGCTGAATGTTTTTTGTTACTTTGCATGTAACCTAAAGAGGTCAAAACATTCTCCCAACAGACATGTGGACATGTAACCCATGAAAAGCATAGACAAAGATTTGCTGGCATTTGGCGCTCCCATCAAAATCACTTGTCGCTGTTCATCAGTTTCTTCAGCTCAATGCAGAGAAGGCCTCAAGTTTTGATAAGGAGATTGTCTACTGTGTGCATTTCTCTCCAGATGGATGATACTATAACACTTGTATGCAGACAGCAATGTTGATACCTTCTTGCTAAGACATACTCCCCTCTGAGGGAGTACTCTACATAGCATCAGCAAGCAGTTTGAAGCCTAATACTACGTCCTAATATTATGAAATATTTGAAGGAAAATCTACTTATATGACATGGCATTCATCTATCCAAACTAAATATTTCAATATAGACCAATTGCTAAAGTTTCAAAGGTTGGCCTACACATATCCCAAAAATGGCACGTATTTGTCACTGGAGTAGTACTTATGAACACACAATTTAAGATCCATCATAAACATCCTAAATTTTAACTAGGTGCAAAGCAATTATAATAACAAAAAACGTATCAAACCCGATTGTATTTATTTGCATACAATTTCTAAAACCCTCAAAATTTATTACGCAATTTCTCTATACCTCCCTCCAAAAGTTATGACAACCCAACTCACAACCCATAACAGAAACACAATTAAAATCAGGACTAAAGAAAAAGAGAGTAGGACTGGCAGTGGCAAGAACGGAAGTACATTATCTTATGGCAGTATCAATATTGTACACATCCATAGTAGCATAAACATTTCCCCTCCAAAAAACAATACCTGTGCTGTAGAGTGCAAAACAACTCCATCAAGTTGATTAAGGATATCACCAACCTCGACGCCCACACAATTTGCAGATGTTGCTTCAGGAATCTATGAAATATATGTGATTAACAGATTAAGTCAATGCAAACCAAGGACAGAGAAAGAGCAAGCAGAACACAACAACCTGAAATCCTCAGATCATTTATTTACTGAACAGTGTCATCTCATGCTAGTTATCTTATCAAGTGTCCCAACAAAAGTAATTGCAGTTGATTAAAAGGGAAAGAGTTAAAAAAAAGTGGCCTGGGTGTGGGACCATGGGTTGGAGAGTTGGAGGGTGGATAAGTACCATGTCCACAAAAACTCCAGAAGGTGGCTTAGGGAAGTTATGGCATACTTCCTCCAGTCTGGCTGATTCCAACAAGTGAAGGGAACGACCCCTTATTCCAAGCCAAGGTTGTTTGATTTCCCTGCACTCACCACAAAATTTGGTTGCACATGCATTAATGTTCGGCCATAATAAGTAAGTAAACACCTCACATATAATATGAATTATGCTAGAAGGTCAAGAAAAACTGATAAATTGAACACAATAGCTTACCCATATGCTTTGAAGTGTCTCAGGCATCTCCCAACAATCTGAACTGGCAAGAAGGGGATGGTTCTCTCGTCTATGAAATTCATCCCAAGAATTCTTTTCTCTAAATCCACCAGCAGCCCCCCAATGAAAAAATTCTGGAATAATGACATAAATAATTGAAGAACAAGGATTCCTTAAATGAGATCCATAAGAAACACACCCGTAGAAATATGAGAACGCATGGAGGTTTACTTTCTATCAACACAAGCAGAAGCAGAGCTCACTAAGACTAGTACTGAGTTTTGTTATCCATTTAAACTTTTACCTGCTCAATTTGGCAAGTGCTGAGCATGAGTTCATCGCAATCTAAGTCGCAAACTGCGCGGATCGTCTCCCCGCGCTTCATCTGCAGCCTTCCAGTCTCAAATTTCCTGGCAACAGCAACCACCGGACCAGGTGTCAGGAAATAAGTGTCCGGGAGGTCATCGAGTACCACCGCGGGGAGATTGGCTCGCGCAATGGAAACAATGGCGACATTATACAGCAAGTCGTACATGAGCAACCGCCCCTCGACAGCTTTCTTGTTATGCAGGAGCACCTCGATCTGCAACCCTCACCAATCAATCAGCACATTATGAGGAAACATAACAACTGGTGGAGGCAGGTAATGCAATGGTGCTGACTGCTGAGTGCTGACCTTCACAGCGCTCGGTTCGTGCACCTCGGTGTCGCTTTCGGGCTTCCTGATGAGAGCTGCAGAGGTTATGATCCAGGTGGCAGAGGCCTCATGAGCGACCACGGTGCCCGTGCAGGCGAAGGTGGACGGAGCATCCCCATCTGCCCAGTTCGAAATTGCTCGCGTCAGAGGCAAATATAATACTCCATGGAGGCAATAATCCGCAAAGGCAACAAGAAATTACCTACCAGTGGAGGCGGCGATGGAGACGATGGACCTGGACACGCTCAGCGCCGCGTCCCTCGCCCTCAAGCCGTCGGCGCTGAAATCGTCGTCGTCGTCCGAGTTGTTCTTGTCGTCGTCGGAGGAGGAGGAGGAAGAGGGGGGTGGAGGGCAAGAGGGCTCCGGCCCCGAGTCAGTGGCATTGCCGAACAGCAAGGACACCAGGCGGGCAGCTGCTAGGTCAGAAGAAAGAAAAATCAATTACGGGGCAGGTGGTGGGCATCGGAGCCCCCTCTGTACGTACCTTTGGCTTCTTTGTCTAGGTCTTGGTGTTCCCCTTCCTCCCGACTTCTCTTCTTCGGCGGCATCTCCTCTCCTCTGCCTTTGCCGGCGGCGCGGGTCAAGTCGGAGAGCGGGCCGTGGTCGGAGCTTGGAGGAGAAAGCGGTCCTTTTTTTTCCCTGAAAAGGAGGATGACCCCCGGCATCCGGGAGATGCATACGCCTACTTTATTGATTATTCTTGAGGACATGTGAAGGGGTGCTAGCTGGGCCAAATACCCAGACCACTCACCTAAGTCTATCATCAAAAGCTAGAAGCTCCAGCCGAGCCACATATCGGGTCTGGGTCATAAACTGGTCTGGCGCACTCACATGTGTCGTCGTCGCCATCTTCCACAGGTCCGTCTTCAGAGCAGATATTGAGGCTTCTACCTTGTCAGGCCACTCAGCCATCGATGTCATCATGACGCCAGACAACTACCTCCCCCGCGCGAGTCCATCACCGCGCATCGGGCGCCGAGTCTTCACTGTGCCACGCCGCCGAGATCCGCCGTCATCAATGTGTAGGATGAAGCACCGTTCCACCAAAAAAGCCGCTCACTGGTCCCTCGATCCCGTGTACGCCCCCAAGAAGGAAAGGACACCAACGCGCCGCCGTCATCGGATCTACTGATCTAGGGTTTCCCCCGGAGGTAGCGGATAGAGGTCTGGAGCTTCTCCATGGCGATGCATTCAAGAAGGTAATGACACAAAAGAGTGCCGCCAACTCCGGTCTTGGCATCAAGCCGAGAACTAGGTTTTCACCCGGATCCGCTCGAAGAACCTCCATCAAGCATCGTGTGCACGGGTCGTCGTCGATCTTGAGCCGCCGCACATGGAGCAGGCCAAACCGGCCAGATCAGATCTGTCTGGAGGGCAAACTACGCATGGCGTCGACCGAACCACCATGCCCTCGATGCTGCCACCGACGATTCAAGGTCAGATGGTCCGTCGCCGCAGACCTGGCTGCCACCGCCGAACGCAACCAAGGCCGCTGCCCGAATGTGACGCCCCCGATTTGACCGTACACTAATCATGCACGCAAATGTGTACGACCAAGATCAAGGATTCACTGGAAGATATCACAACACAACTCTAGACACAAATTAAAATAATACAAGCTTTATATTACAAGCCAGGGGCCTCGAGGGCTCGAATACATAAGCTCGAATACACAAGAGTCAGCGGAAGCAATAATATCTGAGTACAGACATAAGCTAAACAAGTTTGCCTTAAGAAGGTGTAATGCCCAGGATGGAGTTATACCTCCTACGTGTCGAGGCACGACTTAAAGGCATAAGTCCATCCTAGAATGATCTCAAGTTTGGTATCTTTGCACAACTCATGTAAAAGAGGGATTAAAATGCAAAAGGAGATAGTTGGCTTACACTCGCCACTTCACACAATACAATAAATAAACAAATCATCATACAAAAACATCACAACCCGACTACGGGTGAAGAACCAAAAGAAAGATACCAAAACAACAAAAGCCACAGGTCAGGATCGAATCCTAGTAGAAACCACTACTGAACATCGAAACGTCACAAGCAAACGGCCACACTCTTCATCGAACTCCTGGTGAAGCACTGAACCAGCTCCTGCATCGAGCTCGGCTGAACCTGCATCTGGTGTGGTGAAGTAACTGTGAGCCACAGAGGACTCAGCAATCCCGTTCCCGGGTAACAAGACTATTTAAGCCTTGGGTGAGGACAAGGCTGAAGAAAGAACGAGAGGTGAAGGAACAAACAAGAGTCTGCAGCAGCAACTAGCACTAACTTACGCAAAAGAGAGCGAGAAGAGAAGAGCATCGGTCGAAAGATGATCACGAAGTGATCCTAGCTAAAGCCGGTCAAACATAACCCCACCGTGTTCAACTCCCGAATCCCTATTCGGAAATTGACAGTCACGGTACACACGCTGGTAGTGTATTGAAACATTGTGTCAAGTTATCTACAACCGGAATTAACAAGCTCCCATCTGCCACATAACCGCGGGCACGGCTTTCGAAAGTTTAAACCCTGCAGGGGTGTTCCAACTTGGCCCATCACAAGCCCACGATCCGCGGAGTCGCAACTCCATAGTTGGGAAGACCCGAGTATTCTCGGAATCCCGTGCTCAAGTTAAACCGAACTAAGGTAAGGCTAATCCAGCAAATCCTCCCGGCGTGTCGACACCCTGATAGTAGCCGCGCGTATCTAGGTCTCAGGACACGACCGGATGGGCGATCCTACAGGTATACCAGATACCTCGGGTTGCCCCAAGGCGGCCCTGCAGTCTCCCCGTTTGGGACCAACACCATCGGCACTGGCCCCCCCTGCTATGTAGAAATAAAGGATCCTCGAGGGAGCGACCCTCTATGCAAATTTAATTAATTAATTAAGTTGTTATTATGAGGCAAATAGTACCAAATGTTGGGACTTGCTGGAAAAGACTTAGCACTTAGCGGTTTATCAAGGGGGTCCCATACACCCCAACCGTGTTAGGAACGCATAATCAAGGAACATAACACCGGCTTATACGGTTCCTAACGGCATGAGTGGAACAAAACACCAAGCAAAAGGCTTAGCCTTCCACCCTGCCAGTATATAGGTGATTTCATTTTTTAAGCATTTATATAGTGTGATATAACCCAACCAAACTTCAACATGAAGCAAGCATCTTCAATCTTCACCTGCAACTAGCAATGCTATAAGAAGGGCTGAGCGAAGCGTACTTAGCCAAGCAACGGTTTGCGTAGGTAGGGGGGTTAAACATGGCAATTGGTTACAAGTAGGAGGCTGACAGGAAAGACATGGGCATCGAGGCAAAACTATAGATCGAGACTACTAGCAATAGGCAAAAATAGTAATGGTATCCGGGTTCGGTCATCTTGCCTGGGATTCCACAGGGAAGAAGAACGGATCCAAGAAGAAGACGGAGCAACAGTCGAGCGGATCCTCACAACTCCGGAACGAAACCGAAGCTAACAAGAGAAGCAACCGGAAAGAAAGAAACAACACGGTAAACACACAAGCATCAACATGGCATACGATGCACAAACAAGAATGATGCATGTCCGGTTTAAATATGCATGGCATGGCAAAGTGCACAAACAACACTACAAGTTAAGTGGAGCTCAATATGCAACGAGTTGCATATTGACGAAACACCACATTTTAATTATTTAGTTGACTCTCGTTATTAACAAGACAAGATTAAATGTTTTTAACATGGCAAGAGGTGAAACATAAAGAAACTAGACTAACTAGGCAATTTAAATGGGGCCGGAAAATAACAACAACAAGTCCGGAAAATCCCCATGAGCATGTTTAATAATTATAAGCAAACAACAATTAAACATTCAAGGTTGTTAACATGATGCGGATGACATGATCAAGTTTATGCAAGTTTTATTAAAAGGTTGACTTAAAGGAGATATGAAGTATTGTCACCGTGGTGGAAAGGAAGGGGGCCACGACAACGATCCGAAAATGATGCAACGGCATCATATCGGTTCCGGTATCTCGTTGAGAGACCGGTGCAAAAGGTGACGAAGCGAGTCAAACGAGATGATGGGGTGATCCCGTTGCCGGGTTCCCACGAGTCGGTGGCGAGGCAACCGAGGAACATGACAAAGGTGGAACGGGCACGAAGCACACACGAGAAGCATTTTATACAACACAACAAGCATGCATCACACGGGTCACGTCTCGGGGTTATACCTTCGGAACCACCGTTTCGGGACGGTTCGAGACGTAGAGGAAGGAGTCGTTCCGTAGAGGGAAGTAGTCGTTCTCGCAACTCGTAGAGGAAGTAGTTGTACTCGGGCGACGGTAGATGTACTCGTTCCGTTCGTTCGTAGAGGTACTTGAGGTTTCGGCGACGGTTGTGGTACATGGTGCTTCCGGGCGACGGTAGTGGTACACGCGACGGTAGTCGTTCGGGTCGTAGAGGTACTTGGTCGTCGTGGTACACGTGTCGTACACGGATGTAGGGGTACTTGTTCCGTAGATGAACTTGTTTCGAAGAGGTACTTGCGCGTCGTGTAGGGTTCACATCTCCAAAAGAGTAATACTTGCAGCTCCAAGATTAGCTGAGATTAACACTACAGCAACAAAACAAAAAGAACAAAAACAGGGCGGCAGCGACAAGGGGCTGCACGAGGCCAAGGCGTGCTGGACGAAGGAGGCCGCAGGGACGGCTCGCAGGGGCGCCGGGCTCTCCTTGCTGGAGGCGCAGAGGGAGGCGGCGGAAACCGGAGGAGGCCGCCCGAGGGACGACGTCGAGGCTGGCGGCAGACCTCTGGCGCGGCTGCGGGCTTCGAGCGGGAGGCTCGCCTGGCGCGGGAGTCGGGGCGACCACGGCAGGGAACGGAGGGAGCGGGGCGAGGATGGCCGGAGGAGCTCGCTCGGGCCAGACGAGCGCGAGAGCCTGGCCTCGGGCCCCAAGAGGAGGAGATGGCGTCGGTGACGGCTCTGGCCGCTGGAGGAACGGAGGGAGCACGGTGGGTTCGGCGAAGAGGCGGCCGCGAGGGAAGAAGGGCCTGGCCGGCGGGCGCTTGGGGATGGGCGGCCGTGCCTTGGCGAGGCGAGGGACGACGCTCGGGGCCGCGGAGAGCTCGAAGAGGAGGTCGTGGGGACGAGGCCTCAGGCCTGGAGAAGAGGCGAGGGAGATGGAGGTACGAGGGAGGAGGGGAGATCGGGTCGAAGGGAACGGGGTGCGGGGCGCTGCACGAGAGAGAGCGGCTGGCGGCGGTGAGCGAGGAAAGAGGGACTCGTCGATAGGATTAGGGTTCGGTCGCAGGGAGTAGCTGGGCTGCGGCCTGAGAGAGTTGGGCCAGTTGGAGGGGCTGAGTCGGGCCAGGTGAGGGGAGGAGGAGGCCCAAAGGAGGGAAGGAGGAGAGGAGTGGCCTGCAAAGAATTGGGCCAGAGGCCTGGGCTGCACTCTTTGCTGTTTTTATTTCTTAGCAGAAATAAACAAACGAGAAGGAGCAAAAAAAATAAGAAAAGAAGGTCAAAGAACAAGGATAAAATGATGGACATTTTTGTAAGGCTTTATGGAATAATTCCAACCCCACAAAAATAGTTCCAACAAAAAGGAAGTGCAAACTAAAAAAATAAATAGCTTGCCTCAAGGAGTTCAAAAGGAGTCTAGATTTTGGAGGAGCCTCGAAACAACGGAAAGAAATTACCGGCAAGATTTTGGAGGTGAAACTTGAAGTGAAATAAACATGGGGAATTATGCAAGTGTGTTATGGTGATTCCGAAGCAATGGAATATTTATTAATATAGCTCCATAATAATAATGAGAGACTTTTATATGTTATAAAGAGAAGACATCTTCCCTCGATTTAAATAGACCGAAGGTCCACACGAATTATTTAGGTTGAGATGCAAAAATTAAAAACATGATGGCATGATGACATGATGCAATGCAAAAAAAAAAAAACACAAGCACAAAAGAACACACGGGCAGTCCAGAACATCTGGAACCTTCGGGAAGCTTCTGGAATCTTCTGGAATCTTCTGGGACGTCAGTCTCGGGCGTCACAACTCTCCCACACTAACAGAGGATCTCGACCCGAGATCCTAGAGATAGCACCGGGTAAAAACGAAAAGGAAGAGGTAAAACAAAGTTGCTTCTTTGACAGGCGAGTGAAACCAAGGAACCTTGAGAGGTTAAACAAACTTGAAAGAAAGAAATGAATGGAGATGAACGAAGATGAAACACTCCGGTAAGCAGGAGGAACAAGGAACATTATGAGAACCTTGAAGGTTGAAAGACATTAAACAAGAGCTCACGGATGACAAAAGAATAAGAAACCGCAATGGTATGGCCAAGGAATAAGAATGACAGAATTTGGACAGCACTCCGTCTGAAAATGGAAGGAATTGGACAAGAACTTGAGAAGATGGAATGATACTTGATGAAAACAGCAACATATTGCCTCCGAAACAATTAAAAGAATGGCACAAGGTTAAGAAGGATTCAGACAGCACTCCGGTTAAATGGACAAGCAAAGGAAAGAACATGATCTCGATAAAAACGAGATGATGGTTAAAGAGAGCAACATCACAAAGCCTCCGGAATGAAAGAATAGCATATAAATCCACGAAAGAAATTAACGGAGAAGAAAATGACAACTTCTCTCAGAAATGAATTAGGAAATCCTCCTTACGGAGAAGTGTTGAACAGAGTTGTTGGAAATTCAACAACGAAAAGAATAAACTCGAAGTGGGCTTATGGAGAACATCAAAATTATACGGTGATAACCAGCCACTAATGAAAAACAAATGATTTGATTGAGGTCAACAAGGAGACGAAAAAACTTATTTCACCGGAATGATAAATGAAGAACTTGGGTCATTAATAAGCACCATAATATCAACAATCCTTAGGGAAAGCTTTTAGGTGAAATACAACCCAAGATAACTCCAAGAGATAAAATGAGGGGTTGAAAAGATCTCCTGAACAAGGAAAATGATGGTTTTAAATATCTCATTCCTGACAACTCGTGAATCATGAAACATGAAGGATTGACAAGAATGACATAACACCATCTGAAAAGATAAGGTAGAAAGAATTGCAATTGGAAAGCATGAAGAAGAATGCTTGAGCTTCAACAAGAATCTTGATGAAGACTTCGAGGATGAATTAAAACATGATGAACCACCAAGAAGAACTCCGGTAATGAAAGCATGAGAAGTGAAAGATGAAGAGAATAAGATTCAAGGCCTGCGATGAATTAGATGAAGTTTGAAATGATGTAATTGAAATAACTTGGAGCTCCGGAAAACAAGATGAAGAATTTAGAACCAAGGATATGATATGATGAACAGCTCCAGACAAAAGAATTAAATCACCTTGAAGGAATAAGAATAAGAATTATGTCATGCATCTCCTTCACCAATTTAAATTGATGACAACCAAAGGATTTGGCATACTACTTATTCTCGTTGCAAGGAATTAAAGAGAGATCTAGCACAAGCTGAGAATAGTCTTGAACGACTCACCGGTAGGATTATGAAAAGAACAAATGAATTGATACGATAACAACGGAAGGATAAACTAGAAAGAACCACCGTAAGAATATGGAGACGAACGAAGAGACATCAATGAAGAATATTTGGAGGTTCAAGTTGAAAACTGAGAACAAAGAAATCTTCTGAATTGATGGCCTTCGGAGGAACACAAAGAAAAGAATTCAAGAAATGCTTCGGACGGCATAAAAGAATTCCTCACAATCAAAACGATAATGAGGATGGCATGAAGCTAGAACCACGAATCTTCAAGAGAACGGGCCAAGATTTAAGAGAAACACTTCTCCGGTCTTCAAATGTTGAAAATGAAGACGAGAAATGCCATGAAGAATTGTTGAGCACTCCGGAATGAAGAATTAAAAAGGTTGAACCAATGAAGAAAAGAATTTGAAAACGATCTTGGGGAAGGCATGTGACTGATGGAAATCATTCTTACGTCACACTTTGAAAAGAATTTAAGTATATCTCCGAAATAATTAGAAGAGTCAGGTAAGATCCTGGGAAAAGACCTGTGGGTTAGGGCCCACTCAAAAGAAATCACCGTTGGAAAAGATAGCTTAAGAGATATAGCACCGGTTGAATTAAAAGGCTTGAATAAGATGATAATCCTCAAGAATAGCTTGAACGGGTTAAGAATGGAATTATGAATCTTCTGAGATATCTTGAGCTCTCCGGATAAGAATAACAAGAGGAGAATGATTAATTGGTGCACCGGAATAAGAAAGCATTGTGAAATGAGGAAAAGGATAAGATCAACACCGAAATCTTGCATTACATCCACCGGCAGAATTAGAGAACAAAAGAATGATGAACTTGAAGCTCTTGAGCATCTTCACGATAAAATCACCGGATAAGAACATTGGAGGAAAAGAATGAAGAAATATCACATGAATAAAAATGGATACTTCATCTGAGAATTCCAGCTCCATAAAGAAAAGGGAGGGAGGGTGGGGAAAAGCAAAGATAACTTGGGATGAACAAAATGGACACCGGTTGGAAAAGAATTAACATGACCATCTCGATGATCAAGAAGGACTAGCACTCTCATCGAAATATGAGAACACCGATTAAGAAAGGTATGGAATCAACATTTGACATGGAAGCAACTCGAATACCAGAATCAACAAGAACAAAGGATAGATGTGTAGCATGATCTTCACAATATCATTCGAACAGAGGATTGAACAAAAGAATTCCTTAGGTACATCAACTTGACGAGAAGCCACTTAGGAGAAGGAAAAGGTAAATAAAAAGGAACAAGGATCAGATAGAACAAATACAAGATAGAAGTTTCGTTCGACATCTTTGTGCTGAAAGCTCATGGAACATGTTACAAAAGGGTTTTGTCATCCCCGGATCAGCATAGCCAAGGACCCTTTAAGATGCAACTCCCGATCAGAACAAGTCCATAAAACCACTTCACTCAATGTAGAACCCCGAACTTCATATCGAGCATCCGTTGGAAGAATGCCTAGAACTACTAGATGAACCCACCTATAGATTTCCGAAAGTTTCCAGTTATGCAATCAGGTGTTGGGGATACACGGGAAGCACCGCGCAATCAACTCTAAACCTACATCCAGGTGTATCCATCCTTCAACACATAACCAGTCTTTCTCGGAAACTGTTTACCTCGGACCTTCGAAAAGCATCCACTATAACAAGCTATGGCAATACTCTCGAACTACCTCCCCAGTACTGGGTGATTTCGGGGTTATCTTGCCACTGGCCGTATAGGAGAGATTTTCGATGTCGGCCGTCTTAAGTATTTAGTACTGCCGCGATATGCTTGTGTCAATGATACCCCGAAGCTCAACTCCTCGGTAACAGGAGGCATCGAGAACAATATCCTTGTCACAAGAATATCGAAACAATCCCAGAATACTCGCGGGATCCTAAAAAAAAAGGGATGAGAAGCAAAGAATTCCTACTCTCCGATATAATATATGACTCAAAAAGTTTTCAGTGTGTGCCTAGACTCAACCGTCAACGATTCGATCAATCAGTGGGGGCTTCTAGGTCGGAGAAGGCTCTGATACCAACTTGTAATGCCCAGGATGGAGTTATACCTCCTACGTGTCGAGGCACGACTTAAAGGCATAAGTCCATCCTAGAATGATCTCAAGTTTGGTATCTTTGCACAACTCATGTAAAAGAGGGATTAAAATGCAAAAGGAGATAGTTGGCTTACACTCGCCACTTCACACAATACAATAAATAAACAAATCATCATACAAAAACATCACAACCCGACTACGGGTGAAGAACCAAAAGAAAGATACCAAAACAACAAAAGCCACAGGTCAGGATCGAATCCTAGTAGAAACCACTACTGAACATCGAAACGTCACAAGCAAACGGCCACACTCTTCATCGAACTCCTGGTGAAGCACTGAACCAGCTCATGCATCGAGCTCGGCTGAACCTGCATCTGGTGTGGTGAAGTAACTGTGAGCCACAGAGGACTCAGCAATCCCGTTCCCGGGTAACAAGACTATTTAAGCCTTGGGTGAGGACAAGGCTGAAGAAAGAACGAGAGGTGAAGGAACAAACAAGAGTCTGCAGCAGCAACTAGCACTAACTTACGCAAAAGAGAGCGAGAAGAGAAGAGCATCGGTCGAAAGATGATCACGAAGTGATCCTAGCTAAAGCCGGTCAAACATAACCCCACCGTGTTCAACTCCCGAATCCCTATTCGGAAATTGACAGTCACGGTACACACGCTGGTAGTGTATTGAAACATTGTGTCAAGTTATCTACAACCGGAATTAACAAGCTCCCATCTGCCACATAACCGCGGGCACGGCTTTCGAAAGTTCAAACCCTGCAGGGGTGTTCCAACTTGGCCCATCACAAGCCCACGATCCGCGGAGTCGCAACTCCATAGTTGGGAAGACCCGAGTATTCTCGGAATCCCGTGCTCAAGTTAAACCGAACTAAGGTAAGGCTAATCCAGCAAATCCTCCCGGCGTGTCGACACCCTGATAGTAGCCGCGCGTATCTAGGTCTCAAGACACGACCGGATGGGCGATCCTACAGGTATACCAGATACCTCGGGTTGCCCCAAGGCGGCCCTGCAGTCTCCCCGTTTGGGACCAACACCATCGGCACTGGCCCCCCCTGCTATGTAGAAATAAAGGATCCTCGAGGGAGCGACCCTCTATGCAAATTTAATTAATTAATTAAGTTGTTATTATGAGGCAAATAGTACCAAATGTTGGGACTTGCTGGAAAAGACTTAGCACTTAGCGGTTTATCAAGGGGGTCCCATACACCCCAACCGTGTTAGGAACGCATAATCAAGGAACATAACACCGGCTTATACGGTTCCTAACGGCATGAGTGGAACAAAACACCAAGCAAAAGGCTTAGCCTTCCACCCTGCCAGTATATAGGTGATTTCATTTTTAAGCATTTATATAGTGTGATATAACCCAACCAAACTTCAACATGAAGCAAGCATCTTCAATCTTCACCTGCAACTAGCAATGCTATAAGAAGGGCTGAGTGAAGCGTACTTAGCCAAGCAACGGTTTGCGTAGGTAGGGGGGTTAAACATGGCAATTGGTTACAAGTAGGAGGCTGACAGGAAAGACATGGGCATCGAGGCAAAACTATAGATCGAGACTACTAGCAATAGGCAAAAATAGTAATGGTATCCGGGTTCGGTCATCTTGCCTGGGATTCCACAAGGAAGAAGAACGGATCCAAGAAGAAGACGGAGCAACAGTCGAGCGGATCCTCACAACTCCGGAACGAAACCGAAGCTAACAAGAGAAGCAACCGGAAAGAAAGAAACAACACGGTAAACACACAAGCATCAACATGGCATACGATGCACAAACAAGAATGATGCATGTCCGGTTTAAATATGCATGGCATGGCAAAGTGCACAAACAACACTACAAGTTAAGTGGAGCTCAATATGCAACGAGTTGCATATTGACGAAACACCACATTTTAATTATTTAGTTGACTCTCGTTATTAACAAGACAAGATTAAATGTTTTTAACATGGCAAGAGGTGAAACATAAAGAAACTAGACTAACTAGGCAATTTAAATGGGGCCGGAAAATAACAACAACAAGTCCGGAAAATCCCCATGAGCATGTTTAATAATTATAAGCAAACAACAATTAAACATTCAAGGTTGTTAACATGATGCGGATGACATGATCAAGTTTATGCAAGTTTTATTAAAAGGTTGACTTAAAGGAGATATGAAGTATTGTCACCGTGGTGGAAAGGAAGGGGGCCACGACAACGATCCGAAAATGATGCAACGGCATCATATCGGTTCCGGTATCTCGTTGAGAGACCGGTGCAAAAGGTGACGAAGCGAGTCAAACGAGATGATGGGGTGATCCCGTTGCCGGGTTCCCACGAGTCGGTGGCGAGGCAACCGAGGAACATGACAAAGGTGGAACGGGCACGAAGCACACACGAGAAGCATTTTATACAACACAACAAGCATGCATCACACGGGTCACGTCTCGGGGTTATACCTTCGGAACCACCGTTTCGGGACGGTTCGAGACGTAGAGGAAGGAGTCGTTCCGTAGAGGGAAGTAGTCGTTCTCGCAACTCGTAGAGGAAGTAGTTGTACTCGGGCGACGGTAGATGTACTCGTTCCGTTCGTTCGTAGAGGTACTTGAGGTTTCGGCGACGGTTGTGGTACATGGTGCTTCCGGGCGACGGTAGTGGTACACGCGACGGTAGTCGTTCGGGTCGTAGAGGTACTTGGTCGTCGTGGTACACGTGTCGTACACGGATGTAGGGGTACTTGTTCCGTAGATGAACTTGTTTCGAAGAGGTACTTGCGCGTCGTGTAGGGTTCACATCTCCAAAAGAGTAATACTTGCAGCTCCAAGATTAGCTGAGATTAACATTACAGCAACAAAACAAAAAGAACAAAAACAGGGCGGCAGCGACAAGGGGCTGTACGAGGCCAAGGCGTGCTGAACGAAGGAGGCCGCAGGGACGGCTCGCAGGGGCGCCGGGCTCTCCTTGCTGGAGGTGCAGAGGGAGGCGGCGGACACCGGAGGAGGCCGCCCGAGGGACGACGTCGAGGCTGGCGGCAGACCTCTGGCGCGGCTGCGGGCTTCGAGCGGGAGGCTCGCCTGGCGCGGGAGTCGGGGCGACCACGGCAGGGAACGGAGGGAGCGGGGCGAGGATGGCCGGAGGAGCTCGCTCGGGCCAGACGAGCGCGAGAGCCTGGCCTCGGGCCCCAAGAGGAGGAGATGGCGTCGGTGACGGCTCTGGCCGCTGGAGGAACGGAGGGAGCACGGTGGGTTCGGCGAAGAGGCGGCCGCGAGGGAAGAAGGGCCTGGCCGGCGGGCGCTTGGGGACGGGCGGCCGTGCCTTGGCGAGGCGAGGGACGACGCTCGGGGCCGCGGAGAGCTCGAAGAGGAGGTCGTGGGGACGAGGCCTCAGGCCTGGAGAAGAGGCGAGGGAGATGGAGGTACGAGGGAGGAGGGGAGATCGGGTCGAAGGGAACGGGGTGCGGGGCGCTGCACGAGAGAGAGCGGCTGGCGGCGGTGAGCGAGGAAAGAGGGACTCGTCGATAGGATTAGGGTTCGGTCGCAGGGAGTAGCTGGGCTGCGGCCTGAGAGAGTTGGGCCAGTTGGAGGGGCTGAGTCGGGCCAGGTGAGGGGAGGAGGAGGCCCAAAGGAGGGAAGGAGGAGAGGAGTGGCCTGCAAAGAATTGGGCCAGAGGCCTGGGCTGCACTCTTTGCTGTTTTTATTTCTTAGCAGAAATAAACAAACGAGAAGGAGCAAAAAAAATAAGAAAAGAAGGTCAAAGAACAAGGATAAAATGATGGACATTTTTGTAAGGCTTTATGGAATAATTCCAACCCCACAAAAATAGTTCCAACAAAAAGGAAGTGCAAACTAAAAAAATAAATAGCTTGCCTCAAGGAGTTCAAAAGGAGTCTAGATTTTGGAGGAGCCTCGAAACAACGGAAAGAAATTACCGGCAAGATTTTGGAGGTGAAACTTGAAGTGAAATAAACATGGGGAATTATGCAAGTGTGTTATGGTGATTCCGAAGCAATGGAATATTTATTAATATAGCTCCATAATAATAATGAGAGACTTTTATATGTTATAAAGAGAAGACATCTTCCCTCGATTTAAATAGACCGAAGGTCCACACGAATTATTTAGGTTGAGATGCAAAAATTAAAAACATGATGGCATGATGACATGATGCAATGCAAAAAAAAAAAAACACAAGCACAAAAGAACACACGGGCAGTCCAGAACATCTGGAACCTTCGGGAAGCTTCTGGAATCTTCTGGAATCTTCTGGGACGTCAGTCTCGGGCGTCACAACTCTCCCACACTAACAGAGGATCTCGACCCGAGATCCTAGAGATAGCACCGGGTAAAAACGAAAAGGAAGAGGTAAAACAAAGTTGCTTCTTTGACAGGCGAGTGAAACCAAGGAACCTTGAGAGGTTAAACAAACTTGAAAGAAAGAAATGAATGGAGATGAACGAAGATGAAACACTCCGGTAAGCAGGAGGAACAAGGAACATTATGAGAACCTTGAAGGTTGAAAGACATTAAACAAGAGCTCACGGATGACAAAAGAATAAGAAACCGCAATGGTATGGCCAAGGAATAAGAATGACAGAATTTGGACAGCACTCCGTCTGAAAATGGAAGGAATTGGACAAGAACTTGAGAAGATGGAATGATACTTGATGAAAACAGCAACATATTGCCTCCGAAACAATTAAAAGAATGGCACAAGGTTAAGAAGGATTCAGACAGCACTCCGGTTAAATGGACAAGCAAAGGAAAGAACATGATCTCGATAAAAACGAGATGATGGTTAAAGAGAGCAACATCACAAAGCCTCCGGAATGAAAGAATAGCATATAAATCCACGAAAGAAATTAACGGAGAAGAAAATGACAACTTCTCTCAGAAATGAATTAGGAAATCCTCCTTACGGAGAAGTGTTGAACAGAGTTGTTGGAAATTCAACAACGAAAAGAATAAACTCGAAGTGGGCTTATGGAGAACATCAAAATTATACGGTGATAACCAGCCACTAATGAAAAACAAATGATTTGATTGAGGTCAACAAGGAGACGAAAAAACTTATTTCACCGGAATGATAAATGAAGAACTTGGGTCATTAATAAGCACCATAATATCAACAATCCTTAGGGAAAGCTTTTAGGTGAAATACAACCCAAGATAACTCCAAGAGATAAAATGAGGGGTTGAAAAGATCTCCTGAACAAGGAAAATGATGGTTTTAAATATCTCATTCCTGACAACTCGTGAATCATGAAACATGAAGGATTGACAAGAATGACATAACACCATCTGAAAAGATAAGGTAGAAAGAATTGCAATTGGAAAGCATGAAGAAGAATGCTTGAGCTTCAACAAGAATCTTGATGAAGACTTCGAGGATGAATTAAAACATGATGAACCACCAAGAAGAACTCCGGTAATGAAAGCATGAGAAGTGAAAGATGAAGAGAATAAGATTCAAGGCCTGCGATGAATTAGATGAAGTTTGAAATGATGTAATTGAAATAACTTGGAGCTCCGGAAAACAAGATGAAGAATTTAGAACCAAGGATATGATATGATGAACAGCTCCAGACAAAAGAATTAAATCACCTTGAAGGAATAAGAATAAGAATTATGTCATGCATCTCCTTCACCAATTTAAATTGATGACAACCAAAGGATTTGGCATACTACTTATTCTCGTTGCAAGGAATTAAAGAGAGATCTAGCACAAGCTGAGAATAGTCTTGAACGACTCACCGGTAGGATTATGAAAAGAACAAATGAATTGATACGATAACAACGGAAGGATAAACTAGAAAGAACCACCGTAAGAATATGGAGACGAACGAAGAGACATCAATGAAGAATATTTGGAGGTTCAAGTTGAAAACTGAGAACGAAGAAATCTTCTGAATTGATGGCCTTCGGAGGAACACAAAGAAAAGAATTCAAGAAATGCTTCGGACGGCATAAAAGAATTCCTCACAATCAAAACGATAATGAGGATGGCATGAAGCTAGAACCACGAATCTTCAAGAGAACGGGCCAAGATTTAAGAGAAACACTTCTCCGGTCTTCAAATGTTGAAAATGAAGACGAGAAATGCCATGAAGAATTGTTGAGCACTCCGGAATGAAGAATTAAAAAGGTTGAACCAATGAAGAAAAGAATTTGAAAACGATCTTGGGGAAGGCATGTGACTGATGGAAATCATTCTTACGTCACACTTTGAAAAGAATTTAAGTATATCTCCGAAATAATTAGAAGAGTCAGGTAAGATCCTGGGAAAAGACCTGTGGGTTAGGGCCCACTCAAAAGAAATCACCGTTGGAAAAGATAGCTTAAGAGATATAGCACCGGTTGAATTAAAAGGCTTGAATAAGATGATAATCCTCAAGAATAGCTTGAACGGGTTAAGAATGGAATTATGAATCTTCTGAGATATCTTGAGCTCTCCGGATAAGAATAACAAGAGGAGAATGATTAATTGGTGCACCGGAATAAGAAAGCATTGTGAAATGAGGAAAAGGATAAGATCAACACCGAAATCTTGCATTACATCCACCGGCAGAATTAGAGAACAAAAGAATGATGAACTTGAAGCTCTTGAGCATCTTCACGATAAAATCACCGGATAAGAACATTGGAGGAAAAGAATGAAGAAATATCACATGAATAAAAATGGATACTTCATCTGAGAATTCCAGCTCCATAAAGAAAAGGGAGGGAGGGTGGGGAAAAGCAAAGATAACTTGGGATGAACAAAATGGACACCGGTTGGAAAAGAATTAACATGACCATCTCGATGATCAAGAAGGACTAGCACTCTCATCGAAATATGAGAACACCGATTAAGAAAGGTATGGAATCAACATTTGACATGGAAGCAACTCGAATACCAGAATCAACAAGAACAAAGGATAGATGTGTAGCATGATCTTCACAATATCATTCGAACAGAGGATTGAACAAAAGAATTCCTTAGGTACATCAACTTGACGAGAAGCCACTTAGGAGAAGGAAAAGGTAAATAAAAAGGAACAAGGATCAGATAGAACAAATACAAGATAGAAGTTTCGTTCGACATCTTTGTGCTGAAAGCTCATGGAACATGTTACAAAAGGGTTTTGTCATCCCCGGATCAGCATAGCCAAGGACCCTTTAAGATGCAACTCCCGATCAGAACAAGTCCATAAAACCACTTCACTCAATGTAGAACCCCGAACTTCATATCGAGCATCCGTTGGAAGAATGCCTAGAACTACTAGATGAACCCACCTATAGATTTCCGAAAGTTTCCAGTTATGCAATCAGGTGTTGGGGATACACGGGAAGCACCGCGCAATCAACTCTAAACCTACATCCAGGTGTATCCATCCTTCAACACATAACCAGTCTTTCTCGGAAACTGTTTACCTCGGACCTTCGAAAAGCATCCACTATAACAAGCTATGGCAATACTCTCGAACTACCTCCCCAGTACTGGGTGATGTCGGGGTTATCTTGCCACTGGCCGTATAGGAGAGATTTTCGATGTCGGCCGTCTTAAGTATTTAGTACTGCCGCGATATGCTTGTGTCAATGATACCCCAAAGCTCAACTCCTCGGTAACAGGAGGCATCGAGAACAATATCCTTGTCACAAGAATATCGAAACAATCCCAGAATACTCGCGGGATCCTAAAAAAAAAAATTTGGTGCAATTTTTGAAAGTAGAAGAGATAAGAGTAATCGTCAGGAGTCCTCACCAGAGAGAAAGGGATGAGAAGCAAAGAATTCCTACTCTCCGATATAATATATGACTCAAAAAGTTTTCAGTGTGTGCCTAGACTCAACCGTCAACGATTCGATCAATCAGTGGGGGCTTCTAGGTCGGAGAAGGCTCTGATACCAACTTGTAATGCCCAGGATGGAGTTATACCTCCTACGTGTCGAGGCACGACTTAAAGGCATAAGTCCATCCTAGAATGATCTCAAGTTTGGTATCTTTGCACAACTCATGTAAAAGAGGGATTAAAATGCAAAAGGAGATAGTTGGCTTACACTCGCCACTTCACACAATACAATAAATAAACAAATCATCATACAAAAACATCACAACCCGACTACGGGTGAAGAACCAAAAGAAAGATACCAAAACAACAAAAGCCACAGGTCAGGATCGAATCCTAGTAGAAACCACTACTGAACATCGAAACGTCACAAGCAAACGGCCACACTCTTCATCGAACTCCTGGTGAAGCACTGAACCAGCTCCTGCATCGAGCTCGGCTGAACCTGCATCTGGTGTGGTGAAGTAACTGTGAGCCACAGAGGACTCAGCAATCCCGTTCCCGGGTAACAAGACTATTTAAGCCTTGGGTGAGGACAAGGCTGAAGAAAGAACGAGAGGTGAAGGAACAAACAAGAGTCTGCAGCAGCAACTAGCACTAACTTACGCAAAAGAGAGCGAGAAGAGAAGAGCATCGGTCGAAAGATGATCACGAAGTGATCCTAGCTAAAGCCGGTCAAACATAACCCCACCGTGTTCAACTCCCGAATCCCTATTCGGAAATTGACAGTCACGGTACACACGCTGGTAGTGTATTGAAACATTGTGTCAAGTTATCTACAACCGGAATTAACAAGCTCCCATCTGCCACATAACCGCGGGCACGGCTTTCGAAAGTTTAAACCCTGCAGGGGTGTTCCAACTTGGCCCATCACAAGCCCACGATCCGCGGAGTCGCAACTCCATAGTTGGGAAGACCCGAGTATTCTCGGAATCCCGTGCTCAAGTTAAACCGAACTAAGGTAAGGCTAATCCAGCAAATCCTCCCGGCGTGTCGACACCCTGATAGTAGCCGCGCGTATCTAGGTCTCAGGACACGACCGGATGGGCGATCCTACAGGTATACCAGATACCTCGGGTTGCCCCAAGGCGGCCCTGCAGTCTCCCCGTTTGGGACCAACACCATCGGCACTGGCCCCCCCTGCTATGTAGAAATAAAGGATCCTCGAGGGAGCGACCCTCTATGCAAATTTAATTAATTAATTAAGTTGTTATTATGAGGCAAATAGTACCAAATGTTGGGACTTGCTGGAAAAGACTTAGCACTTAGCGGTTTATCAAGGGGGTCCCATACACCCCAACCGTGTTAGGAACGCATAATCAAGGAACATAACACCGGCTTATACGGTTCCTAACGGCATGAGTGGAACAAAACACCAAGCAAAAGGCTTAGCCTTCCACCCTGCCAGTATATAGGTGATTTCATTTTTAAGCATTTATATAGTGTGATATAACCCAACCAAACTTCAACATGAAGCAAGCATCTTCAATCTTCACCTGCAACTAGCAATGCTATAAGAAGGGCTGAGCGAAGCGTACTTAGCCAAGCAACGGTTTGCGTAGGTAGGGGGGTTAAACATGGCAATTGGTTACAAGTAGGAGGCTGACAGGAAAGACATGGGCATCGAGGCAAAACTATAGATCGAGACTACTAGCAATAGGCAAAAATAGTAATGGTATCCGGGTTCGGTCATCTTGCCTGGGATTCCACAAGGAAGAAGAACGGATCCAAGAAGAAGACGGAGCAACAGTCGAGCGGATCCTCACAACTCCGGAACGAAACCGAAGCTAACAAGAGAAGCAACCGGAAAGAAAGAAACAACACGGTAAACACACAAGCATCAACATGGCATACGATGCACAAACAAGAATGATGCATGTCCGGTTTAAATATGCATGGCATGGCAAAGTGCACAAACAACACTACAAGTTAAGTGGAGCTCAATATGCAACGAGTTGCATATTGACGAAACACCACATTTTAATTATTTAGTTGACTCTCGTTATTAACAAGACAAGATTAAATGTTTTTAACATGGCAAGAGGTGAAACATAAAGAAACTAGACTAACTAGGCAATTTAAATGGGGCCGGAAAATAACAACAACAAGTCCGGAAAATCCCCATGAGCATGTTTAATAATTATAAGCAAACAACAATTAAACATTCAAGGTTGTTAACATGATGCGGATGACATGATCAAGTTTATGCAAGTTTTATTAAAAGGTTGACTTAAAGGAGATATGAAGTATTGTCACCGTGGTGGAAAGGAAGGGGGCCACGACAACGATCCGAAAATGATGCAACGGCATCATATCGGTTCCGGTATCTCGTTGAGAGACCGGTGCAAAAGGTGACGAAGCGAGTCAAACGAGATGATGGGGTGATCCCGTTGCCGGGTTCCCACGAGTCGGTGGCGAGGCAACCGAGGAACATGACAAAGGTGGAACGGGCACGAAGCACACACGAGAAGCATTTTATACAACACAACAAGCATGCATCACACGGGTCACGTCTCGGGGTTATACCTTCGGAACCACCGTTTCGGGACGGTTCGAGACGTAGAGGAAGGAGTCGTTCCGTAGAGGGAAGTAGTCGTTCTCGCAACTCGTAGAGGAAGTAGTTGTACTCGGGCGACGGTAGATGTACTCGTTCCGTTCGTTCGTAGAGGTACTTGAGGTTTCGGCGACGGTTGTGGTACATGGTGCTTCCGGGCGACGGTAGTGGTACACGCGACGGTAGTCGTTCGGGTCGTAGAGGTACTTGGTCGTCGTGGTACACGTGTCGTACACGGATGTAGGGGTACTTGTTCCGTAGATGAACTTGTTTCGAAGAGGTACTTGCGCGTCGTGTAGGGTTCACATCTCCAAAAGAGTAATACTTGCAGCTCCAAGATTAGCTGAGATTAACATTACAGCAACAAAACAAAAAGAACAAAAACAGGGCGGCAGCGACAAGGGGCTGTACGAGGCCAAGGCGTGCTGAACGAAGGAGGCCGCAGGGACGGCTCGCAGGGGCGCCGGGCTCTCCTTGCTGGAGGTGCAGAGGGAGGCGGCGGACACCGGAGGAGGCCGCCCGAGGGACGACGTCGAGGCTGGCGGCAGACCTCTGGCGCGGCTGCGGGCTTCGAGCGGGAGGCTCGCCTGGCGCGGGAGTCGGGGCGACCACGGCAGGGAACGGAGGGAGCGGGGCGAGGATGGCCGGAGGAGCTCGCTCGGGCCAGACGAGCGCGAGAGCCTGGCCTCGGGCCCCAAGAGGAGGAGATGGCGTCGGTGACGGCTCTGGCCGCTGGAGGAACGGAGGGAGCACGGTGGGTTCGGCGAAGAGGCGGCCGCGAGGGAAGAAGGGCCTGGCCGGCGGGCGCTTGGGGACGGGCGGCCGTGCCTTGGCGAGGCGAGGGACGACGCTCGGGGCCGCGGAGAGCTCGAAGAGGAGGTCGTGGGGACGAGGCCTCAGGCCTGGAGAAGAGGCGAGGGAGATGGAGGTACGAGGGAGGAGGGGAGATCGGGTCGAAGGGAACGGGGTGCGGGGCGCTGCACGAGAGAGAGCGGCTGGCGGCGGTGAGCGAGGAAAGAGGGACTCGTCGATAGGATTAGGGTTCGGTCGCAGGGAGTAGCTGGGCTGCGGCCTGAGAGAGTTGGGCCAGTTGGAGGGGCTGAGTCGGGCCAGGTGAGGGGAGGAGGAGGCCCAAAGGAGGGAAGGAGGAGAGGAGTGGCCTGCAAAGAATTGGGCCAGAGGCCTGGGCTGCACTCTTTGCTGTTTTTATTTCTTAGCAGAAATAAACAAACGAGAAGGAGCAAAAAAAATAAGAAAAGAAGGTCAAAGAACAAGGATAAAATGATGGACATTTTTGTAAGGCTTTATGGAATAATTCCAACCCCACAAAAATAGTTCCAACAAAAAGGAAGTGCAAACTAAAAAAATAAATAGCTTGCCTCAAGGAGTTCAAAAGGAGTCTAGATTTTGGAGGAGCCTCGAAACAACGGAAAGAAATTACCGGCAAGATTTTGGAGGTGAAACTTGAAGTGAAATAAACATGGGGAATTATGCAAGTGTGTTATGGTGATTCCGAAGCAATGGAATATTTATTAATATAGCTCCATAATAATAATGAGAGACTTTTATATGTTATAAAGAGAAGACATCTTCCCTCGATTTAAATAGACCGAAGGTCCACACGAATTATTTAGGTTGAGATGCAAAAATTAAAAACATGATGGCATGATGACATGATGCAATGCAAAAAAAAAACACAAGCACAAAAGAACACACGGGCAGTCCAGAACATCTGGAACCTTCGGGAAGCTTCTGGAATCTTCTGGAATCTTCTGGGACGTCAGTCTCGGGCGTCACAGAAGGCTAGCACAAAACATCAACGATCGAAAAGGCAAGGCCTCCTGCCTGGGACCACCTAACTACTCCTGGTCGTCAGCTGTCTCCACGTAGTAGTAGGCTCCGTCGGGGTAGTAGCAGTCGTCAAGGGTGGCGTCTGGATCCTGGACTTCTCCATCTGGTTGCATCAACCAGAAAGAAGAAATAAGGGGGAAAACGGGGAGCAAAGCAACCGTGAGTACTCATCCAAAGTACTCGCAAGCAAAGATCTACACTACATATGCATCGGTATCAATGAAAAGGATAGTATCTGTGGACTAAGCTGCAGAATGCGAGAATAAGAGGGGGAGAAGCTAGCCCTATCTGTTGAACATATATGTGCATGTATCAGTCAGGATAATCTCCTGCCAGCCCCGCCTCTAGTTTCCTTGTATAGATGAGGCCGAGGGCTGCCCTTATATCTATATATACGTGCACCATGCACCCGATCAATATATCGAGAGTTGCATTGCCTCCAATATGGTATCAGTTTCCTCCCGATCCAACCCTAGCTTCCGCTCCTAAGCCGCCGCCGCCGCAGCCCCTTGCTGCCGCCGCCGCCGCCACAACCCTACCCCGCCGCCGCAGCTCCTTGCTGCCGCCGCCGCCACCTCCCCCTCCCTTCCTCCCTACCATCTCCACGCGCCGCCGCCGCGCCTTCATCTCGCCGCCACGCACGCACCACCCGATCGCCGCGCCGCCACCCACCTCCCTCGGTCGCCGCGCCGCCTCCATGGCTTCTCCCCACACCGTCGCCTCCCTCCACTCCAACAACCCCTTCGACGGCCCAGCGCCTCCTCCGGTGGCTGTCGTTCGCGATCTCGACATCTTTGCCCGCGTGCCCGTTGTCCTCGACTACGCCACCTCCACCTACTATGCCTGGAAGACCTACTTCTCCCTAGTCTTCCGCGAGTACCACCTCCTCGATCACATCGATGGCTCCGTCGACTCCGACCTCATGTACGCGGATGACGACTGGCTGACCATTGATGCCACCATCACTCGCTGGCTCTACCAAACCATCTCCAAGGACATCTTCCACACCATCGTTTGCGACACTGATGACGCGCAGACGGTCTGGGCGAAGCTGAACGGGCTCTTCCTCGACAACGCCCTCCAGCGCCGCGTGTTCCTTCAGCAGGAGTTCTTTGGCTGCCATCAGAATGACTCGTCTATCGACGAGTATTGCATGCGCCTCAAGAAACTTGCCGACGAGCTTCGCAACCTCGGGGATCGGGTCTCCGACGAGCTCCTCCTCAGCACGCTCACCGCCGGCCTCAACGAGGAGTTCAGCAACGCCGCCTCCAACCTCACTTTTCTCCCGGACACGACCTTTCCTCGGGTCGTGGCCTATCTTCGGTTGGAGGAGAGGCGGATGAAGATGGCCAAGTCCCGGGCCACGCACACAGCTCTCGCGACAGGTACCTCCCGCGCCGCCCCTCCCACGGCCCCGCAGCCGCCGCGCCCTCCGCCGGCGTCCTACTTCCCGGCGTCCCCGTCGCCCGCTTACCAGCCGCCGCCCCCTGCCCCTGACCGTCGCCGCGGAGGGCGCCGCGGCAAGAGGCAGCAGTCCGGCGCAGGCGGAGCGCCTCGCCAGCCGCAGCCACAGTCGCTGTCCCCGGCTCCTTGGGCCGCCGCGACCAACCCTTGGACGGGGGTGGTCCACGCGTACACGATGCCCGTGCCGCGGGCCCCCGTTCCAGCCGGGATCCTCGGCCCCCGCCCCGGCGCTCACCAGGCGCTCCTCGCCGCCCCCGGCGGCTACACTGCGGGATACGCCGCGGGCTACGCCGCCCCGGGTGGCTTCCCCGCTGCTTCTCCGACCGCGGCCGCCGCACTCCCGCCGGCCCCCTGGGATCCGGCTCTCCTTGCGGCGCTTCACTCCGCCCCGACACCCAACATATATACCGGCGGCGATGACTGGTTCATGGACTCCGGGGCTACCACCCATATGACCTCCAACCCTGGTAACCTCCACTCTGCTTCTCCAGTCTCTACCGCCTGCCGTATCACTGTTGGGGATGGTTCTTCCCTTCCCATTACTCATGTCGGCCATAGTTCATTTCCGTCTAACTCCACACCCATTCGCATGTCTAATGTCTTAGTTTCACCTGAGTTAGTCACTAACCTTGTTTCCGTTCGTTCTCTTACACGTGAAAATCCTATAACTATTGAATTTGACGATGTGGGTTTTTCTGTCAAGGACGCCCGTACCCGGATGGTGCTCCACCGATGTGACAGCCCGGACGGCCTCTACTCGGTGACCTCCACCACCACTACCACATCTGCTCCGGTCGCTCTCTCCGCCACGGTGGACCTTTGGCATGCACGGCTGGGACACCCGAACCCAGCCACCCTTCGTCATATTCTTAGGACATTTTCATTCACGTGTAATAAAACCGATGATCATACTTGTCATGCTTGCCGTCTTGGCAAGCACGTCCGTCTTCCGTTTAGCACGTCCTCATCGGTGGCGTCGTATCCATTTGAGTTGCTTCATAGTGATTTATGGACATCTCCTGTTGCGAGTAATACGGGTTTTTTATACTATCTTGTCATACTTGATGATTTTTCGCACTATGTGTGGACCTTCCCGTTGCGAAGAAAATCTGATGCACTCTCCGTTCTCACTACATTTTACTCCTATGTCGCTACGCAGTTTGGGCGTCCCATTCATGCTTTGCAGACTGACAACGGGAAGGAGTTCGACAACGCCGGAGTTCGCACCCTCCTCGCCACACACGGCACGATTTTTCGTCTCACCTGCCCGTACACCTCGCAACAGAATGGTCGCGCCGAACGGATACTTCGCACCCTCAATGATTGTGTGCGCACTCTTCTCTTCCATGCCAATGTCCCACCCCGGTTTTGGCCGGACGCTCTCTCCACCGCCTCTCTCCTCATCAACATCCGTCCGACTCGCGCTCGTGGGAACTTTGCACCGCATCATCTTCTCTTCGGTAGCATGCCCTCCTACGATGACCTTCGTGTTTTTGGGTGTCTCTGTTATCCTAGCATCGCCTCCACCACTCCCCATAAACTCGCACATCGCTCCGTGGCATGCATCTTTCTCGGATACCCACCTAACACCAAAGGCTATCGCTGCTATGACCCGGTTTCCCACCGAGTTTTTACTTCACGGCACGTTTACTTTGACGAGAGGTCTTTTCCCTTTCACCAGGTACAGCCACCGGCCGACTCGCCATCATCACCCGCGGCTCCTGGCATCACTAGGGGAAGCCGCCATCTCGCGCTCGGGCCTCCTCCTGGCTTCGGGCCACCTGCCGCGCGCGGGCCACCACCTGGGTCGGCGCTCCTGCCGCCCCTGGACACAGCGTGTCCTCGCCCGCCGGTTCGGCGGCCTCCTCGCCGGACATCTCGGCACCCCCGACTCCCGTTGAGTCCGCAGTCTGGTCAGCTAGCGCATCTCATGCGCCTGACTCGGGCTCCTCGACGGCTTCCGCCGGCCCGTCTTCATCCTCACCGGCGGCCACGGCGCCCCCGACTCCCGTTGAGTCCGCAGCCCGGTCAGCAAGCGCTTCTCATGCTTCTGACCCGAGCTCCTCGACGGCTTCCGCCGGCCCGACTCCCGTCGAGTCTGCAGCCCGGTCAGCGAGCGCATCCGCCGCGCCTGACCCCGGCCCCTCGACGACCACCTCACCGGCTGCATCGCCGGACCCGCCGACTCCGCCGGCCGCCCCGGTCACCCGCATGGTTACCCGTGCTCGCGCCGGTATTCGCCAGCCCAGCACGCGTTATCCCGCGGATGAGTACCTCCTCGCTGCCTCGACATCTGCGCCGTCACCTCTCCCATCGTCTGCTCGAGCCGCCCTTCGCGATCCGCACTGGCTCGCTGTGATGCAGGAGGAGTTCGACGCGCTCGTGCGCAACCGCACCTGGCAGCTTGTCCCGCGGCCACCCCATGCCAACGTCATCTCCGGCAAGTGGGTCTTTCGACATAAGACTCGTCCTGACGGGTCTCTCGAGCGTTATAAGGCTCGGTGGGTGGTCCGCGGGTTTCGACAGCGTGCTGGAGTCGACTTCACCGATACGTTCGCCCCGGTTGTCAAACCGGGCACGATCCGTGCAGTCCTTCAGCTTGCGGTTTCTCGCGCTTGGCCGGTGCATCAGATGGATGTGTCGAATGCGTTCTTGCATGGCCATCTTTCGGAGCAGGTATTCTTTCAGCAGCCGACCGGCTTCGTCGACGCATCTCAGCCTGATCATGTGTGCCTGCTCTATCGCTCCTTGTACGGGCTGAAGCAGGCCCCTCGCGCTTGGTACCAGCGCATCGCCGGCTTTCTGCAGCAGCTCGGGTTCCGGGCCACTCGCTCCGACGCCTCGCTGTTCGTCTATCACCAGGCTCCGGCGACCGCCTACCTGCTTCTATACGTCGACGACATCATCCTGACAGCTTCCTCGCCAGAGCTTCTTCATCAGCATACTGCTCGCCTCAGCGCCGAGTTCGCCATTAAGGACCTCGGCGCGTTGCACTACTTCCTCGGCATTGAGGTGGTCCGACGCTCCGATGGGTTCTTCCTTCACCAGCAGCAGTATGCGCAGGACCTTCTCGAGCGGGCAGGCATGCTTAACTGCAAGTCTGTCCCCACGCCTATCGACACGAAGGCAAAGGTCTCTGCGTTCGACGGCTCCCCCGCGCCAGATGCAGCGTTTTATCGCTCCATCGTCGGCGCCCTCCAGTACCTGACCCTCACTCGGCCGGACTTGCAGTACGCCGTCCAGCAGGTGTGTCTCCACATGCACGCCCCTCGCGACACTCACTGGAACTTGGTGAAGCGGATTCTTCGGTATATCCGTGGAACCACGGCTCTAGGTCTTACGTTGACGGCCTCACCCTCGACTGACCTGATCGCCTACAGTGACACTGATTGGGCCGGCTGCCCGGACACACGACGCTCGACTTCCAGCTACTGCGTCTACCTGGGGCCCTCGCTCATATCATGGTCGTCTAAACGACAACCCACGGTATCCCGCTCCAGTGCCGAGGCTGAGTATCGTGCTGTGGCCAACGCCGTCCCTGAGTGCTCATGGCTTCGACAGCTCCTTCAGGAGTTACTTCTTGACGTCCCGAAGGCCACCATTGTCTACTGTGACAATGTCTCCGTGGTCTACCTCTCCGCCAACCCCGTTCATCATCGTCGCACGAAGCACATTGAGCTCGACATTCACTTCGTGCGAGAGCAGGTGGCTCTCGGGCGCGTCCGCGTTCTTCATGTTCCCACCGCTCAGCAGTTTGCCGATGTTATGACGAAGGGGTTACCGACGCCTACATTTGAGGAGTTCCGATCCAGTCTATGCGTCACTGGTGACGTATCGACTGCAGGGGGGTGTTGAACATATATGTGCATGTATCAGTCAGGATAATCTCCTGGCAGCCCCGCCTCTAGTTTCCTTGTATAGATGAGGCCGAGGGCTGCCCTTGTATCTATATATACGTGCACCATGCACCCGATCAATATATCGAGAGTTGCATTGCCTCCAATACTATCGAAGACTAGCATCTTCTGGAAATCACCTTCTTGCAGCAAGGGGGAGGGGGGAAGTAGAGTAGTATAACATAAGTCATATTTATATTGTTGTTCCAATGCTCCGGGATCCTTTCTCGACTCCCGAAGCAACATTTCCAATCAATGCCTCAGCATCCAGTTCTAGTTGTAGCGATCGGGATACAACTCCAAGTATCCGTTACCGTAGGACAGGCGATCGATAGATGTTTTCTTCCCTGCAGGGGTGCACCAACTTACCCATCACGCTTGCTTAACTCCGGCCGGACACACCATCAGGTCATGCCCGCCCTTGGCCAAACAATACGCCGCAGCCCGACCTAGGCTTAATAGAGAGGTCATGCACGCCGGACTAAACCCTATGCCCCCTAGGGGTCATGGGCCAATCGCCCCGGGAACTCCTACACGTTGCGTACGCGGCCGGTGAGCAGACCTAGCAACCTCCTTTAAAAAGGTAGGAGCCTAACCAGTCCAACCCAGCGCGCGCCGCTCAGTCGTAATGACGTCAGTTAAGCTTCGACTGATGCATACGACGCAGAACGCTCATACTATGCCCACGTGATGGTTAGCGCTATCAGGCCAGAGGCCCCTTGGATTAAATATCCAAACCGTTTAGTGTCTTGGGAACGCGCGGTAACGAACAGAGACTCGCGGTCATGTGACCCCATCGCCCCGTCTCGAGGACTTGCGGCAAGGGCGAGTGCCCGGCCACGCCTCGTATTTATCTCGCGGGCACCTTCCAGGTCAACCCGACTACACATCACTCGCAATTAAGCTCGCGCGGGTACCCCTCAGGGTCGACCCGTCTTTAGTAACCAGGTTCAATGTAAAGTCATAGTAATCATAGTAACTGTGTGTCTGACACCAAAGGAAAACCTGAGGAAATCACCCTCGACGGAATTCCACCTGATGTTTACCGTCAAGGTGAACGAAAGAGGAGTCACCTTCGAGGTCCACTCTTGAGGAGTTGCATGACAGTGTCGTTATCGGGAGTGGAGAAAGAGGAATCACCCTCGATGACCACAACCGATGAACTAACCTACAAGGTTAACATCAGAAGTGATGATGAGGTCTTACCCTCGGCACTCGATAGTAACCCAGTAGTGTCGAGCAACTAAGGGGAAAGTGATGTGCGGTGTCGGGTCCTGTTCTTCGATCCCGTTGACCGGGTCTTCTGATAATCCAGCGGGCCAGTCGGGTGTGACGCCCCCGATTTGTCCGTACACTAATCATGCACACAAATGTGTACGACCAAGATCAGGGACTCACTGGAAGATATCACAACACAACTCTAGACACAAATTAAAATAATACAAGCTTTATATTACAAGCCAGGGGCCTCGAGGGCTCGAATACATAAGCTCGAAAACACAAGAGTCAGCGGAAGCAACAATATCTGAGTACAGACATAAGTTAAACAAGTTTGCCTTAAGAAGGCTAGCACAAATATAGCAACGATCGAAAAGGCAAGGCCTCCTGCCTGGGACCTCCTAACTACTCCTCGAAGCCGATCTTCACGTAGAAACCTCCTCGGGATCTTCTGGGTCCGGGACTCCACCATCTGGTTGCATCATCCGAGAAGAAGGGACAAAAGGGGAAAAGGGGGAGAAAAGCAACCGTGAGTACTCATCCAAAGTACTCGCAAGCAAGGATCTACACTACATATGCAAAGATATCTGTGTAAAGGGGTAATATCTGTGGACTGAACTGTAGAATACCAGAATAAGAGGGGGATAGCTAATCCAAACGAAGACTGCGCTTCTGGCCACCTCCATCTTGCAGCAGTAGAAGAGGGTAGCTGGAAAGTAACAAGTATCCTCGCTTCTGGCAGCCTCCGTCTTGCAGCAGTAGAAGGGAATAGATGGTAAGTTCACCAAGTAACATCGTATAGCATAATCCTACTCGGCGATCCTCCCGCACATCACCCTGTGAGAGAGCAACCACCGAGTTGTACCTGGCACTGGTAAGGGTGTGTTTTATTAAGTATCTGGTTCTAGTTGTCATGAGGTCAGAATACAACTCCGGGTCGTCCTTTTACCGAGGGACACGGCTATTCGAATAGATTAACTTCCCTGCAGGGGTGCACCACATATCCCAGCACGCTTGATCCCATTTGGCCGGACACACTTTCCAGGGTCATGCCCGGCCTCGGAAGATCAACACGTCGTAGCCCTACCTAAGCACAGCAGAGAGGTCAGCACGCCGGTCTAAGTCCTAGGCGCGCAGGGGTCCGGGCCCATCGCCCAACGCACACCTGCACGTTGCGTACGCGGCCGGTGAGCAGACCTAGCAACCTCCATTACTAAGGAAGTTGCGTTACGCGGTCCAACCCGGCGCGCGCCGCTAAATCACTGACGTCAAGAAGGCTTCGGCTGATACCACGACATCGAGTACCCATAACTATTCCCACGTAGCTGGTTAGTGCGTATAGACCAAATGGCCAGACTCAGATCAAATATCCAAACTCGTTAAGCGTGTTATTATGAAAATCACCGCGGACAACGACCAGGGCCAGGCCACCTCTCGACTGGGTGTCTCAACCTGCCCCTGTCGCTCCGCCACAAAGATCCACTCGGGGGCCGTCGGGAACTTAGGCCCACCACTGCCTGGATGGAGCCACCTGTCCTTTCAGCCCCCACATCGGAATCACTTGCGGGTACTCAAAGAGCCGACTCGACTTTAGTCACATTTGTATCATGTAAAGTATGTATATAGTATATACCCGTGATCAGCACCCGAGTGATCACGACCCGATAGTATAGCATGGCAGACGGACAAGAATGTAGGGCCACTGATGGAATACTAGCATCCTATACTAAGCATTAGGATAGCAGGTAAGGTATCAACAGTGGTAGCAACAATGGCAGGCTATGCAACAGAATAGGAGTTATCGAATCATCAACAGTAGAAAATCTAATGCAAGAATAAGAGAGAAGAGTGGGCGATATTTGGTGATCAAGGGGGGGGGGCTTGCCTGGAAGCCCTGCAGACGAAAGGAATCTTCGGAAGCGTAGCCGTAGTCGAACACCAAAGCATCAATGGTCTCGGGGTCTATCACATTATCGGAGTCTACCAAAAATAAGCAACGAAGGGGAAACAAATAAATAACAGAGCAAACAATAGCATCACAAAGCATAACATGGCAAAAGGCGGTGCTACGTGTGACCTAACGCGGTGCTCGGTGATACAGGCGAAGAGGAATAACATCCGGGAAAGTATTCCCGGTGTTAGACATTTTCGGTCAGATGAAACAGAGGGGGAATGTTGCTCGTTCGGTATGATAGAGGTGTCACACGGATATGTGGTTAGCGTATTCGGGTTCATCTTGTCGTTTTGAGCAATTTACATGTATAAAACTTTTTCATCCGAGTTACGGTTTATTTTATATGTTTTTTCAAAGTTTTACACAATTTTGCAATTTCTGGATTTATTATTATTTCGATATTAAACAGTCATATACCTTTTATACACAGCTGTAACTAGCCCATGTGCATGACAGGTGGGGCCATGGGGGCTGAGTCAGCAGCCAGGTCAACAGTCAACAGTTGACTGTTGACTGGTCAAACTTACGAGTGGGGCCTAGGTGTCATAGACTCAGTTATACTAACAGTTTGTTAGTGTTAATTAACATATTTAATTGGGTTAGTTAATCAAGATTAATTAACTTAATTAACTCATTAATTAATTAATTAATAATTTATTTATTTTAATATTAATATTCTTTTTTTATTACGTTCTGGGGTTGGGCCTGCTTGTCATAGGGCAGGGGGCCTAACGGGTCGGGGCTAACGGGTGCCTGGAGCAGGCACTGGGCACCCGCCCAGGCCGACAGGGGAGAAGCGGGCGCTGGGCTCGGGCGCTGCGGGCGTGACCGCAGCCCGAGCGGCGGCGGGTGCACCGGCAGTCGCCGGAGGGGGGCGCTGATGAGAGGGCCGCAGCGGGCAGTAAGAAGGGGGGGCGGTGGCGAGCACAAGGCCACAGCACAGGCGGCATCGTCGCGGCGAGGCAGCGGCGGCCTGGCAAGGCCGTGGCGGTTAGCTGGCGCAGAGAGGAGGGTCGGCCGGACGGCGGGTCGATGCGGCCAGTTGCAAGGCCGAGCGGGGAAACTACGTGCGGTCGACGGCGGACGGCGCACACCTGCTACGGCTGCGGCGAGGACGCGGACGACGTTAGCGTCGAGCGGGGTTTGGCTATGGTGAACGCGGCCGGCGCTAAGCGGGCGGCTCGCGGTGAGCACGTCCACCAGGCACATGCGCCGGTGCACGGCGGGGCACGGGGAAGAGGAGGAGGGGGGCTCACGAGCTAGTGTAGGGAGTGGCAGTATGCTCGGGGAGGGGACGAGGAGGTCCGGCGATGGCGGTTGGCGACGGGAGCGGCGACCATTGAAGGCGCTTGGGCGCGGGGGCGAGCACGCGTGCGGGGTCACGTTCGAGGCGCTGGAGTCGAGCTTGAGTCGGAGAAGAGGACCAGGGGCGCGGAGGTACGAGGCGGTCGCCGGCGGCCATAGGATCGGGACGAGGAGCTCCTCTCCCGTGTGTGGGTCGTGTGGTGGCGGCGGGTAAGGAAGACGGGGGGAAGAGGTCGGGATCGTGGGGGAGTGGGGCGTTCGGGGTTAGGTCACGGGGGCTGTGAAGTGGATATGGGCGCGGCTGATGGGCCGGCTTGGCGGCCTGGTGGCCTGCTGGGCCGTGGCCCCGGGGGTGGGGCTTTCTTTTGTTTTGTTCTTTACCTTTTATCTATTTTACTTCTTTTTGTTATAGTTTTGTATCCTATTATTTTAGTTTTAGTAAAATATATACTTAGTATATAAATTAGTAATTTCAACTTCGTCCATACTCAAAAAGTCCATTCCTCAATAAATTAGTTGACATTTTATTAATTACAAACGGTATTTAAATAATTGTTTTTGCTGCTGTTTTATTCATCTCATATTATTTAAGAATTTTAAAAAGGTGTGGTTTCTCCACCATAATTACCTTTGCAATATTTGGTTCACCGCGAACATTTTAGTTTTAATATTCAAAAACTTTTATATTTGTCTTTATTTTAAATTTGAAATTTGATCTTGGTTTCGAATCAATGCGAGTTTAATAACCATAACCAAGGTGACATGGCATCATCAATGTGGAATTACTGTAGCCTGATTATCCGGGCGTTACATCGGGACAAGGTGGGGGGTCACTGGTGGATCTCTAACCAGCCTATACTAAGCAGTTTAGTATAAACACGTAAGGTATGAAAGCAGTATCCACAACAGGCTATGCATCAGAATAGGATCATACAGAAAGCAGTAGCAGTTCTAATGCAAGCATAAAAGAGAAGATAATGGGCGATATCGGAATGATCAAAGGGGGTTGGCTTGCCTGGTTGCTCTGGCAAGAAGGAGGGGTCGTCAACATCGTAGTCGATCACCGGGGCATCATCGATCTCGGGGTCTACCTGAGAGAAGAGGGGGAAGAAACAGTAAATATAAAGCAAATAGTTGCAACAGAGAAGCACGACAAGTCAACACGCAGTGCTAGGGTGATCTAATGCGGTGCTACACGGTAGCGAAGAGGGATAACATCCGGGAATGTTTTCCCAGTGCTAGGCATTTTTTGACAGGCGAACCGGAGGGGGATTGTTCCATGTTCGGTATGATAAAGATGTGTGGCGGACGAACGGACCACGTATTCGAATTCGTCTCGTCGTTCTGAGCAACTTTCATGTATAAAACTTTTTCATCCGAGTTACGAATTAATTTGTAAGATTTTCTGAAGTTTTAACAATATTCTGAAATTATTATTAATTCGAAAAGGGGCTTATTGTGTCAGCCTGACGTCATGCGGATGTCAGCAAGGTCAACAGTCAACTTTGACTGTTGACTGGTCAAAGGGGGCAGTGGGGCCTAGGTGTCATGGACACATTAGTTAATTAAATAAAGTTTCAACTAAACCAGAGATTAAGCTAATTAATCTTAGATAATTAAGTTAATTAATTGGTTGTTTAATTAATTAACTAATTATTTATTTATTTTTATATTATTTAAAAAAGGTGCGGGGCCCCCTAGCATTGGCACAGGGCCAGCCGGGGCGGGTTAAAGGGCGCGGGCGCCCGTAAGGCCGAAGCCCGCCCGGGGCGGGGTGAGGCAGTCGGGCGCGGCACGGCCGACGGCCATGGCCGGAGGAGGGGGCCGCGGTGGGCTGCGGCCGCGCTAGGCGCGGCGGGCAGCGGCGCGACGCGCGCAGGGGTGGAAAGCAGCGCGGGGCCGCGGGATGGGGCGGCGAGCGAGAAGGGGCGAGGCGAGCGGGGGCGCCGTAGGCGGGCGTCGTCGGCGGGTGGCCAGCGGCAACGGAGGCGGGCAGGGCAGCGGTGGTGGGTGCTAGGAGCGGGGCTCGGCGAGGCAGTTGGCGGCGGAGCCGAGCCGCGACGTCGGGCCGAGCAGAGCAGTGCGGGCGGAGCGCGAGTCTGGCGCGGCCGGGGCTCGTGCAGGTGGTCGCGGGGGAGGGGGGAGCTGCGGCGCACACGACCAGCGTGGGGCAGGTAGGGGCGGAGCCGGGCCGGCAGTAGGGGGCGGGGCGAGGTGAAGACGGCAGCGGCCGTCGGACGGAGGCCGGCGCGGCCGAAGCGCAACGACGAGCTGCGGCCGGCAGAGGCGATGCGGCGAGTTGGGCGCGTGGTTGCGGGGCGCAGAGACACAAGCCCACGCGCAGGCGGGCTCGGTCGAGGTGGCTAAAACATGCGCGACAGCGCGACCTCGAGGCGTGGCCATGGGAGGTGCGAGCGCGGTGAGCGCCAGCTCCTTGTGAACTCCGGCGTTCAGTGACGACGGCCTATGGCAGTGGCTCGAAGGGAAAAAAGGGGAGCGGAGGAGGCTCACCGTAAGGAGGCCAGTGGCGAGCTCGGGATGGGTCGGGGATGACCGGAGGGGCGGGATCTGGCGACGGACGATGACGATGTACGCGAGGAAGACGGCAACGATGGCCAGCGTACGAGCCGCCTCGACTCGATTTTGAGCTCGGAAAGGACGAAGTGGACCATGGCGGTTCTTCTAGGTGTCTTCTTGCGGCGCGAGGAGCGCGGTGGCCACGGCGTCAACGACGACAAGGTGACAGCCAAGCACGGGATCAAGGGGATCGAGCGTGGAGAAGGGGGGGAGTGAACTAGGGTTATCTAGGGCGTCGGGGGTGTCGGCCTTATCCTCTCCCAGACTCCCTGTAGTGCCAGACGTCGAGCATCGGCGACCATGGCACCATGGATGGCTGCCACGCCATGGCTCTGCCTCCTTTGTACATGAGGCTGAGGAAAAGGTCCACGTGGTGGGCTGGGCTATTAGCTGTAGACATAGAGCCCAAGTGTACAGTGGTTTTGGCATTTCCCCTAAATCCTTTTTTGTTTTCTACTTTAGCTATGGTTTTGTATTTAGTTTAGGTACTAAATGATTTTTGTTGAACGAGAGAGGTGTCATTAAAATACTTGGCGATACTATGGAGTTGCCCACAAGGTTTTTTTTGGGGGGGTGTTGTTTTAATCCATCCAAATTATGTTTGGATTTAAAAGCTCCATATAAGTGCTATTGGGCCATTTCATCATTTATGAGGGAATTATTGATGAGTCAAATGATGTTGGTTATAACATGACAAAGATTAGGTGATTTATACTAAAATGCGAACATTTTAGTATTATAGTGTGGAGAAGCCATATTTTGACTTCCCTTTTAATTTGAATTTGAGGTCGATTTGGAACAAGTGATGATTAGCAAAATTTAATTATGATGATGTGGCATCATTAACAAGAGTTTACTGTAGCATGACACCCGGGGTGTTACACCGAAGCAGGGCCGGCCACCGTGAAAGGATCGATATGGTTGACTAGAGGGGGGGTGAATAGGCAACTAACAATTTTTAGCTTTTCTTAACCAATTTAAATTAAGCAACAAAGTAAGTTGTCTAGATATGCTACTAAGATGACAACTTATAGGAAGCAAAGATAACAACCTCACAAGCAAGCTATATAAGATAAACAAGTAAAACTTGCACAAGTAAAGGGAAGAAATAACCACAAGTGGAACCGGTGAAGACGAGGATGTGTTACCGAAGTTCCTTCCCTTTGAGGGGAAGTACGTCTCCGTTGGAGCGGCGTGGAGGCACAATGCTCCTCAAGAAGCCACTAGGGCCACCGTATTCTCCTCACGCCCTCACACAATGCAAGGTGCCGTGATTCCACTAGTGGTGCCCTTGAAGGCAGCAACCGAACCTTTACAGACAAGGTTGGGGCTATCTCCACAACCGAATTGGAGGCTCCCAATGACACCACGAAGCTTCACCGCAATGGAATATGGCTTCGAGGTGACCTCAACCGTCTAGGGTGCTCAAACACCCAAGAGTAACAAGATCTGCAAGGATTAGTGGGGGGAATCAAATATCTCTTGGTGGAAGTGTAGATCGATGCCTTCTCAAGCAATCCCGAGGAAATCAACAAGTTTGATTGGCTAGGGAGAGAGATCGGGCGGAAATGGAGCTTTGAGCAACAATGGAGCTTTGGGGAGGAAAAGGTGAGTCTTCTTGGAGAAGAAGACTCCCTATATATAGTGGGAGAACAAATACAACCGTTATCCCACATTTCTGCCCGCAGAGTGTGGTACTACCGCACGTAAGTTACGGTACTACCGCTTGGCCAGCGGTACTACCGCTCTGGGTGCGGTACTACTGCTGGAGAAGTACTAGCCTAGACTTAACTCTGTTGTGTTGACATGCGGGCGGTAGTACTGCCTGAGCGGTACTACCGCTCGTCCCTGCGGTACTACCGCAAGGCAGAGATAAGCAGGCTGAGGACAAGCACGAATGAAATAAAATACATCCGTAGCTACATCCACAGAAATACGGTAGTAGCAAAAACACGACACGGTACTACCGCTTGACCCAAGCGGTACTACCGCGTAGGATGCGGAAGTAAAAAATTACTTCCGCACCTACTACCGTACTAGGTACTGTGCCGGGCCAGCTACACGGTACTACCGTGCCCATGATGCGGTACTACCGCTTGATGCGGTACTACCGTGCCCATGATGCGGTACTACCGCTTGATGCGGTACTACCGTACCCTGAGGCGGTACTACCGTGTGGCTGTGCGGTACTACCGCTTACAATGAGCGGTACTATCGCCTGCCAGGCAGTTGTACTAGTAGGAAGCCATGGTTTTGTACTTACGAGGAGAACAGCCGGAGCTCCAGAGAAGCAAAGGAAAGGTGGTGCGAAAGTATAGACGTGTACGTGTTGATTCCACCCAAACCTTTCCGAAGCGGACCCCCTCTTAATAGTACGGCTTTCCTATTACTCAAATCCACCGAAAAAGAAGCAAAAGGAAACACCGTCTTCCATAGATTCCGAGGGGCACATAATCGTCTTGTGCCTAGGTGAGATATATCTGAAAAGAGCTTAGAGCACACGATTAGTCCGCAAATGCATTGTCATCAATCACCAAAACTACTTAGGGAGAAATATGCCCTTACAATCTCCCCCTTTTTGGTGGATTGATGACAATACGGGATTTGCACAAGGATATATAAGAAAGTATGCAATCTTAGAAGAGCAATAGAATATAGGTAAGCTCCCCCTAGATGTGTGCACAATGGAGAGTGCTTTGGACTGCACAACACACATACTAGGATCAATGCCCCCCCTATATTCTACAAACAATACTCCTTGCATACGAAGAGTAAGACACTATGCACATAGTAAGGAGGATACGATGAGCACATATATAAAGGGTAAGTAAAATAACTGCTCACAACCTAATATAGCAAAGATATAATAACGAGTTCAACGATAGAGGAGCATATGTCTTACACCATATGAAAGTCTCACGCTCACGACACAAACACAAGCAAGCAAACAAAGTTCGACAAACGGCAAGCAAATAGAAATGACACAAGACGCAAATCCCACTCTCTCCCCCTTTGGCATTGAGACACCACAAAGGGAAAGAGGACACTAAGAGAGGTGGTAGCTCTGGCAGAAGATCTCAGTCGTCATACTCTCCATTAGACTCCTGCTGCTCCTCGTCAGACTCAGACCACTTGTAACCCTGTTGGGCCATCCATTCTGCCTCAGGAGTGATGTTCTCCTCGGATCCATTCGACACATGCTCACCAAAGATCCTCATGATCTTCTTGTCACGCTGGCGAGATTGCTTGTGAGTGACATGTGCCCTGTACTGACCTTGAGCTTGCATACAGAAAAGGGCCTTCATCTTCTTCTTCAGCTTCTTAGCCCAAGATGGCTCAGACGAGGGAGGAGCATATCCTCCAGAACTGTCCTCAGCTGGCTCCTCCTCCACATGCTCCTCGTCAGTACCCATCTGTGTTGCAGCAACTTGTGCACGAGTAGCAGTGTTGGCCCAACGAGTCTTGATGCGAAGACGGATGGGGTCGTGACGAATACACTGTGGGGCCTCGAACTCCTCATCAGGGTAAAGGTGCTCCCAAGTCTTGGAGATGAGCAAAAATAGGAACGGACCGTAGATGGGCACCTTGCGAGTATAGATCGCAAAGCGAAGCTCACACCACATGATGTGGGAAATGTCAAGTGGTGGAGTCTGAGCAGTGCGAGCCTCCTCACACATCAGCAGCATGTCAACGAGGTAGGAGTGAATCTTGTCCTTGTCCCCAACTCGAGGAAACAAGGTGTTGCGGAAGATCCTATGCATGATTTCCAAAAAGGGGTTCAACACCCATGTCTTCTTGCCACTCGCAAGTGTCTTCTCCACATAAAACGGTAACAGACGGTCTTTGTTGGCAGCTTCTGGGTTGGCATGAGGCCGAGCTCCAATTGGGTTGTGGAGTCCCTCGTCAGCAACCTGAATCAGATCCATGAAATCCTTCCAAGTAGCGGTCATATTGTGACCATTTGTCATCCAAGTCATGGTGCGGTCTTCCTTGGTATGGAAGTGCACCGAAGCATAGAACTGAGCAACGATTTCTGGGTCAAAAATCATGCTGAAAGGACATGATGTGCTCAAGCCCAAACTGCTCTACCAGATCCAGAGCCTCGGCAAAGTAGGCCCGGTTATCATCCCTCCGCATGTGGACCATGTCAACCCAATGAGCATCCACATACAAATTGTGCTTGCTCTTGAGTACCTCTGTGTAGATACGGTACTGCTGCTTGGTCCAGAATAGTTCATCTCCATGAAATTGTGCCCGAGGTTCTCCATAAGGATTGAGCTTCCTCCTTGCCATGAACTCATTAGCTGGCATTCCCTCCATGGTCATAGATGATTCCTTGTGCTTGTTGGCGGCGGTCTTGAACTTGCGTTGGGGATTGGAGCCCTCTGGCACGTCACTGGGGGTGCGCAGACGCTTGGATCCGGTGTCACGGGTGGGATTGGTGTGACGAACATTAGAACCGGAGCCACCACCTAAGACACAAACACAAGAACACAACGGAAACACAAAGAGAATCAATGCAAAAGCCACAAGAAGGCATATGAAACATGTAGAAAGGATAATATGCATGTGCTACGAAGAAAATATGAACCAAGCGGTAGTACTGCTTGAAGAACACGGAAGTAAAAAATTAGTACCGCTTAGGGAGCGGTACCGCTTGGAGGATGCGGTAGTACCGTGCAGAATGTGGTAGTAAAAATTTACTTCCGCGTAGTTACGGTAGTACCGCTCAGCAGAGCGGTAGTACCGTTTACGCGACAGAGTGGTAGTACCGTGGTTAGCTAGCGGTAGTACCGCTCGGGTCAGATCTGAAAAGAACGGATCTAGACTAGAACGCGTAGAACGATGAACGGTACTACGGCTGATCATAGTAACTTAGTAGTAGCATACTTACTAGCATTTCTATTGCAAAAACACTCTCCTACATCCTAATCTTCCATGGGTAAGAACAAGAAGAACACTAGAACAACATGCATCTCCCCAAAACCTAAAAACAACAACCGGGCAAAAAGAAGAGGGGATTTGGGGAGAAACCTTCATCCATGGCAAGAGGTCGAGGTGGGGAACGATCCCACCGGTCGAAATGCGAGGAGAGTGGTCGGGGGAGGAGATCCGGCGAGGTCCTCCGGCGGCGTTCTTGAGAGGGAGAGAGAGAGAGACGACGTGGGGATATGAGATGAATGGGTATGGGGGAGTTGGAACTCCCCCTGCCCGCTTATAACCCCCACCCGTTCGGATAAGTGCGGTAGTACCGCGGTCATCGCGGTAGTATCGCCCGGGCGGAAGTACCGCACACGGAGCGGTAGTACCGCTCGACCAGCGGCAGTAAAAAATTACTGCCGTGCTGGTTGCGGTAGTACCGTACTCTCTTTGCGGTAGTACCGTGACTGCTCACGGTAGTACCGTCCCTCCAAGAATTTGCAAGTTTCGACAAGAGGCTTTTAGCAAGGAAAAAACGCACACGCAAGGCAAATGGGAAGAGAGACAACACACACCCAAAAAAAAAACAGCACACAAGACACTTCTCCAAGGAGGAGGTCGGTGGCCGAGGCCACCTATGTTTGAGTTATTTGGTATGGCACCGCAAAGAACTATCCTTGGGCCCATGACCAATACTTGTCTTGAAGCACTTATAGCATCTAACATGGCAAATGACAAAGACTTGATCGATTTATGCATAATGGGGGGAGGAATAGTTCATTGAGAGAACAATACTCCCCCTATGTCCATGCCTACATCTAGACAAGATAACTATATTGAGTGGGAGGTGCGTGTGCAAAGTCTCAAGCCACATTGCTCAAATCGATGATATTTAGCTCATGCCTTAACTCGCGAAATCTTGCTTCATCCAATGGCTTCGTGAAGATATCTGCAAGGTTATCATGAGTGTTGACATAGTGAAGCTCGATCTCTCCTTGCCGTATATGATCCCGGATGAAATGATACCGGATCTCTATATGCTTCGTCTTGAAGTGTTGCACCGGGTTGAGAGAAATCTTGATGGCACTTTCATTTTCACACCAAAGAGGCACTTTGTCACAAGTGACACCGTAATCCTTTAAAGTTTGCCTCATCCATAAGAGTTGAGCACAACAACTGCCAGCTGCCACATACTCAGCTTCGGTGGACGAGAGAGACACACAACTTTGCTTTTTGGAAGACCAACTAACGAGAGAGTAACCAAGGAATTGGCACCCTCCGGAAGTGGACTTCCTGTCCACTTTGTCTCCCGCCCAGTCCGAATCAGAGAAACCTACAAGGTTGAAGTTTGCTCCTCTTGGGTACCATAAGCCAAAGTTTGGGGTATGAGCCAAATATCGAAAGATTCGCTTGACTGCCACAAAGTGACTTTCCTTAGGTGAGGCTTGAAACCGTGCACAGATTCCGACACCAACATAATATCCGGTCTAGATGCACAAAGGTAAAACAAGGATCCAATCATAGAGCGATATACCTTTTGATCCACCGCTTTACCATTGGGATCAATGTCAAGTTGGCATTTGGTTGTCATTGGAGTAGTAGCCGACTTGACATCACTTAGATTGAACCTCTTGAGCATGTCTTGAGTATACTTGGATTGTTTGATGAAGATTCCTTCTCTTCTTTGCTTGATCTCAAACCCAAGGAAGTACTTCAACTCTCCCATCATGGACATCTCAAAATGTGTGGTCATGAGTGCGGCGAACTCATCATTGAAAGCTTTGTTAGGAGAACCAAAGATAATATCATCAACATATAGTTGGCAGACAAACAACTCCCCTTTGACCTTCTTAGTAAAAAGAGTGGGGTCGATTTTCCCAATTTCAAACCCACGGTCTTGTAACAACTCAGTAAGATGCTCATACCATGCAAGTGGGGCTTGTTTAAGGCCATAGAGTGCCTTATCGAGTTGATACATGTGATTGGGGAACTTAGGATCCTCAAACCCCGGGGGTTGTTTGACATACACCAACTCATTAATAGGACCATTAAGAAATGCACTTTTCACATCCATTTGTTGTAGCTTAAAATTATGATGAGAAGCATATGCAAGCAACAAACGAATAGATTCAAGGCGAGCAACGGGGGCAAAGGTTTCACCGTAGTCGATACCCTCGACTTGGGAGTAGCCTTGAGCCACCAGACGCGCCTTGTTGCGGATGACAATGTCGTGAGCATCTTGCTTGTTCTTAAAGATCCACTTGGTTCCAATGACATTATGGTTCTCCTTTGGCCTCGGCACCAGACGCCACACTTTGTTGCGCTCGAAGTTGTGAAGTTCTTCATGCATGGCATTAAGCCAATCAGGGTCTTCGAGCGCCTCATAGACCTTCTGAGGTTCAACACAGGAGACAAAAGCTTGGTGAGCACAATATTTTGCTAATTGTCTACGAGTGCTTACCCCCCTTTTGATGCTTCCAAGAATATTCACCATGTGATGTTGTCTGGAACAAGCCTGGAGGCAAATTTTGCAGCGCGACGCTCCAATTGCTCTTCAAGAGATAATTGAGGAGCACTGAGTTGATCATCTTGAGCGACGTCAGGAGCTTGATCTTGATCTTGAGCTTCCTCTTGATCTTGATCTTGCACAGAGGATAGAACTTGGCCTTGTGCATCATTTGGTGGCTCCCCACCATCTTGTGATTGATCTTGCACTTGGCCTTGTTCGTCCGGTTGAGGGCCTTCACTTTGTTCTTCGGAAGCATGTGGGTCTTGGGTTGGTGATGGTTCCACTTGAGTGGAACATTGTCCTTTTCCTTCGGCCACAAGGGGTTCCTCAATGGGTAGGATATATCCAACACCCATTCTTCTTATGGCTTGAGGAGGAATTTCATCACCTACATCACAAGTACCACTTTGCTCCACTTGGGAGCCGTTATTCTCATCAAACTCTACGTTACTCGTCTCCTCAATGAGTCCATTGGACTTGTTGAGGACACGGTAAGCATGAGAGTTTGTAGCATAACCAACAAATATGCCCTCATGAGTGCTAGGCTTCTCGCCCCTCGTTGGTTACCCCAAGTGGAAGGTGTGAGATGTAGTGTTGCGGAAGTTTTTCCCTTGGCAAAGATACCAAGGATCGAATCCCCAGAGACTCCTAGGTTCAACAAGAAGGTGTCAACTGCTACGGCGCCAGATATTAGCAATCAACGTGGACCTGCACACAGATACAAATAACTTTGCTCCCAACGAGTACAGAGAGGTTGTCAATCCCTCCGGCCTTGTAGTTCACAAAGGATTAAACGCAAGTGATAGTAGTGATAGATATAATTGCAATAGTAAATAATAGCGAAAAGTAAATAGCGGATGTGATCAATGATGGTAATATGGACCGGAGTCTCATGATGTTCACTAGTGATGTCTCTCTCCCAAAAGACGATAAAACAGCTATGTGAGGTAAACGAATTACAGCTGGGCAATTGACAGGACCATGTGCGCAAACCAATGCTGACTACATTGCAAGAAAGGTTGAGGTTCAAATCATGGGCTGTACGCCAAAGTAAGTAGACCGAAATCCATCAATATCTACTACTAATCATCCACCTTGAGATATCTATCCAGAACATCTCGCTGGTATTAAGTTGCGAGTCCCACCCATAGTGTAAACTCAACGCAACAGACAACTGCATTAAAAGAACTTTGCGTAAAGTAAACAATACTTGCACCCGCGGGCACAAGCACCGTTGTTTTCCCCCTTGTGGCAACAGCACATCCCCTAGACTCATGTTTCTGTCACTCAAACTAGTCATCGAGGGGCATGAACCCGCAATCAAGCATAACGTTCCCTCTTGGAGTCACTACCTATTACTTGGCCAAAGCAATAAATAACAACGGAGAACATGCAAGAATTACTTACGAACATAAATATAAAAGAGGTAGATCAAATATATTACTCAAGCACAATCTGAACATAATCTCATAATCCATCGGATCCCAGCAAACTCATCATAGCAACAGCATAAGGATTACATATGTGCCTCGATCATGTAGGGCAGCTCACGAGGACAAATTAGTGAAGCACAAGAACGGGAGGAGAACATCACATAGCTACTGGTCATGGACTCATGGTCCAAGGGAGACTAATCACAACTCATCCGGGAGGCGTCCATGGTGGTGGAGAGGCTCCCGGTGGTGATCCTCCCCTCCGGCAGGGTGCCGGGAAAAGTTCTCCTGGTGTTCCCGATCTTGGAAGCGGCGGCGGCGGCGGAACAGAGATGAGATCGCGAAAAGGGTTCCTCCCTCGAGGGTTTCGGGAGACGCTTTAAATATATGCCAAAGGGGGGCATCGGAGGAGCCTCGGGGGGCCCAGGCGCCCCCCCGGGGCGGCCCAGGGGGGGCGCCGCCAGGGCGCCTGGAGCCCTGGTGGCCCCCCCCCGGCTGTCCTTCGGGCGCACGGTAGTTTCTGGAACGCTATTTTTATATAATTTTCTGGATTTTTCCTGGCAGTTCTCGTAACGTGAAAACCCGAAACACAAAAACAGCCGAAAACAGAAACTGGCACTGGGGTGCACTGAGTTAATAGGTTAGTCCAAATATGATCAAAAGTGTATGGAAGTGTATAAATATCATAGCAATATCACCCAAAAGAGGCATGGAGCAAGCAGAAATTATAGATACGTTTTGGACGTATCAACATCCCCAAGCTTAATGTTGGGGAACGTAGTATTTTAAAATTTTCCTACGATCACGCAAGATCTATCTACCAGATGCATAGCAACGAGAGGGGAGAGTGTGTCTACGTACCCTCGTAGACCGGGAGCGGAAGCGTCAAGTGACGCGGTTGATGTTGTCGAACTTCTTCGCGATCCAACCGATCAAGCACCGAACGTACGGCACCTCCGCGTTCAGCACACGTTCAGCTTGATGACGTCCCACGAGCTCTTGATCCAGTTGAGCTTCACGGGAGAGTTTCGTCAGCACGACGGCGTGGTGACGGATATGATGTGTTCACCGGCGCAGGGCTTCGCCTAAGCTCCGCAACGGTACGACCGAGGTGTGATTCTGTGGAGGGGGGCACCGCACACGGCTAAAACAATTCAACTTGTGTGTCTTTGGGTGCCCCCCTGCCCCCGTATATAAAGGAGCAAGGGAGGAGGGGCCGGCCACCTCCTATGGTGCGGCTAGGGAGGGGACTCCTACTAGGAATAGGATTGCAATCCTATTCCTAGTAGGATTCACCGGAAGGAAGAAGGGGGAAAGGATTAGGAGAGGTGGCGCCCCCCCAATCCTAGTCCAACTAGGATTCCTAGGTGGGGGCGCCGGCCAGCCCTATGGGCTGCCTCTCTCCCACCCTTTAGGCCCACTATGGACCATCCCCTCTCGTAGGGGGTTCCGGTAACCCCCTCCGGCATTCCCGATAAATCCGAAACTTTTCCGGTATACTTCCGGTGTCCGAATATAGCCGTCCAATATATCAATCTTTATGTCTCGGACATTCCGAGACTCCTCGTCATGTCCGTGATCTCATCCGGGACTCCGAACTACCTTCGGTACATCAAAACTCATAAACTCATAATACCGATCGTCATCAAACGTTAAGCGTGCGGACCCTACGGGTTCGAGAACTATGTAGACATGACCGAGACTCATCTCCGGTCAATAACCAATAGCGGAACCTGGATGTTCATATTGGTTCCTACATATTCTACGAAGATCTTTTATCGGTCAGAACCGCATAACAACATACGTTGTTCCTTTTGTCAAAACGGTATGTTACTTGCCCGAGATTCGATCGTCGGTATCTTTATACCTAGTTCAATCTCGTTGCCGGCAAGTCTCTTTACTCGTTCCGTAACACATCATCTCGTGACTAACTCATTAGTCTTTTGCTTGCAAGGCTTATTATGATGTGTGTTACCGAGAGGGCCCAGAGATACCTCTCCGACACTCGGAGTGACAAATCCTAATCTTGATCTATGCCAACACCACGAATACTTTCGGAGACACCTGTAGAGCATCTTTATGATCACCCAGTTACGTTGTGACGTTTGATAGCACACAAGGTGTTCCTACGGTATTCGGGAGTTGCATAATCTCATAGTCATAGGAACATGTATAAGTCATGAAGAAAGCAATAGCAGTTAAACTAAACGATCATAGTGCTATGCTAACGGATGGGTCTTGTCCATCACATCATTCTCCTAATGATGTGATCCCGTTGATCAAATGACAACTCATGTCTATGGCTAGGAAACATAACCATCTTTGATCAATGAGCTAGTCTAGTAGAGGCATACTAGGGACATACTGTTTTGTCTGTATCCACACATGTACTAAGTTTCTGGTTAATACAATTCTAGCATGAATAAAAGACATTTATCATGATATAAGGAAATACAAATAACAATGTTATTATTGCCTCTAGGGCATATTTCCTTCAGTCTCCCACTTGCACTAGAGTCAATAATCTAGCTCACATCGCCATGTGATTTAATACTGATAGTTCACATCGTTATGTGAATAACACCCATAGTTCACATCGCCATGTGACCAATACCCAAAGGGTTTACTAGAGTCAATAATCTAGTTCACATCGCTATGTGATTAATACCCAAGAGTAATAAGGTGTGATCATGTTTTGCTTGTGAGAGAAGTTTAGTCAACGGGTCTGTCACATTCAGATCCGTATGTATTTTGCAAATTTCTATGTCTACAATGCTCTGCATAGAGCTACTCTAGCTAATTGCTCCCATTTTCAATACGCATCCAGATTGATACTTAGAGTCATCTGGATTTAGTGTCAAAGCTTGCATCGACGTAACCCTTTACGACGAACTCTTTATCACCTCCATAATCGAGAAACATTTCCTTAGTCATCTAGTTACTAAGGATAATTTTGACCGATGTACAGTGATCTACTCCTGGATCACTATTGTACCCCCTTGACAAAATCATGGCAAGGTACACAACATGTTTGCTACACAGCATGGAATACTTTATAGAACCTATGGCTGAGGCATAGGGAATGACTTTCATTCTCTCTATATTTTTCTGCAGTGGTCGGGTATTGAGTCTTACTCAACTTCATACCTTGTAATACAGGCAAGAACCTTTTCTTTGACTGATCCATTTTGAACTTCTTCAAAATCTTATCAAGGTATGTGCTTTGTGAAAGTCCAATTAAGCGTCTTGATCTATCTCTATAGATCTTGATGCCTAATATGTAAGCAGCTTCTCCGAGGTCTTTCATTGAAAAACTTTTATTCAAGTATCCTTTTATGCTATCCAGAAATTCTATATCATTTCCAATCAACAATATGTCATCTACATATAATATTTAGAAATGCTACAGAGCTCCCACTCACTTTCTTGTAAATACAGGCTTCTCCAAAAGTCTGTATAAAACCATATGCTTTGATCACCTCATCAAAGCGTATATTCCAACTCCGAGATGCTTGCACCAGTCCATAGATGGATCGCTGGAGCTTGCATACTTTGTTAGCACCTTTTGGATCAACAAAACCTTCTGGTTGCATCATATACAACTCTTCTTTGAGATATCCATTTAGGAATGCAGTTTTGACATTCATTTGCCAGATTTCATAATCATAAAATGCGGCAATTGCTAACATGATTCGGACAGACTTAAGCATCGCTACAGGTGAGAAAGTCTCATCGTAGTCAACTCCTTGAACTTGTCGAAAACTTTTCTCAACAAGTCGAGCTTTGTAAACAGTAATATTACCGTCTGCGTTGGTCTTTCTCTTGCAGATCCATTTATTTTCGATGGCCTGCCGATCATCGGGCAAGTCAACCAAAGTCCACACTTTGTTCTCATACATGGATCCCATCTCAGATTTCATGGCTTCAAGCCATTTTGCGGAATCTGGGCTCATCATCGCTTCCTCATAGTTCGTAGGTTCATCATGGTCTAGTAACATGATTTCCAGAACTGGGTTGCCGTACCACTCTGGTGCGGAACGTACTCTGGTTGATCTACGACGTTCAGCAGAAACTTGATCCGAAGTTTCATGATCATTATCATTAACTTCCTCACTGATTGGTGTAGGAATCACTGGAACAATTTTCTGTGATGTACTACTTTCCAATCCGGGAGAAGGTACAATTACCTCATCAAGTTCTACTTTCCTCCCACTCACTTCTTTCGAGAGAAACTCTTTTTCTAGAAAGGATCCGTTCTTAGCAACGAATATCTTGCCTTCGGATCTGTGATAGAAGGTGTACCCAACAGTCTCTTTTTGGTATCCTATGAAGACACATTTCTCCGACTTGGGTTCGAGCTTATCAGGTTGAAGCTTTTTCACATAAGCATCGCAGCCCCAAATTTTAAGAAACGACAACTTTGATTTCTTGCCAAACCATAGTTCATAAGGTGTCGTATCAACGGATTTAGATGGTGCCCTATTTAACGTGAATGCAGCTGTCTCTAATGCATGACCCAAAACGATAGTGGTAAATCGGTAAGAGACATCATAGATCAAACCATGTCCAATAAAGTACGGTTACGACGTTCGGACACACCATTACGTTGTGGTGTTCCAGGTGGCGTGAGTTGTGAAACTATTCCACATTGTTTCAAATGAAGACCAAACTCGTAACTCAAATATTCTCCTCCACGATCAGATCGTAGGAACTTTATTTTCTTGTTACGATGATTCTCTACTTCACTCTGAAATTCTTTGAACTTTTCAAATGTTTCAGACTTGTGTTTCATTAAGTAGATATACCCATATCTGCTCAAATCATCAGTGAAGGTCAGAAAATAACGATACCCGCCGCGAGCATCAACGCTCATTGGTCCACATACATCAGTATGTATGATTTCCAACAAATCTGTTGCTCGCTCCATAGTTCCGGAGAACGGAGTTTTAGTCATCTTGCCCATGAGGCATGGTTCACAAGCACCAAGTGATTCATAATCAAGTGATTCCAAAAGTCCATCTTTATGGAGTTTCTTCATGCGTTTTACACCAATATGACCCAAACGGCAGTGCCACAAATAAGTTGCACTATCATTATTAACCTTGCATCTTTTGGTTTCAATATTATGAATATGTGTATCACTACAATCAAGATCCAGTAAGAATAGACCACTCTTTAAGGGTGCATGACCATAAAAGATATTATTCATCAAAATGGAACAACCATTATTCTCTGATTTAAATGAATAACCGTCTCGCAATAAACAAGATCCAGATATAATGTTCATGCTCAACGCTGGCACCAAATAACAATTATTTAGGTCTAAAACTAATCCCGAAGGTAGATGTAGAGGTAGCGTGCCGACGGCGATCACATCGACTTTGGAACCGTTTCCCACGCGCATCGTCACCTCGTCCTTAGCTAATCTTCGTTTAATCCGTAGTCCCTGTTTCGAGTTACAAATATTAGCAACCGAACAGGTATCAAATACCCAGGTACTACTATGATCATTAGTAAGGTACACATCAATAACATGTATATCACATATACCTTTGTTCATCTTGCCATCCTTCTTATCCGCCAAATACTTGGGGCAGTTCCGCTTCCAGTGTCCAGTCCCCTTGCAGTAGAAGCACTCAGTTTCAGGCTTGGCTCCAGATTTGGGTTTCTTCGTTGAAGTAGCAACTGACTTGCTATTCTTTTTGAAGTTCCCTTTCTTTCCCTTGCCCTTTTTCTTGAAACTAGTGGTCTTGTTAACCATCAACACTTGATGCTTTTTCATGATTTCTACCTTCGCCTACTTCAGTATCGCGAAGAGCTGGGAATTCCTTTCGTCATCCCTTGCATATTATAGTTCATCACGAAGTTCTAATAACTTGGTGATAGTGACTAGAGAATTTTGTCAATTACTATCTTATCTGGAAGATTAACTCCCACTTGATTAAAGTAATTGTAGTACCCAGACAATCTGAGCACATGCTCACTGGTTGAGCTATTCTCCTCCATCTTGTAGGCAAAGTACTGTCAGAGGTCTTATACCTCTCGACACGGGCATGAGTATGAAATACTAATTTCAACTCTTGGAACATCTTATATGCTCCATGGCGTTCAAAACGTTTTTGAAGTCCCGGTTATAAGCCGTAAAGTATGGTGCACTAAACTATCAAGTAGTCATCATATCGAGCTTTTGTCAAAACGTTCATAACGTCTACATCTGCTCCTGCAATAGGTCTGTCACCTAGCGGTGCATCAAGGACATAATTCTTCTGTGCAGCAATGAGGATAATCCTCAGATCACGGAACAATTCCGCATCATTGCTACTAACATCTTTCAACTTGGTTTTCTCTAGGAACATATGAAAAGTAAACGGGGAGCAACATCGCGAGCTATTGATCTACAACATAGATATGCTAATACTACCAGGACTAAGTTCATGATAAATTAAAGTTCAATTAATCATATTACTTAAGAACTCCCACTTAGATAGACATCCCTCCGGTCATCTAAATGATCACGTGATCCAAATCAACTAAACCATGTCCGATCATCACGTGAGATGGAGTAGTTTCAATGGTGAACATCTTATGTTGATCATATCTACTATATGATTCACGCTCGACCTTTCGGTCTCCAGTGTTCCGAGGCCATATCTGCATATGCTAGGCTCGTCAAGTTTAACCCGAGTATTCTGCGTGTGCAAAACTGGCTTACACCCGTTGTATTTGAACGTAGAGCTTATCACACCCGATCATCACGTGGTGTTTCGGCACGACGAACTTTCGCAACGGTGCATACTCAGGGAGAACACTTATACCTTGAAATTTAATAAGGGATCATCTTATAATGCTACCGTCGTTCTAAGCAAAATAAGAAGCATAATAAGATAAACATCACATGCAATCAAAATATGTGACATGATATGGCCATCATCATCTTGTGCTTTTGATCTCCATCTCCAAAGCACCGTCATGATCACCTTCACAAAACATGATCATCTCATACAAAACCGTATAACTCATCATGTCTTGACCATATCACATCACAACATGCCCTGCAAAAACAAGTTAGACGTCCTCTACTTTGTTGTTGCAAGTTTTACGTGGCTGCTACGGGCTTTAGCAAGAACCGTTCTTACCTACGCATACAAAACCACAACGATGTTTCGTCAAGTATGTGCTGTTTTAACCTTCACAAGGATCGGGCGTAGCCACACTTGATTCAGCTAAAGTGAGAGAGACAGACACCCGCCAGTCACCTTTAAGCAACGAGTGCTCGTAACGGTGAAACCAGTCTCGCGTAAGCGTACGCGTAATGTCGGTCCGGGCCGCTTCATCTCACAATACCGCCGAAGCAAAGTATGACATGCTGGTAAGCAGTATGACTAGTATCGTCCACAATCTCATTGTGTTCTACTCATGCATATCATCTACGCATAGACCTGGCTCTGATGCCACTGTTGGGGAACGTAGTATTTTAAAATTTTCCTACGATCACGCAAGATCTATCTACCAGATGCATAGCAACGAGAGGGGAGAGTGTGTCTACGTACCCTCGTAGACCGGGAGCGGAAGCGTCAAGTGACGCGGTTGATGTTGTCGAACTTCTTCGCGATCCAACCGATCAAGCACCGAACGTACGGCACCTCCGCGCTCAGCACACGTTCAGCTTGATGACGTCCCACGAGCTCTTGATCCAGTTGAGCTTCACGGGAGAGTTTCGTCAGCACGACGGCGTGGTGACGGATATGATGTGTTCACCGGCGCAGGGCTTCGCCTAAGCTCCGCAACGGTACGACCGAGGTGTGATTCTGTGGAGGGGGGCACCGCACACGGCTAAAACAATTCAACTTGTGTGTCTTTGGGTGCCCCCCTGCCCCCGTATATAAAGGAGCAAGGGAGGAGGGGCCGGCCACCTCCTATGGTGCGGCTAGGGAGGGGACTCCTACTAGGAATAGGATTGCAATCCTATTCCTAGTAGGATTCACCGGAAGGAAGAAGGGGGAAAGGATTAGGAGAGGTGGCGCCCCCCCCAATCCTAGTCCAACTAGGATTCCTAGGTGGGGGCGCCGGCCAGCCCTATGGGCTGCCTCTCTCCCACCCTTTAGGCCCACTATGGACCATCCCCTCTCGTAGGGGGTTCCGGTAACCCCCTCCGGCATTCCCGATAAATCCGAAACTTTTCCGGTATACTTCCGGTGTCCGAATATAGCCGTCCAATATATCAATCTTTATGTCTCGGACATTCCGAGACTCCTCGTCATGTCCGTGATCTCATCCGGGACTCCGAACTACCTTCGGTACATCAAAACTCATAAACTCATAATACCGATCGTCATCAAACGTTAAGCGTGCGGACCCTACGGGTTCGAGAACTATGTAGACATGACCGAGACTCATCTCCGGTCAATAACCAATAGCGGAACCTGGATGTTCATATTGGTTCCTACATATTCTACGAAGATCTTTTATCGGTCAGAACCGCATAACAACATACGTTGTTCCTTTTGTCAAAACGGTATGTTACTTGCCCGAGATTCGATCGTCGGTATCTTTATACCTAGTTCAATCTCGTTGCCGGCAAGTCTCTTTACTCGTTCCGTAACACATCATCTCGTGACTAACTCATTAGTCTTTTGCTTGCAAGGCTTATTATGATGTGTGTTACCGAGAGGGCCCAGAGATACCTCTCCGACACTCGGAGTGACAAATCCTAATCTTGATCTATGCCAACACCACGAATACTTTCGGAGACACCTGTAGAGCATCTTTATGATCACCCAGTTACGTTGTGACGTTTGATAGCACACAAGGTGTTCCTACGGTATTCGGGAGTTGCATAATCTCATAGTCATAGGAACATGTATAAGTCATGAAGAAAGCAATAGCAGTTAAACTAAACGATCATAGTGCTATGCTAACGGATGGGTCTTGTCCATCACATCATTCTCCTAATGATGTGATCCCGTTGATCAAATGACAACTCATGTCTATGGCTAGGAAACATAACCATCTTTGATCAATGAGCTAGTCTAGTAGAGGCATACTAGGGACATACTGTTTTGTCTGTATCCACACATGTACTAAGTTTCTGGTTAATACAATTCTAGCATGAATAAAAGACATTTATCATGATATAAGGAAATACAAATAACAATGTTATTATTGCCTCTAGGGCATATTTCCTTCACTTAATTCCTGCTCGTCCTCGAGTAGGTAAATGATAACAAGAATAATTTCTGTGGTGACATGCTATTAACCATATAGGACTTTTTCATAGTCATATGACAAAAGCTTACTGAGACAATGGGTCTATAGTAATTAAGTTGCCTCATGAGAAAATCACAAAGGACTGAAAGTTTTACAATATGATACTGAAACATCAAATAGATTTGCAATGAACATGATGTGCAAATATGATAAAGTGATATCTAGCTTGCCCCCTCTGGTGAAGCAAAACATAAATGCAGGGGCACCTCCAAGGTTTAAGTGATGACTAGATACAATGATTTCAGAATAAACAATATCACAATCATGCAAAAGACAATGCTACTTTGGGACAATGCACATTACACTCAGAATGACAATCATGCTCTCATTAGTTGGTGCTTTTAAAAGAAGGTGGAGAATCTTGAACCGTGGCTTTTGTTGGCAAGGTTGAAAACCCGTAGTCGGAAACAAAGACAAAACATGTACCAGAGCTCTTGGCTTTAAAACAGAGGTAATAATTTATTTTAGATCATGCATGTTTTGTCAACGAATGCTAGCAGACAACTCAATCACTTTTCGAGATGGACAAGTTTCGAGGAACGGCTCCCGAATGAGGACGATCACATCCTCTTAATCTCCTTTGTTTATCACTGCCAAAGTTTTCTGATTTCTCATGAACAAAGCGTGAAGGAGGGTTTGTTTGTTATATTATCTTTTTGAGCCGGGCGCACTCAATGCCAGTTCCTTCTCGTATTATGGGTTTGCACATTATACATGCAATCCCGGGGTGAAGCTTGTCCAACTTAAAAAGGTCATGAATTAACCACTACTTCCTCATGAACTTACAACAGAGGCACAAAATAAGAATGCTTTTTCTTTGAATAATTTCGAGATGGCACATGCAAGTCTCCGTTAGGAATGGCAGGTAAATACCATGTAGGAAGGTATGGTGGACTCATATGGCATAACTGGATTAAAGGATGTGGATGCACAAGCAGTCAGTCCGCTTAGTACAGGCGAAGGTTAGCAAAAGACTGGGAGCGACCAACTAAGAGAGCAATGACGGTCATAATCATGCAGAGCGACAAAGCAACATTGAATTAGGCACGGTAGTTATATCGCTACTCAGAAACAAAAGATCATCAAGGCTTGACAGACTTTCTTTACAGTCTTAAATATGCGTGAGCATACACCAAGTCAATCAAAATAAATTCTCGAAGGAAGATATTACTAAACCATACCACATCATAGGCAAAAAAATCATGTTGGTACTCCAATAACACATTGGGAACCCTCCAGCTATTTGAGACTAACCATAAGAAACATGAACTACTAAGCGCCATCATGCACGTAGCATCTTTATCATAGACATATCAACCAATGCAACGGAAGCAAACTCTCTTAATAAGGTGAGCATGGTAATTAAAGAGAGTTCAAGCAACCAACTAAACAAAAGCTCTTTGAAAAGATAAGCATGAAAGCTAAGAGGTGAACATGATAGTAGCTATTAAAAGACAAAGAACACACACAGCAAGGATAGACATGAAAATTCTATGTTATGTTCTAGGTAGAAGTGGAGCGTGTTTTTCTCCCACATAAAGAAAGCTGAGTTCCGACTCGTTATGAAAAACTAAAGAAAACTAAAAGCAAGACGCTCCAAGCATAGCACATAACACATGAAGTGATTAAAATATAGTGGAACGAAAGACGAACTGATAATGTTGATGGAGAAGGGGATGCACGGGGGCATCCCCAAGCTTAGACGCTTGAGTCTCCTTGAATATTTCTTGGGGGTGCATGGGGGCATCCCCAAGCTTGAGCGCTTGACACTCCTGAATCTTTTTATCATCTTCCCTCGCACACTTGAAAACTCTCTTCATACATAACTCATCATAATCTGATTAGCGAGGTTAGTACCCATAATAAAATAATTATACCTTGCTGGAAATAAAGATATTTTTAAAGGTCTACTGTTTCTCAAGATTGCCAAAAGGTTTTTGCAAAGAAAAAGCAAGCTCTTGGTTTGCAAAATGAAGGAAAAGCAAAACAGGACAGAATCTGTGAAAAACAGAACAGCAGGTAGTAATTGATTTGTTCGGGGCACTTCTGCAACTCTAATCAAAAAACTCAAAACAGACGCACGAAAGACAATTATATAGAGCACGCTGTCGAAAAAATTCAGACCAAAAAGATGGTCTGTTGATTTTATACGAATTTTTCTATCCAAGGACAGAATCTGTTTCCTGGACAGCACCTCACAACTTTTGAACTTTCTAGCAATCAGAGGCTACACTTGGCACAAAATTGAAAAGCAAAGATACAATGATGATGCTACAGTAGTAACAACATCAAGACACAACAAAAGCAAAATAAATTTATTCATGTGGGCTGCCTCCCAAAAGCGCTTTCTTTTATGCCTTTAAGCTAGGCATAATGCATATAGATCAAGCTGTATCAATTGAACCATCATCAAGATCATCAAAAAGCTCTTCAATAATACAACTAGTCTTAAGAGGACTTTCAAATAAAGGCCTCATAGAGATACTTCTAGGTAGAAGACCAAAAGGATAAAAGTCAAGGGAAGATTCATTTATAAATTCATCAAAGACAGGTGTTTCTTCCAAAGTCTTTACAGTTTCAACCCCTTTGGCAATAGGTGGATTACTTTTAGAGCGGGGAGCCTTTGGAACGTGAACGAACTTAGGCTCCTTCTTTGCCGGAGTTTCTACCTTTTTGGTTTTGATTGAGGAGAAGGTGGTTCCTAGAGTATCAAAGATATCCTCGATCTTGTCTATCCTAGAAGAGTCCAAGTCATGGAATTTGACGGTCTCCAAAATTTTGAAAATTTTATACATGGAGCTATCAAGTCTATTCAAATTCCCTTGGATCTTACGATCCAACTCATTTATCTTATTAATGCTTGGCATCTCTAGCTCTATCTTTTCAAGTTTTTTCATAATGTGAGCTAGGGTGATGTCCTCTCGAATGCTAACAACAGGGAGATTCCCAACAAGATTTTCAATAATACTAAGGGACTCCCAAACTGGGGCCTCTAGGAAATTCCCATTGATAGCAGTATCTAGAATAAACCTATTCCAAGAAGTAATTCCATCATAAAAATTTCTAAGCAGGATAGTAGTAGGTTGCTTCTTGGTGGCTCTTTTTTGTGAATCACTAATTCTATACCAAGCATCTTTCAAACTTTCCCCACCTCTTTGTTTAAAGGTGAGAACTTCTGCCTCGTCAAAGACAAAAGGACCCGACATAATGACAACTAAAGAACGAGATAACTATTTTTGTGATTTTCGATAAAAAGGTACTAAAGCAAAAACTGAAAGGTAAACTTAACAAGACTAAAAGCAAAGGTAAAAGATAGCATGCAACTCCCCTATCTTGAAGAGTGGAGTCCCCGGCAACGGCGCCAGAAAAACTCTTGCTAGGCTTCTCGCCCCTCGTTGGTTACCCCAAGTGGAAGGTGTGAGATGTAGTGTTGCGGAAGTTTTTCCCTTGGCAAAGATACCAAGGATCGAATCCCCAGAGACTCCTAGGTTCAACAAGAAGGTGTCAACTGCTACGGCGCCAGATATTAGCAATCAACGTGGACCTGCACATAGATACAAATAACTTTGCTCCCAACGAGTACAGAGAGGTTGTCAATCCCTCCGGCCTTGTAGTTCACAAAGGATTAAACGCAAGTGATAGTAGTGATAGATATAATTGCAATAGTAAATAATAGCGAAAAGTAAATAGCGGATGTGATCAATGATGGTAATATGGACCGGAGTCTCATGATGTTCACTAGTGATGTCTCTCTCCCAAAAGACGATAAAACAGCTATGTGAGGTAAACGAATTACAGCTGGGCAATTGACAGGACCATGTGCGCAAACCAATGCTGAATACATTGCAAGAAAGGTTGAGGTTCAAAGCATGGGCGGTACGCCAAAGTAAGTAGACCAAAATCCATCAATATCTACTACTAATCATCCACCTTGAGATATCTATCCAGAACATCTCGCTGGTATTAAGTTGCGAGTCCCACCCATAGCGTAAACTCAATGCAACAGACAACTGCATTAAAAGAACTTTGCGTAAAGTAAACAATCCTTGCACCCGCGGGCACAAGCACCGTTGTTTTCCCCCTTGTGGTAACAGCACATCCCCTAGAATCATGTTTCTGTCACTCAAACTAGTCATCGAGGGGCATGAACCCGCAATCAAGCATAACGTTCCCTCTTGGAGTCACTACCTATTACTTGGCCAAAGCAATAAATAACAACGGAGAACATGCAAGAATTACTTACGAACATAAATATAAAAGAGGTAGATCAAATATATTACTCAAGCACAATCTGAACATAATCTCATAATCCATCGGATCCCAGCAAACTCATCATAGCAACAGCATAAGGATTACATATGTGCCTCGATCATGTAGGGCAGCTCACGAGGACTAATTAGTGAAGCACAAGAACGGGAGGAGATCATCACATAGCTACTGGTCATGGACTCATGGTCCAAGGGAGACTACTCACAACTCATCCGGGAGGCGTCCATGGTGGTGGAGAGGCTCCCGGTGGTGATCCTCCCCTCCGGCAGGGTGCCGGGAAGAGTTCTCCTGGTGCTCCCGATCTTGGAAGCGGCGGCGGCGGCGGAACAGAGATGAGATCGCGAAAAGGGTTCCTCCCTCGAGGGTTTCGGGAGACGCTTTAAATATATGCCAAAGGGGGGCATCGGAGGAGCCTCGGGGGGCCCAGGCGCCCCCCCGGCGCGGCCCAGGGGGGTGGGCGCGCCGCCAGGGCGCCTGGAGCCTTGGTGGCCCCCCGGCTGTCCTTCGGGCGCACGGTAGTTTCTGGAACGCTGTTTTTTTATATAATTTTTCTGGATTTTTCCTGGCAGTTCTTGTAACGTGAAAACCTGAAACACAAAAACAACCGAAAATAGAAACTGGCACTGGGGTGCACTGAGTTAATAGGTTAGTCCAAATATGATCAAAAGTGTATGGAAGTGTATAAATATCATAGCAATATCACCCAAAAGAGGCATGGAGCAAGCAGAAATTATAGATACGTTTTGGACGTATCAATGAGCTATAGATTCAAATTTAGACAAACGAACACCTTTCTTGAGGATGAAATACTTACACCCGAACACCCGGAAGTACTTGAGATTGGGCTTGTTACCGGTAAGTATCTCATATGGAGTTTTGTTCAAGCCTTTGCGGAGATAGAGCCGATTGGATGCATGACACGCGGTGTTGATGGCTTCGGCCCAAAAGTTGTATGGAGATTTGAATTCCGCCATCATGGTCCTTGCCGCATCCATCAGTGTCCGGTTCTTTCTCTCCGCTACACCGTTTTGTTGAGGGGTATAGGGTGCTGCATATTGATGTTTGATCCCCTCATCACTAAGAAACTCATCCAAGGTGTAGTTCTTGAACTCGGTGCCGTTGTCACTTCGGATCATCAAAATCTTTGCTTCATGTTGTCGTTGAGCTTCATTTGCAAGGTTGATGATGGTTTATTGGGTCTCACTCTTCTTCTTGAAGAAGTATACCCAGGTGTATCTTGAATAATCATCCACAATCACCAAGAAATACTTTCTACCCCCAAGACTATCAAAAGATGGAGGCCCAAAGAGATCCATGTGAAGGAGCTCTAGGGGTCTTTTTGAATAGATTATAGTCATGGGAGGGTGAGCCGTCTCATGTAACTTTCCTTCAATGAAAGCCCTGCAAGCACGATCTTTGGCAAAGCTAACATTCGTTAGTCCACGGACATGGTCCCCCTTGTGAAGACTTTGCAAAGATCTCATATTGACATGGGCTAACCTGAAGGAAATATGCCCTAGAGGCAATAATAAAGTTGTTATTTTATATTTCCTTATATCATGATAAATGTTTATTATTCATGCTAGAATTGTATTAACCGAAAACTTAATACATGTGTGAATACATAGACAAAACAGAGTGTCCCTAGTATGCCTCTACTAGACTAGCTCATTGATCAAAGATGGTTATGTTTCCTAACCATAGACGTGAGTTGTCATTTGATCAACGGGATCACATCATTAGGAGAATGATGTGATGGACTAGACCCATCCGTTAGCATAGCACTATGATCGTTTAGTTTTACTGCTATTGCTTTCTTCATGACTTATACATGTTCCTATGACTGAGATTATGCAACTCCCGAATACCGTAGGAACACCTTGTGTGCTATCAAACATCACAACGTAACTGGGTGATCATAAAGATGCTCTATAGGTGTCTCCGAAAGTGTTCGTGGTGTTGGCATAGATCAAGACTAGGATTTGTCACTCCGAGTGTCGGAGAGGTATCTCTGGGCCCTCTCGGTAATGCACATCATAATAAGCCTTGCAAGAAAAATACTAATGAGTTAGTCACAAGATGATGTATTACGGAACGAGTAAAGAGACTTGCCGGTAGCGAGATTGAACTAGGTATAGAGATACCGACGATCGAATCTCGGGCAAGTAACATACCGATGACAAAAGGAACAACGTATGTTGTTATGCGGTTTGACCGATAAAGATCTTCGTAGAATATGTAGGAGCCAATATGAGCATCCAGGTTCCGCTATTGGTTATTGACCGGAGATGAGTCTCGGTCATGTCTACATAGTTCTCGAACCCGTAGGGTCCGCACGCTTAACGTTTGATGACGATCGGTATTATGAGTTTATGAGTTTTGATGTACCGAAGGTAGTTCAGAGTCCCGGATGAGATCACGGACATGACGAGGAGTCTCGGAATGTCTGAGACATAAAGATTGATATATTGGACGACTATATTCGGACACCGGAAGTGTTCTGGAAAGTTTCGGAATTTATCGGAGTGCCACCGGAACCCCCCGGGGGAATGGTGGGCCCTAGTGAGCCATAGGGGAGAAAGAGGGCAGCAGCCAGGAGGTGGCGCGCCCCCTCCCTAGGGGCAGTCCGAATAGGACTAGGGGAGGGGGGCGCGGCCCCTCTTTCCCTCTCCCTCTCCCTCTCCTTCCTCCCCCCTCTCCTTCTTGGTGGACTCCTACTAGGAATAGGATTGCAATCCTATTCCTAGTAGGATTGCCTCTCCTGGCGCACCATAGAGGGCCGGCCGGCCTCCCCCCCTTGCTCCTTTATATACGGGGGCAGGGGGCACCCGAAGACACACAAGTTGAATTGTTTTAGCCGTGTGCGGTGCCCCCCTCCACAGAAACACACCTCGGTCATACCGTTGCAGTACTTAGGCGAAGCCCTGCGCCGGTAGATACATCATATCCGTCACCACGCTGTCGTGCTGCCGAAACTCTCCCGTGAAGCTCAACTGGATCAAGAGCTCGTGGGACGTCATCAAACTGAACGTGTGCTGAACGCGGAGGTGCCGTACGTTCGGTGCTTGATCGGTTGGATCGCGAAGAAGTTCGACTACATCAACCGCATCACTTGACACTTCCGCTCCCGGTCTACGAGGGTACATAGACACACTCTCCCTTCTCGTTGTTATACATCTGGTAGATAGATCTTGCGTGATCGTAGGAAAATTTTAAAATACTACGTTCCCCAACAGTGGTATCAGAGCCAGGTCTATGCGTAGATGATATGCACGAGTAGAACACAATGAGTTGTGGACGATACTAGTCATACTGCTTACCAGCATGTCATACTTTGCTTCAGCGGTATTGTGAGATGAAGTGGCCCGGACCGACATTACGCGTACGCTTACGCGAGACTGGTTTCACCGTTATGAGCACTCGTTGCTTAAAGGTGACTGGCGGGTGTCTGTCTCTCTCACTTTAGCTGAATCAAGTGTGGCTACGCTCGGTCCTTGTGAAGGTTAAAACAACACATACTTGACGAAACATCGTTGTGGTTTTTGTATGCGTAGGTAAGAACGGTTCTTGCTAAGCCCGTAGTAGCCACGTAAAACTTGCAACAACAAAGTAGAGGACGTCTAACTTGTTTTTGCAGGGCATGTTGTGATGTGATATGGTCAAGACATGATGAGTTATACGGTTTTGTATGAGATGATCATGTTTTGTAAAGTTATCGGCAACTGGCAGGAGCCATATGGTTGTCGGTTTATTGTATGAAATGCAATCGCCATGTAATTGCTTTACTTTATCACTAAGCGGTAGCGATAGTCGTAGAAGCAATAGTTGGCGAGATGACAACGATGCTACGATGGAGATCAAGGTGTCGCGCCGGTGACGAAGGTGATCATGACGGTGCTTTGGAGATGGAGATCAAAAGCACAAGATGACGATGGCCATATCATGTCACATATTTTGATTGCATGTGATGTTTATCTTATTTTGCTTAGAACGACGGTATCATTATAAGATGATCCCTTACTAAATTTCAAGGTATAAGTGTTCTCCCTGAGTATGCACCGTTGCGAAAGTTCGTCGTGCCGAGACACCACGTGATGATTGGGTGTGATAAGCTCTACGTTCAAATACAATGGGTGTAAGCCAGTTTTGCACACGCGAAATACTCGGGTTAAACTTGACGAGCCTAGCATATGCAGATATGGCCTCGGAACACTGGAAACCGAAAGGTTGAGCATGAATCATATAGTAGATATGATCAACATAAGATGTTCACCACTGAAACTACTCCATCTCACGTGATGATCGGACATGGTTTAGTTGATTTGGATCACGTGATCATTTAGATGACCGGAGGGATGTCTATCTAAGTGGGAGTTCTTTAGTAATATGATTAACTGAACTTTAATTTATCATGAACTTAGTCCTGGTAGTATTAGCATATCTATGTTGTAGATCAATAGCTCGTGATGTTGCTCCACGTTTATTTTTATATGTTCCTAGAGAAAACTAAGTTGAAAGATGTTAGTAGCAATGATGCGGAATTGTTCCGTGATCTGAGGATTATCCTCATTGCTGCACAGAAGAATTATGTCCTTGATGCACTGCTAGGTGACAGACCTATTGCAGGAGCAGATGTAGACGTTATGAACGTTTTGACAAAAGCTCGGTATGATGACTACTTGATAGTTTAAGTGCACCATGCTTTACGGCTTAGAACTGGGACTTCAAAAACGTTTTGAATGCCACGGAGCATATAAGATGTTCCAAGAGTTGAAATTAGTATTTCATACTCATGCCCGTGTCGAGAGGTATAAGACCTCTGACAGTACTTTGCCTACAAGATGGAGGAGAATAGCTCAACCAGTGAGCATGTGCTCAGATTGTCTGGGTACTACAATTACTTGAATCAAGTGGGAGTTATTCTTCCAGATAAGATAGTAATTGACAAAGTTCTCTAGTCACTATCACCAAGTTAGTAGAACTTCGTGATGAACTATAATATGTAAGGGATGACGAAAGTAATTCCCGAGCTCTTCGCGATGCTGAAATCGGCGAAGGTAGATATCAAGAAAGAGCATCAAGTGTTGATGGTTAACAAGACCACTTGTTTCAAGTAAAGGGCAAAGGGATAGAAGGGGAACTTCAAGAAGAATGACAAGCAAGTTGTCACTCCCATGAAGAAACCCAAAGCTAAACTCAAGCCTGAAACTAAGTGCTTCTACTGCAAAGGAAATGGTCACTGGAAGTGGAACTGCCCTAGATACTTGGCGGATAAGAAGGATGGCAAAGTGAACAAAGGTATATTTTGATATACAGATTATTGATGTGTACTTTACTAGTGTTCATAGCAACCCTCGGGTATTTGATACCGGTTCAGTTGCTAAAATTAGTAACTCGAAACGAGAATTGCAGAATGAACAGAGACTAGTTAAAGGTGAAGTGACGATGTGTGTTGGAAGTGGTTCCAAGATTGATATGATCATCATCGCACACTCCCTATACTTTTGGGATTAGTGTAAAACCTAAATAAATGTTATTTGGCATTTGCGTTGAGCATGAATATGATTTGATCATATTTGTTGCAATACGACTATTCATTTAAAGTCATAGAAAAATTGTTTTTCTGTTTACATGAATAAAACCTTCGATGGTCATACACCCAATGAAAATAGTTTGTTGGATCTCGATTGTAGTGATACACATATTCATAATATTGAAGCCAAAAGACGCAAGGTTAATAATGATAGTGCAACTTATTTGTGGCACTGTCGTTTAGGTCATATTGGTGTAAAGCGCATGAAGAAACTCCATAGTGATGGACTTTTGGAATCGCTTGATTATGAATCACTTGGTGCTTGCGAACCATGCCTCATGGGCAAGATGACTAAAACTCCGTTCTCCGGAACTATGGAGCGAGCAACAGATTTGTTGGAAATCATACATACTGATGTATGTGGGCCAATGAGTGTTGAAGCTCGCGGCGGGTATCGTTATTTTCTGACCTTCACTGATGATTTGAGCAGATATGGGTATATCTACTTAATGAAGCACAAGTCTGAAACATTTGAAAAGTTCAAAGAATTTTAGAGTGAAGTAGAGAATCATCGTAACAAGAAAATAAAGTTTCTACGATCTGATCGTGGAGGAGAATATTTGAGTTACGAGTTTGGTCTTCATTTGAAACAATGTAGAATAGTTTCACAACTCACGCCACCCGGAACACCATAGCGTAATGGTGTGTCCGAACGTCGTAACCGTACTTTATTGGATATGGTGCGATCTATGATGTCTCTTACCGATTTACCACTATCGTTTTGGGTTATGCATCAGAGACAGCTGCATTCACGCTAAATAGGGCAACATATAAATCCGTTGAGACGACGCCTTATGAACTGTGGTTTGGAAAGAAACCAAAGTTGTCGTTTCTTAAAGTTTGGGGTTGTGATGCTTATGTGAAAAAGCTTCAACCTGATAAGCTCGAACCCAAGTCGGAGAAATGTGTCTTCATAGGATACCCAAAGGAGACTATTGGGTACACCTTCTATCACAGATCCTAAGGCAAGATATTCACTTCTAAGAATGGATCCTTTCTAGAGAAGGAGTTTCTCTCGAAAGAATTGAGTGGGAGGAAAGTGGAACTTGATGAGGTAATTGTACCTTCTCCCGAATTGGATAGTAGTACATCATAGAAACTGGTTCCAGTGATTCCTACACCAATTAGTGAGGAAGCTAATGATGATGATCATGAAACTTCGGATCAAGTTACTGCTGAACTTCGTAGATCAACCAGAGTACGTTCCGCACCAGAGTGGTACGGCAACCCGGTTCTGGAAGTCATGCTACTGGACCATGATGAACTTACGAACTATGAGGAAACGATGATGAGCCCAGATTCCGCGAAATGGCTTGAGGCCATGAAATCTGAGATGGGATCCATGTATGAGAACAAAGTGTGGACTTTGGTTGACTTGCTCGATGATCGGCAAGCCATCAAAAATAAATGGATCTTTAAGAGGAAGACCGACGCAGACGGTAATGATACCGTTTACAAAGCTCGACTTGTTGCGAAAGGGTTTTGACAAGTTCAAGGAGTTGACTAAGATGAGACTTTCTCACCCGTAGTGATGCTTAAGTCTGTCCGGATCATGTTAGCAATTGCCGCATTTTATGATTATGAAATCTAGCAAATGGATGTCAAAACTGCATTCCTGAATAGATATCTCAAAGAAGAGTTGTATATGATGCAACCATAAGGTTTTGTTAATCCTAAAGGTTCTAGCAAATTGTGCAAGCTCCAGCGATCCATCTATGGATTGGTGCAAGCATCTCGGAGTTGGAATATACGCTTTGATAAGTTGATCAAAGCATATAGTTTTATACAGACTTGCGGTGAAGCCTGTATTTACAAGAAAGTGAGTGGGAGCACTACAACCTTTCTGATAAGTATATGTGAATGACATATTGTTGATCAGAAATAATGTAGAATATTCTGGAAAGCATAAAGGAGTGTTTGAAAGGAGTTTTTCAAAGAAAGACCTCGGTGAAGCTGCTTACATATTGGGCATCAAGATCTATAGAGATAGATCAAGATGCTTGATAAGATTTTCGATGAGTACATAACTTGATAAGATTTTGAAGTAGTTCAAAATGGATCAGTCAAAGAAGGAGTTCTTGCCTGACTTGTAAGGTGTGAAGTTGAGTAAGACTCAAAGCCAGACCACGGCAGAAAAATATAGAGAGAATGAAAGTCATTCCCTATGCCTCAGCCATAGGTTCTATAAAGTATGCCATACTATGTACCAAACATGTTGTGTACCTTTCCATGAGTTTGACAGGGAGGTACAATAGTGATCCAGGAGTAGATCACTGTATAACGGTCAAAATTATCCTTAGTAATTGGATGACTAAGGAAATGTTTCTCGATTATGGAGGTGATAAAGAGTTCCTCGTAAAGGGTTACGCCGATGCAAGCTTTGACACTAAATCCAGATGACTCTAAGTATCAATCTGGATGCGTATTGAAAGTGGGAGCAATTAGCTAGAGTAGCTCCATGCAGAGCATTGTAGACATAGAAATTTGCGAAATACATACGGATCTGAATGTGACAGACCCGTTGACTAAACTTCTCTCACAAGCAAAACATGATCACACCTTATTACTCTTGGGTATTAATCACATAGCGATGTGAACTAGATTATTGACTCTAGTAAACCCTTTGGGTGTTGGTCACATGGCGATGTGAACTATGGGTGTTATTCACATAACGATGTGAACTATCGGTATTAAATCACATGGCGATGTGAGCTAGATTATTGACTCTAGTGCAAGTGGGAGACTGAAGGAAATATGCCCTAGAGGCAATAATAAAGTTGTTATTTATATTTCCTTATATCATGATAAATGTTTATTATTCATGCTAGAATTGTATTAACCGGAAACTTAATACATGTGTGAATACATAGACAAAACAGAGTGTCCCTAGTATGCCTCTACTAGACTAGCTCATTGATCAAAGATGGTTATGTTTCCTAACCATAGACATGAGTTGTCATTTGATCAACGGGATCACATCATTAGGAGAATGATGTGATGGACTAGACCCATCCGTTAGCATAGCACTATGATTGTTTAGTTTTACTGCTATTGCTTTCTTCATGACTTATACATGTTCCTATGACTATGAGATTATGCAACTCCCGAATACCGTACGAACACCTTGTGTGCTATCAAACGTCACAACGTAACTGGGTGATCATAAAGATGCTCTATAGGTGTCTCCGAAAGTGTTCGTGGTGTTGGCATAGATCAAGACTAGGATTTGTCACTCCGAGTGTCGGAGAGGTATCTCTGGGCCCTCTCGGTAATGCACATCATAATAAGCCTTGCAAGCAAAAGACTAATGAGTTAGTCACGAGATGATGTATTACGGAACGAGTAAAGAGACTTGCCGGTAACGATATTGAACTAGGTATAGAGATACCGACGATCGAATCTCGGGCAAGTAACATACCGATGACAAAAGGAACAACATATGTTGTTATGCGGTTTGACCGATAAAGATCTTCGTAGAATATGTAGGAGCCAATATGAGCATCCAGGTTCCGCTATTGGTTATTGACCAGAGATGAGTCTCGGTCATGTCTACATAGTTCTCAAACCCGTAGGGTCCGCACGCTTAACGTTTGATGACGATCGGTATTATGAGTTTATAAGTTTTGATGTACCGAAGGTAGTTCGGAGTCCCGGATGAGATCACGGACATGACGAGGAGTCTCGGAATGTCTGAGACATAAAGATTGATATATTGTACGACTATATTCGGACACCGGAAGTGTTCTGGAAAGTTTCGGAATTTACCGGAGTGCCGAGGGGGTTACCGAAACCCCCCGGGGGAATGGTGGGCCCTAGTGGGCCATAGGGGAGAAAGAGGGCAGCAGCGAGGAGGTGGCGCACCCCCTCCCTAGGGGAAGTCCGAATAGGACTAGGGGATGGGGCGCGGCCCCTCTTTCCCTCTCCCTCTCCCTCTCCTTCCTTCCCCCTCTCCTTCTTGGTGGACTCCTACTAGGAATAGGATTGCAATCCTATTCCTGGTAGGCTTGCCTCTCCTGGCGCGCCGTAGAGGGCCGGCCGGCCTCCCCCCTTGCTCCTTTATATACGGGGGCAGGGGGCACCCAAAGACACACAAGTTGAATTGTTTTAGCCGTGTGCGGTGCCCCCCTCCACAGAAACACACCTCGGTCATACCGTTGCAGTACTTAGGCGAAGCCCTGCGCCAGTAGATACATCATATCCGTCACCACGCCGTCGTGCTGACAAAACTCTCCCGTGAAGCTCAACTGGATCAAGAGCTCGTGGGACGTCATCAAGCTGAACGTGTGCTGAACGCGGAGGTGCCATACGTTCGGTGCTTGATCGGTTGGATCGCGAAGAAGTTCGACTACATCAACCGCGTCACTTGACACTTCCGCTCCCGGTCTACGAGGGTACGTAGACACACTCTCCCTTCTCGTTGCTATACATCTGGTAGATAGATCTTGCGTGATCGTAGGAAAATTTTAAAATACTACGTTCCCCAACATAACCGGCGATGCCAAAGCCATCCCACATCAACTTTAGCCATTAGTGTAATGCCCAGGATGGGACTATACCTCCTACGTGTCGAGGCACGACTTAAAGGTATAAGCCCATCCTAGAATGATCTCAAGTTTGGTATCTTTGCACGACTCATGTAAAAGAGGGATTAAATTGCAAAAGAAGATAGTTGGCTTACACTCGCCACTTCACACAATACATTAAATAAGCAAGACATCATTCAAAACATCACAGCCCATCTAAGGGTAAGATCCAAAAGAAAGATACCAAAACAACATAAAGCCACAGGTCAAGATCGAATCCTAGTAGAAACCACTACTGATCATCGAAACGTCACAAGCATACGGCCAAACTCTTCATCGAGCTCCCAGTGAAGAACTTGAACCAGCTTCTGCATCATTCTTGGCTGAACCTGCATCTGGTGTTGTAGTATCTGTGAGGCACGAGGACTCAGCAATCCCATAACCATGGGTATCAAGACTAACAAAGCTTTATGGGTATGGAGAAAGGATAGTGGTGAGGTTGCAGCAGCGGCTAAGCATAATATGGTGGCTAACTTACGAGTACCAGAATAAGATGAGCATCTACGCAAACGGTCGCAAAAGTAGTGATCGCTAAATATCCTGAACTACATACGAATCAAACATAACCCCACCGTGTTCTCTTCTCAAAGTGAAAAGAGACAGTCACGGTTACTCACACAGTTGTGTGTTTTACTTCGGATCATCTGTCAAGTTTTCTACAACCGAACATTAACAAATTCCAATCTGCCACATAACTGTGGGCACGGCTTTCGAAAGATCATAACCCTGCAGGGGTGTCCCAACTTAGCCCATCACAAGCTCTCACGATTAGCTGAAGTGATAAATATAATATCATCACCCCTTATCTTAGGGAAAATCCGATCAGGCTCGGCATCCCGGTAGCACAAGACATTTCGACAATGGTAAAACAAGTCCAGCAAGACCTCCCAGCGTGCCGACACCCTGATAGTAGCCGCGCGTATCTCGTCTCAAAACACAACCGGATGAGACATCCTACAGGTTATACCAGATACCTCGGGTTTCCCCAAGGCGGCCCCGCAGTCTGCTCGTTTGGGACCAACACCATCAGCACTGGCCCCCCCTGCTATGTAGAAAAGAATCCTCGGGGACGTGACCCCCTATGCAATTTTAATTAATTAATTAAGTTGTTATTATGAGGCAAATTAAAACCAATGTTGGGCCTTGCTGGAGGAGTTTTATTCAAAGTCGAACTGTCAAGGGGTCCCCATCCACCCATCGTGTAAGGAACGCAAAATCAAGGAACATAATGCCGGTTTATCGGCGCCTAAGGTGGCATGAGTGGAACAAAACACCGAGCAAAAGGCCAAGCCTTCCACCCATGCCCAGTATATAGGTGTGTTAATAATAATTATAGATATTGTGATATTCCAACAACAAGCTCCCTCCTGGAACAAACTTCATCTTCACCTGCAACTAACAACGCTATAAGAAACAATGCTATAAGAAGGGCTGAGCAAGCGGGTAACATAGCCAAACAGTGGTTTTGCTAGGAAGGTTTCAAGGTTAGAGGTTTCATGGCAACAAGGAGAGGCTGACATAAAAGATGGGTAGCGTGACATGTAACGATAGCATCGAGACAACTAAGCATGGCAATGGTAGTAAAGGTATCCAAGGGTATGATCATCTTGCCTGGGATTCCACAAGGAAGAAGAACGGATCCATGAAGTAGAAGGAGCAACAGAGACGAGCGAATCCTCACAACTCCGGAACGAAACCGAAGCTATCAAGAGAAGCAACCGGAAAGAAGCAAACAACACGGTAAACACACAAGCATAAACATGGCATACGATGCACATCCAAGTATGATGCATGTCCGGTTTAAATATGCATGGCATGGCAAAGTGCACAAACAACACTACAAGTTAAGTGGAGCTCAATATGCAACGAGTTGCATATTGACGAAACACCACATTTTAATTACTTAATTGACTCTCGTTATTTACAAGACAAGATTAAATGTTTTTAACATAGCAAGAGGTGAAGCATAATAAAACTACACTATTTAGACAATTTTAAATGAGGCCGGAATGACAAACAACAATTCCGGAAAATCCCCATGAGCATGTTTAGCAATATATAAGCAAACAACAATTCACACATTTTAAATGTTGTTAACATGATGCGGATGACATGATCAAGTTTATGCAATTTTTAGTTAAAGGTTAACATGAAGAAGATAAGAAGCATTGTCACCGTGGTGGAAGGAAAAAGGTGCCACGGCAACAATTCCGAAAATGATGCCACGGCAACATATCGGTTCCGGTAACTCGTTGAGAGACCGGGCAAAAGAAAGATGGCGTGAGCGAGTCGAACAAGATGAAATAGGTGGGGTGATCCCGTCACCGGGTTCCCACGGGTCGGCGACGAGGCAACCGAGGAACATGACAAAAGGATGATTCGGGCACGAAGCACACAAGGGAAACATTTCATACAACACAAGCATTCCACGGGGTCATCGGCTCGGCGGTTATACCTTCGAAACACTCGTTCGGGGCGGAACAAGATCGTAGAGGAAGTAGTGGTACACGGGGCGACGGTAGACGTTCGGGCGTCGAGTTCGTAGATGTACTTGGCGCATCCATCGTTTCCGGGCGACGGTAGTGGTACATGCCGAAGAGGAAGTAGTTGTTCACGGGTCTTTGGCGACGGTAGACATTCACGTTACGTGTCGTGGTACTTGCGACGTCGGGGTACACGTTATGTAGTGGTACTTGGTCTCGGCGACGATAGTGGTACTTGACGTATCGCCGTATGTAGTCGAACTTGAGGGTCATCGACGTCGTGGTACTTGCGTTTCTCCTTGTAGTCGTACACGGTTCTTGCGGCTGCGATGCACTTGGCGAAAAAAACAACAGCAACACAAACAAAACATAGCAGTTTCGGTCACGGTCACGACAAGGAGGAGAGACGGAGGTGCTGCTCGAGGGCTGCTGGTCCTGCGACGGAGGTGCTGCTCGAGGGCTCGGGCCTGCGAGGCTGAGGACCGGCGCCCTGGTAGTTGGCCGCTGGAGGGGAGGCAGAGCGGCGAGGCGCTGGCGATGTGGCCTGGGCGCTGGAGGCGCGCGGCATGACGGCGAGGACGGACGGAGGAAGGCCATGGCGAGGCGGATCCTGGACGGACACCCGGCGGCGACGAAGGAGGAGGAGGCGCTCGGGAACAGCCAGCGAAGAGGAGGCAGCAGGCCTCGGGCGCGCAGCACCTGGCGAGGCGGGGCGCTCTGGAGGCGAAGGAGGGCGCCGGCCACTGCGGGACGAGGGTGTGGCGGCGGGGCGCCGGGCCTGGCCGGCTGGGCTTCGTGGCGCTGGGGGGCGGCTTGGGTCGCTGGCGAAGGCGGGCTCGGCCTGGAGATCGGGGCTCGGGGCGATGGGGTGTTCGGGCAGAGGGAGGGGATGCGGGATGAGACCGAGAGGGTCGCGAGCGAGGGGAGAGATGCTAGGCGAGGGGTCGGGAGCGAGATGGGATCGGGAGCGATGGAACGAGAGGGTGGCGGTGGCGCTGGGAAAAGAGGGAGGAGCGAGGCTCGGGCTAGGGTTCGGTGGCTGCTGGGCCAAAGGGGGGGAAGTATGGGCCGGAGGGAGGAATGGCCTGGTGGCTTGGCCAGATGGGCCAGGAGGCTTGTGGCTGGGCTGCCGGCTAGCTGCGGCTGCACTTCTTCTTTTTCTTTAACAGAAAAGAAAGAGGAAAGAGGACAAAGAAAAGGAGGCTTGGGGAAAAATACTGAACGGGGATAATTTTCCCGAACTCATAAAAATGAGTTTGATCCAAGAAAATTATAAGTGGCATGATCAAAAGAATATAAATTGAAACCCATTTGAATTTAATTCAAATGGATTGAACTAAGACTTGATTATTGAAGTGTCCAAAAATGTTCGAATTTTCGGAGGAACCTCGAAACAACGGAAAAGAATTATTGGCAAGGTTTTTGAAGGAGAAACTCGAAGTAGGAAAAGCATGGGGAAAATTATGCACGTGTGTTGGTTAATTCCAAACGAATGGAATATTATTATATAGCTCCCTAAAATATCGGGAGTATATGTTATAAAGAGAAGACACTCTTCCCTCGATTTAAATGAACCGAAGGTCCACACGATTTATTTAAGTTGAGATGCAAAATAAAAATGACATGATGGCATGCTGACATGATGCAATGCAAAAAATAAATAACACAAGCACAAAGAACACACGGGAGAACCCGGAACATCTGGAATCTTCTGGAATCTTCTGGGACGTCGGTCTTCGGGCGTCACAACTCTCCCACACTAACAGAGGATCTCGACCCGAGATCCTAGAGATGGCACCGGGTAGCAACGAAAAAAAAGAAGAGGTAAAACAAAGTTGCTTCTTCGACAAACGAGTGAACCACGAACCTGAGAGGTTAAACAAGTTGAAAGAAAGAAAGCAACGGAGATGAACGAAGTTAATAGCACTCCGTTAAAAGGAGGAACAAGGAGCACCAAGAACCTTGTAGGTTGAAAGATATGAATTAAGAGCTTACGAACCAAAAGAATATGAAACCACAACGGTATAGCCAAGGAATAAGAATGACAGAATTTGGACAGCACTCCGTCTGAAATGTAAGGAATTGAACATGAACTTGCCAAGTTGGGATGATACTTGATGAAAACAACAACACACAGCCTCCGGAACAATTGAAAGAATGGCACAAGGGGTAAGAAGGATTCAGACAGCACTCCGGTTAAAAGACATGCAAAACTTGATAAGATGAGGTTACTTGAATGAAGAATACAACACTCCGGTTAAATGATAAGCAAGGGAAAGAACATGATCTCGATAAAACGAGATGATGGGACGAAGAGAGCAATATTGCAGTGCCTCCGGAATGAAAGAATAGCATATAGATCGTTGGCAAGAAAAGAACGGAGAAGAAAATGACAACCTCTCTCAAAATTGAATTTGACAGGGCATCCTTACGAAGAAGGGTTGAACGGAGTTGTTGGAAAAATCCACAACGAAAAGAATAAGCTTCATGTGGGCTTATGGAGAACATCTCAAAATTATGAGGTGACAACCAGCCACTAACTTAAACAAATGATTTGATTGAGATCAACAAGGAGAAGAAAAACATATTTCACCGGAATGATAATGAAGAACTCGGGTCATTTATAAGCACCATAATAGCGACAATCCTTAGGGAAAGCTTTAGGTGAAATACAGCCCAAGATAACTCCAACGAATAATTGAAGGGTTGAAAAGATCTCCTGACAAAGAAAATGATGGGTTTAAATATCTCATTCCTGACAACTTGTGAATCATGAAACATGAAGGAATTGACAAGAATGACATAACACCATCTGAAAAGATAAGGTAGAAATAATTGCAATTGGAAGCATGATGAAGAATGCTTGAGCTCCAACAAGAATCTTGATGAAGACTTCAAGGATGAATTAAATGATGATGAACCACCATGAGAACTCCGGTAATGAAAAGCATGAGAAGTGAAAGATGAAAAGAATAAGATTTAGGCCTGCGATGAATTAGTTGGAGCTTTGAAATGATAATTGAAATAACTTGGATCTCCGGAAAACAAGATGAACAACTTAGAACCGAGAATATGATATGATGAACAAGCTCCAGACAAAAGAATTAAATCACCTTGAAGGAATAAGAATAAAATTTACTGTGTGCTTATCCTTCACCAATTTAAATTGATGACAACCAAAGGATTTGGCATACTACTTATTCTCCTTGGAAAGAATTAAAGAGAGATCTAGCACAAGCTTGGGTAAATCTTCAACGAAGCACCGGTAGGATTGTGAAAAGAACAAATGAATTGATATGATAACAACGGAAGAGTAAACTTGAAAGAACCACCGTAATAATAAGGAGACGAACGAAGAGGCATCAATGAAGAATAGTTGGAGGACGAAGTTGAAAACTGAGAACGAAGAAATCTTCTGAGATGATGGCCTTCGGAGGAACAGAAAGAAAAGAATTCATGAAATGCTTCGGATGGTATAAAAATAATTCCTCACAATCGAAACAATAATGAGGATGGCATGAAGCAAGAACCACGAATCTTCACGAGAACGGGCCAAGATTTACGAGAAACACTTCTTCGGTCTCCAAATGTTGTGAATGAAGACGAGAAATGCCATAAGAATTGTTGAGCACTCCGGAATGAAGAATTAAAAAGGTTGAAACAACGATGAAAAGAATTAAACGCGATCTTGGAGAAGGATGTGACTGATGGAAATCATTCTTACGTCACTCTTGAAAAGAATTTGAGTATACTCCGGGAAATTAATTAGAAGAGTCAGGTAAGATCCTGGGGAAAACCTGTGGGTTAGGGCCCACTCAAAGAAAATCACCGTTGAAAAAGGTTGCTTAAGAGATATTGCACCGGTTGAATTAAATGGCTTGAATAAGATGACAATGCTCAAAATAATTTGAACGGATTAAGAATGGAATTAAGAATCTTCTGGGATATCTTCAACACTCCGGATATGAATAGCAAGAGGAGAATGATTAATTGGTGCACCGGAATAAGAAAGCATTATGAAATGAGGAAAAAGGATAAGATCAACACTGAAATCTTGAATTACATCCACCGGCAGAATTTGAGAACAAAAGAAAGATGAACTTGAAGCTCTTGAGCATCCTCACGATAATCACCGGATAAGAACATCGAAGGAAATGAATGAAGAAATATCACAAGAATAAAATGGATACTTCATTTCAGAACTTATTGCTCCGAGAAGAAGAAGGGTGGGAGGGCGGGTAAAACAATGACAACTTGAGATGATTGAAACAGACAAATCGTCAGATTTCTCAACGACGTCCGTATGGAATAACTTGAAGAGAAGGCACACCGGTTGAAAAGGATTAACATGAATATCTCGATGGTCAAGAAGAATTAGCACTCCCATAGAAATATGAGAACACCGATTAGGAAGGGTATGGAATCAACATTTGACATCGAAGCAACTCAAATACCAGAATCAAAACGAAACAAAGGATAGATATGCAGCATGATCTTCACAATATCATCCGAACAGAGAATTGAACGAATGAGTTCCGTAGGTACATCAACTTGTCGAGAAGCCACTAGGGAGAACAAAAGATAAATAAAAAGGAACAAGGATCAGATAGAACAAATACAAGATAGAAGTTTCATTCGACATCTTCGTGCTGAAAGCTCATGGAACGTGTTACAAAAGGGTTTTGCAATCCCCGGATCAGCATAGCCAAGGACCCTTTAAGATGCAACTCCCGATCGGAACATCGGCCATAAAACCACTTCACTGAAAGTAGAACCCCAAACTTCATATCATGCACTCGTTGGAAGAATGCCTAGAACTACTGGATGAACCCACCTATTAATTTCCGAAAGTTTCCAGTTATGCAATCAGGTGTTGGGGATACAGGGGAAGCACCGCGCAATCAACTCTAAACCTACATCCAGCTGTATCCATCCTTCAACACATAACCAGTTATCTCCGGAAACCGTTTACCTCAGACCTTCGAAACGCATCCACTATACAAGCTATGGCAATACTCCCGAACTACCTCCCCAGTACTGGGCGATGTCGGGGTTATCTTGCCACTAACCGTATAGGAGAGTTTTCGATGTCGGCCGTCTTAAGTATTCTAGTACTGCCGCGATATATTTGTGATGACAACACCTCGGAGCTCAACTCCCCGGGACACTGCCACAACCCCTAATGACAGGAGGCATCGAGAACAATGTTCTCGTCACAAAGACATCGAAACAATCCAAACAATACTCGCGTGATCCTAAAAAAAATTGGTGCAATTTTTGAGAGTAGAAGAGACAAAGTAATCGTCAGGAGTCCTCACCAGAGTGAAAAGAGATGAGGAGCAAAAGAAATCCTACTCTCCGATATAATATAGGACTCAAAACATTTTTCAGTGTGTGCCTAGACTCAACCGTCAACGATTCGATCAATCAGTGGGGGCTTCTAGGTCGGAGAAGGCTCTGATACCAACTTGTAATGCCCAGGATGGGACTATACCTCCTACGTGTCGAGGCACGACTTAAAGGTATAAGCCCATCCTAGAATGATCTCAAGTTTGGTATCTTTGCACGACTCATGTAAAAGAGGGATTAATTGCAAAAGAAGATAGTTGGCTTACACTCGCCACTTCACACAATACATTAAATAAGCAAGACATCATTCAAAACATCACAGCCCATCTAAGGGTAAGATCCAAAAGAAAGATACCAAAACAACATAAAGCCACAGGTCAAGATCGAATCCTAGTAGAAACCACTACTGATCGTCGAAACGTCACAAGCATACGGCCAAACTCTTCATCAAGCTCCCAGTGAAGAACTTGAACCAGCTTCTGCATCATTCTCGGCTGAACCTGCATCTGGTGTTGTAGTATCTGTGAGCCACGAGGACTCAGCAATCCCATAACCATGGGTATCAAGACTAGCAAAGCTTTATGGGTATGGAGAAAGGATAGTGGTGAGGTTGCAGCAGCGGCTAAGCATAATATGGTGGCTAACTTACGAGTACCAGAATAAGATGAGCATCTACGCAAACAGTCGCAAAAGTAGTGATCGCTAAAGATCCTGAACTACATACGAATCAAACATAACCCCATCGTGTTCTCTTCTCAAAGTGAAAAGAGACAGTCACGGTTACTCACACAGTTGTGTGTTTTACTTTGGATCATCTGTCAAGTTTTCTACAACCGGACATTAACAAATTCCAATCTGCCACATAACCGTGGGCACGGCTTTCGAAAGATCATAACCCTGCAGGGGTGTCCCAACTTAGCCCATCACAAGCTCTCACGATTAGCTGAAGTGATAAATATAATATCATCACCCCTTATCTTAGGGAAAATCCGATCAGGCTCGGCATCCCGGTAGCACAAGACATTTCGACAATGGTAAAACAAGTCCAGCAAGACCTCCCGGCGTGCCGACACCCTGATAGTAGCCGCGCGTATCTCGTCTCAGGCCACAACCGGATGAGACATCCTACAGGTTATACCAGATACCTCGGGCTTCCCCAAGGCGGCCCCGCAGTCTGCTCGTTTGGGACCAACACCATCAGCACTGGCCCCACTGCTATGTAGAAAAGAATCCCCGGGGACGCGACCCCCTATGCAATTTTAATTAATTAATTAAGTTGTTATTATGAGGCAAATTAAAACCAATGTTGGGCCTTGCTGGAGGAGTTTTATTCAAAGTCGAACTGTCAAGGGGTCCCCATCCACCCATCGTGTAAGGAACGCAAAATCAAGGAACATAATGCCGGTTTATCGGCGCCTAAGGTGGCATGAGTGGAACAAAACACCGAGCAAAAGGCCAAGCCTTCCACCCATTCCCAGTATATAGGTGTGTTAATAATAATAATTATAGATATTGTGATATTCCAACAACAAGTTCCCTCCTGGAACAAACTTCATCTTCACCTGCAACTAACAACGCTATAAGAAACAATGCTATAAGAAGGGCTGAGCAAGCGGGTAACATAGCCAAACAGTGGTTTTGCTAGGAAGGTTTCAAGGTTAGGGGTTTCATGGCAACAAGGAGAGGCTGACATAAAAGATGGGTAGCGCGACATGTAACGATAGCATCGAGACAACTAAGCATGGCAATGGTAGTAAAGGTATCCAAGGGTATGATCATCTTGCCTGGGATTCCACAAGGAAGAAGAACGGATCCATGAAGTAGAAGGAGCAACAGAGACGAGCGAATCCTCAGAACTCCGGAACGAAACCGAAGTTATCAAGAGAAGCAACCGGAAAGAAGCAAACAACACGGTAAACACACAAGCATAAACATGGCATACGATGCACATCCAAGTATAATGCATGTCCGGTTTAAATATGCATGGCATGGCAAAGTGCACAAACAACACTACAAGTTAAGTGGAGCTCAATATGCAACGAGTTGCATATTGACGAAACACCACATTTTAATTATTTAATTGACTCTCGTTATTTACAAGACAAGATTAAATGTTTTTAACATAGCAAGAGGTGAAGCATAATAAAACTACACTATTTAGACAATTTTAAATGAGGCCGGAATGACAAACAACAATTCCGGAAAATCCCCATGAGCATGTTTAGCAATATATAAGCAAACAACAATTCACACATTTTAAATGTTGTTAACATGATGCGGATGACATGATCAAGTTTATGCAATTTTTAGTTAAAGGTTACCATGAAGAAGATAAGAAGCATTGTCACCGTGGTGGAAGGAAAAAGGTGCCACGGCAACAATTCCGAAAATGATGCCACGGCAACATATCGGTTCCGGTAACTCGTTGAGAGACCGGGCAAAAGAAAGATGGCGTGAGCGAGTCGAACAAGATGAAAGAGGTGGGGTGATCCCGTCACCGGGTTCCCACGGGTCGGCGACGAGGCAACCGAGGAACATGACAAAAGGATGATTCGGGCACGAAGCACACAAGGGAAACATTTCATACAACACAAGCATTCCACGGGGTCATCGGCTCGGTGGTTATACCTTCGAAACACTCGTTCGGGGCGGAACAAGATCGTAGAGGAAGTAGTGGTACACGGGGCGACGGTAGACGTTCGGGCGTCGAGTTCGTAGATGTACTTGGCGCATCCATCGTTTCTGGGCGACGGTAGTGGTACATGCCGAAGAGGAAGTAGTTGTTCACGGGTCTTTGGCGACGATAGACGTTCACGTTACGTGTCGTGGTACTTGCGACGTCGGGGTACACGTTATGTAGTGGTACTTGGTCTCGGCGACGGTAGTGGTACTTGACGTATCGCCGTATGTAGTCGAACTTGAGGGTCGTCGACGTCGTGGTACTTGCGTTTCTCCTTGTAGTCGTACACGGTTCTTGCGGCTGCGGTGCACTTGGCGAAAAAAACAACAGCAACACAAAAAAAACATAGCAGTTTCGGTCACGGTCACGACAAGGAGGAGAGACGGAGGTGCTGCTCGAGGGCTGCTGGTCCTGCGACGGAGGTGCTGCTCGAGGGCTTGGGCCTGCGAGGCTGAGGACCGGCGCCCTGGTAGTTGGCCGCTGGAGGGGAGGCAGAGCGGCGAGGCGCTGGCGATGCGGCCTGGGCGCTGGAGGCGCGCGGCATGACAACGAGGACGGACGGAGGAAGGCCATGGCGAGGCGGATCCTGGACGGACGCCCGGCGGCGACGAAGGAGGAGGAGGCGCTCGCGAACAGCCGGCGAAGAGGAGGCAGCAGGCCTCGGGCGCGCAGCACCTAGCGAGGCGGGGCGCTCTGGAGGCGAAGGAGGGCGCCGGCCGCTGCGGGACGAGGGTGTGGCGGCGGGGCGCCGGGCCTGGCCGGCCGGGCTTCGCGGCGCTGGGGGGCGGCTTGGGTCACTGGCGAAGGCGGGCTCGGCCTGGAGATCGGGGCTCGGGGCGATGGGGTGTTCTGGCAGAGGGAGGGGATGCGGGATGAGACCGAGAGGGTCGCGAGCGAGGGGAGAGATGCTAGGCGAGGGGTCGGGAGCGAGATGGGATCGGGAGCGATGGAACGAGAGGGTGGCGACGGCGCTGGGAAAAGAGGGAGGAGCGAGGCTCGGGCTAGGGTTCGGTGGCTGCTGGGCCAAAGGGGGGGGAAGTATGTGCCGGAGGGAGGAATGGCCTGGTGGCTTGGCCAGATGGGCCAGGAGGCTTGTGGCTGGGCTGCCGGCTAGCTGCGGCTGCACTTCTTCTTTTTCTTTAACAGAAAAGAAAGAGGAAAGAGGAAAAAGAAAAGGAGGCTTGGGGAAAAATACTGAACGGGGATAATTTCCCCGAACTCATAAAAATGAGTTTGGTCCAAGAAAATTATAAGTGGCATGATCAAAAGAATATAAATTCAAACCCATTTGAATTTAATTCAAATAGATTGAACTAAGACTTGATTATTGAAGTGTCCAAAAATGTTCGAATTTTCGGAGGAACCTCGAAACAACGGAAAAGAATTATTGGCAAGGTTTTTGAAGGAGAAACTCGAAGTAGGAAAAGCATGGGGAAAATTATGCACGTGTGTTGGTTAATTCCAAACGAATGGAATATTATTATATAGCTCCCTAAAATATCGGGAGTATATGTTATAAAGAGAAGACACTCTTCCCTCGATTTAAATGAACCGAAGGTCCACACGATTTATTTAAGTTGAGATGCAAAATAAAAATGACATGATGGCATGCTGACATGATGCAATGCAAAAAATAAATAACACAAGCACAAAGAACACACGGGAGAACCCGGAACATCTGGAATCTTTTGGAATCTTCTGGGACGTCGGTCTTCGGGCGTCACAATTAGGCATGTCGCGGTCTTAGTGGGTTGCTTCGAGAAGTTAACCACATAAAGACCGTTCTCGACATGTCCAACATATGCTACTTTAAGAGTCTTGCTCCACAAGAGGGCCACGGTATCAATATCAAAGAACGTAGCAAAGCCCATGAGTGCAAGTTGGCGAACAGAAAGTAAATTATATGCAAGGGACTCAACAAGCATGACTTTCTCGATCGTGAGATCATGCGAGACAACAACCTTGCCAAGCCCCAATACCTTAGAAGATGAAGCATCACCCCATTCGACGTTGGTGGCCATAGATGAACCTAGATGCACGTCCACCACCAAGACTTTGCTTCCGGTCATATGATTTGTGGCTCCACTATCGAGCAACCATGATCCCCCACCGGAAGCAAACTCCTACAAGAGATCAATGCTTGGATTTAGGTACCCATTTGGCAATGGGTCCTTTGAGGTTAGTAACAAGGGTCTTAGGAACCCAAATAGACCATTCAATGTACTCATAAGAAGAACCAACAAATTTAGCAAAGACATGACCATCACTAGCACGACATAAAACATATGAAGAATTAAAGTCGCCGGCCATGTTTGATGGTATGGTGGGGTCTTTCTTTACCCCACCACCCTTCACATTGTTCTTCTTCTTAGAGGCGCCCTCTCCCTCTTTCACAAAGATTTGTCGGAGAGGGGGAGGTAGCTTGGTCTTGTCATTCTTCTTCTTCTTGGGCTTAGGAACAAACCCAATTCCTTCCTTTGCCACAACCTCCTTTTGAGTACTCAAAAGATTTTTGAGGTTCTTCTCACCTTGTATGCATGTCACAAGGTCTTTCTCAAGTTGCTTCTTTAACTTGGCATTTTCTTCAACAAGATGCACATGCTTGCAACATGGGTTAGTAGCATTTGCATTATCAATCAACACCATGCGAGGAAAGATAGCATTTTCCTTGGTTAGCGAAACTTGGAGTTGATCATGAGACTCCTTGAGAGAAGCATGCATACCTTTCAAGGCCTTGTGAGCCTTGTCGGGTATAACAAACTCCTCCTTGAGTCTAGCATGGTCAACCCCCAGTTTTGCCTTCTCGGAATTAAGCATACGAGAGACAACTAAAGCATGATCGAGATCTTTCTTTAATTTAGCATGATCATCGTTGTGTGACTCCTCAAGAGCCAAACGAAGACCACGCTCTTCCTCTAGGGCATTAGAGAGATCCGATATCTCATTGGCATAGTCTCGACTATGTCCTTCCATTTTAGCAATGGTCTCCTCGTGAGCCTCGATCATGTCATTGGCCTCACCGAGTTGTTCCAAGAGAGCAACAAAGTGCTTCTTGGGTTTGCCCTTGAGTTTGCTCATGAACAACTCAAATTCATTCTCTCCCTCCTTAGTTCCCTCACTCTCATCAATACAATCCGTCAATGAAGGATTAGAAGGGATGGTAGTATTGATTTTTGGGGTTACCTTGTTGGTGGCCTTGGCCATGAGACACTTGGTGGTGATGTTCTCATTTGGTGAGTCGAAGAGAGATGAGAGCGGAGTAGTAGCAATAGCAATTGTGTCCATGGTGACCACCTCATCATCTTTATCATTATCATCCTCCTCAACATATTCTTCTTGGGCCACCAACCCTTTAGGAGGGGTCTTCTTGTTGAAGTTGTTCTTGTTGGGATAAGACTTGGCCTTGTCCTTCCGGATAAGCTTGCCTCCAAAGTCTTCTCTTTTCTCATATGGGCAATCTACAACAAAGTGGCTTACATTCCCATAATTGAAGCAAGTCCTCACTCGTTGCTTGCCCTTGTTGCCACTTGAGTTGTTCTTGTTGAAGTTGGGCCTTGTGTTTTTCTTGTTGCCCCAAAATTGCCGTGAAGCAAGAGCCATGTGCTCATGATAGGCATATTTGGTGTCCTCGGGGCAACTCTCATCATCATCCTCCTCCTCCTCTTCTTCCACACAAGCCTTGGCCTTCAAGGCAAGGTTCGGCTTCTTTGATCGTTGAGCTCTTAAGACCGCATTGTCGGCTGTCTTATCCAAGATCCTCATAGCAACGAACTCATCCAACACTTCATTTGATGACAAGTAGTGGAAGTCCGGTCTTTGGCGAATGACGGAAGACATGGCCTTATGGTAGGGCATCATGGCCTTGAGAAACTTGCGCTTGATCCAATTGTCATCCGTGTCCTTACTCCCATGATCTCGAAGAGAGACTGCAAGAGTGGTTAATCTCCGATAAAGTTCACGAGGATCTTCTTCTTCGATCATAGCAAACTCATTGGCTTCATCTTGCACAACTTCATAGTTTGAGCGTTGAATGCTAGCATTCCCCTTGTACATGGTGCCAACATGATCCCAAGCTTCCTTGGCCACAGTGAAGGGTCGAAGATGTGCAATGTCTTCGGGAGGGATAGCATCTTGAAGTATGCAAAGAACGGACTCGTTGAATTGATGATCCGCAGCTTCTCTCGGAGTTAAGTTGTGGGGATCACGTGGATAAAAACCTTGCTCAATAATTCTCCAAAGATTAGTAGAGCAATGATTTAAATGACGTTTGAAGCAAAACATCCAAGTAGCAAAATCAGATTTTTTTATAAACTTAGGAGGAGGCCCAACGGAATTTAAATGCGGTGTGGGAACGGGTGTTCCATAGTGAGTAGGAGGAGCGGAGTGGGCAAAGATCCCATTCCCATTCTTAGTAACCGGGGCTTGTTCACTACTAGCTTCTCCCTTGTCGGGAGTAGCCTCCGACACGATGGTAGCGGGACGAACCACTTCCAACGGTGTGGTGGATAATTTAAACCCCTCAAGCAAATCTTTAAACATGCCTTTGACCTCGGTCGCTAGTGATTCTTTCAATGTGGTCATAGCCACATTGAACTCCTCACGAGAGATCGAGGCTCCCCTATCGGACGTAGGCAAGGACGGAGTTCCACCGGAATGTTCCTCCGTCTCAACTACGTTGTCACCCATACTCTTTGGACGGTAAAGTCCTTAAAAAGAGACGAGGCTCTGATACCAATTGAAAGGATCGATATGGTTGACTAGAGGGGGGGGGGGTGAATAGGCAACTAACAATTTTTAGCTTTTCTTAACCAATTTAAATTAAGCAACAAAGTAAGTTGTCTAGATATGCTACTAAGATGACAACTTATAAGAAGCAAAGATAACAACCTCACAAGCAAGCTATATAAGATAAACAAGTAAAACTTGCACAAGTAAAGGGAAGAAATAACCACAAGTGGAATCGGTGAAGACGAGGATGTGTTACCGAAGTTCCTTCCCTTTGAGGGGAAGTACGTCTCCGTTGGAGCGGTGTGGAGGCACAATGCTCCCCAAGAAGCCACTAGGGCCACCGTATTCTCCTCACGCCCTCACACAATGCAAGGTGCCGTGATTCCACTAGTGGTGCCCTTGAAGGCGGCAACCAAACCTTTACAAATAAGGTTGGGGCTATCTCCACAACCGAATTGGAGGCTCCCAACGACACCACGAAGCTTCACCACAATGGAATATGGCTTTGAGGTGACCTCAACCGTCTAGGGTGCTCAAACACCGAAGAATAACAAGATCCGCAAGGATTAGTGGGGGGAATCAAATATCTCTTGGTGGAAGTGTAGATCGATGCCTTCTTAAGCAATCCCGAGGAAATCAACAAGTTTGATTGGCTAGGGAGAGAGATCGGGCGGAAATGGAGCTTTGAGCAACAATGGAGCTTTGGGGAGGAAGAGGTGAGTCTTCTTGGAGAAGAAGACTCCCTATATATAGTGGGAGAACAAATCCAACCGTTATCCCACATTTCTGCCCGCAGAGCGTGGTACTACCGCACGTAAGTTACGGTACTACCGCTCTGGGTGCGGTACTACCGCTGGAGCAGTACTAGCCTAGACTTAACTATGTTGTGTTGACATACGGGTGGTAGTACTGCCTGAGCGGTACTACCGCTCGTCCCTGCGGTACTACCGCAAGGCAGAGATAAGCAAGCTGAGGACAAGCACAGATGAAATAAAATACATCTGTAGCTACATCCGCAGAAATACGGTAGTAGCAAAAACACGACACGGTACTACCGCTTGACCCAAGCGGTACTACTGCGTAGGATGCGGAAGTAAAAAATTACTTCCGCACCTACTACCGTACTAGGTACTGTGCCGGGCCAGCTACACGGTACTACCGTGCCCATGATGCGGTACTACCGTGCCCTGAGGCGGTACTACCGTGTGGCTGTGCGGTACTAACGCTTACAATGAGCGGTGCTACCGCCTGCCATGCAGTTGTACTAGTAGGAAGCCATGGTTTTGTAATTACGAGGAGAACAGCCGGAGCTCCAGAGAAGCAAAGGAAAGGTGGTGCGAAAGTATAGACGTGTACGTGTTGATTCCACCCAAACCTTTCCGAAGCGGACCCCCTTTTAATAGTACAGCTTTCCTATTACTCAAATCCACCGAAAAAGAAGCAAAAGGAAACACCGTCTTCCATAGATTCCGCGGGGCACATAATCGTCTTGTGCCTAGATGAGATATATCTGAAAAGAGCTTAGAGCACACGATTAGTCCGCAAATGCATTGTCATCAATCACCAAAACTACTTAGGGAGAAATATGCCCTTACACACCGCACCCGCCACCATCGCCGCCCTAGGCCGAGGCGGCGGCGCGGCACGCCCGCCACGCCACCAAGGCCATATCAGATGTGTCACCACACGTCGTGGGGCTCCGCACCGCCCCCATGGCACAGGAGAGAGGGAGGGCCTACGCCACCGCCGTCAGCCCCCAGGCTATAGGTCGGCGGCGTCCTTCGGCGGCGGCGAAGGGAGGGATGAAAGGACGGGGAGCCCCTGGCGACTAGGGTTGCGATTCCGCCCGAGTCACCGGAGCGGGGGCGACGCGGGGCAGCGTACGTCCTTCCTATGCCTAACACTCTAACAATATTGGCTATCCATATTAAAGGGACATAAAGCGGTCCCTTTAAGACTGCTCATAGTGGGGAGTAACATAGAGTAGTAACATGCCGATGTTACTAGTCTATGTTACTACCTCCATAGTGGGTAGTAACATATACTCCCTCCGTTCCTAAATATTTGTCTTTCTAGAGATTTCAACAAATAACTACATACGAAACAAAATGAATGAATCTATATTTTAAAATATGTCTATATACATCTGTATGTTGTGACCATTTAAAATGCCTAGAAAGACAAATATTTAGGAACGGAGGGAGTATGTGGTATCATGAAAGAGTTCATTTATTATGCCATAGACTCATTATGTCTTGAAATGTGTGATGTTACAGTAACTAGCTAATAAGTTACCACAAACCCTTCTCTCCTCATTAATTATCTGCCACATAAACAATCTTGTATTGAAATATGTGATGTTACTAGTCAAGTTACTACCATTGTGACTAGTCTAAGAATACACGGCCCGTCGAATCTCCGCCCTCCAAATCACGCGCCAGAGAATCTCAACCATCGAAACCTTTCCCCTCTCTCTTGCACGCTGCTCCGGCCCCCAATCCAACCCGGTGCGCGCGTCTGCCGCCGTGCTGCATCTTCTCAGCCGCGCGCCGCCGTCGCCACCCCGGCATTGATTTTTCAGGTATGGGCTCTCAATAATCCCCACCTCCCCCGCCCACAAAAATTTCCAACCTTCCGCATCTCTCTGTTGGATGCAGTGCAGCCCCTCGTAGCCACCAGATGGAAGAGGTATCAACCCGCGAAACCACCTCTGGCGTCGATGAGCTATGTGCGAGAGATTTCTACAATCTTCGCGGCGTTGATGACGCCGCAAAGGCGAGCAAGAAACGGCAGCTGAGGATGAGGGAGGAACGGATCCAGAACAGACGCTTAAAGAAGCAACGTAAAAGAAGGGAGGCCGAAGAAACCGTGGAGAGGGCCCTCAAGCTAAGAGAGGAGCTGCGTCAAAACAGGCTCGATTTCGAGGCGTCGGTAAAGGGCAGAGAGGAGGAGTACTACTACACCCCTCGGTGGAGGAAGGCAGTCCCTGTTGGTGGGCAATTCACCCTCTCCCTTGTTTGCTCTCCTCCTTATGAATATAAGCTGTTCTTCACTTCATAATAATAACTTGGTTGCTATACCAACTTATTGCAGATAAGCTCGAAAAACCGTTACCAGGTTATTTGCTTCTCTTGCCATTTTTTGCATACCTATATACTCCCTCCGTCCGGAAATACTTGTCATCAAAATGGATAAAAGAGGATGTATCTAGATGTATTTTAGTTCTGGATACACCTCCTTTTATCCATTTTGATGACAAGTATTTTGGGACGGAGGGAGTATGAAGAAGGAACAAGTTTGGTTTATCGATCCTCTAGTGCTCCGTGTTTAGTGAAGGGTGTTGCTTTTTGCTTTTTAAGATTTTGAATGGATTCCATATCATTCGATGGATGAGTTCGGGAGAGTATCTGAGCTCAAGCATACAAGTTGGAGAGTTGAGGAACTTACATTACAACTTGCTAAGTCTACTGTTGGACTTGAGTCATATTCAGGTCAATAGCTTTATTTCAGCATGTATGTTAAGTAGTACTCCCTGTGTACCGAAACCTATGTGGCTGGAGTAGCTTATAAGTTTCGGTACAGAGGGAGTATTAATTTTGCTATGCCACAACAAATTCTATTTCTGCTCCCTGCAGGAAACAAGCATCTTTTCTCTTGCTCTGGAACTATTGTTGAGTTTCTGATGGGTATTGGTTATGTGGTAACATCTGCAAGTTTAGTTAAATGGCCGCACCAAGAAAAGCAGGCTGATCAGCTTAAGGTTTCTGCACTCTTTTGCTTTCTTCATTATCATATTATTATTATCTAAACAAGCCAACTTACTTTGCCATCTGATAATTTTTCTAGATCGACGTACATTTACCGAGTGGAGAAGTACTCGAGGGCTCAGTCTCAAATGTCGATTTTTCTTACAACATATGTGTGGTTGAAGTTCCTTCAACTTTGCAGCTGCCAACAAAAAGTTTCAGTGCTGATACTAGAATTTTCAATTTTTATGAGCGTCATCCAAGAGATGTTGTAGCTGTAGGCCGTCTTTGTAAGCCTTGGAGCTTGAACGCTGCTTTGGGAAAACTGGTTCCAAAAAGAAGCCAGTTTGATTGTGAAGAGCTTCTTGTTTCATCTTGCAAGATTTCAAAGGTAATCTAAACGACTGAAGTCATTATGCAAATTGATATCTGAAAAAACACTTATATAGTTTACTAAAAAACATATATTGGAGATTTGCTGTGTTTGGTTCCTTATTTGAGCACCATTCGTAGAACTGTAGCAACCTTGATCTTAGGTTTTTGTTGCATATCCATAACTGATATTGGAAGGACATTGTAGTATCCCATGCATTATGGCAACATCCCATATGAACTTGTTCAGAAAAACTGATTATATACCAAGTTTTCAAACCTATTAATCATAACCAATTAATTATTTGGGTAAATTATGTATAACTGCACTATTTTTTGCCAAACTATCAAGGGACCATAGTTTAAGTAATTTCATAAAACCACCTCTATTCCATTTTATTGTTTCAGAAAACCTCTTTTTAAAAACTGACATTTGTGGTTCACCTCTCAGTGACACAAGGAAAGAAAGTGGGTGCTAGTTTTCTGGAACTATGTTGTTCATAGATGGGAGACAACTGCAACTGTCATGTGCTAAACTGGGTAAAGGTCCGGAGACCAGGGATAGAGCACTCACCCTCATCTAGGGCCGTCAGGGTTCAATCCCTGAGAGGCTCGGAGGTTTTGTTAGTGTCTTTTGATTAATTATGGCTTGATTATAAATGAGTACTTCATGTTCCTTTATATGGAATTCTTGACTTGATGGCTAAGAAACTAATCTCCAACTTAAAAGAAATATCTCTAATGAAAGTAAACTAATCTCATCTCCTATCTATATTTTATTAACTATTTAGGTCTGTATCGTTAACTTCCTAAATACAATCCTTATCTCTTTATTTGATTGGATGAGATTAGGATCTATTGTGCTACAGCTCCACCCGCTACAGTATGCATGAACACTGAACATTACTCTTCCCATAACTTGGGCTAGGGGCTGGTTCGCCCATGACTGCCACAATTCTAAAGATCGTGGTTCTCTGAAAGTGTGCAAAAGGTTGTTGTTTTGTGAAACGGCCCATTAAGAGTGGTTCCTTATAGTTGGCAAAAAGGTGTAATTTTAAGAAATTTACTTAATTGTTTTGATACTACAGTGAAACTGCTCATTAGAATTTTGTTAGCTCGCGCCTCCGTAGGTATTAGTGTGATCGTTCCATAGTTCATCTTCAAGTTACGGTGCCTTTCCACCTTTAGAGAGAATAGTTTGTACCAGTATTTCTTGTATGAAATTCCAGAAATTTCTTGCAAACGAAAATGGTGCATCATTCCTATAGCAGCATCTAGTTACCTGTTTCGCAATTCAGATTAGCTATGTCCGGCAAATTGGATTCGATGGGGGTACACATCTCCTCTCCGATTTGCAAATCTCAGAAGGGTTTGTGAACCCGACGATTCCGATTCGCTAACTCTAGTATGCAGTGTATTTTTCTCTTTATGGAGATGAGCACACTAGGTGGGCCACATATTTTATTATACATCTGAATATCTGATTCATACCTAACAAAGGAACAGCCACCAGGCCCACTAGAGAATGGGAACCTAATCTTCTGGGTTCACGTCCAGACTTCCTAGTCCTTGTGATCCCCGGTGCTACACAGGCACACATCTTTGGCTGCATTTGGCGTTGCCGTGGATTATGGTAATCCAGCTTATCCAACCAGCTTTTGCTATTTTGGTATTTGTTTAGCCAACTTATCTCTAATTCCATGACTATTTTCCCATATCCGATCATAAAATAAGCACAGCACAGTCCAGCAATCGCAAATTGAACATTCTTCTACCGAGACGTTGTAGGCACACATTGTAGATCCAATCTAGTTCTTGTAATCCATAACCTGGCATCAATGTACACATGGCAGAATGTAGGGTTATTACCCATCATGAGGGCCTGAACCTGGGTACACATTGTCTCCATCATCTCTGAAGTCTACGATGGTGTCCCCTCATTGCCTGACTTGACACCTAAATTGTACTGCCTCCATCCCGAATTACTCGTCGCAGAAATGGATGTATTTAGATGTACTTTAGTTCTACATTCATCCATTTCTATCTATTTCTGTGACAAGTAATTCCGGACGGAGGTACTATGTATTCCCTCGTGTACAGGATCGGCAGAATTAATCACCAACAGCATTCTTCCTTCAGAGATTCTTAGACAAATCTTCGAAAGGACAGCCTGTAGTGTTTGTTTACCACTGTCTATGGTTAGCCTACCTGCTACCGCAACTTGCCTGCAAGGAATGTTTGTTAATCCAAGACGTATGAGCATTTGCACTGAAGAACTTACCAAAAAAAAATTGGTTACAGTTTCTTATATCACCAACTCTGTTTTGAATGACAATATTTATTAGTTAAGTGGCCATGTTAAAGTTTGTTAGCTGTGCCACCGATATAAATCTGCCGGAATGTTACATGTTAGGAAATTCTTCATATATAATTGGTCATCCACGCTTGCCACAGTGATAATTATATTTCTTGCAGAGAGGTGTTGGGGGTCCTCTGATGGATTTTGATGGAAATATCATCGGCATGAACTTCTATGACAAGAAAGAGACCCCTTCCCTTCCAGGTTTCATTGTGTTGAAGTGTTTGCAGCACTTCAATGATTTCAAGTATGTCTTTTTGTTTCTTATGTTTTGTTAAAAGGAAATATCAAGTAGGCTTGCATTTTCTAGCCCATAGTTAGAATCACAATAGTGATTGTCCAAATATGTTATGTGTAATATTAAAGTGACTAGGCTAGTTTTAGATTTCTAGTTTGAAGTTTAGTGTTTCGTATTTCTTAGTAATTTTCCTTGTGGAGATTCCATCGATGGTTCAAACATTACCAACAGTTGTGTGTTAACTTAACTATAGTTAGATTGAGCTACCAACAGAGCATATAGCAGCGATAGAACTTTGTTTCTTTATGACAAATGTTAATAGACATTGCTAACTGTATGACCTCCTTCACTGCTCTATGTTTTCAATGCTATAACTTTTGAGTTAAAGGAATTCCTTTACCCTCTAATGGTCAATCTGGGCGAGTTATCTGGAAAGATGATAGCACAGTTTAAACACCCTTCTTGTTATATACTACTCCCTCCGTCCCATAATGTAAGACGTTTTTTAGTGTCAAAAAACGTCTTACATTATGGGACGGAGGAAGTAACTTTGATTCAACAATGTCAATGTTCTCATTTTAGTGTGTGGTATGTTGAAAGCTCTTCTTTCTTCGCTAGTACTTCATTTTCCCACCTCATTACTCTAATTAAGCTACACCTTCATTGATAGTATATTGTAGGCAAGTTAGTAAGAAGTGTGGTCTATTATTGCTGCAGTTTATAGCATTGTTTATTAAAATAAACTATGTCATGACACAGGAAGGTAATACGACCGTTGCATGGACTACGAGTTAGAACTCTTCACGAAGATGAACAGCTTACTGCACTTGAAAAGATATATCATTGGTTCCCTGAGGTCCGTGGTGTGATCGTGGAGAAGGTATGCATTTTCTCTGCTGCACTTCCTTCTTGCATTGATCCACGAAATTGGGAGTTCCATATTTTTCTTATCGTACGAGTTGTGTTGCAGGTCGAAGCACCTTCAGCTGAACATTCTGAGATAAAGGTCGGGGACATCATCACTCATGTTAATGATGTACCTTTCTCCAGTGCTGCAGAGGTTTGTATCCTTGTAACGTTAAGTTTATTATTATGGGCATGAAGAAATTCTGAAGAAGGCATTTGGTTGGTGGGAAATGGGATGTGGGAATGGGAAAACAACTTCACTCCCTTGTTTGAGTACTTTGGTTCACAGGATATGAAAAGTATAGGTTGGGATTGGAAAAGATGCCATTTTTCCTAATGTTGTAATCCCAGAGGAGGGTCGGTATGTGATCTAGATCAAGAATCAACTTTCAACTTTCTCAACCCGTGGACGGCCCTTCTTCCTCGACAGTATACTAAATTACTTGCCTTGATGCCCGTGGGTCAATCCCCATCATGGCATGTGTCATCGTCACTGGTTGCCGGCACCCTTGGACTAGTCACCTGCTCAGCCATATCTGTCACCCAGGTGCTCGTCATCTTCCTTGTTGCTTGATAGCACCAACCAATCTCGCCTTCCGTCGCTGTGCACTCTCCCTAGCGGCACCCAATCACGTTCCCAAGGTCATTGCATATGGTTGAGTTGAGCCATGTCCAAGGCTCAAAGGCCACTTTAGAGGCCATGTCAAAGGTCCAAGGAGGCAATGACCAGTCCTACAAAAACCTAGAAAACAAGTATACCACAATGTCATAGATACAAGTCTTGGCAGTAAACTTATGGCTTCTCCGGTCAGCAGCACTGACCCTAGGATGTGTGAGACTCAGGGAGCAAAACCTAAGACACATGTGGCTAACTAGTGATGGACAAATAAACCTCATACTGCTCTTGGAGAATTAGGGTTTACAAAAGAAGTGTGATCCGCCTTCCCTCTACCCTTGGGCTCCTATTTGTAGGGAAGGTGTCTAAAGGGGTGTACTTTGGCCGTTTGCCTTCCTCCATGACTGCGGAGCACATGCTGCAGGATGTCGATCATATGCGGGGGTGTCAGTCCTGCAGCGGGACATTGGCCACGATGGCATGCCTCTGAAAGAAAAGGGGGAGGCGGTTAGGTCCCTTGTTAGTGAAGTGCGTGAATTCGGGGTAATGCTGGGACCCTTCCCCAGACACAAATATGAAGATACGTAGCATTAGAAAAGCAGATATGGCATCCCTGGTGGCATCATTAGTAGGTTCCATCTGGTTAACACCAGGAACCGTTGTTAATTTGCACAATGCTCTTTAACAACATATATGTTTTTTGCTTGTTAGCTGGGTGGCATACTGCTGGATACGTGCGCTCAGCACATGCTGGAGAGACAGAAATTGGACCCAACAAAAGACGGAAACCAGATGGAAGCAGTGATAAGCCTCAAGGTTTGGTGTAAATATTAGTGCATTAAGTGTTTGCTATGATTCCCACTGACGTTCTGATTGTAGCTTATTGTGTCCTACTTGTATATCCCATCCAGTTTGATGTGAAAACAGTGAGAGGTCGCAGATCTGAAGCCACAACCAGAACAATCAACGTCGGCAGGTTTAACCCTACTAGTGGATTCAACAGGTACACTAATTTGGTAGTGTAGGAACTAGTAAGAAACAGTGTAGTTCGTTAGTATCTGTGTGTTGATATATCGTTTGCTCGCGCAGGTGGCCACTTGGGAGACATTATCTTGTTCGGCGGGTTGAAGACGGAACCCTTTTCACCGAGAAGCGGCGTGGCTAACAGGGAATCAACTTCGTTTTGCCCCTTATGGGTAGAACTGATTTGTATATTATGCTAGTACTTATACTACTCCCTCTGTTCACTTTTGTAAGTCCTTTAGGACAGCTGAAATTGAACTGTTTTAGATGTTGTCTTAAATTTCTAAAAGGTCTTACAAAAGTGAACGGAAGGAGTAATATAATTAGGATTAGTGTTCGTCTGCTTGTTTGATAATACTTTAAGATATAGGAGTAGACAGAAGGAATTACTTTGAAATTCTAATTAAGATATAGGAGTAGTATAATCCAGTATTTATTTCTTCCAGGGAAATGTTTCTGGGAAAGCAAGTTAAGGGGATAGTGGTACTTGAGAAGCATGATTTATAGTTCCGATGGACAATGATTGATAGTGGTACTTGAGAAGCATGATCAGGTGGTACTAGTGGGTGTTAAGGAGATACTTGAGTACTATGCTTTTTTCTACCAGAACTCCTCGTTTATGTTTGTGTTTTGAAAGGATTCAAAATGCAAAATTCCATTCTCAAAAGAGAATATTTTTTTTGTTTGCTTTGCGCTTAGTTATCTATCAAGCTTTACTGGTGCTATGAAACTATTTGCGGCTAGGCAGCGAGTTTAAGTGTAACCATTCAAATGCAAGTACTTTCTTAACTAAGATGCAGGATTTATGAAAATGGATATATTACACCTTCACGAGCTGGTAAACCCTTTTACTCATTTGCCAATCTCCCTTTAGTTCTTCATATTTCTTAATTGCTCGAAGACGAGCAATACCTGAGCTTGGGGGAGTTGATGTTTCAATATTTTGACACTTCTACAAGGGTATTTTGATAGGGTTTGCGAAAGGTTTTTGCCGGTTCTTGCATTTTCTAACGCTGATCCTTCGAAAAAGAAGAAAACTTTGATGCTTCATTTGATCCAGATTATTTGAGGGGAACTACTAGTGCCATCATTAGAGATAAAAAAGAGAAGTTTATCGCCGCGAGTAATGTACAATTGGATATGGTACACTTTACATAATTGGCACTAGTAACATGCCGAAAACAAGTGCTTTCTCATTACATCTCATGACCCCATCTCAGTAATTTTCATACACGCATTAAAAAAATCAAACATAGAGGTAGGTAACATGCCGTTTATTTGTCAAATATGGATCAGAAAACCTAAACGTTCACATCTGGTTCCCTAAGAATGTCAAACTCCTCCTTACTAGCGCTACAAGATTGCTCAACTTGATTATTCATCAGAGCCTTGTGTATCTAGATACGTCAGTGGTCAAGGGGGCCTCTGAAACAAAGACGATGTCACGTCCATGAGACAAATTTACCAAGTAAAAATATTACAAAAGTGGAACAGCCTAACCAAGACAGAGAGATGATGTAGCCTTGCACATAGAATGCATCTAAAAAGTGGTAACAGGAACTTTTACACTAACACGAGTACAACTTAAAAAATGCAGACATCTAAATGTCACAGGGATCTACATGAAATTAAATAGACATCAACAACAACACCAAATTTAACAGATCGCAATGATGCCAGATTTAACAGAACGAAAAAGAAACTCGGCAGAAAATGAAACTAAGACAGTAGTGGATACTGCTTGAAACATCATCATCATCATCAAAGAGGAGAGAAAATAAGAAGATCCTCACCATATATGTAGCCAGGCCGACGACACTTTCGAACAAGGGGCATCATATCAGCATCACTTACGTCATCTGGATATAGCCACTTCGTCTTGGGTACCGGCCATCTAACACTGAAAGAATTGACTTCACAAAAAATATTGACATAAAAATAACAAGTTTGTGTCACAAAAAAGAACCTGTTTTCCTTGCTCATGTTTTGTTCGCTTGTGTCGATAACTTCAGCACTGATAGTTGCACAGAACTCAAAACCACTGCTTGGCCTTAGGACAGATACCTATTTTCAATGCAATGGCACAATATGAGGAATAATTAAGGCATAAATGTTGACGCACAACAAATGCAGAATACAACTTCTGCAACTAACCGTAAAATGCATTCCTTCACCATGTCGTAAAGCACTCTCTGCCTTGTCCAAAATCAGCTCATGAAACTGGTAGGATTAAATAAAATCCATATGAGCAGTAGATTTTGCAAGAATATGTATGTTGTGTACTAATAGACAACGAATAAAACTATCATACTCTCCAATACCGAAAAAGGTTTTATACCAAAAAAGACATACTCTCCAATACCGAAAAAGGTTTTATACCAAAAAAGACATACTCTCCAATAGGGATACACGGCTTCTCGATCCATATCAGATGTGGCAATATGCACTTCTCGTTAACAATACATCATATATTGTGCAAGATAAAGACATAGCTCTACTTAAATTAGAACATATAACCATGATGACTTGTACATTTATTCATTTTCAGAAAGAAGGAGCAGTAGGGGAGAATATACTGACATAATATAATTTAAGAATATAATATTTTTCAATTGATAATATGAACATCCAAAGGGTCCATAAGAACAAAACCACAACAAACTGAGCTCTAACACGAAACAAGAGGTTACATACATTTTCTTTTAGCAAACTAGACACTTAGCCCACTCAGTTCGCAATTTGAATTGCTATTACATATATTCCAAATATGACTTCAAATGTTTACCCTCTGTTTTGCATCCAGAGCATGCTAAGTTGCTAACATGCAACTTAACAAATATATTGCCATGTTGCGAGCCATTAGTTGTACATTTTGATGCAATTAACGTATAGCAGTGTGATTAAATTAAAATGCAAATTAAGAAACATAGTCATCATGCTTAAACTTAAGAAAGCTGAAGGAATCTCGACAAGTTTTGTAAATATACCATGAATAATTCAAAATCAAATCATATTGTTTAATTATTTTTTGAGCACTTTCGGCAATAAAACATGATTAGTATAAGAACTGAAATAAGGAGAAAATCCAAGTGCTCAACTAAAACTAAATAGATCTACCAACAGAAAGTACTTCTGAACAGATATATGCAATGGCACTGAGTATGCAACAAACTGCAGGTGTTAATTTGTCAAGTTCTGGTCTCCGGTCGCAATTAGAAAATAGAAACTAGCTTGCCTGACGAAAACAATTTAGGATTCGATTGTTTCCCAAATTACTGCAGAGTTCACATTGGAGAATTAATGTGTTCTTACCAATTATTATTCCCACAGAATGGAAAATGCAGAAGGTGATTGCTCAAAAGCACAGGCCAGTAAAATATGGCAGCTATGGAAATAATAAATTTCTGCCTGATCATTTTTTTATATAACAAATTCTAACTTTCTTGTAAGAATGGGGTTCTCTTAGGTGGGGATGAGAGTGTTAGGAATAAGCAACTTGTATTCCCATGAGGCCATAGGCCGATATATATATACATGTACAGGTGGAACATATGCAGGAAACCCCTTATACAACGGGATAAATACAAAGGGGTACATGACTTATATTATAACTCTAACACCCCCCCTCAAACTCATGGTGGAGGAACAACACTGAGTTTGGAGAGATAAAAACCATGTTGTGCTCTAGTCTGGGCCTTCGTCAGGAAATCCGCCAACTGTAACTCGGAAGGCACATACTGAAGAGCAATAACCTGATCCTGCACAGCAGCGCGCACATAGAAAGCATCAACACCAATATGCTTGGTGAGCTCATGCTTCACAGGATCGCGTGCAATGCTGATAGCACCTGTACTGTCAGATAAGAGCTGAGTCGGTGTAGTGACAGAAACACCAAAATCCTGAAGTAACCACTGCAACCAAGTCACCTCGGCCGTCAAAAGAGCCAGTGCTCGCAACTCAGCCTCGGCACTCGAACGGGAAACTGCAAGCTGTTTCTTCGTCTTCCAGGCAATGAGAGAACCACCAAGAAAAACACAGTAAGCAGAAAGTGAACGGCGATCCGAAGGATCACTAGCCCACGTAGCATCCGAACAGGCCTGAAGCTGTAAAGAACTGGAGCTAGGAAAGAAGAGACGGTGAGAGATCGTGCCTCGAAGATATCGGAGAACACGAAGGAGATGACTATAGTGAACCGATGTGGGAGCAGAGACAAACTGACTCAGAATATGAATCGGATAAGAGATGTCCGGACGAGTGACAGCTAGATAGACAAGACTGCCAACAAGATGACGATAATGCGTCGGGTCAGGGAGAGGATCACCATCAGTAGCACGGAGGTGAACATTCAGCTCCATAGGAGTCTCAACAATGCGCTCGTCAGTAAGAGCAGCACGAGCAAGAAGATCCTGGATATACTTTTCCTGGGATATAAAGAAGCCATCAGAGGTAGAAGAGACTTCAATCCCAAGGAAGTAGCGAAGAGGTCCAAGATCAGACATAAGAAACTGCTCACTAAGACGGGCCTTTACAAAGGCAATATACTCGGGGTCATCCCCCGTGATGATCATGTCATCAACATAGAGTAGAAGAAGAGTCCGACCACGAGAAGAAAGGTGAATAAACAATGTTGGATCATGAGCACTTACTGAAAAACCAGCAGCAGTGATCACAGAGGCAAAACGCTCAAACCAGGCACGGGGGGCTTGCTTAAGGCCATAGAAAGAGCGACGAAGACGACATACCATGCCATCAGGAACAGAATACCCAGGTGGTGGCTGCATGTACACCTCCTCACGCAGCTCACCATTAAGAAAGGCATTCTTAACGTCAAGCTGAGATATAGACCAGTGGCGTGCAGAGGCAACTGCAAGAAGTGTACGAACAATGGTCATATGGGCCACAGGAGCAAAAGTCTCGTCATAATCACGACCATGCTCCTGCTGAAAACCACGAGCCACAAGACGAGCTTTGTGACGCTCAAGAGAACCATCGGAGCGAGTCTTAACCTTGTAAACCCACTTACAAGTGATCGGATGAACTCCGGGAGGAAGAGAAACAAGATCCCAGGTACCAGTGCGTTCAAGAGCAGCAATCTCCTCTGCCATCGCAAACTGCCATTCAGGATGAACAACAGCCTGACGGTAAGAAGTCGGCTCAATAATAGCAGCACCAGCGGTGGGAAATCCAAAGCGATCAATAGGTGGACGAGGACGAAAACGCAAGCCATAAGTAGGCTGAGAGGAAGATGACGACTCATCCACAGAGGCATCAACAGGTCGTGGACGACGAGTGTAATGCTGAGGAAAGGATGGAATAATAGAAGGAGGAATCGCCAAGGTAGAATCGGGGGGTGGCGACGAAGAAGTCACCGGAGATGAAGGTGTGGAATCCGGTGACATGTGAGGAGAGGAGACCGGGGAGGAAGTCACCGGAGATGAAGGTGGAGAACCCTGTGACATGCTAGGCGAGGAGACCGGGGAGGATGGTGGCTGTAAATCAACTAGAGGTGAAGAAGGAGAGGAAATGGAACGGAGAGGTACAGGCTCGACATGTGTGATAGGTGAGTCAGGAAAAGTGAGGAAAGAGATATCCTGCACTGAAAAAGTCGAGGAAGATGGGCGTGGGTAGAAGGGACGAGACTCATCAAAAGTCACGTCTCGAGAGATACGCATCCGACGACCGATAGGATCCCAACAACGATAGCCCTTATGCTCATCACTGTAGCCTAAGAAGACACACTCAACAGACTGAGCGGTCAGTTTGGTGCGTTCGCGGGGGGCAAGAAGAACATAGCAAACACAACCAAAGGAGCGAAGCATCGAATAATCGGGAGAACGATCCAAAAGTCACTCGAAAGGAACACCACCCTGGAGAGCAGCGGAAGGCTGTATATTGATAAGATAGGTGGATGTGGAGACGGCCTCAGCCCACAAATGAGGCGGGAGAGAGGCAGCAATCATCAATGCACGAGCCGTCTCAAGAAGATGTCGATGCTTTCGCTCAGCCACACCATTCTGAGCATGAGCACCAGGACCACGTAAGCGAGTCTCCTCAGCACGAATCTCAGAAAGAGCCTCCATGAGAGAAATACGGCCACGAGCAAACAACTGAGCACGCCGGGGCTCAAACTCCTTACGAAGCCTAGACAGGAACTCGTAGACGCGATGAAACTCCAAGTTGGCCTGGACAGCCTGACAACAGGGGCAAGTACGACAACCAGCAGTGCGGAGAGAATCAAGCTGGCGCCAGATAGCAAAACTCTGTGCATAGAAGTCATCAACAGTAGAGTCACCCTGCTGAAGAGCATGCTCCTGACGAACCACAGAAAGGTACAGGGCATCACCAGAGGGCTCATAGCGCTGACGAAGACGGGTCCACATCTCAAAGACAGTAGGGAGACCCAGAAACTCAGAAGCAAATTGGGGCAGAACACTAGAAGTGAGAACAGCTGCAGCTTTAGCATCATCATCAAGCCACTGGGTGTAGACAGACAGAGCACCATGATACGTCTGAAGAGCCTCCTCATAAGCCAAAAACATCTAATCATAAGCACGATCAGCAACCTCATGAGCAAGCTTAGCCGCATCCTTGGCGGCCTGATTAGCATCCGCAGGAAGAACCGGTGGAGTCGGCTGAACAGGAGCCACCGGAGGAACCGGACGTGGCGGACAGCAGACCTCGCCAGAAAGAACACCCGAGAGACGGATGCCACGCATGTCAATGCGCATGAAGACAGTGAACTCGGTATAGTTAGTACCATCGAAGATCACCTGACAGCGAGGAACAGAAACGTAGCCCGATGACAGAGACATCTTTTTTTTAGATCAAATCAGCAGAGGGATCACGCTGGAACGAGGGCTGCTGGGCCTCTGGAACGAGGCCTGCCTGGAGTCGAGCGCCCCCTGCTGCTCGATCGCGGGAGAGGGCAGAGATCGAGCGCACCTCTTCTGCTGCTTCGATCGGGAGGGAGAGGCAGGAGATCGAGCGCGAGAAGCGGCCCCCTGCTGCTGCTTCGATCGGGATCGCGGGAGGGGCAGGAGATCGAGCGCCAGAGGCAGAGGAGACCGAGCGGAGCCCTTGTTGCTGCTTCGATCGAGCGCCAGAGGTAGAGGAGATCGAGCGAGGCCCCTGCTGCTGCTTCGATCGGGAGGGAGAGAGAGATCGATCGCACGAGTTGCGGCGTGCAAAAGTTAACCTAGCTCTAATACCATGTTAGGAATAAGCAACTTGTATTCCCATGAGGCCATAGGCCGATATATATATAAATGTACAGGTGGAACATATACAGGAAACCCCTTATACAACGGGATAAATACAAAGGGGTACATGACTTATATTATAACTCTATCAGAGAGAACAGGGTGTCACCCTATTGGCTAGGATAGCATGGAGCTATCTGGCCCACCCGGGCCCGAGTCACGGAGTGGCCTGTGGTGCTTAGAGTTTCTTCTATAAAAATATGCCTCCAAGGGCTAGTCCTGGATGGTGTCGGTTTTTTTAGGTGGGCTGAGTCTCAGGCGGTATGGAAGGTCCTGGCTTGCCTACTACGTTGTCTCCGGAGCTGGATTGATTTCATCTTCTCCTCCTCCTACTACCTATGCTGATATTCAACCTTCCATGGATGCCAATGGTGCTTCCCAAGCTGTTGTTCCTACTCCATTGGCTTGTGCCAAATCAGGTGACATTTAAGTTGAAGCTTTGCTCGCAGCCAGGGAACCAACCGAAGTAACCCATATTGAGAGCAGGGCCGGCCCTAGGCCACGGCGAGGAGTGCGACGGCCTAGGGCCCAGCCTCGGCAGGGGCCCATACGATGTGCACCTATCAATATATATTCAGTTCTAAAAAAAGTATTTCTTGAGAAATATACTCGGCCTGGCCCATTAATATTTATTAATTAAAAAGGAAACAAGGCATGCACGAACATCAATTCCTCATTGAATCACGCCCTAGTTCGTCTCCCCTTCTTCATCTTTTCCAAAAATTGATTGCCCCGAATTCCTAAGAGGCCAGGCCCCAATTCCCGAAGGTAATCAATCAATTTCTTTGGTTCCTTGAGTTCTATAAACAGCCCCAACCAACCCGCCGGATGGAGGCTAGCTGGCAACACACTCTGGTCCCCCTGGTAGGAACGCGAGAGCAGCAACCTGCAGCATGGCCGTCCATCGTGAGAGCCGTAGTCAGGGTCAAGGGCAGGCAGTGGAGATGCGAAGTCCAGGCACTGTTCAAGCTAAGCAACCAACCCATTGCTCATTCATACATGAGTATAATTTTTGGATCCCTATTCTTTGATCCTTGTCTATTTATTTCTGTTATATGATGAGTTGATGTAATAAGCAAGAGCCATTGCTGATGTTTGACTTACTTAATTCCCTTTTTTTGGGTACAAATAGCGGTCAGGTAATTCTCCAGGTTGTGGCATTGCAAGAATTTTGATTATTGGATAGATGGAGGATGGAATTTTTTCTAATTTACTCCAAAACCAGGATTTAAGAAATCAGGTTCTCTCCTTTTTTTCTTGTAACAGTGTTGCCAAAAAAGCAATTTTCTGGTTGTGAGAAAAGGAAAAGGAGCTAACATCTAAATCAATTAACTGAATCTCAAAACGGTGCTACATCCTTTACTGAAAGATTTTTTTTTGTCTATTATAGGGGCCCATTAGACGAAGCTCGCGCAAGGGCCTCTAAGATGTCAGGGCCGGCCCTGATTGAGAGACTCTACCAGGACAGGTCACCAACCAAACACTTTCTATCTCAGGCAGTGCAGGCAAAAAAACATTCATTTTTCAGGCCCACTGAAGGCATCACTTTCCAGACATCGTGTCCAGGGCACCAACCAAACTAACCTATAGTGTCAGACTCACAGGAAACCAAACCAAATAAATGGAAGTTTGATTTCACAGCACAGTTTAGAAACAAAGAAAAAATAGAAATAGCACAAAAGAAGAACAGAACCTCTTGTGCATTGGACAGCACAAAGTCATCAAGCTTGGTAATTACATCGCCAGCTTTGCTTCCAGAATCTGCTGCTGGGGATCCATCCACAACCTATGAAGCAAACAAGGATCTGTCAAAAAAACAATCAAGCAAATCACGGCAATTAAGTGATCATCACAAAGTAAATATCCAAATTTATGTTCACATCCAATCTCGAAAGATTAGTTTTGTCAAAATAGCTGCTAATGTCCCTTTTCCTTGTTCTCACTCTCACTCAAGAAAATTGATACTCCCTCCGTCCCATAATATAACCTTATTACATCCAATTTACTGCAAATTGGATAAAACAAAGGTCTTACATAATGGGACGGAGGGAGTATAATATACCATAACGTACAGAAAAGCATAGAATCTAGCCAGGATACCTGATTGCTGTTGTTCAAATAATGAAATGAAGTTGAAAACAAACCTCACAGATGATTACCACTGTGCAAGGGAATTTACACCATTCCATTTAAAGCAACAGAAAAATTATGTCTGCTCCTCGAACACCTCTCTAAACTTCACGATTCAGGCACCCAGCCTGAACCGAACTACCTCGTCAACAAAATATGGATGGTCTCCTATTCATGATGTGGGCACGCCGGGTAATGCTGTTACTCCGGCTTGGTATGATATTTTCAAAGGCTTAAGACTTCTTTGACACAATCACCATGGTCAATCTTGGCGATGGTGCCATCGCCTACTTTTGGGCTGACCTTTGGCTTCCGAACACCACTACCACTTTGGCTCAACAATTCCAGGCTCTTTTCTCCCACTTCAATAGGCAGGCAGCCTTTGTTGCCTGGGTTCTTGCTTCTCCGGAGCTAAACCTCAATCTTGCTCCAAGATTATCTCATGAGGCTGAATGCGAACTAGCTAACTTGCACGCTATTATGACTTTGTTACCAATGTTCATTTTGATAATTTTCTTTGATTGGCTTTGTTGTTTATGTATGGGGAAAAATCATACTTGATGGAGAGGAAATTATGTTTTCTTGGTAATGAAATGGGGAGTACATATTTCTTAAGATGTTCATTTCAACTTCTTACGCCTTAAACATGTTATTTATTTTGTAATTGATGCCACTTGCATTGCACGTGCACTATTACTAGTACACATATAAACAGCACAGCAACACAATGAAAGAAAATACTAAACATGAGGTGGATAGTCACCTTCTGTACGTAAATGCCATGTGCATGGGGGAAGCTTTCATGTACTTCTTCACGGACATGCAGTTTTTCAGCTTGAAGTGATCCAATCCTCAGACCATGCCATGGCTGCAGAACTCTCCTACACATATCACAACATTGATCAGTCAGTATATTTACTAACAATAGAACAGCTAGCAATATAGATGACATAAAACTACATAGAACTAAATACGTGAGACAAGTAACATCAGCTACACAGAACCCAGGATAGCGAAAGCAAGTTTGGTAACACCCGGGGAACAGTGACCAGCATATTAAGGGGACTGGAACTGCTTCTCGCAGCTAGTGGCTACGACAAATAGCTGGTTTCTGGTAGCTCAGATGAACAGGATCAGGATGTGACCCTCCTATCAGCGGTTAATACTCGAACGAGCCAACCGTGCAGCCATCGTGGCTGCCACTGATCAACTGGGTAATGGCAGCATAATTATAGAATCTCCCAAGTATCCATCCAATAAACTTATCAATTTAAGAACCGTTAAATGTTAGCTACGACCTACGATATCCTAATTTCAATCTCAAGTCCTGACCTAATATCTTCACAATAAAGAAATGACAAGAGAGTGGTCAAAAATTGTTTAGTATCTTGGCAACATGCGACTGAACTAAGTATATCCCAAGTAAATACAAGTAAGAACTTTAAAACATACCCAAATTCATTGAAGTGCTTTAAGCATTTCTGGAGGATAGTGATTGGTAAGAAAGGAGCTCCATCCTTATAATAAAAGCTCATGCCTATGAATTTTCCATCAGCACCAATAATGGGGCCCCCAATTCCAGCCTAGCACAGAATACAATGGCTGTGAACATGCTTTGTTTAGAATAATATATTTCATATTTAGGTACGCTATATAATATTGTTCAATATGAACAATTTCGAAGATATTACGTATGAATATCTTACTAATGCGAACAAAAAAATCCTGCTCTAGTCATATTACCAGTTTCTATTTATTAATCTTTCTATGGAGCGATAAAAGATTAGGACAAATACCTTTGTGGTCTTACAAGTAGATGCCATGAGTTGCTGGCAATCGAATTTGCAAGTTTTGTACAGCAGTGTCCCACCCGTAGCCATTAGTTCTCCAGATTCAAAAACTCGTCCAACAGCTACCAGTTTACTTTGGGAGAATTTGACATTAGCTGGCACCTCACTATGAAAGCATGCTGCACGAAGTTCTGGAAAAGCCTTGGTGTTCACAACAGCAATATTATAATAAAAATCATATTTCCACAGTTTTCCTACAACAAGCTTGCCATTGGGCAGGCGCACCTTAATCTGCATGCAAGTACAAACTGTATCATCTTCATCTCATGGGCAAATAATCATAACAAAGCAATAGGATGGAAAATTGACTAGTAGCACTAACCTCCAGTTTATCAATTATCTTACTTTCATCTTCAGAGGATCTGATCAAGCTAGCAGATGTTAGAATGCTCATGCTGGATGTTGTGTGCTGTATGATTGTGCCTGTACATGTAAACTGTCTAGTTTTACCTACACAGGATCAAAGTTTTAGTTACTCATTAAGTCATTAACCTAAAAAACTTGGAATCCCTATAACAAAACGATTGCATTGTTACCCTTAAAAGCAGCAAGTGAAACAATGGACTGACATAGGCTCAAAGCAAGCAACTTAATGCTGGTTTGCTCTTCACTGTAGCCATCTAAATTTCCAAAGCAGAGCTCAAATGTATTCACCAAGCTCATGCCCCCTAATCGAAGAAACATAACATACCATGAGGGCTAGAATAAATATCTTGAAACACATGAAAATAATGGGAGGAGAGAATCAGAAAGATGTAAAATAATAACTTGCCAGCAATCTTAGATGGCATAGGATAACCACAGGGAAGTAGGCTCTTGCGTAATATGCGTGAAAGGTCTGGTGCAATAGATGAAAATGTGTGTCAATTAGCATTCGAAGCCAATATGCAAGATATAACTGGCACATGCCAAAACAAAAGGAATAGCTTTTGGTCGGACAAGTTTCAACCAAACAAACAAAAAAATCACATGAGTAACATGTTTCTGTCGAACAAGACTTTTAACATTGAACGAACCTAGGAAGCAATGTTTCATTTCACTAGTACTTTTTTTATGTTGCATATGTTTAAACATGATGTTTTCGGTTTAACGATGGAAATAATTTCAGGGATGTCTGGTCCAGTACTAGGATTGAATGCTCCCAATCCCTGGGTGTCCTCAAAATAAACTAACCATCCCTCGGAGGCGGAGAATCTGCAGGTAATGAACAATTAATAGCATTAATAACGTATTTTAGCTTGTACCATTATAATTCACAATTCAACAGAGACCAGACATGGTTGAACTTGGTTCACCTTCTCGGTTGGAGTTGGACTGTAAAGAAGCCTTTCTCTTCTTACTGGTGCTTGCTCCTCCTCCTGTGCGTGTACATTGATTCTTTCTAGGCATCTCCTGGACCTATAATGGAAGAATGCGCTAATTATTGACATGGTTATAACTAAAAGCTCAAGTGAAAGTTGAACTATATCTAATGAAGATCCTGACAGCACGGTATGCTTTCAGGTTCAGGGCAAAAAATCCATGCAAATATAGGATGTTTTATGGTGTGAATCGGCAGAATATCGACGTTTAGGTTTCTCGTCGCGAAATCTCAGGTCATGCTGGGAGAAACTCAGTAAAGCAAAGGTACTCTCCACCGGAAGTGTGACCCGCCCGCATCGGGCGATGCATGCAAGAAGACGAAGAGAGGATGAGGCAGTGAACCAGTTTCTGCAAGAGACTCGCCAGAGACTTGATAGGAGGGAAGAGGCGCGGCGAAAGGGTGGGATGGGGGAGCTGCGCCCCTCGCCGGGTACTGCTGTCCGCCGCCGATAGAGAGGGGATTGGGGACGGGGCGTGTCGCCGGGGAGTTTTTGTTTTTTTGAGAGCTGCTAATTTTATTTTATTTTTGAGAGAGAGAGAGAGCTGCGTGGCGCCGGGGAGTGGGCTATAGGCTACGAAGAGGACGGCAATCCTTTTTCGGACAACAAATTTTAGCAGATCCAGGCCCCGGCCCGGAAAATTCCAGCTGATAATGCGGGTTTTGCCTGTTTGACGGCCCGAACAAGCACCGCTTATTGGGCTGGCCAGTAAAAGAATATGGGAGCGGCGTCAATTCTCTACTGACCGCGAGATCACCAAAGCAACTGGTTGATGGGCGCTCTTTTCGAGAGTCTTCCAATGATCATTTGGGGGTGGGTTGAGAGTCCGTCACGTGTCGTGCTCGGGCAGCTCTTTCCGGATTTTATTATTTATTTATTTTTCGTACATGTTTCTGGCTTTTTAGATTGTTTTTTCAGTTTTTTCTTTGATTTTTTGGTTTTTCACCGTTCTTTTTTTCTTCAGAAAATGTGTTTTTTTTACTTTCGTGAGAGGCTTGCTCGTGCCTCTCGAAAATGAAAAAATAATGCGGTTTCTTTTTTTTATGGGAGGTACGATTTTGCTTTCGCGAGAGGCGCGGCCGTGCCTTTCGGAAACGAAAAAAACATGTTTTTTCTTTTTCTTTATTCGTGAGAGGCCTGATTTTGCTTCTGCGAGAGGCACAACTGTGCCTCCCCGAAACAAAAACAAACACGATTTCTCTTTTTTTTTGCGAGATGCACGGTTTTACTTCCACCAGAAGCACGATATGCCTCTCGAAAACGAAAAAAATACATGATTTCTCATTTTCTTTTCGCAAGAGGCATGGTTTTATTTTCGCGAGAGGCACATATTTGCTTTCATCAAAGACACGGTGGTGCATATTGGAAACAACTTTTGAAAAGGGGGAAAACGTGCTCCTAGTTTGGATTATTCGTCCTTTTTTTGTAAAAAAAAATCGTCAAAACCTATCTACATGAGATCTAATTTTGAAAATCTCGACAAGAGGAATCCAATGGTGAAAACGGTTCGAGATTTGGACGCACGATTTAAGAAATAAAACGTTTTGAATAAATAGATCTACGAAAAAAAAAAGAAAACTCACAGGTTACTACAAGTGATGCACATGCAGCACACATGATTGATTTTTAAAAGGAGTACTCCTCAATTAGGGACTTCGTAAGGTCACACGTTAGTAATACACAACGGGCTATGGAAAGGATGGCATCAAGTGCTCACAAGATCGTATGGAATTACGTCTTTGTCTAAAAAATATAGAATTACATCTTTTAACTGCGTTGGCATTTTTTCGAAGATGAGAGGATGATGCAGTATCATAGAGATAGTATTTCTCTCAGTTAAGAATCTATGTTTTCAATCCAGTAAAAGAATCAAATAACACCTCATTAGCAGCACCTACAAAAAAAAATAAAAAATACTTGCACCCAACACGAATAAGGAGTTGTCAATCCATCGACGATTACTTGTAAGGATCAAATCTTGCAGTGATAGATAGATTGAAAAAAGGAGATAAAATTGTAATATATTTTTGGATTTTTATATATGATAAAAGTAGACCCGGGTGCATAGTTTTTACTAGTGGTTTATCTGTTGAAAATAGCATACGGTGGGTAAACAAATTAATGTTGAACAATTGATAGAAAAATGAATAATCATCACGATATCCAAGGCAATGATCACACATATAGGTGTCACGTTCGAGACAAGTAGACCGACTCCTGATTGTATCTACTATTATTACTCCACACATCGACCACTATTCAGCATGCAATTATAGTATTAAGTTCATAAAAAATGGAGTAACGCCTGATGTAGATAAAGTAAACTCACACATGAATAAACTCCATCCTTTTATCCTTAATGGGAACAATACAAATATGTGTCTTGTCCCCTTCTGTCACTGGGATATAGATCACTACAAGATTGAACTCATTACAAAGCACCTCTCTCATTGCAAGAAAAATCAATCTAGTTGGCCAAACCAAATCAATATATCAGAGAGATATACAAAGCTATCATAATCATGCATAACAGAGTTCATAGTAGACTCATAAATAATCTGATCATAAACTCACAAATCGTCGGATCCCAACAAACACACCACAAAAAGTGATTACATCGAATAGATCTCCAAGAACATCACGGAGAATATTGTATTGAAGATCAAAGAGAGAGAGAAAATGCAATCTAGCTACTACCTACGGACCCGTAGGTCTATGGTAAACTACTCACACATCAACGGAAGGGCAGCAAGGTTGATGTAGAGCCCACCCTCTGTGGTTGATTCCCCCTCCGACAAAGTGGCAGAAAAGGTCTCCAGATGGGATCCTCGAGAACAGAAACTTACGGTGGCGAAAATAGTATTTCAGGTGGCTCTCTGTTGGTTTGGGAATATTTAGGAATTTATAGAAGCAGAATTAGGTCAGACGGACGCTCATGAGTCCCACAAGCCACCAGGACGCGCCCACCCCTGGGCCTGCCCAGGTGCCTGATACGTCTCCAACGTATCTATAATTTTTGATTGTTCCATGCTATTATATTATCCTTCTAGGATGTCTTATGGGCTTTATTATACACTTTTATATGATTTTTGGTACTAACCTATTAACCCAGAGCCCAGTGCCAGTTTTTGTTTTCTCCTATTTTAGGGTTTTACAGAAAAGGAAAGGAGTCCAATTGACGAGCCAATTTTTTATGATTTTTCTGGACCAAAAGAAGCCCCCGAAGCAAAAGTGATGGGCCAGGGGAGCCACGGGCTGCCCTCGAGGGTGGGGGCGCGCCCCCCTATCTCGAGGACAACCCAGCAGCCCCCCCTGACGTGTGCCATACGCCAAAAAATCTTATAAATACTGAAACCTTCGGAAATTAACCTAGATCGGGAGTTCCGCCGCCAAAAGCCTCTGTAACCACCAAAAACCAATCTACACCCGTTCTGGCACCCTGCCGGAGGGGGGAATCCCTCTCCGGTGGCTATCTTCATCATCCCGGCGCTCTCCATGACGAGGAGGGAGTAGTCCACCCTCGGGGCTGAGGGTATGTACCATTAGCTATGTGTTTGATCTCTCTCTCTCTCTCTCTCTCTCTCTCTCTCTCGTGTTCTTGAGATGGCACAATCTTGATGTATCGCGAGCTTTGCTATTCTAGTTGGATCTTATGATGCTTCTCCCCCTCTACTCTCTTGGTATGGATTGAGTTTTCCCTTTGAAGTTATCTTATCGGATTGAGTCTTTAAGGATTTGAGAACACTTGATGTATCTCTTGCACGTGCTTATCTGTGGTGACAATGGGATATCATGTGATCTACTTGATGTATGTTTTGGAGATCAACTTGCGTGTTCCGTGACCTTGGGAACCTATGCATAGGGGTTGGCACACGTTTTCGTCTTGACTCTCCGGTAGAAACTTTGGGGCACTCTTTGAAGTTCTATGTGTTGGTTGAATAGATGTTTCTGAGATTGTGTGATGCATATCGTATAATCATGCCCACGGATACTTGAGGTGACAATGGAGTATCTAGGTGACATTAGGGTTTTGATTGATTTGTGTCTTAAGGTGTTATTCTAGTATGAACTCTATGATAGATTGAACGTTACTACAAACTCTTGAATAGATCGATTAGAAAGAATAGCTTTGAGGTGGTTCCGTACCCTACCATAATCTCTTCGTTTGTTCTCCGCTATTAGTTACTTTGGAGTGACTCTTTGTTGCATGTTGAGGGCTAGTAATATGATCCAATTATGTTATCCTTGTTGAGAACTTGCACTAGTGAAAGTATGAACCCTAGGCCTTGCCTACTATCATTGCAATACCGTTTATGCTCACGTTTACCACTTGCTACCTTGCTGTTTTTATATTTTCCTTTTACAAAAACCTATATCTGCCATCCATATTGCACTTGTATCACCATCTCTTCGCCGAACTAGTGCACCTATACAATTTACCATTGTATTGGGTGTGTTGGGGACACAAGAGACTCTTTGTTATTTGGTTGCAGGGTTGCTTGAGAGAGACCATCTTCATCCTACGCCTCCCACGGATTGATAAACCTTAGGTCATCCACTTGAGGGAAATTTGCTACTGTCCTACAAACATCTGCACTTGAAGGCTGAAAGGATCGATATGGTTGATGATGGCTTCTTGCCCCTCGTTGGTTACCCCAAGTGGAAGGTTTGAGATGCAGTGTAGCGGAAGTTTTCCCTTGGCAATACCAAGGATCGATTTCCCTGAGACTCCCAGTTTCAACAAGAAGGTGTCAACTGCTAACGGTGCCAGATATTTAGCAATCAACGTGGACCTGCACACAGATACAAATAACTTTGCTCCCAACGAGTACAGAGAGGTTGTCAATCCCTCCGGCCTTGTAGTTTACAAAGGATCAAACGCAAGTGATAATAGTGATAGGTATAATTGCAATAGTAAGTAAAAAGCGGAAAGTAAATAGTGGACGTGATCAATGATGGTAATATGGACCGGAGTCCCATGATGTTCACTAGTGATGTCTCTCTCCCAAAAGACGATAAAACTGCTATGTGAGGTAAACGAATTACAGCTGGGCAATTGACAGGACCATGTGCGCAAACCAATGCTGACTAAGTTGCAAGAAAGGTAGAGGTTCAAAGCATGAGCGGTACGCCAAAGTAAGTAGACCGAAATCCATCTGCATCTACTACTAATCATCCATCTTGAGATATCTATCCAGAACATCTCGCTGGTATTAAGTTGCGAGTCCCACCCATAGTGTAAACTCAAAGCAACAGACAACTGCATTAAAAGAACTTTGCGTAAAGTAAACAATCCTTGCACCCGCGGGCACAAGCACCGTTGTTTTCCCCCTTGTGGCAACAGCACATCCCCTAGACTCATGTTTCTGTCACTCAAGCTAGTCATCGAGGGGCATGAACCCACAATCAAGCATAACGTTCCCTCTTGGAGTCACTACCTACTACTTGGCCAAAGCAATAAATAACAACGGAGAACATGCAAGAATTACTTACGAACATAAATATAAAAGAGGTAGATCAAATATATTACTCAAACACAATCTGAACATAATCTCACAATCCATCGGATCCCAGCAAACTCATCATAGCAACATCATAAGGATTACATATGTGCCTCGATCATGTAGGGCAGCTCACGAGGACTAATTAGTGAAGCACAAGAACGGGAGGAGAACATCACATAGCTACTGGTCATGGACTCATGGTCCAAGGGAGACTACTCACAACTCATCCGGGAGGCGTCCATGGTGGTGGAGAAGCTCCCGGTGGTGATCCTCCGCTCCGGCAGGGTGCCGGGAAGAGTTCTCCTGGTGCTTCCGATCTTGGAAGCGGCGGCGGCGGCGGAACCGAGATGAGATCGCGAAAAAGAGTTCCCGTCTCGAGGGTTTCGGGAGACGGTATAAATATATGCCAAAGGGGGGCATCAGCGGAGCCTCGGGGGGCCCAGGCGCCCCCCCCCCCCGGCGCGGCCCAGGGGGGGGCGCGCCACCAGGGCGCCTGGGGCCCTGGTAGCCCCCCTCCGGCTGTGCTTCGGGTGCCTGGTAGCTTCTGGAACGCTGATTTTTTATATAATTTTTCCGGAATTTTTCTGGTAGTTCTCGTAATGGGAAAACCTGAAATACAAAAACAGCCGAAAACAGAAACTGGCACTGGGGTGCACTGAGTTAATAGGTTAGTCCAAATATGATCAAAAGTGTATGGAAGTGTATAAATATCATAGCAATATCACCCAAAAGAGGCATGGAGCAAGCAGAAATTATAGATACGTTTTGGACGTATCAACATCCCCAAGCTTAATTCCTGCTCGTCCTCGAGTAGGTAAATGATAACAAGAATAATTTCTGTGGTGACATGCTATTAACCATATAGGACTTTTTCATAGTCACATGACAAAAGCTTACTGAGACAATGAATCTGTAGTAATTAAGTTGCCTCATGAGAAAATCACAAAGAACTGAAAGTTTTACAATATGATACTGAAACATCAAATAGATTTGTAATGAACATGGTGTGCAAATATGATAAAGTGATATCTCGCTTGCCCCCTTTAGTGAAGCAAAACGTAAATGCAGGGGCACCTCCAAGGTTTAAGTGATGACTAGATACAATGATTTCAGAATAAACAATATCACAATCATGCAAAAGACAATGCTACTTTGGGACAATGCACATTACACTCAGAATGACAATCATGCTCTCAGTAGTTGGTGCTTTAAAAGAAGGTGGAGACTCTCAAACCGTGGCTTTTGTTGGCAAGGTTGAAAACCCGTAGTCGGAAACAAAGACAAAACATGTACCAGAGCTCTTGATTTAAAAAACAGAGGTAATAATTTTTTTTAGATCATGCATGTTTCGTCAACGAATGCTAGCAGACAACTCAATCACTTCTTGAGATGGACAAGTTTCGAGGAACGGCTCCCGAATGAGGACGATCACATCCTCTTAATCTCCTTTTGTTTATCACTGCCAAAGTTTTCTGATTTCTCATGAACAAAGCGTGAAGGAGGGTTTGTTTGTTATATTATCTTTTTGAGCCGGGCGCACTCAATGCCAGTTCCTTCTCGTATTATGGGTTTGCACATTATACATGCAATCCCGGGGTGAAGCTTGTTCAACTTAAAAAGATCATGAATTAACTACTACTTCCTCATGAACTTACAACAGAGGCACAGAATAGGAATGCTTTTCTTTGAATAATTTCGAGATGGTACATGCAAGTCTCCGCTAGGAATGGCAGGTAAATACCATGTAGGAAGGTATGGTGGACTCATATGGCATAACTGGTATAAAGGAATTTGGATGCACAAGCAGTCAGTCCGCTTAGTACAGGTGGAGGTTAGCAAAAGACTGGGAGCGACCAACTAAGAGAGCAATGACGGTCATAATCATGCAGAGCGACAAAGCAACATTGAATCAGGCATGGAAGTTATATCGCTACTCAGAAACAAAAGATCATCAAGGCTTGACAGACTTTCTTTACAGTCTTAAATATGCGTGAGCATACGCCAAGTCAATCAAAATAAATTATTGAAGGAAGATATTACTAAACCATACCACATCATAGGCAAACAAATCATGTTGGTACTCCAATAACACATTGGGAACCCCCAGCTATTTGAGACTAACCATAAGAAAACATGAACTACTAAGCGCCATTATGCACGTAGCATCTTTATCATAGACATATCAACCCATGCAACGGAAGCAAACTCTCTTAATAAGATAATCATGATAAATAAAGAGAGTTCAAGCAACCAACTAAACAAAAGCTCTTTAGAAAGATAAGCATGAAAGTTAAGAGCTAAGCACGATAGTAGCTATTAAAAGACAAAGAACACACACAACAAAGATAGACATGAAAATTCTATGTTATGTTCTAGGTAGAAGTGGAGCGTGTTTCTCTCCCACATAAAGAAAGCTGAGTTCCGACTCGTTATGAAAAGCTAAGGAAAACTAAAAAGGAAAACTAAAAGCAAGACGCTCCAAGCATAGCACATAACACATGAAGTGATTAAAATATAGTGGAACGAAAGACGAACTGATAATGTTGATGGAGAAGGGGATGCACGGGGGCATCCCCAAGCTTAGACGCTTGAGTCTCCTTGAATATTTCTTGGGGGTGCATGGGGGCATCCCCAAGCTTGAGCGTTTGACACTCCTGAATCTTTTTATCATCTTCCCTCGCACACTTGAAAACTCCCTTCATACATAACTCATCATAATCTGATTAGCGAGGTTAGTACCCATAATAAAATAATTGTTCCTTGCTGGAAATAAGGATATTCTTGAAGATCTACTGTTTCTCAAGATTGCCAAAAGGTTTTTGCAAAGAAAAAGCAAGCTCTAGGTTTGCAAAATGAAGGAAAGGCAAAACAGGACAGAATCCGTGAAAAACAAAACAACAGGTAGTAAATGATTTTTTAGGGGTACTTCTGCAACTCTAATAAAAAACTCAAAACAGACGCACGAAAGACAATTATATAGAGCACGCTGTCGAAAAAATTCAGACCAAAAAGATGATCTGGTGATTTTATACGAATTTTTCTATCCAAGGACAGAATCTGTTTCCTGGACAGCACGTCACAACTTTTGAACTTTCTTGCAATCACAGGCTACACTTGGCACAAAATTGAAAAGCAAAGATACAATGATGATGCTACTGTAGTAAACAACATCAAGACACAACAAAAGCAAAATAAAATTTATTCATTGGGCTGCCTCCCAAAAGCGCTTCCTTTTATGCCTTTAAGCTAGGCATAATGCATAGAGGAATCAATAACCATCATAATAATCGGAGTTATAAATTGCTTCAAATGGTTCCTCAACAAGTTCACTCTTGTTCCTTCTAGGAAAGGGATACACACCTTTTTCCTTTCCGCGTAAGCGGATTTGTCCCTTACCTATATCGATGAAGCCTTTTACCGCTCGGAGGAAGTCCCTTCCAAGCACTATATTTCCTTGGTTTGGCTCCATGATAAAGAAATCAATCATTGCAATCCCTTTAAGGAATTTAACTGGCACGTCTTTTATTCTTCCCTGGATTTCAGAAATATCTCCATTAGTGTGTTCATGATAAGACGATAATCTATCCATGTCAAATTTTAAAGAATCATGAACAATTTTTGGCATAGTAGAAACCATAGATCCAATATCACAATAAGCAAGGAAGTCTTGATTAGAGATGCTAATCCTAACAAAAGGCTCCCAATCATTGTCTATTTCCAAAATATCTCTTTTATTGGGTTTGGGTTTCTCTACCTTCATTAAGTCTAGAGCATCCATTCTCTTCTCAATAGTAGCAAGTCTATCTATGACAGTATCAAAATTATGATCATAAACAAAGTAACTAGATAGACCATGTATAATTTCAAGAGCTCTAGCTTCATCACACTCTAGGAAATCTCCCTCAGCTATAATATAAAGAGAGTGTTTACACCATTTAAAAAGACCATGGTAAAAATTTCTAAGCACAATTTTTATAGGTATCCAAGGCATAATTCTCCTATGTGCATCAGAAATTCTGTCCCATGCCTTCTTCATATTTTCTCCATCCCTTTGATGGAAATCTAGAACTTCTGATTCCCTCAAAGCACCAAATCCTAACATGCTTAACTAAACAGAAAGGACTACTAGCAAATAATTAATAAATTTTTTTTGGTTTTTGATAAAAGATACTAAAGCAAAACTGAAAGGTAAACTAACAAGACTAAAAAGCAAAGGTAAAAGATAGCATGCAACTCCCCTATCCTGAAGAGTGGAGTCCCCGGCAACGGCGCCAGAAAACTTTGCTTGATGGCTTCTCGCCCCTCGTTGGTTACCCCAAGTGGAAGGTTTGAGATGCAGTGTAGCGGAAGTTTTCCCTTGGCAATACCAAGGATCGATTTCCCTGACTCCCAGTTTCAACAAGAAGGTGTCAACTGCTAACGGCGCCAGATATTTAGCAATCAACATGGACCTGCACACAGATACAAATAACTTTGCTCCCAACGAGTACAGAGAGGTTGTCAATCCCTCCGGCCTTGTAGTTTACAAAGGATCAGAAAGTGCAACTAATCCCCGGGTGGTTTTGGCAATTAATAACAACATATATATCATTGAACTAATTGTTACTTGAGAATCATTTCAGAGAAGTTCAGTGATACGGGTATGGAAATGACTGAAGAAGTGGACCCCTCAAAATGCTAAGGCAAGCATTGGCAAAAGCTCAAGACTCCATTTTTGGTTTAGTGATCAAAGATCACATTGAGTCCATAGGAAAAGCCAATACTATTAAAAGGGGATGAGGTTGTGTTGATGATCTGGTTGCTCAAGTGCTTAGTGATATATCTCCTTCAACTATCAGCAACTTTCACTACTATACACACTCATAAGTAATCTCGGACAAACCGATTTTCCAAACTCAGTCCCACCGAGATGAACCACCTCAGCCATAAGCCAAACCCTAGAAAAATCGGTCATTCCGAGTTTGAGTTTGGTCTCACCGAAACACGGGCTGCCAACCTTCTGTAACCGCTTGTCATCATATCGGAATATCCGAGTTGATAATTTCGGTCCCACCGAAACTGGCAAGTTCCTGTCTTGACTCAAATCGGACAAACCGAGATGGTATTTTTGGTCCCACCGAAAACCCCAACGTTCACTATATTTGAACTTTCGGTCTGACCGAGTTTCCACTTCGGTCTCACCGAGATTGCTCAATTATGTGTGTAACGGTTGGATTTTGTGTGGAGGCTATATATACCCCTCCACCCCCTCTTCATTCGTGGAGAGAGCCATCAGAAAGAACTACCACTCCTACCTTACACTTTCTGAGAAGAGAACTACCTACCCTTGTGTTGAGATCAAGTTGCTCCATTCCTACCATATGAAACTTGATTTCTAACCTTCCCAAGTTGCTTTCCACTCAATCCTTTCTTCCACCACAGCCAAATCAGTGAGGAGAGTTGAGTGTTGGGGAGATTATCATTTGAAGCACAAGAGCAAGGAGTTCATCATCATCTACAACATCTATTACCTTTTGGAGGGTGGTGCCTCCTAGATTGGTTAGGTGTCGCTTGGGAGCCTCCATCATCGAGATGTGGAGTTGAACCAAGAAGTTTGTAAGGGCAAGGAGATCGCCTACTTCGTGAAGATCTACCCCGAGTAAGGCTAGTCCTCCGTGGGCGTAGGCCATGATGGAATAGACAAGGTTGCTTCTTCGTGGACCCTTCGTGGGTGGAGCCCTCCGTGGACTCGCGCAGCCGTTACCCTCCGTGGGTTGAAGTCTCCATCAACGTGGATGTACGATAGCACCACCTATCAGAACCACGACAAAAATCTTCGTGTCACCAAACTGCGTTTGATCTTCTCCACCTCTCTTTTACATGTGCAATTTACTTTCCGCTGCTATTACTCTAGAATTGCATGTGTAGGGTGATACTTGAATTGATCTTAATTGTGAAACTGCCAAAAACATTGCATGATCAAAAGGCAGATTTTTTATATTGTCAAGTAGTCTAATCACCCCCCTCTAGACATACTTTCGATCCTACAAGTGGTATCAGAGCTTTGGTCTCCATTGTTTTGGTTTCCATTGCATTGGACTCCATAAGCTTGGTTTCACAACCTAGGAGAGTATGGCGTCTAGTGAGGGTAATTATCGTAGAGGTCCTTACTTTGATGGTACAAATTTTGCTAGTTGGAAACATAAAATGAAAATGCATATTCTTGGTCATAACCCAGCCGCATGGGGCATTATTTGTGTTGGCATGCAAGGTGATTTCTTTGAAGAAGGAAAAGTTCCGGATCGCGAAGCTACACCCGAAGAGTTGCGGATGTTGCAAAACAATGCTCAAGCTTGTGACATTCTCTTCAATGCTTTGTGTCCCGAAGAGTTCAACAAAATCAGCCGTCTTGAGAATGCTAAAGAGATTTGGGATACTTTGGTTGAAATGCACAAAGGTACTGAATCTGTGAAGGAATCAAAGCTAGATATTCTTCAAGGTCAACTTGACAAGTTCAAGATGAAGGATGGTGAAGGAGTCGCTGAAATGTACTCTAGGCTTGCTCTCATCACAAATGAGATTGCCGGCTTAGGAAGCGAAGAAATGACCGACCGATTCATCATCAAGAAGATTCTAAGAGCTTTGGATGGAAAATATGACACCGTGTGCACTTTGATCCAAATGATGCCAAACTACAAGACTCTCAAGCCAACTGAAGTCATTGGAAGAATTGTTGCTCATGAGATGACACTTAAGGATAAGGAAGAGCTTCACAACAAGTCAAGCGGTGCTTACAAAGCTACAAGTGATGCTCCCACAACCTCAAGTGACAAGTTAATTTCCAATGAAGAGATAAGCCTAATGGTTAAGAACTTCAACAAATTCTACAAGAATAGAGGCAAAGAAAGAAGCTCAAAGTCTAGATCATATGATGAAAAGAGATCTTCTAGTCGTGATCGAAACTGCTACAATTGTGGAAGACCCAGACACTTCTCAAATGAGTGTACGGCTCCCCACAAGAGAAGAGAAGAATCTCCAAGAAGAAGATCAAGAGATGAGTCACCTCGGAGAGAGAGAAGGAGTAGAGATGATCGTTATGAACGAAGACCCTCTCGGAGAAGCAAGGATTCGGAGAGGAAAGACAAGTCATCAAGGAGCTACACAAGAAGAAGACATCAAGCTCATGTAGGTGAATGGGTCTCCGGCTCCGACTCCGACAATCAATCCGATGGAAGCTATCACTCCGACTCCGACTACAGTCAAGATGAAAGTGTTGCCGGACTTGCTCTCGTATCCTCCAACTCCAACTCCTACGACTTATTTGATTCACCAAATGAGGGAATTGGAAGATGCTTCATGGCTAAAGGCCCCAAGGTAACACACCCTGAATTCATTGACTTTAATAGTGATGAGGATGACTTGCTTGGTGAAGATGAGCTCTTGCATGATAAATCTAGTGAGCTTAGTAACGATGAAAATGCTAGTAGTCTTTATAGTCAAGAAGAGTCGAATGACAATGCTATGAAGGAGATTGAGCGTCTAACTAAAGAACTAAACACTCTTAAGTTAGCTCATGAAACAACTCAAGAAGATCATAGAGAGCTCCTAAGATCTCATGAGAAGCTACGCTTCGAGAAGCTCACTCTAGAGCAAGAACATGAGTTTCTAAAAGCGATCAATGACGATCTTCGAAAGAAGAGTTCTTGATATCTTGCCAAACGACTTCTCTTGTCTAATTTCTTGCCACCTATTAAGACTAAGCATGACAAGCATAAGAAAAATTCTTCCTCTAGTAGTAACAATAACCATGTTAAATCTAATATTGTTGCTTCTAGTAGTTCTCTTGATTTCACTAACAATGTTTCAAGCCAAGTTACACTTGAGCAAGAAAATAGCTTATTGAAGGAAATCATAGAGAAAGGTGTCTACAAGAGTCTTGCCGGAAGCAAGAACTTTGAGGAAATTGTTCGCAAACAAGGAAGGCACCGGAAGAATCAAGGGATTGGTTTTGAGCGAAAGTTCAACGCCGAAGGTGTTGAGTGGGAAGAAGGTCAATATCCTACTCCACAGTTTGTTTCTCAAAAGGAGAAGTATGATCCTACTTCTTCCAATGTGGAACAAGCTCAAGATGACCTTCCACCACAAGACCACAAGCTAAAAGCCAAGGACAAGCTTCAAGAGGAGATTGATGCATTCATTGAAGCACCTCAAGCCATGGTCAAGTGGGTTCCCAAGGACACGTCAAGTTCTACTTCGTCAAGCTCAACTACAACCCCAAGGATTCCCATCAAGATGATGTGGATCCCGAAGAAGAAGAACTAGAAGGTTATTGAGGGTGACTCCGCCAACATACTTCACTCACATTCATTTTGGCAACTTGTGCAATCAACTTCCACATCATGCACTAGTTCATGGAGTCACAAACCCTTTTGTTGGTAAGTCAAGGGACAAGGTAATCATTGCTTTCATGGACATCATCTATTGTGAACTTCAATCTATGTCCATGGATATCCTTGTTTGTTCCTTGTGGGACTAACCCATGTAGGTATTGAAAGTGCCCTAATCCAAAGGATAGCTCCCAACTCTTGATGATCTACATCAACATTGAGCATCCACATCTTCAACATCTACATGAAGTATTCTACGACAACCCAAGGTTAGTTTGACCCTTTAAAAGGGGTTCTCACATCTAGGGGGAGCTTTGCTCTAAAAATTGAGCTAAAACATCTCCAAATGATGTGAACACATCAATGCTTTATGTAAAAGTGGTAACCCCACTTGTGCTTAAACGATGAGTATGACCTATGATCAAATGTTCTCATTTGGCTCCTAAGTCAAAATACTCATATAAAGATGACCTAGTCATCGACAAATTGTGTGCTAGTAGCTAGAGTTTTGGTTGTGCATGTTTGACACATATTTCATTTGCTATCTTATTGTGTGAGCATGTTGAATGCATGATTTTATCCATTCGAGGACATCCATTTGTTGTTTTGGTTGTTTTGATTTTTCTGGCCAAATGGATGGTCAAGAATGCCTAAGTACCTCCCCTAGCTATCTATGCTTTCTTGTCTCAAATTCTATTCATGCTCATATCACAAACTTTGAACAAGTCATTTTCGGACCCTCCGAGTGAGGAGCACTCGGAGCCACCGATCCGTCTAAGGCTGACTTCCAAAACCTTCTAAGTCAATTTCGGTCAGACCAACTTCTCCCACTCGGTCCAACCGAAACGCTTAGACTGATCTAGGTTTCATCTCGGTGAAACCGAGTTCTAAATCTCGGCGTGACCGATATGCGTAACTGCACAACAGTTATCCATTTCGGTGTCACCGAGTTTTTCAACTCGGTCCCACCGACAGCAAGGGGATATAAATACTGAGGGCAGCGCGCGATTTTTCCTTCAAACGTTTTCGCCCCCAAGTCCCCTGCTGCCGTCGCCCTGATCTCCGGATCGTCGCCGTCGTCGCCTGTGCGCCCTCGCCGCAGGTCTCCGCCGCCGCCAACGGTTTTCTCCTCCGCGCCGTTGCCGCCATAGAGGGACTCCACCAAGTTAGGGTGAGTCTCGATCCCTCTCGTGCTCCCCATCTGATTCATTGCACGATTGGTTTGCCCTGCATCTAGCCACGATTGAAAAACTTCCGTTCCATCAGATCATTCTAGTTTTGGGTAAAATTCTTAGGTTTAGGTTTCCACGGAACACATCTCGGTGAAACCGGTTTTAAATTTTCGGTGTGACCGATTTGGCCTCTGGCCATTGCACTGCACTTTCGGTCTAACCGAGTTGTGAAAATCGGTGTGACCGAAGTATGGTTTTAGTGAAACCCTAGAGTATCGGCAGGACCGAAACCCATTTCGGTCCAACCGAAAGTGGTGTGTAAGTTTCTGTTATACACTTTGGATTCACCGAAACTGAAAATCGGTTTGACCGAAATGCATTCTGTGAAAACTTAAAACTAAGATTTGAACTCATTTGTTTGCAAAAACCTCTGCAGTTTGTGATAACTCTTCTACTCTGCCTATACCTTATCTATTCACAGGTTGTCAGCCATGTCAGATGCCAGTGACAGCCAGAACAGGTCAGAATCACCTTTTGCAGAGATTCCTGAGGCAGATACTAGTCCTGAGGCTAGTAGTCCTATTGATGATGGTGAGAGGAGTACACCTAGTGGTTTGCCTCCTGCAGCCACCAGAACCAGAAAGCAGAGAAATTCTGATGATGAGGACTCTGACTTCATTGCTGAGGAAGTAACCTCCAAGCCCAAGAGAAATGTTGTTGCCAAAGAGCACCAAGGGCAGCAGTTCAAGAAAGGCACCAGCAAGGTCAAGCAGTCAGCTGTTGCCAAGAAGCTGAACTTGGGAGAGCCAGCCCCAAGTAAAGTGAAGAAAACTTCCAAGAGGAAGAGGGTAGTGTATGCTGATTCTCATGCAGAAGCAACAGTTGAAGAAGAAGAAGAAGAAGAAGCACCCCAGCCTGCTCCTCAGAAGCAGAAACTCATGGGTGATGCAATTAGGGCTCAAGCCACTTCTAAGCCCAAGAAGCCTGCTCAAGCTAAGGCAGCTCCAGCAAAGCCTTCTGCCAAGCCCAAGAGGACAACCAGGAACATCCCAGCCTCTGAGAAGAACAAGGGTGATGTGCCACCGTCTGAGTCTGATGAAGAAGAACATGTGTTGTTGAAGCTCCGTCCAAAATTGCCGCTCCACAACGATGCTCATCCTCAAGCCGAGGATATGAAGGCAAGGAAGGATAGAGGTCTCAGGCTATGGAGACAGTCTGATCCATATGCCGTGAGGAGAAGGACTGCTATGGACCCCAGATTCCACACCAGAGAGCAGCAGGACTTCTATGAGACTGTGCTGATGGACAAGAAGCCTATTGTTGCAGATACCAGATACGTTGACTGGAAGTACATTGACAGTGAAGAGCACCGAGACTTCTTTCCCCATGTGCATGAGAGCTTCACTGCATGTGGAGTTGATGAGTTTGTGGGTCAGAAACTGACAGATTGGAACGATGAGATGATTATGCAGTTCTACGCCACAGCCCACTTCTATCCTGATGGGAAGATCACCTGGATGACTGAAGGTCAAAGGTTTTCTTCGTCTGTTGAAGAATGGGCAGAACTTCTGAATGCTCCAGTGCAAAGAGAGGACGACATTGATGTCTATGGGATTCCTAAGAAGAACCATGATTCCATGAAGAACATGTACAAGGAGATCCCCGCAGCAGATTTGGAAGGGTGGAAGCTTGGCTCAGTGTACTATCTCCAGGCAGGTCTACCTACCACAAACACTATTCTGAGGCATACCTTGATGCCCAAGTCTGGAGACCATCGCATGATCCGAGGCTATTCTATCAACATGCTGCACATACTTGATGAGAAGGCACCTTTCAAGGTGATGGACTTAATGGTAGAGACCATTAAGAGGACTGCAGCTGACCCGAAGAGGTCGTGTGGATTTGCCCCGCAGATTCAGATGCTTATCAATGCCAAGTTTGGCACGGGCAAATTCTTGTTGGATAGGAAGCACTTACCACTGCAGCCAGAGCATGAAGATAACGTTGTTGTGATGGATGAAGAGGATCCAACTTCAGTTGAAGGTCAAGCCAAGATTGAAGCTGCTAAGAAAGCCAAAGCTGATAAAGAGGCAGCAGCAGCAGCAGCTAAACCAAAGAGCTTCGGAGAGCAGATTCTTGAAGCTACCCAGAGGATTGAACAACGCCTGGCCAGCATTGAACAATCTCAGGAGAGCCTAGAGAGGATTGTTGACGAGAAGGTCCACGCTCTGGACGTGAAGCTGACTGAACTTCAGGTGACCGTCAACAAGCTTGAGGCAGACATGGAGGAAGCTAGGCAGGACAGGGCAGAGCTCGTGCAGGATGACCTAGTCCAGGACTCTCATCGCCAGACTGCTCCGGTTCCCAGAGGATCCCGATCAGCTGCTATTCCCACAGCTCCAGCAGTCACTCCAGCCACAGCTCCAGCATCCACTCCTCCAGCGCAGACATCAGCTGAAGTCTTCGCCGATGCCGTCATATCTACTCCGACATCTACCCAGACGGGAGCCGCCAGCAGAGCCCACAGTGACGCTTAGCTCTATGCTTTTTCAAACTTTTTGGTAACTTGTTGCCAAAGGGGGAGAAATTGTATAGATCATAGGGCTTCGAGAGAGAGAGTGCTCTTTCGTTCTTTTGCGGTTTCTTTGAGATACTTTTGGTTCTTTTGGTTCTTGAAACTTTCAGTGTGCTTGATACTACGTTTGATGCTACCTTAATGAGTGCTTAGTCGTACTATGCTTTAATGTGTGCTTAATGCTTATCATATGCTATTCCTTTTTGTATGGCTATTTACTCTTGTCTTGGTGATTGGGTGCATGTTATTCATTCTTATCATTTTGTGCGCTCCACCAAGATGTATGTGACATGGAAGAGTGACCCATAATCCTAATCGATTGTGCATTTGCATTCAAACGCAAATTTTAAATAATGCACAAATTTAGGGGGAGCTCTTGTTTATCACATACTTCTCAAAGCGACGATATTATTGATTGATTATATCTCTTGTCGAAGCTTTGATCTATATGTTGTCATCAATTACCAAAAAGGGGGAGATTGAAAGTGCAACTAATCCCCGGGTGGTTTTGGCAATTAATAACAACATATATATCATTGAACTAATTGTTACTTGAGAATCATTTCAGAGAAGTTCAGTGATACGGGTATGGAAATGACTGAAGAAGTGGACCCCTCAAAATGCTAAGGCAAGCATTGGCAAAAGCTCAAGACTCCATTTTTGGTTTAGTGATCAAAGATCACATTGAGTCCATAGGAAAAGCCAATACTATTAAAAGGGGATGAGGTTGTGTTGATGATCTGGTTGCTCAAGTGCTTAGTGATATATCTCCTTCAACTATCAGCAACTTTCACTACTATACATACTCATAAGTAATCTCGGACAAACCGATTTTCCAAACTCAGTCCCACCGAGATGAACCACCTCAGCCATAAGCCAAACCCTAGAAAAATCGGTCATTCCGAGTTTGAGTTTGGTCTCACCGAAACACGGGCTGCCAACCTTCTGTAACCGCTTGTCATCATATCGGAATATCCGAGTTGATAATTTCGGTCCCACCGAAACTGGCAAGTTCCTGTCTTGACTCAAATCGGACAAACCGAGATGGTATTTTTGGTCCCACCGAAAACCCCAACGTTCACTATATTTGAACTTTCGGTCTGACCGAGTTTCCACTTCGGTCTCACCGAGATTGCTCAATTATGTGTGTAACGGTTGGATTTTGTGTGGAGGCTATATATACCCCTCCACCCCCTCTTCATTCGTGGAGAGAGCCATCAGAAAGAACTACCACTCCTACCTTACACTTTCTGAGAAGAGAACTACCTACCCTTGTGTTGAGATCAAGTTGCTCCATTCCTACCATATGAAACTTGATTTCTAACCTTCCCAAGTTGCTTTCCACTCAATCCTTTCTTCCACCACAGCCAAATCAGTGAGGAGAGTTGAGTGTTGGGGAGATTATCATTTGAAGCACAAGAGCAAGGAGTTCATCATCATCTACAACATCTATTACCTTTTGGAGGGTGGTGCCTCCTAGATTGGTTAGGTGTCGCTTGGGAGCCTCCGTCATCGATGTGGAGTTGAACCAAGAAGTTTGTAAGGGCAAGGAGATCGCCTACTTCGTGAAGATCTACCCCGAGTAAGGCTAGCCCTCCGTGGGCATAGGCCATGATGGAATAGACAAGGTTGCTTCTTCGTGGACCCTTCGTGGGTGGAGCCCTCCGTGGACTCGCGCAGCCGTTACCCTCCGTGGGTTGAAGTCTCCATCAACGTGGATGTACGATAGCACCACCTATCGGAACCACGGGAAAAATCATTGCGTCTCCAAATTGCGTTTGATCTTCTCCACCTCTCTTTACTACATGTGCAATTTACTTTCCGCTGCTTATACTCTAGAATTGCATGTGTAGGGTGATGCTTGTCTTGATCATAATTGTGAATCTGCCAAAAACTGTTCATGATCAAAAGGCAGAATTTTTATATTTACAAGTAGTCTAATCACCCCCCCTCTAGACATACTTTCGATCCTACAAGTGGTATCAGAGCTTTGGTCTCCATTGTTTTGGTTTCCATTGCATTGGACTCCATAAGCTTGGTTTCACAACCTAGGAGAGTATGGCGTCTAGTGAGGGTAATTATCGTAGAGGTCCTTACTTTGATGGTACAAATTTTGCTAGTTGGAAGCATAAAATGAAAATGCATATTCTTGGTCATAACCCAGCCGCATGGGGCATTATTTGTGTTGGCATGCAAGGTGAATTCTTCGAGGAAGGAAAAGTTCCGGATCGCGAAGCTACACCGGAAGAGTTGCGGATGTTGCAAAACAATGCTCAAGCTTGTGACATTCTCTTCAATGCCTTGTGTCCCGAGGAGTTCAACAAAACCAGCCGTCTTGAGAATGCTAAAGAGATTTGGGATACTTTGGTTGAAATGCACGAAGGTACTGAATCTGTGAAGGAATCAAAGCTAGATATTCTTCAAGGTCAACTTGACAAGTTCAAGATGAAGGATGGTGAAGGAGTCGCTGAAATGTACTCTAGGCTTGCTCTCATCACAAATGAGATTGCCGGCTTAGGAAGCGAAGAAATGACCGACCGATTCATCATAAAGAAGATTCTAAGAGCTTTGGATGGAAAGTATGACACCGTGTGCACTTTGATCCAAATGATGCCAAACTACAAGACTCTCAAGCCAACTGAAGTCATTGGAAGAATTGTTGCTCATGAGATGACACTTAAGGATAAGGAAGAGCTTCACAACAAGTCAAGTGGTGCTTACAAAGCTACAAGTGATGCTCCCACTACCTCTAGTGACAAGCTAATTTCCAATGAGGAGATAAGCCTAATGGTCAAGAACTTCAACAAGTTCTACAAGAATAGAGGCAAAGAAAGAAGCTCAAAGTCTAGATCATATGATGAAAAGAGATCTTCTAGTCGTGATCGAAACTGCTACAATTGTGGAAGACCCGGACACTTCTCAAATGAGTGTACGGCTCCCCACAAGAGAAGAGAAGAATCTCCAAGAAGAAGAGCAAGAGATGAGTCACCTCGGAGAGAGAGAAGGAGTAGAGATGATCGTTATGAACGAAGACCCTCTCGGAGAAGCAAGGATTCGGAGAGGAAAGACAAGTCATCAAGGAGCTACACAAGAAGAAGACATCAAGCTCATGTAGGTGAATGGGTCTCCGGCTCCGACTCCGACAATCAATCCGATGGAAGCTATCACTCCGACTCCGACTACAGTCAAGATGAAAGTGTTGCCGGACTTGCTCTCGTATCCTCCAACTCCAACTCCTACGACTTATTTGATTCACCAAATGAGGGAATTGGAAGATGCTTCATGGCTAAAGGCCCCAAGGTAACACACCCTGAATTCATTGACTTTAATAGTGATGAGGATGACTTGCTTGGTGAAGATGAGCTCTTGCATGATAAATCTAGTGAGCTTAGTAACGATGAAAATGCTAGTAGTCTTTATAGTCAAGAAGAGTCGAATGACAATGCTATGAAGGAGATTGAGCGTCTAACTAAAGAACTAAACACTCTTAAGTTAGCTCATGAAACAACTCAAGAAGATCATAGAGAGCTCCTAAGATCTCATGAGAAGCTACGCTTCGAGAAGCTCACTCTAGAGCAAGAACATGAGTTTCTAAAAGCGATCAATGACGATCTTCGAAAGAAGAGTTCTTGATATCTTGCCAAACGACTTCTCTTGTCTAATTTCTTGCCACCTATTAAGACTAAGCATGACAAGCATAAGAAAAATTCTTCCTCTAGTAGTAACAATAACCATGTTAAATCTAATATTGTTGCTTCTAGTAGTTCTCTTGATTTCACTAACAATGTTTCAAGCCAAGTTACACTTGAGCAAGAAAATAGCTTATTGAAGGAAATCATAGAGAAAGGTGTCTACAAGAGTCTTGCCGGAAGCAAGAACTTTGAGGAAATTGTTCGCAAACAAGGAAGGCACCGGAAGAATCAAGGGATTGGTTTTGAGCGAAAGTTCAACGCCGAAGGTGTTGAGTGGGAAGAAGGTCAATATCCTACTCCACAGTTTGTTTCTCAAAAGGAGAAGTATGATCCTACTTCTTCCAATGTGGAACAAGCTCAAGATGACCTTCCACCACAAGACCACAAGCTAAAAGCCAAGGACAAGCTTCAAGAGGAGATTGATGCATTCATTGAAGCACCTCAAGCCATGGTCAAGTGGGTTCCCAAGGACACGTCAAGTTCTACTTCGTCAAGCTCAACTACAACCCCAAGGATTCCCATCAAGATGATGTGGATCCCGAAGAAGAAGAACTAGAAGGTTATTGAGGGTGACTCCGCCAACATACTTCACTCACATTCATTTTGGCAACTTGTGCAATCAACTTCCACATCATGCACTAGTTCATGGAGTCACAAACCCTTTTGTTGGTAAGTCAAGGGACAAGGTAATCATTGCTTTCATGGACATCATCTATTGTGAACTTCAATCTATGTCCATGGATATCCTTGTTTGTTCCTTGTGGGACTAACCCATGTAGGTATTGAAAGTGCCCTAATCCAAAGGATAGCTCCCAACTCTTGATGATCTACATCAACATTGAGCATCCACATCTTCAACATCTACATGAAGTATTCTACGACAACCCAAGGTTAGTTTGACCCTTTAAAAGGGGATGAGGTTGTGTTGATGATCTGGTTGCTCAAGTGCTTAGTGATATATCTCCTTCAACTATCAGCAACTTTCACTACTATACACACTCATAAGTAATCTCGGACAAACCGATTTTCCAAACTCAGTCCCACCGAGATGAACCACCTCAGCCATAAGCCAAACCCTAGAAAAATCGGTCATTCCGAGTTTGAGTTCGGTCTCACCGAAACACGGGCTGCCAACCTTCTGTAACCGCTTGTCATCATATCGGAATATCCGAGTTGATAATTTCGGTCCCACCGAAACTGGCAAGTTCCTGTCTTGACTCAAATCGGACAAACCGAGATGGTATTTTCGGTCCCACCGAAAACCCCAACGTTCACTATATTTGAACTTTCGGTCTGACCGAGTTTCCACTTCGGTCTCACCGAGATTGCTCAATTATGTGTGTAACGGTTGGATTTTGTGTGGAGGCTATATATACCCCTCCACCCCCTCTTCATTCGTGGAGAGAGCCATCAGAAAGAACTACCACTCCTACCTTACACTTTCTGAGAAGAGAACTACCTACCCTTGTGTTGAGATCAAGTTGCTCCATTCCTACCATATGAAACTTGATTTCTAACCTTCCCAAGTTGCTTTCCACTCAATCCTTTCTTCCACCACAGCCAAATCAGTGAGGAGAGTTGAGTGTTGGGGAGATTACCATTTGAAGCACAAGAGCAAGGAGTTCATCATCATCTACAACATCTATTACCTTTTGGAGGGTGGTGCCTCCTAGATTGGTTAGGTGTCGCTTGGGAGCCTCCGTCATCGAGATGTGGAGTTGAACCAAGAAGTTTGTAAGGGCAAGGAGATCGCCTACTTCGTGAAGATCTACCCCGAGTAAGGCTAGCCCTCCGTGGGTGCAGGCCATGATGGAATAGACAAGGTTGCTTCTTCGTGGACCCTTCGTGGGTGGAGCCCTCTGTGGACTCGCGCAGCCGTTACCCTCCGTGGGTTGAAGTCTCCATCAACGTGGATGTACGATAGCACTACCTATCGGAACCACGGGAAAATCATTGCGTCTCCAAATTGCGTTTGATCTTCTCCACCTCTCTTTACTACATGTGCAATTTACTTTTCGCTGCTTATACTCTAGAATTGCATGTGTAGGGTGATACTTGACTTGATCATAATTGTGAAACTGCCAAAAACTGTTCATGATCAAAAGGCAGAATTTTTATATTTACAAGTAGTCTAATCACCCCCCCCTCTAGACATACTTTCGATCCTACAGGATCAAACGCAAGTGATAATAGTGATAGGTATAATTGCAATAGTAAGTAAAAAGCGGAAAGTAAATAGTGGACGTGATCAATGATGGTAATATGGACCGGAGTCCCATGATGTTCACTAGTGATGTCTCTCTCCCAAAAGACGATAAAACTGCTATGTGAGGTAAACGAATTATAGCTGGGCAATTGACAGGACCATGTGCGCAAACCAATGCTGACTAAGTTGCAAGAAAGGTAGAGGTTCAAAGCATGAGCGGTACGCCAAAGTAAGTAGACCGAAATCCATCTGCATCTACTACTAATCATCCACCTTGAGATATCTATCCAGAACATCTCGCTGGTATTAAGTTGCGAGTCCCACCCATAGTGTAAACTCAAAGCAACAGACAACTGCATTAAAAGAACTTTGCGTAAAGTAAACAATCCTTGCACCCGCGGGCACAAGCACCGTTGTTTTCCCCCTTGTGGCAACAGCACATCCCCTAGACTCATGTTTCTGTCACTCAAGCTAGTCATCGAGGGGCATGAACCCACAATCAAGCATAATGTTCCCTCTTGGAGTCACTACCTACTACTTGGCCAAAGCAATAAATAACAATGGAGAACATGCAAGAATTACTTACGAACATAAATATAAAAGAGGTAGATCAAATATATTACTCAAACACAATCTGAACATAATCTCACAATCCATCGGATCCCAGCAAACTCATCATAGCAACAGCATAAGGATTACATATGTGCCTCGATCATGTAGGGCAGCTCACGAGGACTAATTAGTGAAGCACAAGAACGGGAGGAGAACATCACATAGCTACTGGTCATGGACTCATGGTCCAAGGGAGACTACTCACAACTCATCTGGGAGGCGTCCATGGTGGTGGAGAAGCTCCCGGTGGTGATCCTCCCCTCCGGCAGGGTGCCGGGAAGAGTTCTCCTGGTGCTCCCGATCTTGGAAGCGGCGGCGGCGGCGGAACAGAGATGATATCGCGAAAAAGAGTTCCCGTCTCGAGGGTTTCGGGAGACGGTATAAATATATGCCAAAGGGGGGCATCAGCGGAGCCTCGGGGGGCCCAGGCGCCCCCCCCGGCGCGGCCCGGGGGGGGGGGGGGGGGCGCCACCAGGGCGCCTGGGGCCCTGGTGGCCCCCCTCCGGCTGTGCTTCGGGTGCCTGGTAGCTTCTGGAACGCTGATTTTTTATATAATTTTTCTGGGATTTTTCTGGCAGTTCTCGTAATGGGAAAACCTGAAATACAGAAACAGCCGAAAATAGAAACTGGCACTGGGGTGCACTGAGTTAATAGGTTAGTCCAAATATGATCAAAAGTGTATGGAAGTGTATAAATATCATAGCAATATCACCCAAAAGAGGCATGGAGCAAGCAGAAATTATAGATACGTTTTGGACGTATCAGTTGACTAGAGGGGGGGGGGGTGACTAGGCAACTAACAATTTTTAGCTTTTCTTAACCACTTTAAATTAAGTGTTAAAGTAAGTTGTCTAGATATGCTACTAAGATGACAACTAATAGGAAGTAAAGATAACAACCACACAAGCAAGCTATAAGAGATAAACAAGTAAAGCTTGCACAAGTAAAGGAAAGAAATAACCACAAGTGGAACCGGTGAAGACGAGGATGTGTTGCCGAAGTTCCTTCCCTTTGAGGGGAAGTACGTCTCCGTTGGAGCGGTGTGGAGGCACAATGCTCCCCAAGAAGCCACTAGGGCCACCGTATTCTCCTCACGCCCTCACACAATGCAAGGTGCCGTGATTCCACTAGTGGTGCCCGTGATGGCGGCAACCGAACCTTTACAAACAAGGTTGGGGCTATCTCCACAACTGAATTGGAGGATCCCAACGATACCACGAAGCTTCACCACAATGGAATATGGCTTCGAGGTAACCTCAACTGTCTAGGGTGCTCAAACACCCAAGAGTAACAAGATCCGCTAGGGATTAGTGGGGGGAATCAAATATCTCTTGGTGGAAGTGTAGATCGATGCCTTCTCAAGCAATCCCGAGCAAATCAACAAGTTTGATTGGCTAGGGAGGGAGATCGGGCGAAAATGAAGCTTGGAGCAACAATGGAGTATGTGGGGGAAGAGGTGAGTCAACAAGGAGGAAGAAAAAGCCTTTATATAGTGGGGGAAACAATCCAACCGTTATCCCCCACTCAGCCCCGCATAGAGCGGTACTACCGCTTGAGGGAGCGCTACTACCGCTTATAGAGCGGTACTACCGTTGCCTCTCAAGCGGTACTACCGCGCCAAGGGGGTAGGGACCCAGAGCGGTACTACCGCGGTCTCAGGACGGTACTACCGCTGGGAGCGGTACTACCGCCTCTACTACCGCACCTAGCACCGCAAAACTCGACACGAAAACGCGCTCGCGAGTCGAGGCGGTGGTAGCACGGATCAGCGGCGGTACTACCTCAGTGTGCACCAAGCGGTACTACCGCTTAGTGGGGCGGTACTACCGCTTGAGGCACACAGGTGGTACTACCGCTGAGACCCGCGGTACTTCCGCTGGAGCCAGGAAGGCCAGAGATGATGAGAAAGAAGGACTCCATTGCGGCGGGAAGGAATGATGGGTGCAATAAAGAAGTGTACGTGTTGATTCCACCCAAACCTTACCAAAGCGGATCCCCTCTTAATAGTACGGCTTTCCTATTACTCAGAACCACCGAAAACTAAGCAAAAAGGAAACACTGTCTTCCATAGATTCCGAGGGGCATCTAATCGTCTTGTGCCTTTGTGAGATGTATCTGAAAGAGCTTAGAACACATGATTAGTCCGCAAGCGCATTGTCATCAATCACCAAAACACCATTTGGCTAAATATGCCCTTACAATCTCCCCCTTTTTGGTGGATTGATGACAAAACGGGATTTGCACAAAAGAAATAATGACATAACGTAAATGCAAAATCCACACCCCTAAAATATAGACGGGCTCCCCCTAGATGTGTGCTATCTAGATAAGTGCTTTGGACTGCACGGCACACATACTAGGATCAACACTCCCCCTATATTTTAGAGACCAACAACCTAAGTGATACGTCCAAAACGTATCTATAATTTCTGCTTGCTCCATGCCACTTTTGGGTGATATTGCTATGATATTCATACACTTCCATACAGTTTTGATCATATTTGGACTAACTTACTAATCCAGTGCACCCTAGTGCCAGTTTCTGTTTTCGGCTGTTTTTGTATTTCAGGTTTTCACGTTTCGAGAACTGCCCAGAAAAATCCAGAAAAATTATATAAAAAATCAGCGCTTTGGAAACAACCTTGCGTCCGAAGGACAGCCGGGGGGGGGCACCAGGGCTCCAGGCGCCCTGGCGGCGCGCCCCCCCTGGGCCGCGCCGGGGGGGCGCCTGGGCCCCCCGAAGCTCCCCCGATGCCCTCCTTTGGCATATATTTAAAGGGTCCTCCGAAACCCTGGGCCCCCCGAAGCTCCCCCGATGCCCTCCTTTGGCATATATTTAAAGGGTCCTCCGAAACCCTCAGAACAGGAACTCTTTTCGCGATCCCATCTCTGTTCCGCCGCCGCCGCCGCTTCCAAGATCGGTAGCATCAGGAGAACTCTTCCCGGCACCCTGCCGGAGGGGAGGATCACCACCGGGAGCTTCTCCACCACCATGGATGCCTCCCGGATGACTCGTGAGTAGTCTCCCTTGGACCATGAGTCCATGACCAGTAGCTATGTGATGTTCTCCTCCCGTTCTTGTGCTTCACTAATTAGTCCTCGTGAGCTGCCCTACATGATCGAGGCACCTATGTAATCCTTATGCTGTTGCTATGTTGAGTTTGCTGGGATCCGATGGATTATGAGATTATGTTCAGATTGATCTTGAGTAATATATTTGATTCACCTCTTTTATATTTTTGTTCATAAGTAATTCTTGCATGTTCTCCGTTGTTATTTATTGCTTTGGCCGAGTAGTAGGTAGTGACTCCAAGAGGGAACGTTATGCTCGATTGTGGGTTCATGCCCCTCGATGACTAGCTTGAGTGACAGAAACATGAGTCTAGGGGATGTGCTGTTGCCACAAGGGGGAAAACAACGGTGCTTGTGCCCGCGGGTACAAGGATAGTTTACTTTACGCAAAGTTCTTTTAATGCAGTTGTGTGTTGCACTGAGTTTACACTATGGGTGGGACTCGCAACTTAATACCAGCGAGATGTTCTGGATAGATATCTCAAGGTGGATGATTAGTAGTAGATATTGATGGATTTCGGTCTACTTACTTTGGCGTACCGCCCATGCTTTGAACCTCAACCTTTCTTGCAATGTAGTCAACATTGGTTTGCGTTCGTGGTCTAGTCAATTGCCCGGCTGTAATTTGTTTACCTCACATAGCTGTTTTATCGTCTTTTGGGAGAGAGACATCACTAGTGAACATCATGAGACTCCGGTCCATATTACCATCATTGATCACATCCGCTATCTACTTTTCGTTATTATTTACTATTGCAAAACACTATCTATCACTACTATCATTGCTTTTAGTCCTTTGTGAACTACAAGGCCGGAGGGATTGACAACCTCTCTGTACTTGTTGGGAGCAAAGTTATTTGTATCTGTGTGCAGGTCCACGTTGATTGCTACTAATCTGGCGCCGTAGCAGTTGACACCTACTTGTTGAACCTAGGAGTCTCTGGGGATTCGATCCTTGGCATCTTTGCTAAGGGGAAACACTTCTACAATACTGCATCTTACACCTTCCACTTGGGGTAACCAACAAGGGGTTCGAGGCCCATCAAGTAGTATTTTCTGGCGCCGTTGCCGGGGACTCCACTCTTCAGGATAGGGTAGTTGCATGCTATCTTTTACCTTTGCTTTTTAGTCTTGTTAGTTTACCTTCCATTTTTTGCTTTAGTACCTTTTTATCGAAAATCACAAAAATAGTTATCTTGCTTGCTTGCTACTATGGGTTCCACCGAGAACACCAAGTTGTGTGACTTCACTAGTCACAACAACGATGATTTTATCAGCACACCTATCACTACACCTGCCACTTCAGCACCTTCATATGAAATTAAACCTGCTTTACTGAACTTAGTTATGAAAGAACAATTCTCCGGTGCTGGAGATGATGCTGCTTTACACTTGAACAACTTTGTTGAACTTTGTGACATGCAAAAGTACCAAGAAATAGATGGTAATATTGTTAAGCTTAAGCTTTTTCCTTTCTCCTTGAGAGGAGGAGCTAAAATTTGGTTTCAGTCTTTGCCTAGAAATAGCATAGATTCATGGGACAAGTGCAAAGATGCTTTTATTGGAAAATACTATCCACCTGCTAAAATTATCCAACTTAGAAGTAACATAATGAATTTTAAACAATTGGATAATGAACACGTTGCACAAGCTTGGGAACGTATGAAATCTCTTATCAAGAACTGCCCTACTCACGTTTGACTACTTGGATGGTTATCCAAACTTTTTATGCAGGCTTGAACTTTACCTCGCGGAACTTGTTAGATTCGGCCGCGGGAGGAACTTTTATGTCAACTACACTTGGTGCTGCCACAAAGCTTCTCGATGAGATGATGACCAACTATTCCCAATGGCACACCGAACGCGCTCCAACAGGTAGGAAGGTAAACTCTGTCGAGGAGATTTCCTCCCTTAACGAAAAAGTTGACTTGATAATGTCTCTACTTTCGAAGCAATCTACTGTTGATCCTCGTGATGTTCCTTTAAATTCTTTGATTGCTCAAGAACAAGTAGATGTGAACTTTATCTCTAGAAACAATTTTAACAACAATGCTTATAGGAGTAATTTTGGTAACAATCCTAGACCGTTCCCCTCTAATTCCTATGGGAACAACAATGCTTATCCTAGTACCAAGAACTCCACTACTGAACTAGTGACTATGCTTAGAGATTTCATCACTACCCAAAAAGCCTTTAATAAGAGTGTAGAAGAGAAACTACATAAACTAGATGATCTTTGTTTTAAGGTAGACCACTTAGCCAATGAGGTAAAATTGCTTAAAATTAAAACTTCTCCTCTTGAGGAGAGGGAAGTCACTCCTATAAATGCTATTCAAGTGCAAATTAATGAAAACATTAGGATGATGGCTAAACTTAAAGAAAGATGGGCTAGAGAGAGGGAGGAAGAAGAGAGAATTAAGAGCCTTCCTACCCACCACACTGTTGCTACTATCCAAGTTGTTCAGGATGTTCAAACTTTTAGCACCCAATGTACTCCTGGTCCCAATGGACCTATTAATGGTGATGCTATTACTATAGAAACTACCAAACAAGTGGACCTAAAGGACACCACTACCACTTTACTTGATGCTCGTGACCTTGATTTTGATAATTGCACTCTTACCGAAGTTATTGATTTCCTTCACAAGATGTCTAGAGATCCCCGCACTAGCACGCTTAACCTTGCCTTCACGGAGCATATCACTAATGCTCTCATCAAAGCTAGGGAGGAGAAACTTAGAGTAGAAGCCTCCATACCTAGAAAGCTAGAAGATGGTTGGGATCCTATGATAAAAATTAATTTGAATGACTTCTCTTGTTATGCATTATGTGATGTTGGTGCTAGTACCTCTGTTATGCCCAAAAGAATATATGATATGCTTAAATTGAAACCTTTTGATTCTTGTTCTTTTGGTATTCGTCTCGTTGATTCTTCCATAAAGAAACCTTTGGGGAGGATCGACGATGTTCTTATTGTTGTCAATGATAATTATGTGCCTGTTGATTTCACTATTATGGATATTGAATGTGATCCTTCTTGTCCAATTATTTTGGGACGTCCCTTTTTACGCACCGTTGGTGCTATCATTGACATGAAAGAGGGTAATATAAAATTTCAGTTTCCTCTCAAGAAAGGGATGGAACACTTCCCTCGTAAGAAGGTCAAGTTACCTTTTGAGTCCGTTGTACGGGCTAGCTATTCTTTTACTCTTGATAAAACTTGATCTATGCATTATGCCTAGCTTAAAGGCATAAAAGAAAGCGCTTTTGGGAGGCAGCCCACATGAATAAATTTTTTGCTTTTGTTGTTTCTTGATGTTGTTTACTGCTGTAGCATCATCATTGTATCTTTGCTTTTCATATTTGTGCCAAGTATAGCCTCTGATTGCTAGAAAGTTCAAAAGTTGTTAGGTGCTGTCCAGGAAACAGATTCTGTCCTTGGATAGAAAAATTCGTATAAAATCACCAGATCATCTTTTTGGTCTGAATTTTTTCTAAAGCGTTCTCTATATAATTGTCTTCCGTGCGTCTGTTCTGAGTTTTTTGATTTGAGTTGCAGAAGTATCCCGAACAGATCAATTACTACCTGCTGTTCTGTTTTTCACAGATTCTGTCCTGTTTTGTCTTTCCTTCACTTTGCAAATCAAGAGCTTGCTTTTTCTTTGCAAAAACCTTTTGGCAATCTTGAGAAACAGTAGAACTTCAAGAATATCTTTATTTCCAGCAAGGTATAATTATTTTATTAAGGGTACTAACCTCGCTAATCAGATTATGATGAGTTATGTATGAAGGGAGTTTTCAAGTGTGCGAGGGAAGATGATAAAAAGATTCAGGAGTGTCAAGCGCTCAAGCTTGGGGATGCCCCCGTGCACCCCCAAGAAATATTCAAGGAGACTCAAGCGTCTAAGCTTGGGGATGCCCCCGTGCATCCCCTTCTCCATCAACATTATCAGTTCGTCTTTCGTTCCACTATATTTTTATCACTTCATGTGTTATGTGCTATGCTTGGAGCGTCTTGCTTTTAGTTTTCTTTTTAGTTTTTCATAACGAGTCGGAACCCAGCATTCCTTTATGTGGGAGAGAAACACACTCCACCTCTACCTAGAACATAACATAGAATTTTCATGTCTATCTATGTTGTGTGTGTTCTTTGTCTTTTAATAGCTACTATCATGCTCTGCTCTTAGTATTCATGCTTATCTTTTCAAAGAGCTTTTGTTTAGTTGGTTGCTTGAACTCTCTTTAACTATCATGCTCACCTTATTAAGAGAGTTTGCTTCTGTTGCATTGGTTAATGTGTCTATGATAAAGATGCTGCTTGCATAATGGTGCTTAGTAGTTCAGGTTTTCTTATGGTTAATCTCAAATAGCTGGGGGTTCCCAATGTGTTATTGGAGTACCAACATGGTTTGTTTGCCTATGATGTGGTATGGTTTAGTAATATCTTCCTTCGAGAATTTATTTTGATTGACTTGGCGTATGCTCACGCATATTTAAGACTGTAAAGAAAGTCTGTCAAGCCTTGATGATCTTTTATTTCTGAGTAGTGATATAACCACCATGCCTGATTCAATATTGCTTTGTCGCTCTGCATGATTATGACCGTCATTGCTCTCTTAGTTGGTCGCTCCCAGTCTTTTTGCTAACCTCCACCTGTACTAAGTAAACTAACTTTGCAATATATAGCTCATGGGAAAGTAGCTTAAAAACTATTGTGGTAAAGAATATGTTGCTTATGTATCTTATTTCTTATAAGTTGCTTGCTGAGCAGTAACCATGTTTCTGGGGACGCCATCAACTGTCACACTTTTGTTGAATATCATGTGAGTTGCTATGCATGTTCGTCTTGTCTGAAGTAAGGGTGATTTGCCGTGGGTTGTATGAATATGCATATTGTTAGAGAAGAACATTGGGCCGCCAACCAAAGCCATGTATCATGGTGGAAGTTTTAGCTTGGACATTAATCCTCAATCTCTTATGAGAATATGCTTATGCATTAAAGAGGAGTCCATCATCTATTTTCTATGTTGTCCCGGTATGGATGTCCTCAAGTTGAGATCTATCAAAAAACGAGAAATCAAATGCGATTTATCTCCTTGGACCTTTGTACAAGTGGCATAGAGGTACCCCTTTGTGACACTTGGTTGAAACATATGTAATGCAATGATAACCCATGGAAATCCAAGCTAATTAGGACAAGGTGCGAGCACTATTGGTATTCGATGCATGAGGCTTGCAACTTATAGGATGTCTTATGCATGACACATATGAAGTACTACTATCGTTGACACAATTGCTTCCATGTTTTCAAAATAAAAAGCTCTAGCACTTAACCTTTCTTTTACTTTTATGTTGAAGCACCAACTACTGAGAGCATGATTGTCATTCTGAGTGTAATGTGCATTGTCCCAAAGTAGCATTGTCTTTTGCATGATTGTGATATCGTTTATTCTGAAATCATTGTATCTAGTCATCACTTAAACCTTGAAGGTGCCCCTGCATTTATGTTTTGCATCACTAAAGGGGCAAGCTAGATATCACTTTATCATATTTGCACATCATGTTCATTGCAAATCTATTTGATGTTTCAGTTTCATATTGTAAAACTTTCAGTCATTTGTGATTTTCTCATGAGGCAACTTAATTACTATAGAATCATTGTCTCAGTAAGCTTTTGTCATATGACTATGAAAAGGTCCTATATGGTTAATAGCATGTCACCACAGAAATTATTCTTGTTATCATTTACCTACTCGAGGACGAGTAGGAATTAAGCTTGGGGATGTTGATATGTCCAAAACGTATCTATAATTTTTGCTTGCTCCATGCCACTTTTGGGTGATATTGCTATGATATTCATACACCTCCATACACTTTTGATCATATTTGGACTAACTTACTAATCCAGTGCACCCCAGTGCCAGTTTCTGTTTTCGGTTGTTTTTGTATTTCAGGTTTTCACGTTTCGAGAACTGCCCAGAAAAATCCAGAAAAATTATATAAAAAATCAGCGCTTCGGAAACAACCTTGCGTCCGAAGGACAGCCGGGG
>LR738713.1:499429830-499456753 GCA_902687465.1 Secale cereale
CCCCCCTGGGCCGCGCCGGGGGGGGGGCGCCTGGGCCCCCCGATGCCCTCCTTTGGCATATATTTAAAGGGTCCTCCGAAACCCTCAGAACAGGAACTCTTTTCGCGATCCCATCTCTGTTCCGCCGCCGCCGTCGCTTCCAAGATCGGGAGCATTAGGAGAACTCTTCCCGGCACCCTGCCGGAGGGGAGGATCACCACAGGGAGCTTCTCCACCACCATGGACGCCTCCCGGATGACTCGTGAGTAGTCTCCCTTGGACCATGAGTCCATGACCAGTAGCTATGTGATGTTCTCCTCCCGTTCTTGTGCTTCACTAATTAGTCCTCGTGAGCTTCCCTACATGATCGAGGCACCTATGTAATCCTTATGCTGTTGCTATGTTGAGTTTGCTGGGATCCGATGGATTATGAGATTATGTTCAGATTGATCTTGAGTAATATATTTGATTCACCTCTTTTATATTTTTGTTCATAAGTAATTCTTGCATGTTCTCCGTTGTTATTTATTGCTTTGGCCGAGTAGTAGGTAGTGACTCCAAGAGGGAACGTTATGCTCGATTGTGGGTTCATGCCCCTCGATGACTAGCTTGAGTGACAGAAACATGAGTCTAGGGGATGTGCTGTTGCCACAAGGGGGAAAACAACGGTGCTTGTGCCCGCGGGTACAAGGATTGTTTACTTTACGCAAAGTTCTTTTAATGCAGTTGTCTGTTGCATTGAGCTTACACTATGGGTGGGACTCACAACTTAATACCAGCGAGATGTTCTGGATAGATGTCTCAAGGTGGATGATTAGTAGTAGATATTGATGGATTTCGGTCTACTTACTTTGGCGTACCGCCCATGCTTTGAACCTCAACCTTTCTTGCAATGTAGTCAACATTGGTTTGCGTTCGTGGTCTTGTCAATTGCCCAGCTGTAATTTGTTTACCTCACATAGCTGTTTTATCGTCTTTTGGGAGAGAGACATCACTAGTGAACATCATGAGACTCCGGTCCATATTACCATCATTGATCACATCCGCTATCTACTTTTCGTTATTATTTACTATTGCAAAACACTATCTATCACTACTATCATTGCTTTTAATCCTTTGTGAACTACAAGGCCGGAGGGATTGACAACCTCTCTGTACTTGTTGGGAGCAAAGTTATTTGTATCTGTGTGCAGGTCGACGTTGATTGCTACTAATATGGCGCTGTAGCAGTTGACACCTACTTGTTGAACCTAGGAGTCTCTAGGGATTCGATCCTTGGCATCTTTGCTAAGGGAAAACACTTCTACAATACTGCATCTTACACCTTCCACTTGGGGTAACCAACGAGGGGTTCGAGGCCCATCACTAAGCAAGATATATGAGAGCATAGTACATAGTGAGATAATCATGCATGCTAGAGAGTACCAGGTACATAAATAAGATAGTGTAGCATATGTCTCACACCATATGACGGGAACTTAGGTCTCACGAAAAACCAACCAAACCAAACCACACTAAACGGAAAGCACACAAGCGACAGAAAAACAAAGGCACAAATCCCTAAACTCTCTCCCCCTTTGGCATCGAGACACCAAAAGGGCAGAGAGCTAAGCTACGGCTCCAGGTGAGAGCACGAGAAGGACTCGAACATCAGATCTCAGCTGGGTCATCTTCTTCTTCGTCGTCGACCTGAAACTGCTCGGCATCGGAATCTGTCCATGGGCAGTGCTGCTTGATCCACTCTTCCTCCTCGGTCACCTGTTCCTCAGAGCCACTGGCCACAGTCGCACCCAACCGACGCATGAGCTCCTTGTGACGTCCCCTGGCCTTCTTCTCTGCCACATGAGTCATGTACTAACCATGAGACTCCATGCAAAACAGCTTCTTCATCTTCTTCTTGAGCTTCTTTGCCCACGAGGGCTCTGCACCAGATGGCTCATAGTCAGCATCATCATCTGCTTCAACCTCAGCCTCCTCGGTCTCCATAGCAGCTGCGAAGGATGAACCTCCAGTCTTGGAAGCATGAGTGCCCCAGTTGTCCTTCCGCCTCAGACGCTTGATCTCATGAGACACCAACTCTCCAGTCTCTAACAATACGTTGGGATAGACATGATCCCAAGCCTTCTCAATCAGCAGCATGATGAAAGGTCCATAGATCAGGCACTTGCGTTCAGAAATAGCAGACAAGAGCTCAAACCACATCACATGTGAAATATCCAGGGTCTCACTAGTGTTCCTCTCTAACTGATGTTGGCAGAAGAGAAGCATGTCCACAAGATAGGAGTGAACCATATCATGATTCCCAACCCGAGGGAAAAGATTTTCACGGAAGATGCGGTGAAGGATATCCAGATAGGTAGACAACTCATATGTTACCTTCTTAGTCTCAGGGTGGACCTTCACAGTGCAGTAGGGCCAGAGAGCTTGCTTGTGAGTGGAGGTAGTGTTCTGATGAGGACGAAAGCCAACCGGTGTCTCAAGCCCCTAGTCTTCCACCCCAAGCAACTCCATGAAAGCCTTCCACTTGACAGACAACAGTTTGCCATTGGTCATCCATGTCAGAGTTCTATCCTAATCCGTCCCTAGATGGACCGTGGCATAGAATTGAGCCACAAGATCTGCATCAAAGTCCTTGTTGAACTGAATGATCTGAAGAATGTTGAGTTGAGTGCACATCTGAAGAGCATCGCCAAAATACACAGGATCCTTCTCCAGGTATTCCGTGTCTATGGAGCGAACACTGACAAAGAGATTCTTCTTAGCCTTGAGCACATCAAAGTAGACGGCAAACTGAAAGCGGTTCCAGAACGGTCGGTTGACCAAATTGGGTTCTTGATCAACCTCATAGGGATTGCGGCGACACCTTGCTCAAAACTCCTTGCCACTCATTTGTGTCATAGTTTTGCCCTTTGGCTTTGCCATGGCCTTTTTCTTCTGTTGAGGTGGAGGTGGAGCACTCGAGGAACCTCCAGCAGACTCAGATGTGCGGTAGCGCTTTGAGGTTGCACGATTTGGGTTGATACGGCGAGCCTGATGCTCAGGATGTTCATCACCTGGAACCAAACACAAAAACAGACGAACCAACCAAAAGGAACGAGCATGAGCCAATGAACACAACAAAAGAAGATCAAAGAATGAAGAAATATGTGTGAACTAGGCCAGCCGCGGTAGTACCGTGATCTGTTAAGCGGTAGTACCGCGCAAGCGGTAGTACCGCGCAAGCGGTAGTACCGCTCCAGGGAGCGGTAGTACCGCTCGAGGCGAGGAAACATCGGTTTCCTACTACCGTGGTCAGATCCGGCACTACCGGCCTGTCAAATTCAAAAATATTTCTATCATACTCTAATCTAGATAGTCTAGTTGCTTTCCCCATCCTACTCAAGCCTAGATTTAGCCAAAAATCTAAAGATGCAAACACTATTGCCCCTAAAACACAAGATCTGAAAAAAAACAAGAGGAGAAGAGGAACGGGGGCAATGCCGGCATCCATGGCAAGAGGACTTGGTGGGGATCGACTCCACCGAAGGAAAAGGAGAGGAACACCCCGGAGGAGGAGATCCACCGGAGCTCTCCCGCGGCGACGAACTACTGGAGAGAGAGAGAGAGAGAGAGAGAGAGAGAGAGAGAGAGAGAGAGGAACGAGGGGGCGAATGAATGGGTATGGGGGAGAGAAACCTCCCCCTGCCCCGATATAACCCCCACGTACCGCCCCGCAGCGGTAGTACCGCGCTGGTGGGCGGTAGTACCGCTTATAAGCGGTAGTACCGCGCACCACCAGCGGTAGTACCGCCCAGCACGCCACGACAACAAAAAGTTCAAGGCCAAGCTCAAAAAGAAACACACAAGGAGGGTAAAACAAAACACCACGCACACACACACACTAGCAAGAGACAAGAGACCCCTCTACAAGAGAGGGCGGTGACCGAAGTCACCTATGTTTGAGTCTAGAGGTATGACGCCGCGAAGATTTTAACCTTGGGCCCATGACCAAAACTCGTCCTTGAAGCACTAGTACCATCAAAGATGGTTAATGAAAGACTATATCAATTTATGCATAATGGGGGGAGAGAGAGTTCATTGAGAGAACAATGCTCCCCCTATGTCCATGCCTACATCTAGATAAGACACTATGAAGAGTATGGTGGGGTGTGCATGTGCTCAAACCACATTGCTCAAATCAATGATATTTAGCTCATGCCTTAACTCGCGAAGTCTTGCTTCATCCAATGGCTTCGTGAAGATATCTACAAGGTTATCATGAGTGTTGACATAGTGAAGCTCAATCTCTCCTTGCCGTATATGATCCCGGATGAAATGATACCGAATCACTATATGCTTCGTCTTGAAGTGTTGCACCGGGTTGAGAGAAATCTTGATGGCACTTTCATTGTCACACCAAAGAGGCACTTTGTCACAAGTGACACCGTAATCCTTTAAAGTTTGCCTCATCCATAAGAGTAGAGCACAGCAACTACCGACAGCCACATACTCGGCTTTAGTGGACGAGAGAGACACACAACTTTGCTTTTTGGAAGACCAACTAACAAGAGAGCAACCAAGAAATTGGCACCCTCCAGAAGTGGACTTCCTATCCACTTTGTCTCCCGCCCAGTCAGAATCAGAGAAACCTACAAGGTTGAAGTTTGCTCCTCTTGGGTACCATAAGCCAAAGTTTGGGGTATGATCCAAATATCGAAAGATTCGCTTGACAGCCACAAAGTGACTTTCCTTAGGCGAGGCTTGAAACCGTGCACAAATTCCCACACTCAACATAATATCCGGTCTAGATGCACAAAGGTAAAGCAAGGAACCGATCATAGAGCGATATACCTTTTGATCCACCGCTTTACCATTGGGATCAATGTCAAGTTGGCACTTGGTTGGCATTGGAGTAGTAGCCGGCTTGACATCACTTAGATTGAACTTCTTGAGCATGTCTTGAGTATACTTGGATTGTTTGATGAAGATCCCTTCTCTTCTTTGCTTGATCTCAAACCCAAGGAAGTACTTCAACTCTCCCATCATGGACATCTCAAAATGTGTGGTCATGAGTGCGGCGAACTCATCATTGAAAGCTTTGTTAGGAGAACCAAAGATAATATCATCAACATATAGTTGGCATACAAACAACTCCCCTTTGACCTTCTTAGTAAAAAGAGTGGGGTCGATTTTCCCAATTTGAAACCCACGATCTTGTAACAACTCGGTAAGATGCTCATACCACGCACGTGGGGCTTGTTTAAGGCCATAGAGTTCCTTATCGAGTTGGTACACGTGATTGGGGAGCTTAGGATCCTCAAACCCCGGGGGTTGTTTAACATACACCAACTCATTAATAGGACCATTAAGAAATGCACTTTTCACATCCATTTGTTGCAATTTAAAGTTATGATGGGAAGCATAGGCAAGCAACAAACGAATGGATTCAAGGCGAGCAACGGGGGCAAAGGTTTCACCGTAGCCGATACCCTCGACTTGGGAGTAGCCTTGAGCCACCAGACGTGCCTTGTTGCGGATGACAATGCCATGAGCATCTTGCTTGTTCTTAAAGATCCACTTGGTTCCAATGACATTATGGTTCTCCTTTGGCCTTGGCACCAGACGCCACACCTTGTTGCGCTCGAAGTTATGGAGTTCTTCATGCATGGCATTAAGCCAATCAGGGTCTTCGAGCGCCTCATAAACCTTCTGAGGTTCAACACAGGAGACAAAAGCTTGATGAGCACAATAGTTTGCTAATTGTCTACGAGTGCTTACCCCCCTTTTTATGCTTCCTAGAATGTTCTCCATGTGATGTTCTCTGGAAGCAAGCCTGGAGGCAACTTTTGCAGCACGACGCTCTAATTGCTCTTCAAGAGATAACTGAGGAGCATTGAGTTGATCATCTTGAGCGTCGTCAGGAGCTAGATCTTGATCTTGAGCTTCCCCTTGACCTTGATCTTGCTCGGAGGACAGAACTTGGCCTTGTGCATCATTTGGTGGCTCCCCACCATCTTGTGATTGATCTTGCACTTGGCCTTGTTCGTCCGGTTGAGGGCCTTCACTTTGTTCTTCGGAAGCGTGTGGGTCTTGGGTTGGTGATGGTTCCACTTGAGTAGAACATTGTCCTTCTCTGTCAGCCACAAGGGGTTCCTCAATGGATAGGATATATCCAACGCCCATTCTTCTTATGGCTTGAGGAGGAATTTCATCACCTACATCACAAGTACCACTTTTCTCCACTTGGGAGCCGTTATTTTCATCAAACTCTACGTTACTCGTCTCCTCAATGAGTCCATTGGACTTGTTGAGGACACGGTCAGCATGAGAGTTTGTAGCATAACCAACAAATATGCCCTCATGAGCTCTAGATTCAAATTTAGACAACCGAACACCTTTCTTGAGGATGAAACACTTACACCCGAACACCCGGAAGTACTTGAGATTGGGCTTGTTACCGGTAAGTATCTCATATGGAGTCTTGTTCAAGACTTTGCGGAGATAGAGCCGGTTTGATGCATGGCAAGCGGTGTTGATGGCTTCGGCCCAAAAGTTGTATGGAGATTTGAATTCCGCCATCATGGTCCTTGCCGCATCCATCAGAGTCCGGTTCTTTCTCTCCGCTACACTGTTTTGTTGAGGGGTATAGGGAGCTGCATATTGATGTTTGATCCCCTCATCACTGAGAAACTCATCCAAGGTGTAGTTCTTGAACTCGGTGCCGTTGTCACTTCTGATCATCAAAATCTTTGCTTCATGTTGTCGTTGAGCTTCATTTGCAAAGTTGATGACGGTTTGTTGGGTCTCACTCTTCTTCTTGAAGAAGTATACCCAGGTGTATCTTGAGTAATCATCCACAATCACCAAGCAGTACTTTCTACCCCCAAGACTATCAAAAGATGGAGGCCCAAAGAGGTCCATGTGAAGGAGCTCTAGGGGTCTCTTTGAATAGATGATAGTCGTGGGAGGGTGAGCCGTCTCATGTAACTTTCCTTCAATGCAAGCCCTGCAAGCACGATCTTTGGCAAGCTAACATTTGTTAGTCCACGGACATGGTCCCCTTGAGAAGACTTTGCAAATATCTCATATTGACATGGGCCAAACGGCGATGCCAAAGCCATCCCACATCAACTTTAGCCATTAAGCATGTCGCGGCCTTAGTGGGTTGCTTCGAGAAGTTAACCACATAAAGACCGTTCTCGACATGCCCAACATAGGCTACTTTAAGAGTCTTGCTCCACAAGAGGGCCACAGTATCAATATCAAAGAATGTAGCAAATCCCATGAGTGCAAGTTGGCGAACAGAAAGTAAATTGTATGCAAGGGACTCAACAAGCATGACTTTCTCGATCGTGAGATCATGAGAGACAACAACCTTGCCAAGCCCCAATACCTTAGAAGATGAAGCATCACCCCATTCGACGTTGGTGGCCATAGATGAACCTAGATGCACGTCCACCAGCAAGTCTTTGCTTCTGGTCATATGATTTGTGGCTCCACTATCGAGCAACCATGATCCCCCACCGGAAGCAAACTCCTACAAGAGATCAATGCTTGGATTTAGGTACCCATTTGGTAATGGGTCCTTTGAGGTTAGTAACAAGGGTCTTCGGAACCCAAATGGACCATTCAATGTACTCATAAGAAGAACCAACAAATTTTGCAAACACATGACCATCACTAGCACGACATAAAACATATGAAGGATTGAAGTCGCCGGCTATGTTTGATGGTATGGTGGAGTTTTTCTTGACACCACCACCTTTCTCCGTTTTATTCTTCTTTGATGCGCCCTCTCCTCCTTTCACAAAAGTTTGTCGAAGAGGGGGTGGTAGCTTGATCTTGTCATTCTTCTTCTTCTTGGGCTTAGGAACAAACCCAATTCCTTCTTTTGCCACAACTTCCTTTTGATTGCTCAAAAGGTTGTTGAGGTTCTTCTCACCTTGTATGCATGTCACAAGGCCTTTCTCAAGTTGCTTCTTCAACTTGGCATTTTCTTCAACAAGATGCACATGCTCGCAACATGGGTTAGTAGCATTTGCATTATCAATTAACACCATGCGAGGAAAGACAGCCTTTTCCTTGGTTAGCGAAACTTGGAGTTGATCATGAGACTCCTTGAGAGAAGCATGCATACTTTTCAAGGCCTTGTGAGCCTTGTCGAGTATAACAAACTCCTCTTTGAGTTTAGCATGGTCAACCCCAAGTTTTGCCTACTCGGAATTAAGCACACGAGAGACAACTAAGGCATGATCAAGATCTTTCTTTAATTTAGCATGATCATTGTTGTGTGACTCCTCAAGAGCCAAACGAAGACCACGCTCTTCCTCTAGGGCTTTAGAGAGATCCGATATCTCATCGGCATAGTCTCGACTATGTCCTTCCATTTTAGTAATGGTTTCCTCGTGAGCCTCGATCATGTCATTGGCCTCACCGAGTTGTTCCAAGAGAGCAACAAAATGCTTCTTGGGTTTGCCCTTGAGTTTGTTCATGAACAACTCAAACTCATTCTCTCCCTCCTTAATTCCCTCACTCTCATCAATACAATCCGTCAATGAAGGATTAGAAGTGATAGTAGTATTGATGTTTGGGGTTACCTTGTTGGTGGCCTTGGCCATGAGACACTTGGCGGTGATGTTCTCATTTGGTGAGTCGAAGAGAGATGAGTGTGGAGTAGTAGCAATAGCAATTGTGGCCATGGTGACCATCTCATCATCTTCATCATTATAATCATCCTCAACATATTCTTCTTGGGCCACCAACCCTTTAGGAGGAGTCTTCTTGCTGAAGTTGTTCTTGTTGGGATAAGACTTTGACTTGTCCTTCCGGATAAGCTTGCCTCCAAAGTCTTCTCTTTTCTCATATGGGCAATCTGCAACGAAGTGGCTTACATTTCCACAGTTGAAGCATGTCCTCACTCGTTGCTTTCCCTTGTTCCCACTTGAGTTGTTCCTGCTGAAGTTGGGTCTTGTGTTCTTCTTGTTGCCCCAAAATTGCCTTGAAGCAAGAGCCATGTGCTCATGATAGGCATATTTGCTGTCCTCGGGGCTACACTCATCATCATCCTCCACCTCCTCTTCTTCCACACAAGCCTTGGCCTTCAGGGCAAGGTTAGGCTTCTTCGATCGTTGAGCTCTCAAGACCGCATTGTCGGCGGTCATGTCCAAGATCCTCATGGCAACGAACTCATCCAACATTTCATTTGAGGATAAGTGGTGGAAGTACGGTCTCTGACGAATGATAGAGGACATGGCCTTATGATAGGGCATCATTGCCTTGAGGAACTTGCGCTTGATCCAATTGTCATCCGTGTCCTTACTGCCATGATCTCGAAGAGAGACTGCAAGGGTAGTTAATCTCCGATAAAGTTCATGAGGATCTTCTTCTTCGATCATAGCAAACTCATCGGCTTCATCTTGCACAACTTCATAGTTAGAGCGTTGAATGCTAGTGCTTCCCTTGTACATAGTGCCAACATGGTCCCAAGCTTCCTTGGCCACAGTGAAGGGTCGAAGATGTGCAATGTCTTCTGGAGGAATAGCATCTTGAAGAATGCAAAGAGCGGACTCGTTGAATTGATGATCCGCAGTTTCTCTTGGAGTCATGTTGTCGGGATCATGCGGATAAAAACCTTGCTCAATGATTCTCCAAAGATTAGTAGAACAATGATTTATATGACGTTTGAAACGAAACACCCAAGTAGCAAAATTAGATTTTTTTTATAAACTTGGGAGGAGGCCCAACGGAATTTAAATGCGGTGTAGGAACGGGTCCTCCATAGTGAGTAGGAGGAGCGGAGTGGGCAAAGATCCCACTCCCATTCTTAGTAACAGGGGCTTGTTCACTACTAGCTTCTCCCTTGTCGGGATTAGCCTCCGACACGTTGGTAGCGGGACGAACCACTTCCAACGGTGCGGTGGATAATTTAAGCCCCTCAAGCAAATCTTTAAACATGCCTTTGACCTCGGTCGCTAGTGACTCTTTCAATGTGGTCACGGCCACATTGAACTCCTCACGAGAGACCGAGGCTCCCCCATCAGACGTAGGCAAGGACGGAGTTCCACCGGAATGATCCTCCGTCTCGACTACGTTGTCACCCATACTCTTTGGACGGTAAAGTCCTTAAAAAGAGACGAGGCTCTGATACCAATTGAAAGGATCGATATGATTGACTAGAGGGGGGGGGTTGAATAGGCAACTAACAATTTTTAGCTTTTCTTAACCACTTTAAATTAAGCGTTAAAGTAAGTTGTCTAGATATGCTACTAAGATGACAACTAATAGGAAGTAAAGATAACAACCACACAAGCAAGCTATAAGAGATAAAGAAGTAAAGCTTGCACAAGTAAAGGAAAGAAATAACCACAAGTGGAACCGGTGAAGACGAGGATGTGTTGCCGAAGTTCCTTCCCTTTGAGGGGAAGTACGTCTCCGTTGGAGCGGTGTGGAGGCACAGTACTCCCCAAGAAGCCACTAGGGCCACCGTATTCTCCTCACGCCCTCACACAATGCAAGGTGCCGTGATTCCACTAGTGGTGCCCTTGAAGGCGGCAACCGAACCTTTACAAACAAGGTTGGGGCTATCTCCACAACTGAATTGGAGGATCCCAACGATACCACGAAGCTTCACCACAATGTAATATGGCTTCGAGGTGACCTCAACCGTCTAGGGTGCTCAAACACCCAGGAGTAACAAGATCCGCTAGGGATTAGTGGAGGGGAATCAAATATCTCTTGGTGGAAGTGTAGAGCGATGCCTTCTCAAGCAATCCCGAGCAAATCAACAAGTTTGATTGGCTAGGGAGGGAGATCGGGCGAAAATGGAGCTTGGATCACCAATGGAGTATGTGGGGGAAGAGGTGAGTCAACAAGGAGGAAGAAGAAGCCTTTATATAGTGGGGGAAACAATCCAACCGTTATCCCCCACTCACCCCACATAGAGCGGTACTACCGCTTGAGGGAGCGGTACTACCGCTTATAGAGCGGTACTACTATTGCCTCTCAAGCGGTACTACCGCGCCAAGGGGGTAGGGACCCAGAGCGGTACTACCGCGGTCTCAGGGCGGTACTACCGCTGGGAGCGGTACTACCGCCTCTACTACCGCACCTAGCATCGTAAAACTCGACACGAAATCACGCTCGCGAGTCGAGGCGGTGGTAGCACGGATCAGCGGCGGTACTACCTCAGTGTGCACCAAGCGGTACTACCGCTTAGTGGGGCAGTACTACCGCTTGAGGCACACAGGCGGTACTACCGCTGAGACCCGCGGTACTACCGCTGGAGCCAGGAAGGCCAGAGATGATGAGAAAGAAGGACTCCATTGCGGCGGGAAGGAATGATGGGTGCAATAAAGAAGTGTACGTGTTGATTCCACCCAAACCTTACCAAAGCGGATCCCCTCTTAATAGTACAGCTTTCCTATTACTCAGAACCACCGAAAACTAAGCAAAAAGGAAACACCGTCTTCCATAGATTCCGAGGGGCATCTAATCGTCTTGTGCCTTTGTGAGATGTATCTGAAAGAGCTTAGAACACATGATTAGTCCGCAAACGCATTGTCATCAATCACCAAAACACCATTTGGCTAAATATGCCCTTACAAAGGCCCAACAACGTCTACAAGAAGAAGGGGTGAGTAGTAGACATAAGTGCCTCATGGGCCCCTCCTTCATCTTCTGGCCCTCTCCTAGAGCTTACGGGGTCACTTATGTCCAGAAGAAAATCTCCAAAAAAATTCGTGGCAATTGGACTTCGTTTGGTATTGATATTCTGGAAAGCCATAAACAGCAACTAGCACTTGGCACTAGATTAATAGGTTAGTCTCAAAAAATGATATACAATGACATATAAATGTGTAATAAACATCCAAGATTGATACTATAACAGCATGGAACAATTAAAAATTGTAGATACGTTAGAGACATATCAACGTGCAATATGAAGAAAGTAAATACCAAATGATGCCACAAAGACTAATATTGTGTATTAGATTATACCTCACCTTAGAACCGAATCAATCGCTCAAACATAAATTAATATATACACAAAGAGAAATGCTTATGTTCAATTTTACAAATTACAAGTGCGAGAATGGAGATGGGTACCAGTGCTTGGTAGTGGTAGCGCCGCCTCTTTCTCCTCCTCTTGTGTGGCCTTAGTGGTGGTGGCAATGGAGGGAGAGGCCTCCCTTCAGATGATATGGGAGAGCCTCCTGACAGCTGCACAGAGTTGTGGTGGAATGATGATGATTATTTCTGGTGCCTAGGGTTGGAGGTATTTATATAGGAGACCTCATCGGGTCTCCTCCATAGATATGACTACTCCTGCTTCATTGAACGACTCTATGGGAGCCAAATTCTCTTCCAAATCATCCCTTGATCGTCATGGATCATGTAGGAACAATATGAGACAAAATCGGTGGAGTTATGACATATTTACTAGGCGCTTGTACCAATGGTCGTCGAATGACTTGGACTCCAGAAGCAATTTTGTATTTTGGTCGTCATTTCTTTATATGAACTCTGATTTTGATGTCCTTGGTCTTGTCGGTTTCCTCTCGAAAATCTCAAACCACCTATGACATTGGATCTTCAATTTGTATACTTTGATAAATGTCAAAACATCAAACACTTCATAGGGTCTAAATTTGGTGCCCGGGCCTTCTCCGGTTTGTCTCCCAACTTGGTGCTTTCGATGTGTCAAGTCCATGGACATGCCAATAAACCTACAAACACCACAAAACAAATGTAAACTAACAAAAACTAAAAATAAAGTTGTGCAACAAACTTGGTAAATTGAGTAAAGACCGAAAATTTTGCATTGTGAACATGAAGAAGTGCTAGATGGTTATGATATGATGGATTTTGGCACTAAAATATAATCCAAAAGCTAATGAATAAAATCCAATCAATCATCTGCTCCTTCCTCGTGGAGCGGGCTACGACCTCTTGGGTTCCAGCAGTCCGCCAAGGTGATGTTTGAAACGCTTCTCGGTGCGCATCCAATATTTTGCGTCCGATTGATATTTATTGGTGAAATATCGAGACAAGCCAAATATCCCCATCAGGCTTAATGTTGGATCCCTAAACCGATTTCTTCTTCGACGAGCCGTAGGCCTCGAATTGATCAAATTTTGTATCTTGGATGGACTCATGATAAAAAGGTGACATCGCCGCACCCTCGAGATCGACATCGTTTCTCTTAGAATCACCAATCATACTATTGAGAAAAGTGTCGTCGTTAGGGGCCGATCCCCTAAACTGTCACAACCCTAGTTCTGGTATGCACTGGGTTAGTCTTGTGGTTTGCATCATGTTTAATTTTCAAATGAAATTGAATTGAGGACTTGTGAAACCCTCAGAAACCCTTTTTGAAAATGACCCAAATAAAAATTGCTCCAAAAAGGTCCAAGAAAATGTTCATGTGGCCCTCTAAAAATATTGGTTAGAGATAAAAATCAAACCAATATTATTAGGAGCTCATAAGTATTTATTTTGGGCATTTCGAATTAATGCAATAGTTATTTGCATTGGATATATATATATTATATATTTTATATATGTCCAAAATTCCGATTCTTTATTTTTAGGGGCTTGGATTAATTCCTAGGTCCCTGCAAAATAAATATGTCAGCAGAAAATAATTGATTTAATTTAGAAATTAAATCAAAACAAATGTCAGAAAAATAGAAAAGCAAATAAAAGGAAATAGCTTACCTGGCTTACCTGCAGCCCACCAGGCAGAGCTGGCCCGGCCCACTGGCCAAGCCAGTCATCACCTACCTCGCGCCAGTAGGCCGAGGCGCGTGCCCGACGCATGCTCCGCCGCACCGCGCCACCTCCTGCCTCTCTGCTTCATCCCCCTCGACGCCTGGTCGTTTCTGGAGGCGCCACGCGACCTCCCCGACCCTCTCGCACTCTCCTGAACCTCTCCCTTCCTCTCCCTCGCTCTCTCTCGCAACTCCCGAACGCCGCCGTCACCATCGATCGCCGTTGCCGTAGCCACTGCCCTCCCCTCGCCCCTCCGTAGAGCCCACGAGCTCCGCCACGACTCCCTCGTCCTCTCCGTCAAGCCACCAGACGCCGGACGCCCTGTGGAGCCGCCGTCGTCATCGTCTTCCTCCTCGGACGCCGCCGACCGCCGGCGACGAATTCGCCGCAGCAGAAGCTTCCCCGAACCACTGAACCCCCCAGCAGAACCGCGGTGAGCTCCCGGTTCGTTCCCCCTTCTCCCCTAGTCGTTTGCGACCTCTAGGTCTACTCTCCGCTGATGCCCGACCTCACCGCCGCCGGCGATGCCGCCGCCGTGGCCACAGCCACCCAAGCACGAATCCGAGCACGTCACTGCACTTAGTGCTTCGCTAGGAGCCCGTAGCACCTCTCCGTTAGCCTCCCCGTGCCCCGTAGCTCCAACCCCGACGAGGCCCGAACTCCGGCGCCGCCGCGAGCTCGTTTCCGGCGAGCTCCGGCCGTCCCAGCTGCTACCGCTTGCGAGAATGGATGCGGGTGAGCTTCAGCTCCCCGTAGATGGTCTCCGCTGCCCAAATGACCCCCGGAACAGAAAACCTGATGCCCTCCGCCGCGTTTGCTGCCGCCGGCGGCTAAACGCCGGCGTGCTAGCCGTGGTTTGACCAGGACTTGACCCCTGGGTCAATGACAGGTGGTCCCCCACCCCTTTTAGTTAGTTGACCGTTAAGTTAATTAATTAGTTTTGGTTAATTAGTTTAGCCACTGACATGTGGGCCCAGCCCTGCTGATTTTCTGTTAGGATTAGTTTAGTGTTAATTAACTCAGTTAATTAACTGAGTCACTGACCAGTGGACCCCACTGTCAGGTTTGACTCTGGACCAGCCCCTTTGACCTGCTGACATCATGCTTGTGTCATGCTGACGCAGTAAACCAGTTCTGGTATTTAAATAAATCTTAAATGATTTATTTATTTCAGAAATTGGCTTAAACTTCAAAAAATCACAGAAATTCAACCGTAGCTCAGAATGAAATAATTTATATATGAAAAATTATCAGAAAAATTCAATCTATCCATCTGTACCATTTTCATGCATGACAAATGAAGTTAACCCTACTGTTTATATGAAAACACATATATGACATTTAGAAATACTTATTTTAGAGTTGCATTTGAACCTTTGGTTCAAATGGACTTCTTTTCAATTGAATGCTAGTTGCATTAGCTCAACAACATCATATCCTCATGCCATGATCATGCATCATATTGTTGCATATGCTTGTGTTTGACTGTCGGCACCGTTCTTCTCGATAGGTCCAGCTCTAGAGACCAATCCAGAGTACCTGTCAGAGGAGCAGTGCGCTGCACGTTGTTTCACCAGGCAAGCAAACCCCCTTGTTCATCCCGATACAACCCCTTTCCCGCTCCTACTACCTGTTATTGCATTAGGACAACAACGACTTCAACTGCTACTTTATGCTGCGGTAGTTGAACCCATTCCTCTGCATGACCTGTCTTTCCACAGTAAATAGTTGAAACCCACTAGCATGTGTAGGAGTTGATTGAAGCCATGTTGTGATCTTACCATGCCTTGCTTGCTATTGCTTAGAATGTGTCAGGTCTGATTCATCGGGAATGAATTGGAGTACAACGTTATGTTCTGATGCTGAGGGTTAAGCGTGTGAACACGATTTGGTAAAGGTAGCGGTGAGAGGCCATGTAGGAGTACATGGTGGGTTGTCTCACTGGAACCGTCCCTAAGAACTGAGTTCCGAGTATGTTGTCCAATGACTAGTTACTACCACACATTGGGTTCCGGTAACTCGACCCCTCTCGACTTATTAATCAACATGATCTCTGTCCAGGAGTTGCAACTAGTTTCTGGTGTTTGTAGGTAGTGTTAGTAGTCTACCAAGTGGCACTCGGCCAGTGGGCTTGGGACAGACTAGGCACCGTGGCACGGTGTACCAAGCGTAGATCCACTCGGCGAGGTGGGCTTGGGAATCCTGCGCACATCATTTGGGGCCGTGAGCGACACCCCGGCCGGATCTCCCCACGGATGGAACCCGAATAGGCGATAAACCTGGACGAGAGACTTGTGTGGTTAGTCAGGTCGTGGCCGACACCCTCGCCAGGCTTCCGCTTGAAGGTTGCCGAGATACACGAGATGTACATGGCGGTAAGTGGCGAGAGCGTGTGTGAAGAGGTACACCCATGCAGGGTTAACATGATCTATTTGAATAGCCGGGTCCACGGTTATGGACTTCTTGGATGCTTACGTGGTACATAGACAACTTGAAGTGGATACTCTAAAATACTCAAGACAAGTATGAGTGCTATGGACGGCCTTCTCGTAGGGAGACGGGAATGAATCCATAGTGGTGTATTGAGTGGTGTTTAGTGGACTCGTGTGCGCCACCTCAAAGTTACCAGCAATCGTAGAATAGGATAGCCACTGAGTCAAAGCTGGCTTGCTGCAACTAAACCCCACATTGCCATTTTGATACAAGTGCATGTATGATAGGATCTGATGTAAGTCTTACTGAGTACCTTTGTACTCATGTTTGCTTAATTTATGTTTTGCAGATGAGATTGATGTCTCACTAGTAGTTCCGCTTGGACTTCGACAAGTAGCTTGTACCTCAGCTACGTTCTTGGACGAGTGTTGTAGATAGTCAGGCTCTTCAGCCTTTTTCATTTGTAGATGTCTGTACTCAGACATGTGGTGCTTCCGCTTGTTGCTTGTATGCTCTGAATGCTGGGTCGTGAGACCCATGTTGTAATATTTGGCTCCTCGGAGCCTAATGAATAAATACTTTGTTTATTAGAGTCTTGTTGTGATGCCATGTTGTATTTGCACATATTGAGCATATTGTGTGTATGTTATTGAAATGCTTGGTATGTGTGGGATCCGACACCTAGTTGTTTACCCTTGGTAGCCTATCTTACAGAGAAATGTCTCCTAGTGCTTCCACTGAGCCTTGGTAGCTTGCTACTAGATCACTTAGGCTGACCGGCATGTGTCCTTCTTCGTTCCTGTGTCTGTCCCTTAGGGGAAATGTCACGCGTTGTTCCTTTATGTCCTTGTAGCTTGCTACGACTTGGGTTCATACGTTGATGACCGACACGTTCGTTGCTGGGTCATGAATGCCTGTCTCTGTAATTTAGTGCCACTTTTGGTTTATAACTGGTCATGTCGGCCCGGGTTCTCTGTCATATGGATGCTAGCGACACTATCATATACGTGAGCCAAAATGCGCAAACGGTCCCGGGCCAGGTAAGGTGGCACCCGTGGGGATACCGTGCGTGAGGCCGCAAAGTGATATGGTGTGTTACATGCTAGATCGGTGTGACTTAGGATCGGGGTCCCGACAGCGTTGGTATCAGAGCCTGACTGCCTGTAGGATTACCAAGCCAAAATGGTCGAAGTTGAGTCTAGAAATTCCTTAGTTATATAAGGGAATTGATTGTGGAAGGGAACGTAAGGCTCTTTTTACTCCTTATACCTCATGTCTTCTGATCTGAGTCATCCTACCTTTCCTACGGGGTTAAGGAACTAGGCTTTCTCTTCCGTCTATCGGGATCACGAGTTACTACTCCGTAGTTCCTTAGGATTGGTTGATCAGAGTCTTATTCTTGTTTCAAGTTCTTCCGGTGAAGTTGTCCTAGTACTATCACAGAACCTTGAGTGATGATGTTGAGATGTTGAACTACCCTTTGTTAGCAGGATGTCTCATTCTGAGCATTTTACTGCCGTTATGCTGCCGAACTTATCCTAGTAGTTCGAGAGACACTAATTTCTTGTTCTACCTTATGCATCTTATAGTTGTTGATGTTTCCGTCTTCGGTTTCGCTTCTCAGGATGTCTTCAGTTAAGCGAAGCTCAGCTGCTCGTAGACAGAACCACGGAGGTGGTAGGGATGAGGAGGATCCTCCCGAGCAGCCTTCGTTGGCAGAGTTAATGTTAGAGATGGAGAGAAACGAGCGTGAGTCTAACCGTTTGTTGGCACGTATTGAGGAGAACACCGCACATCAGTGCAAGGAATCAGCAACCATCCATGACTTCATTCGTCTGAAACCACCCACTTTCCATCATTCCATTGAGCCACTCGATGCTGATGACTGGCTCCGTAGTATCACTCACAAGCTGCGTTCTGCGAACGTAGCTGAAGATGACAAGGTCATCTATGCCACTTATCACCTGGAAGGTCCTGCTAGTCTTTGGTGGCAGAACTATGAGGCCATGATTCCAGCTGGCCAGATTCCTACCTGGAGAGTTTTCACCGAGGCTTTTCTTGAGCATCATATCCCTCAAGCCCTTATCGATCGTAAGAGAGAAGAGTTCTGTAGTCTTACACAGGCTAAGATGGCTGTTGATGCTTATAGTCGAGAGTTTGAGAACCTCGCCCGCTATGCTACAGAAGAAGTGTCCACGGACGCCAAGAAGCAGGCTAGGTTCCGGAAGGGTCTCAACCCCAAACTGTGTCGTGATCTCCACTTGCATCATTGCAACACATTCCATGCTCTTGTGAACAAGGCCATCAATGCAGAGACACCTCAGCTCACTTACGATGAGTCTCGTAAGCACACCCTTGATTTGGGATCTTCCTCCGGTACTAGTCTCCAGAAGCGCCGGATTTGGGTTCCGAACTCTGTTCTTCCACCCATTTATCCTCCGAGGCCATCTCGTGCGGTACCTCTTCCAGTTCAGCAGTATGCTCCACCTAGGTCTATTGATGGACCGTTTGTCAATACGGGTCCACGTCCTACCTCCAGGATTTGTTACAAGTGCGGAGAACCGGGACACATTGCCCGTATTTGCACTCAGACCCGTGTTGCTCCATCCCAGTCCGAGAAATCTGTTAGACGTGATAAATCATCACACAAGATGATCAGTGTTAAGTCAGCTCCCACCGAACATGGACGTGTGCATCACGTCTTAGCCAATGACGCTCATGATGATCCAGATGTCGTTCTTGGTACACTTCTTGTCAATTGTCATCCGGCATCGGTTCTATTCGATACTGGAGCATCCCATTCTTTCATTTCCGAAAGTTATGCCCGTTTGTACGACATGTCATTTTGTGATATGCCCTCCCCACTACTCATTCAAACTCCTGGATCCAAATGGCAAACTTCTAGTGTAAGCCATGGTAATGAAATCCTTGTCGACAGACTTGTGTTCCTTGCATCACTTGTAGCCCTCAAGTCTTCAGATATTAATATCATCTTGGGTATGGACTGGATGACAGCTCATCATGCCAAGATTGATTGCTTCACTAGGTCTGTTCAGCTTACACATCCATCTGGTAAGACAGTCACTGTCAACACTAGAGTTGCAAAGCGTCAACTCTATTCTCTTAATGCCAGCCCTCTTCCAGATCTTGAAGATGTTCCGGTAGTCCGTGACTTTCCGGATGTCTTTCCAGAGGAACTGCCAGGTGTTCCACCCGACCGAGATGTAGAGTTTGTTATAGAGCTTATCCCAGGAACCGCTCCAATCTCTAGGAGACCCTACAAAATGGCACCCTTAGAACTAGCCGAGCTTAAGAAACAACTTGATGAGTCCTTGCAAAAGGGTTTCATCCGTCCTAGTTCTTCTCCTTGGGCTTGCCCCGTCCTCTTCATTAAGAAGAAGGATGGTACGGATCGGATGGTTGTAGATTATCGCCCCGTTAATTTGGTCACGGTAAAGAACAAGTATCCGCTTCCCAGGATCAACGACCTGTATGATCAGCTCGCTGGATCCTTAGTCTTCTCCAAGATGGATTTGAGGTTAGGATACCATCAAATCAAGATTAGAAATGGGGACATCCCCAAGACGGCTTTCGTCACTCGTTATGGTCAGTACGAGTACACCGTCATGTCCTTCGGTCTAACAAATGCTCCAGCCACTTTCTCCCGCTTGATGAACTCGATCTTTATGGAGTATTTAGATAAGTTCGTCGTGGTTTATCTCGATGATATTCTTATTTACTCAAAGAACGAGGAAGAGCATGCCGAACATCTTAGACTTGTTCTAGAAAAACTCAGAGAGCACCGCCTTTATGCCAAGTTCTCCAAGTGCGAATTTTGGTTGCCAGAAGTGACCTATCTCGGCCATGTAATTTCTGGTAAGGGCATTGCTGTCAACCCCGAGAGAGTTCAGGCCGTTCTTGATTGGACTCCACCTGAAACAGTTAAAAAAGTTAGGAGTTTCCTTGGTCTAGCCAGTTATTGTCGCCGCTTTGTTGAGAACTTCTCTAAAGTGGCCAAACCTCTCACGGAACTTCTTAAGAAAGATAAAAAGTTTGAGTGGTCCCCACAGTGTGAGCATAGTTTTCAGGAACTGAAAAGACGCCTGACTTCTGCTCCCATACTTGTGCCACCGGATTTCACTAAGGACTTTGTTATCTACTGTGATGCCTCACGACAGGGACTAGGTTGCATTCTTATGCAGGATCGTCGTGTGATTGCCTATGCATCTCGACAGTTGCATCCACATGAGGAGAACTATCCTACACATGATCTAGAACTTGCAGCCGTAGTCTATGCACTTAAGACCTGGCGACATTACCTTCTTGGTAACCGTTGCGAGATCTACACCGATCACCAGAGTCTCAAGTATATCTTCACCCAACCAGATTTGAATCTTAGGCAAAGACGTTGGTTGGAGTTGATCTCAGATTACGACTTAGGGATTACCTACACCCCAGGCAAGGGAAATGTCATGGCTGATGCGCTAAGTCGTAAATCCTATTGCAACAATCTCATGTTGCAGCAGGGCCAACCACTTCTCCATGAGGAATTATGTAAGCTTAACCTTCACATTGCTCCTCACGGATTCCTTTCAACTTTGTTGGCAAAACCTACTCTTGTGGATCATATCATAGAAGCCCAGAAGCATGATACCAGAATTACCCGGATCAAGAGAAACATTGCCAAGGGTATTGCTGGTAGTTTCTCCATAGATGACCGAGGTGTTGTTCTCTTCCAAAACCGGCTGGTGGTTCCCAAGAAGCAACATCTTTGGCAATTGATTCTTAAAGAGGCTCATGAATCTCCTCTCACGATTCATCCCGGTAGTACTAAGATGTATCAGGACCTACGCCAGAGGTTCTGGTGGACTAGGATGAAGAGATAAATTGCTGAGTTCATTGCTAAATGTGACGTTTGTCATCGCGTTAAGGCAGAACATCAAAGACCTGCTGGCACCCTTCAGCCTCTAGCTATTCCTGAGTGGAAATGGGATAAAGTTGGTATGGACTTCATCACCGGCTTTCCCAGGACCAAGAGAGGGAATAATGCTATCTTCGTAGTCATTGATCGTCTCTCCAAAGTGGCTCACTTCCTACCTGTTCGAGAGAGTATCACTGCTAGTCAGCTTGCTGACTTGTATATTTCTCAAATAGTGTCACTTCATGGTGTCCCACTAGAGATCAATTCAGACCGTGGTAGTCTTTTCACTTCTCATTTCTGGGAGAGTTTCCAGACTGCCATGGGCACCCATCTTTCTTTCAGTACCGCTTTCCACCCTCAGTCAAGTGGTCAAGTGGAACGGGTTAACCAAATTCTCGAAGACATGCTTAGAGCTTGTGTTATCTCATTCGGTATGGATTGGGAGAAATGTCTTCCTTTCGCCGAGTTTGCTTATAACAATAGCTATCAATCCAGTCTTAAGCAAGCTCCTTTTGAGATTCTTTATGGACGGAGATGTCGAACACCTTTAAACTGGTCAGAAACCGGTGAAAGACAATTCTTTGGACCGGATATGATCCAGGAAGCAGAAGAGCAAGTTCGCATCATTCGTGAGAATTTGAAAACAGCCCAGTCTCGTCAGAAGAGCCAATATGATCGTCATCATAAGGAAGTGGCTTATGAAGTTGGTGACAAAGCTTATCTTCGGGTTACACCTTTGAAAGGTACCCATCGTTTCGGTGTCTAGGGCAAGTTGGCTCCTCGTTACATTGGTCCTTTTCGCATTCTCGCTAAACGAGGAGAGGTTGCCTACCAATTGGAACTACCCCCACATCTTTCTCGAGTTCATGATGTCTTCCACGTCTCTCAACTCAGGAGTTGCTTCTCGGATCCCATCCGCGGAGTGGACCACGAAACGCTTGATCTCCAAGATAACCTCACATATCGAGAGTATCCCATTCGCATTCTGGATCAAGCAGAGCGTGTCACTCGACGTCATAACATCAAGTTTCTCAAGGTTCAGTGGTCTCATCATTCCGAGAGAGAAGCTACTTGGGAGCGAGAAGATCGTCTCCGACTGGAGTACCCCACCTTCTTTCCGCCTACTCCTGAATCTCGGGACGAGATTCTTTCGAGTGGAGGCGAGTTGTCACAACCCTAGTTCTGGTATGCACTGGGTTAGTCTTGTGGTTTGCATCATGTTTAATTTTCAAATGAAATTGAATTGAGGACTTGTGAAACCCTCAGAAACCCTTTTTGAAAATGACCCAAATAAAAATTGCTCCAAAAAGGTCCAAGAAAATGTTCATGTGGCCCTCTAAAAATATTGGTTAGAGATAAAAATCAAACCAATATTATTAGGAGCTCATAAGTATTTATTTTGGGCATTTGGAATTAATGCAATAGTTATTTGCATTGGATATATATATATATATATATATTATATTTTATATATGTCCAAAATTCTGATTCTTTATTTTTAGGGGCTTGGATTAATTCCTAGGTCCCTGCAAAATAAATATGTCAGCAGAAAATAATTGATTTAATTTAGAAATTAAATCAAAACAAATGTCAGAAAAATAGAAAAGCAAATAAAAGGAAATAGCTTACCTGGCTTACCTGCGGCCCACCAGGCAGAGCTGGCCCGGCCCACTGGCCAAGCCAGTCATCACCTACCTCGCGCCAGTAGGCCGAGGCGCGTGCCCGACGCATGCTCCGCCGCACCGCGCCACCTCCTGCCTCTCTGCTTCATCCCCCTCGACGCCTGGTCGTTTCTGGAGGCGCCACGCAACCTCCCCGACCCTCTCGCACTCTCCTGAACCTCTCCCTTCCTCTCCCTCGCTCTCTCTCGCAACTCCCGAACGCCGCCGTCGCCGTCGATCGCCGTTGCCGTAGCCACTGCCCTCCCCTCGCCCCTCCGTAGAGCCCACGAGCTCCGCCACGACTCCCTCGTCCTCTCCGTCAAGCCACCAGACGTCGGACGCCCTGTGGAGCCGCCGTCGTCATCGTCTTCCTCCTCGGACGCCGCCGACCGCCGGCGACGAATTCGCCGTAGCAGAAGCTTCCCCGAACCACTGAACCCCCCAGCAGAACCGCGGTGAGCTCCCGGTTCGTTCCCCCCTTCTCCCCTAGTCGTTTGCGACCTCTAGGTCTACTCTCCGCTGATGCCCGACCTCACCGCCGCCGGCGATGCCGCCGCCGTGGCCACAGCCACCCAAGCACGAATCCGAGCACGTCACTGCACTTAGTGCTTCGCTAGGAGCCCGTAGCACCTCTCCGTTAGCCTCCCCGTGCCCCGTAGCTCCAACCCCGACGAGGCCCGAACTCCGGCGCCGCCGCGAGCTCGTTTCTGGCGAGCTCCGGCCGTCCCAGCTGCTACCGCTTGCGAGAATGGATGCGGGTGAGCTTCAGCTCCCCGTAGATGGTCTCCGCTGCCCAAATGACCCCCGGAACAGAAAACCTGATGCCCTCCGCCGCGTTTGCTGCCGCCGGCGGCTAAACGCCGGCGTGCTAGCCGTGGTTTGACCAGGACTTGACCCCTGGGTCAATGACAGGTGGTCCCCCACCCCTTTTAGTTAGTTGACCGTTAAGTTAATTAATTAGTTTTGGTTAATTAGTTTAGCCACTGACATGTGGGCCCAGCCCTGCTGATTTTCTGTTAGGATTAGTTTAGTGTTAATTAACTCAGTTAATTAACTGAGTCACTGACCAGTGGACCCCACTGTCAGGTTTGACTCTGGACCAGCCCCTTTGACCTGCTGACATCATGCTTGTGTCATGCTGACGCAGTAAACCAGTTCTGGTATTTAAATAAATCTTAAATGATTTATTTATTTCAGAAATTGGCTTAAACTTCAAAAAATCACAGAAATTCAACCGTAGCTCAGAATGAAATAATTTATATATGAAAAATTATCAGAAAAATTCAATCTATCCATCTGTACCATTTTCATGCATGACAAATGAAGTTAACCCTACTGTTTATATGAAAACACATATATGACATTTAGAAATACTTATTTTAGAGTTGCATTTGAACCTTTGGTTCAAATGGACTTCTTTTCAATTGAATGCTAGTTGCATTAGCTCAACAACATCATATCCTCATGCCATGATCATGCATCATATTGTTGCATATGCTTGTGTTTGACTGTCGGCACCGTTCTTCTCGATAGGTCCAGCTCCGGAGACCAATCCAGAGTACCTGTCAGAGGAGCAGTGCGCTGCACGTTGTTTCACCAGGCAAGCAAACCCCCTTGTTCATCCCGATACAACCCCTTTCTCGCTCCTGCTCCTTGTTATTGCATTAGGACAACAACGACTTCAACTGCTACTTTATGCTGCGGTAGTTGAACCCATTCCTCTGCATGACCTGTCTTTCCACAGTAAATAGTTGAAACCCACTAGCATGTGTAGGAGTTGATTGAAGCCATGTTGTGATCTTACCATGCCTTGCTTGCTATCGCTTAGAGTGTGTCAGGTCTGATTCATCGGGAATGAATTGGAGTACAACGTTATGTTCTGATGCTGAGGGTTAAGCGTGTGAACACGATTTGGTAAAGGTAGCGGTGAGAGGCCATGTAGGAGTACATGGTGGGTTGTCTCACTGGAACCATCCCTAAGAACCGAGTTCCGAGTATGTTGTCCAATGACTAGTTACTACCACACATTGGGTTCCGGTAACTCGACCCCTCTCGACTTATTAATCAACATGATCTCTGTCCAGGAGTTGCAACTAGTTTCTGGTGTTTGTAGGTAGTGTTAGTAGTCTACCAAGTGGCACTCGGCCAGTGGGCTTGGGACAGACTAGGCACCGTGGCACGGTGTACCAAGCGTAGATCCACTCGGCGAGGTGGGCTTGGGAATCCTGCGCACATCATTTGGGGCCGTGAGCGACACCCCGGCCGGATCTCCCCACGGATGGAACCCGAATAGGCGATAAACCTGGACGAGAGACTTGTGTGGTTAGTCAGGTCGTGGCCGACACCCTCGCCAGGCTTCCGCTTGAAGGTTGCCGAGATACACGAGATGTACATGGCAGTAAGTGGCGAGAGCGTGTGTGAAGAGGTACACCCCTGCAGGGTTAACATGATCTATTCGAATAGCCAGGTCCACGGTTATGGACTTCTTGGATGCTTACGTGGTACATAGACAACTTGAAGTGGATACTCTAAAATACTCAAGACAAGTGTGAGTGCTATGGACGGCCTTCTGGTAGCGAGACGGGAATGAATCCATAGTGGTGTATTGAGTGGTGTTTAGTGGACTCGTGTGCGCCACCTCAAAGTTACCAGCAATCGTAGAATAGGATAGCCACTGAGTCAAAGCTGGCTTGCTGCAACTAAACCCCACATTGCCATTTTGATACAAGTGCATGTATGATAGGATCTGATGTAAGTCTTGCTGAGTACCTTTGTACTCATGTTTGCTTAATTTATGTTTTGCAGATGAGATTGATGTCTCACTAGTAGTTCCGCTTGGACTTCGACAAGTAGCTTGTACCTCAGCTACGTTCTTGGACGAGTGTTGTAGATAGTCAGGCTCTTCAGCCTTTTTCATTTGTAGATGTCTGTACTCAGACATGTGGTGCTTCCGCTTGTTGCTTGTATGCTCTGAATGCTGGGTCGTGAGACCCATGTTGTAATATTTGGCTCCTCGGAGCCTAATGAATAAATACTTTGTTTATTAGAGTCTTGTTGTGATGCCATGTTGTATTTGCACATATTGAGCATATTGTGTGTATGTTATTGAAATGCTTGGTATGTGTGCGATCCGACACCTAGTTGTTTACCCTTGGTAGCCTATCTTATAGGGAAATGTCTCCTAGTGCTTCCACTGAGCCTTGGTAGCTTGCTACTGCTCCGGATCACTTAGGCTGACCGGCATGTGTCCTTCTTCGTTCCTGTGTCTGTCCCTTAGGGGAAATGTCACGCGTTGTTTCTTTAACTCCTTGTAGCTTGCTACGACTTGGGTTCATACGTTGATGACCGACACGTTCGTTGCTGGGTCATGAATGCCTGTCTCTGTAATTTAGTGCCACTTTTGGTTTATAACTGGTCATGTCGGCCCAGGTTCTCTGTCATATGGATGCTAGCGACACTATCATATACGTGAGCCAAAATGCGCAAACGGTCCCGGGCCAGGTAAGGTGGCACCCGTGGGGATACCGTGCGTGAGGCCGCAAAGTGATATGGTGTGTTACATGCTAGATCGGTGTGACTTAGGATCGGGGTCCCGACATTAAACTTCAGAATATCATCGCTAAATCAGAAACATTGAAAAATTGCAAATAATTAGCAACGGCCATTTCATGTTGAATTGAGCAAAAGCTGAATATAAGTAATAGGATGGATATTTTTACCACCTTGACATTGTTGATCCAACATATGACTGGGAAGCTGCCCTACTTATGCCCGTCGTCGGGGGGATGCGAGGAGGGGCAAAGGCCGCAGCGCCCCCTTCCCCAATCTTCTTCTTCAACCCCTTCACTAAGGACTGAAGCGGCACTGGTGGGTGTGGGGGTGCACCTCTACGCGGCATATGCACCTATGCGTCGTACTTTTGACCAACAAGGTAGAGGTCGGTCGTCCAAGCCGTCAGAAGCCAAATTTGACTCCAATCCGGTGAATTCAGGCGCCTCGTCAAGTGGTCGTCCATGGCGTCATTGGCTGGGACTGGGGATGGCCGAAAGCAATCAAAGATGGCGCTACGATGCGGGAGGGAAAATTTTGTTTGCGCCAAACCATTTTCAAATGCAGTGCGCTCGCTGACTCGGTTTAGAGCACGCTCCGTAAACTATGTCACTTCTGCTTTGATACCCCC
>LR738713.1:499456841-499596946 GCA_902687465.1 Secale cereale
CCCCCCCTAAACACAAGGACGGCTCAGATTAGCCCATACCTCTTCATAAGTAAGGGCATGATAGTCATTTTTTATAAACTCTTCACATATACACTGTACTTTTTTTTCACTGTATTTTTCTTTTTTGAGAATCACGTATACACTGTACATTAACGGACGTGCACACCCTACCATGCTGGGCTGGCCCATTCAGGACATTCATCTTTTTTAAAAAAAAAACCTTCATCCTTTCTTTTTTTTGAAACCGCAAAAAAAGGTGCTTGCTGCAGGATTTAAACCTAGGTCCTTCAACAATTAGCACAGCCGCAATAACCAGCTTGGCAACCCAACCTCAAGTGTTAAGTAAGTTTTTTTATACTTGAAATACAACACTGGAAAAGCGCAACATTTTCTGGTTGTTTTTTCTTTTCTTATCTTTTTTGTTTCTTAAATGCGCGAAGTTCTTATAAATCGTGATTTTTTTAATCCAAAATGACGACAAAATTTCAAGTTCTTGATTTCTTTTTCTTTCAAATCAGTTAACTTTTTTTCCCAAAATTGATCAGTTTTCTTCAAAAATTCGTGAACTATTTCCCAAGTTGGCAATTTGTTTTTGAAAATTGTTGGTGTTTTTATAAATTGATCAACTTTGTTTCTAAATCAATGTATTTTTTGAATTTTGTTATTTTTTCCAAATCAATGAAATAATTTGAATTATTGATGAACTTTTTTCAAAATCAATAAAACAAAATAATATAGAAACCCATGTAAAAATTGAAGAAAAAACCAGCCCGGTTGAAAAGAAAAACCAGAGTCTTTCTTTTTAGCATTATATTTGACGCACTATAAAAGATGGAAAAAGGAAACTTAGACCATGATCAATGGAGGTATTCGAGTAGGCAAGATGGCTCCGTCTAAGAGCATGTCGTTTCCCGACATGCTTGAAATGGTCCCAATTTTTTTATGCCTTGTATGACCAATTCAAGGCATCATGTCAAGTTGTTTTGGTTTTCGACAAGTTTTGCATTTTTCGAAGTTTTCTCGGTAAAAAAAATGCTCGATAATGGGCGGCTGTGTCGCAACTTGCATACGGTGTCAGAAATCGTACAAACCTGGCATGGATGACTACCATGGTCATGCCCACCTGCTTCAAAAATTTGGGATCATTTTAAGAATGTCCAATAGTAGACCATGTTTAATGAAGGGTGTCCGGGTTGACTAGAAGGCTCTACCTGAGGGTGCGTTGTTTCTCAACATCCTTCGAAAGGCCTAATTTTTTCCACCTCCTTCTATGATCAAATCAAGGCACCATGTCAAATTGTTTAAGTTTTCTATGATTCTTTCATTTTCTAGAGTTTTCTCGGTGAAAACAAGCTGATAAATGGCCGGATGTGATACAACATGCATACGTTGTGGGAAATTCATTCAAACCTGGCATGGATGCCTACCATGGGCATGCCCGCCCACTGGAAAAGGTTGGGGTGTTTTCATGCATGTTCAAAAATAGATCATGTTCAACAGAGGGTGTTCGGTTAGGCGAGAAGGGTCCATTTGAGAGCATGTTTTTGCGGCATCCATTAACTCACCCCAAATCTTTCCATGATCTTATATTACCGATTAAACACACCATGCCAAGTTGTTTTGGTTTCGACAAATTTGACTTTTCCGGGGTTCTCTCGGTTAAAAAAAGGTAGATAAATGGACGGAAGTGTCGCAACTTGCATATTTTGTCGGAAATCATTCAAACCTCGCTTGGATCCTTACCACGGGCATGCCCCTTGCCTGGAAAAGTTGGGGTCATTTAAAAAATGTTCAAAACTAGACCATGTTCAATGGAGGATGCACTCGGATGGGAATGACCATGGTAGGCAACCATGCTTGGTTAAAAAAATTCGACACCATATGCAAGTTGCGACATGTTCGACCATTTTATCGGTCTTCTTTTACAAAGGAAACTCCAAAAATGCAGAATTTGTCGAAAACCAAATCAACTTGGCATGGTGCCTTGAATTGCTCGTAAAAGGCCATGAAAAAAACTGGATCCATTTCTTCGTCTTTTTTGGTGGGGAAATTGGGGCCATTTCAAAGATGTTGAAAAATAACGTGCCCTCAGATGAACCGTTCTGACCTTATCGAATAATCTCTGTTGAACATGATGTTTTTTGGACATCCTTGAAATGACCCCAACTAATAAATACAAAGGGATAAAATTAAAAACAGTAAGTGTTTTTTAAAACATTTGATAAATATTTTATAATTTTCTTAAAATCACTAGTTTAAAAAGTTAGTTGAAACTTGTATTTTGGTATTCAAAAAAGAGAAAAATGAATTAACAAAATAAGAAATCAAATGAAAAAATAGAAAATAAAATAAAACGCTTAGGCCTTGGCCCAACTAGGCTACGACATTGCTCTCGTCAGGCACGTGTCGGGCCGGTCCAAGAGCTCGCGGATTTGAAAAGTTCATCAATTGTTTTAAAAATATTCAAGGATTTGAATATTTTGACAAAAATTCAAACCAAAGTTTTCACTATGAAATTTGCAAAAAAGTTTTCTCGGTCTTGGGAACCTCGGGTTCCAGCCATTTTTTCCCTGTTTTGGGACCTTCTCGGAGGTCGTGAACCGTGTTTTTCTTTTTCTTTTTATCTTCTCTCATGTTTATTTTTTTTGTCTTCTTTGACTTTTCGTTTATTATGTTCATTGTTTCTATTTCTCATATATTTAAATTTTTCAGAATTCAAATTTTGTTCATATTTTTCAAATTTTTCAGGAATTCCATTTTTTTACTGTTTTTCAAAAAAATGGCTGTGTTCAATTTATTTTATTTTTAAGAAAACTTTTCGTATTTTGACATTCTGAGCATGTTTGAAAGGCATGAACATTTGTTTTGAAATTTATGTACAATTTTAAAAATACAAATATTAGTATTTTATGAACAAAACAGGAAAACTAGAAACCCTAAAGAAAACGGTGCAAAAAAAAGAGACATAAACTAAAGAGTGAAGGTGTTGTGTTTTTTTCTTGGCGTTATGTCTCCCCCACAAGAAGTGGAAAACAAGCCAAGAAAGCAAATTTTATGTGCTGTCTCCAATGGTTTGTGCAGTTACACGTAGTGCGTGAGGGTTGTGGTTCGAATCCAGCCGACGATATCTTTTTTTTCATAGTAATATGTGTCTCATTCATATCATAAAGATCAAATTACAAGTCACGTAAAGATCATCACTAAGCTTGACACCAACGTCCCTCACCTGCCTCTGGCACCACCACATCAATAACCAAAGAAAAAAGTGACGAATCACCTCCTCACCCGAGCTTCCATCGCTTATATGCAGCTTTGCGGACCTCCAAGGTGGCTCACCAAAGATGAAGCGCGGACCTCCAAGGTGGCTCACAAAGATTGAAGCCATTGTCGTTGAACGAATCAGACCGGGACAACACCCCGAACACGTCATCGAACTCCAGATCTGACAACCCACCATGACCAATACGCCGAAGTAGGAAAACATACCCGCCATCCATCAACCACGAACCCAGCACACGTTCCGTCTTCCAGATGTCGTCGATGCAGACCACAATCTGTATCCGCTCTCGAACTACCTCCCAAGCTCTGCGCCGACGCTGGAGCAGACGCCGTCGCAACGGCGGAGCCCGAGGACACAAGTCCACCACAAGGATGTCGTCGCCGCCACGATATCCCCGCTTGAACAGACTGGTTCCCAAATCCATCACCGACCATAGAGACGATCGCCTCGCCGGAGAAGAATCTAGAGCTTCTTTATTCAGCATCGCCGTCGCCGCCGCCGAAGCCAAGATGTCGGACGATTTAAAAACCTAAGCTATTAGGGCTCTAAACCTAAAGCAAAAACGATCCGCACGCGCGGGATCCGGCGACCCCCCTCACGACCGCCGACCAAGGGGTCGCCGGCGGAGGAGAGCCGCCGGAAAACGACGCCGAAGAGTTGGCTCTCTTGGCTGCGGCGGCGGCTAGGGTTTTGCTAGCTAAGCAAACCTGCCCCGAACGAATATGCCAGGGTGTATACCCAGCTGAGGACATCTCAGCCCATGAGGGAGGGCTGTTCACTGGGTATTATACGAACGTACATCGTATATACGTTCTACGTAGGAAAGCAAATACAATTTGTGAAAAGTCTATACTATCCTTTATACGTTTTGAGGGGGGGTGTACCGAAGCACTTCTCAAACTATGTTGATCGAGGGTGGGATGTCGACTCTACTAGAGTGACCTTTTCAGCCAAAATTACCACATTGATGGCTATTTATAACAGTCGTGCCGATATGACGACTCTGCTGGAGTTGCTTTTATAGATTGACTAGCTCAAGCCAATTACACATTCGTTCAACATTCACAGAGAAACACAATCAAGAAAAACAGATGTATCATTTGCCAAACGTTGAATACATTTACATCTACATTGCCTGGCATGGGAGCATACAACGCAAAGAATAGTCTTCTAAGTGTGAAACAACCATGCACATGAATCAGTTAAATTATACTACCACGCAAACGAAAACAAAAGGTTAAATTCTACGGAATCAGCATCCTAAATCTGCAAGCCTTGTCCTCTTCCCTCTCGACTTCATGTCAAGCTTTATAGAGCACTTCTGTGAGATGTGGGGCAGTGCAGATACTTGGATTGCCTGCAAGAAGATCACTGTTCTGAGTCCTGACTTGAGACACAAGCTTGCACATTGTTAGTTGGAAACTATCAGTCAACAAATACCTTGCGTATAGCTGCAGACTCGATCCCTTCCCGGAGCACTATGTCGGTGTAGTTAGTTGCTATCCTGCAATCGAGCGTAAACTGCAATTGAAAAACACCACGAATTTTTGACAAACTGAACCTCTGAAGATTTGAACTTCTGAAGAGTGAGAGCATATACTACAATAAAACAGCAAAAGAACTTCTGAAGATGGAAGGAGTGTGGAGTCTGAACTGAACATACGTGAAGCTTTGGCAGAGGGAAGTTCATGATGTGCGTGGTGGCGTCGATGCTCCCGGCGATCCTGATCTCGACGAGCTTCCTCTGCGCCGACAGCTCGCTGACGACGAGCCGGCTGACGTTGGACTCCTCGAACACGGCGTGCATGAGCACCGTCACGTTGCTGCTCCGCGGCGGCTGGTAGAACACCGGCACGTCCATGGCGCCGACTGACTCGTTCGCGTAGGCCACGCCGAGGTCCGCCGCGCTGTACCTTATCCCGATCCCGTTCGGGTTCTGCGCCGCGAACAGCAGCGACGCCACCGAGCACGACGACGCGTTGTCGCCGCTGCGGTTGGACGACGACGGCCGGAGGCTGAACGACCTGTCCATCTGGACGGACTGCAGGTACAAGGTCGGCTTCTTGAGCCTCGTGACGAAGACGACGAACAGCACGGCCGCGGCGAGGACGAGGAGGATCAGCGAGAGCAGCAGGTAGAGGCAGAGGCATTTGGCAGAGTGAGGGGGTAGGCAGTGGCCATGGCAGCTCTCCTTGCAGCCGCAGCCTCCTCTCCTCCTGCTGCTGCTGGTCATGACAGGATCCATGGACATATTGTGTGCGTCGATCGAGACAGTTCGCCAGCGAGAGGAGGCATGGATCAGAGCGAGATGAATATATATGTTATTGTTTTGCACGAAGCGAGAGGGAAAAGCCGGCGGGCTTCTCCTTGGTCGCAAGCCTCGTGCAATACTTGGGGTTGCCTTTATTCCTTTCTTGAAAAGTTTGCGTGAATTTGAGCTTCTTCATGGAGAAGACGGAGATCACTTCGAGAGGTGACTGGTATCTCGTCTCTCGCGGCCGGATACTACTCTTGATCGATAAGTTTAGCTTGGCAGCGAGTATAATCTACAACTAGGCCTCCTGTATGTTCTGTTTCTCCGTATGCAAAGAAATTTGGTCTTTCAAAATTGTTGTACTGTCGGTTTTTTGATAAATCAAGAATTGGTTTTTTAACCAGATCTTTTTGTCCGATTCTCGGTTTTAAGTTTAACCGAACAGAACCGAAGTAGACTAAAAGCACAACAAGTCAACAACTAACAAAATTTTGAAAACAATTGCCAGCCCTTCCATGTTTTTCATCAATTTTCACAAATAATAATAGCAACAATTTGTCACATCAATTTTTCTTTTTACAAACAATAACAACAACAAAAAGTACTAGAATCATCATATCATAATGGGGATTAAGTCCTTTTTAGTTTTTCCAGGTTTTACATTAATTCGGATAGCAGAGGGTGTGGGCCGAATTTCCTGAACCGAAATTGCTTCTCCAAAATGATGAGTTTGAAATCAAATTCTTTTGTTTCAGTCTTTCGGTCCAGAACTTTGGTTCTTCGTAAATATACCTGCACCTATGTACTTCCTCCGTTTCTAAAAAGAGATAAATCCATATTACAACCTCGAACCAACAACGAAGTCTAAAACAGAACCCTGAACTAAGAAACCATCTAATTTACAACCCTGAACTTTCAAAACCGGACAAAAAACAACCCTGGGTTGGTTTTTGATTGATTTTGACCGGTTTTGACCAGTAAGCGCCAAGTCATTTTTGGGTCAAATTTTGGCAAAAATAAAAAGTTCCCAGAAAAATTCTCAAAAAATCCACACAACCATTATATTCAATCTGGGAACGTCTTAACAAGTTTTGCCAAGTATAAAAAAAAGCTAGAGCGGGCATTCAAATTCAAAGCCTTTTTTCAAATTTCGGCCCAGAAAAAGTTTCAGAAATAATTGAAAAATTCTTAAAAATCCACACAACCATTAGATTCAATCTGTGAAAGTTTCAATAAGTTTTGCCCACTGGATAAAAAATAGAAGCAAATTTCAGATTTGGGAGATGGTGACATGGCGTAGAACTTGGCGCTGACTAGGCTGTTGACTGGTCAAAACCAGTGAAAAACGAACCCAAGGTTGTTTTTTGTCCGGTTTAGAAAGTCGACGGGCGTATGTTAGACGGTTTCGTAGTCCAGGGTCATGTTTTAGACTTTGATGGTAGTTTGAGGTTGTAATATGGACTTGTCTCTTTTAAATATAAGCCCTTTTTAGAGATTTCTGTTTTTTTGCGGGAAAACATCTGATCTATCCATCTTCAATCATGGAAGTACGACGAACATCAGAAATAATAAAAATTACATCCCGATCCGTAGGACACCTAGCAATGACTACAAGTGCTGAAGCGAGCCGAAGACACGCCGCCGTCATCACCCTCCCTCACTAGAGCCGGGCAAAACTTGTTGCAGTAGACAGTCGGGAAGCCGTCGTGTTAAGGCCCCATAGAACTAGCGCACCAGAACAGCAACCGTCACCGATGAAGAGTAGCGTAGATCAGATAGATCAAACCTAAAACACACGAATGTAGACGAACGACGATCAGATCTAGGAAAATCCACCAAAGATAGATCCGCCGGAGACACACCCTCACAGGCCCACCGGCGATGCTAGATGCAACATCGGAACGGGGGCTAGACAGAGAGGACCTTATTCCATCTTCAGGGAGACACCACCATCTCACCTTCCTCAACAGGACACAAACCCTAACGAATCTCGAAGACACATCTAAAAACCGAGCCCTTCCACCGATAAAGGCCATGATCCACCATGCCCCCACGGTCCTAAGATCATCGGAGATGAGACGGACCAATGTCAACGTCAACGAGAGGCAGGGAACCCTAATTTTTTGAGGAGAAGGCGACCACAAGGTATCGTCGCTGCCATCGTTAGCCGTTTTAGAGATTTCAACACAGACTACATACGGATGTATATAGACATATTTTAGAGTGTAGATTCACTCATGTTGCTCTGTATGTAGTCCATATTGAAATCTCTAAAATGGTTTATATTTAGGAACGGAGGGAGTACAATACATGTGGACGATTGAGGCTCGAAACAGTTATGGTAGAGGTAATCAATATAGATCTATTTGTAAGATCATGGCATGGCAAAGATATGAAAGGAAAAGGTCGCAAATGAAAGAAATGCCTTTAAACTCACGTGACTCAGTTAAACACCGTTTATTCCAGAATAAGCAGTTGAGGCTCTCTTGACACTAGGTGAATTTCTCAACTAATACTCTTGACCAACTATGTAGCAGTACATATTGACTTCTGGCATTGTTTTGTTGGAGACACGCCCTGGATGCAATCATGTATGATGATATTTGCCTATGTATTTATGGATTAAGATAGTCCTTGGACATTATCAATGACGTGTATCAACAAGTACATGACTTGTTTGTGAGACTATACATTGTATGATAATTGTTCTAAATGGTCCCTAGTCAAAAAGGGTTGTGTGGCATCACAATCGACTAGTCTAGCATATGATACGGTGGATGGCTCGGTCTCACTAGTCATGTAGGATTGGATGCTACATGGATAATATGAACTTAGAAAGATCTGGAGTCGAATTAGATCCGGGTCAAAATAAGATTCGAGTCACACAGACCCAACATGTGACAGAGATGTGGTGGTCTATTAGTCCCTAGTAAGACATGTGTTATGTGTGCTAGACCTAAGGTCGGTGCATGGTGATTGTGTTGGGAATAGGCCCTAGAGGCAATAATTATTGTATTATTATATTTCCGCATTCATAATTAATAGTTTATATTTCATGCTATAACTGCTATGATCCTGGTATACACGATTCAGTGGAAGACTCATATGCATGTGTGAAATGATAAACGGATAAAATAAAGGTTCCTAGTCTCGCCTCTAAGACTATCTCAAGTGTTGTTCATGTCTATGATTCGCGTAATCATAGGGACCGGGTTTTGTAAAGTATCGCGAAGCAAAGGGAACATCACATGATAACCAAAGGTTCACTCGAATATCATTCGTGTAATCATAGGGACCGATATGGATGTCCATCCGCTATCGGCCATCGAACAAAAAGGTTTCGTTCATGTCTATGATTTACCGAACCTACGGGGTCACAAGCTTAATGTAATCATGATCTGCTAAGTATTAGTGGAATGAGAGTTATGAGAAAATATTCTCAGAACAGTTTTTAGAATGTAAGAAATAGTTTCGAGAGAGTTCTGAAAGAGTTTCAGATGTTTCTAGAAATGTTCTGGGAAGTTCCGGAAAGATCCTAGGAACTTTTGGTGATGACTAGAAGGTTAAGTCCCTGGTGCGAGGACACCTTGGCTACGCCAAGGGGTAAGGCCCACGAGGCCTTGGCCTGAAGCTGGCCCTCGAGCTCCTGCACGCGGCCCTGCGGCCGGGAGACGGACTCTGCAAGAAACAAAGAAGAATCGTCAGCAACGCCATCAAAAAAGACAAGAAGTCACCGGGAAGATCCGTCCCGACTGCTCAGCAGTCGGCCCAAATCTCGGGGGCTACACCCAGTGGGTGCGCTTGCACGCCCCCACTGAAAGCTGGCCTACGTACCTCAGCTCCTCCCAACTCGGCGGTCCAGGTGGCGAGCGTCTGGTTCTAGGAGTTGTGCGGCCGCACGCAAGTTGTGGTAGTCATGCATAAAGAACGACAACTCAACATTTAGAAGCATGCCTTAAAGTTCCAACCCACCTGCTCAGGAGCTGGCTCAGAACTCGGGGGCTACACCCAGTGGGTGCACTGGCGTGCCCCCACTGAAGATCACAAAAAGACAAAAAAGCAAATCGAGGGCGTACCCGGACAGACGTCTACATCGGCGCCATCTCGTTCCCCGCCTTTCTACGGGTGGAGCCGTGGGCGGCAAACTTGTCCAGGACGTCCTGCACCGCAAGGTTCAGGGCGCCTGTGCTAGCTGCCGACGTCCAGCCCGGCGGGACAGAGCTCGTGGCCCCGGCATCGCCCCCCTGTGAGCTCACGGCCCCGGCTTCCACCAGCCTCGGCTCAGAGGACACTCGCACCTGGCGCTGGCGCAAGGGGATGCGTGCTGTCAGGGCCTGGCCCATGTCTGTCCCGGCGCTGGCTAGCGGCATCTCCGGCCCTCGACGATGGCCGTCACCCCTCTCGCCGGCTCCCGGCATGCGCCGGATTACCTTAGCCTCCAAGGCTGTCGAGTCGGCAACCGCCTGCTCCGGCGCCGCCTGGTCCGCTCCGGTTGCCCTAGTCGGCGCCTCGGTCTCCGCCAACGACGGCTCTGGCTATTCGGGGTTGGCGGCCTTTGGAATCCCGCTGCCAGCCAGGTCCTCCGCGACTTTGGCGTTGGCCTCCGCCCGTTACTTGGTCGCAGCCTCCGCCTATGCTGACGCGGCGGCCCGGACTTCAGCATCCGCCCGCGCCGCGGCTTCAACCCGCGTCGCCCGCGCGTTCCTCTCCGTCGCCTCCCAGAGGGCGGCGGCCGGATCCACACGCCATGCCTCCTCAAAGCCGTCTACTGATCCGATCAGCGAGGTAGAGGGAGCCCGTGTTATGGAGATGGCGTCCCTGCACAGCAAAGCAAACAAGTGTGAGAAATTAACAAAGGGAAATAATGATTATGATAGTGCGGCAGACGCACTTACCCAGACACCATTGGGCACTCCTTCGGGGCCCTTCGGGTCGGCCCCTTGCTGGCGGCCACCTTCGCGTCCTCGTGCTGCCTGGTCGCGGCCGCCTGCCTAGCCTTCTTAGGTGGCTGGCTGCCGAGCATCCCCTCGGCGCGATACTTAGGCTTGTCGGGGGTGTCAGACGGTGCTCCGCTAGACGTCCGGGCCATCGAAGAGCCAACACCCATCCTCTCGGCGTCATCGGGGCGGCGTTGCCCCTCACCGTCTTCATCATCATCCGGCCAGGATCAGACGTCGCCGTCTCCTCCTGCGCCGCCTCCCTAGGCGTCGGCGTCCCCGGTTCCATCCTACAACAGGGAAGCTCCCAGCTCGAGGTCGCCCACGTCACCCCCCTCGCGGTCCGGCATCCATTGATAGCCGGGAGCCGGCGTGTTGGCCACTGCCTGGTTAGGAGAGCGCCGCCCTGCGTCCGGGTGTTCAGGTCGGATAAGAAGCACGACATGAGCGAAGAATGGAGACCAGATACCAACCGGCGGTGCCGGATCGGCATGACTGTACGACATCTTGCCAAATCTCTAGTCGGTCTCGCTGAGCTTGTTGTCGGAGAAGAAGTTGACATGGAGGACCTGAAAGAGCTGTATATCGACTAGAGGGGGGGTGAATAGGCGATTTTTATGAAAGACTTCAAAACATGGAAGTTTCAAAGACAAACGATAGAACCGATCCTATTTATATGCAGTGGAGAGTAGACTACACTAGACAAGCCATAGTCAAGTACTCAATGAAGTGAAAGCATGAAGACTAATAGCAGCTAGGCAGTATGGATCAGGATGGAAGATTGTATGAAGTCAGTCAGAACAAGTAATCACACAGTGAAATCAAACAGATAAGGCAAGCAGGCAATGACTTCACAAAGACAGACAGTGAGTAAAGAGAAGGAAGGGATAGAACCAGTAGCTTGGGGAAGACAATGATTTGTTCGACCAGTTGCAGTTGCTGTGACAACTGTACGTCTGGTTAGGGAGGCTGAGATTTAACTCAGTAGACCGCGTCTTCACCTTATTCCCCTTGAGCTAAGGACACCCAGTCCTCGCCCAATCACTCTGGTAAGTCTTCAAGGTAGACTTCCAAACCTTCACAGACTTCGTTCACCGGCGATCCACAATGACTCTTGGATGCTCAGAATGCGACGCCTAACCAGCTGGAGGATTCACAGTCCTCAAGTGTAACAAGTCTTTAGATCACGCGGACAGAAAGACTTTAGTGATGCCTAACACTCTTTGGCTCTGGGTGTTTGGGCTTTGTCCTCGCAAGGATCTCTCTCTCAAATGCTTCGGAGGTGGGTTGCTCTCAAACGATAAAAGCCGTGTACTAACTCTGAGTCTCCACCAATTTATGGTGTAGGGGGTGGGCTATTTATAGCCACTAGGCAACCCGACCTGATTTGTCCGAAGTGACCCTGGGTCACTAAGGAACTGACACGTGTTCCAACGGTCAGATTTCAAACACACGCGGCAACTTTACTTGGGCTACAAGTAAAGCTGACTCATCCAGCTCTGTATAAGATTTGCTCTCATTGTCTTCGCTCGAAGACATAGGATTTGGTTGAGCATCACTTTAGTCACTCTGACTTTGTTCACTTGGACCCCACTTAACAGTACGGTGGTTCCTATGACTCAACAAAGAAGAAAAGGAAACAACGAAACGTCTAAGTCTTCGCGCTCCATAGTCTTCACACAATGTCTTCTCTCGTCATAGTCTTCAATATGAATATCTTCATATACCACCATTTTCGTCAATGTCTTCATACATTTTTAGGGGTCATCTCCGGTAAGTAAACCGAATCAATGAGGGACTACTACCTGTGTTATCCTGCAATTCTCACAAACACATTAGTCCCTTAACCAGGTTTGTCGTCAATACTCCAAAACCAACTAGGGGTGGCACTAGATGCACTTACAATCTCCCCCTTTTTGGTGATTGATGACAAACTGGTTGAAGTTTTCAACGGGGATAAAAGTATGTGAAATTGTAGAGGATAAAGGTATTGTCGTCATAAGTAGCAAAAGGCTCCCCCTGAAGATGTGCATATAAGTAATTTGCTTTTGAATGCAAATGCACATAGCAGGTTGTACTTGTGGAGATCCTCTTCAATTTATGAAGACAATTCATCATGCACAATTGATATGTCAAATATAATGATATGCATAATGAGAAATGGACGTCTGCAAAATGACTAAGTGCGAAGTTTTATCGTAGCACATGCGGAATTTATCATCGCATTATAAAGTACCAGTAAACGTAGCAGACGACCATCAAGTTCAAGTGTTACAACTCAAAGAACCAAATGTGACAAAAGTGAGAGTTGTAAACACTAGGCAGAATATAAAGCACCCGCCCATATGGACCCGCTTGAAGACTATCAACTCATATGCTTCTCCCTCTTTTGTCAGTAAGGACCAAAAAGGTTTGAAGACACAAAGCATCTACTCGTTCCCAGAAGGAGCAGGAGAAGATGCAGGGTGGGCGTTGGTGTTTGGCGGTGCAGAAGAACTTGGAGCAGTGTCGACATGCGCTGAAGGAGGAGGAGGTGAGGTAGCATCATCTTGATCATCGATCACTCTGGCATCCACCGTTGCAGCGGAGGAGGAATAGTCAGAGTCTTCAAGAGACGGAGTTTGACGCAAGACAACATTCCTTGGGGGAGTGGTGTCAAACTTGAATCTTTCAGTGAAGCCATCAACTTGAAGATCTGCTTCAGCACTCAGCAATGTCAAACTCTTCCATGACCTCCGACAGGTTTCATGTGCAACAAAGGCATTCTTGGTGGCAAGGTTGCGAATATGATTGATGTCCACCAAGAGGCTTTGCATCTGGCGCTTCAGCCAGTAGTGATGCTTATCCTGTTTCTGATGTAAGGCAACGAGAAGTTCTCGGTCAATGAGAACACGAGATCGCTTCCGAGGCCTTTGGGCAATGGTGCTCTCAGTAGCTTCAGTCTTTGCTTGGTGAGGTAAGCGAGTGTGTCCAGCCAGAGGATAAACACGACTGACTGTTGGAACTCCTTCAATGGGCTGAGTGAAGCTTTGGTGTTCAACATTGTGAGGATAAACAGGCTCTTTGGCAGGCTCTGGGTATATGGCTTCAAGTTACATATCAACCTCTGGCAAGAATATGAGATGGTTGCGAGCAGAAGGCTGATAGTTGATAGCAGAATGAATCTTGATGAGGCGCATGACCCATGGAGCGTAGAACTTAAGTCCAAAGAGATCAGAGCCTGATGCAGCCAACTGCCTGATAAAGAAGTCTTGAGCGTTGAAGCTGATGCCATTGAAGATATAGAAGACCAATGTCTTCATTGTTCCTTCAAGTTTGGTTGATGAAGAGTGTCCTTTGACAGGCCATAGAGTTCGCCTGATGATATGATATATAGTGCGTGGCAGATACTCAAGGTCTTCAACAAAGAACTCCTTTGGGTACTCAGCATCGCGTGGCAAGGGCTTCATCATGCTCAGCATTTGGCTCATGTTGGGCTCTGGCTTCTGAAAGATACTCTCCAAAGCATCGCGCTGACGTTGACAACCAGGTTCATATAGTTCTCCTGGAGTGGGCAGGCTAGTTAGCTCAATGATGTCAAAGGCTTTGGCTTCATGATGGATATTTCCTGTCATCCACACAAGGACCCATGTGTACGGATCCCTGTTGTAGCCGCGAATGTGGAGGGCTGGATAGAATTGCAGAAGCAGCTCTTCATCCCAATGCTCTTTATCAGTCACGAAGTTCAGTAATCCAGCATCACGGAAGCAATCAAGGGCTTCTTCAAGGCAAGGCAACCCAGTAATGGCTTCAGTGTCAAGATGCATATGTGGGAAGATGCGCCCTTGATCATAGAGAACACGTGAATAATAGCTGCGCTGTTGATAGCTCCAGAACCTATCTGATGAAATCCTTGGTCTGGAATAGGGGTTCTTGGCGCTATCAAAGAAGGTGTTGTGCGCAATGAAGCCATTAGCATTGAAGGACCCTGGCGAAGTGGCAGTACCTGGAAACCTGGGCAGTCTTGGCTTTGGCTTCTGAACCTGAGGCATGTGCTCGACGTGGTAATCAAATTGAGGACCAGCAGCAGGCGGAGGAACCAGAAGAGGCCATTTGACAGTGATGAGCTGGTCATCGTTGTTGTATGCTTACTCGATAGTATGTGGCCTTGAAGGCGGAACATGAGCAGTGGCATTGACTTCAGACTGCTAATTTGCGTCAGGTGCAACATTGGCTTCACGTGCTATCACTTCAGGCACCACATTGAATTCAGGCGCCATATTAGCTTCAGCCATGACAACGTCATTGGCTTCAGTGGTGGTGTTGGTGGCCGCCTCAGAATGTGTAACCTCCACTTCAGGAGCTGGAGGGTCGGACACGTTCTCCTCGAGAACAACTTGGTTGGTAGGGGGTGTGGCAACGCGTGCTTCTTCTTCTCTTGTTTCTTCTTCATCGGCTGATGCAGCTGGAATATCTTCAGCCGCTTTGGCTTCAGACTCAGGGATGTTCACAGTAGGAGAGGCTTCAGGAAACACTTGGTGTGAAACAGATTGGCGCTCCTCTCCTTCTAGAACACTTGACAGATTGACTTGTGGCCTTGGTCCTTTACGAAGCCTGCGAAACACTGGCGACGCTTGTGGAGATGGAGTTGGTTGGGCCTCAAAGTCTTCATCGTCAACCACTGGAGAGGTGACCTGTGTTGGGGGAGTAACTGGTGTGTCTTTATCACGTGGAGATTCTTGTGGGTGATCAGCCCATGAGTCATCCTGAGCAATTGGCGTCAATGGACGACCAATGCTGATGAGTTCGCTGTTCGTGAGAACAGGCGATGATACCACATTATGCTCAATCTGAGGAAGGACTTCATCATCTTCAACATTGTTGTGGTGATCAATGTCTTCAAATGCGGTGGGGTCAACAGCTGGAATATCTTCAGGAGCCTCTGTGGTAGCAGGCTCATGGACAATCATGCGACGTTCTTGTTGTGCAGATGCAGGACGAGCAACAGAAATTGGCTCGACGACAAGGGGCTCTATGGGAGCAGCCCGAACTTTCTTGATCTTGCGTTTCTTGGTGGGTGGAGCATCATCAGTGGTGTTATTTGTTTTGCGCTTGCGGGCTTCAGCTTCAGTGACCTTTGTCTTCTTGAGTTCTGAAGCAACTATGGGGACCTTAGGCATCGAGCTTGTCATGCTAGCAGGGAAGACAATGCGTGGTTCTTCCTGCCTTGATGCTTCAGCTGGGGCCACAGTTGGCTTCTTCTTCTTGGCAGCTGATACGTCCAAAGCGTATCTATAATTTCTGCTTGCTCCATGCTTCTTTTGTGTGATATTGCTATGATATTGATGCACTTCCATGCACTTTTGATCATATTTGGACTAACCTATTTGTAGGATCGAAAGTATGTCTAGAGGGGGGGTGATTAGACTACTTGACAATATAAAAAATCTTCCTTTTGATCATGAACAGTTTTTGGCAGTTTCACAATTATGATCAATTCAAGTATCACCCTACACATGCAATTCTAGAGTATAAGCAGCGGAAAGTAAATTGCACATGTAGTAAAGAGAGGTGGAGAAGATCAAACGCAATTTGGAGACACGGAGATTTTTCTCGTGGTTCCGATAGGTGGTGCTATCGTACATCCACGTTGATGGAGACTTCAACCCACGGAGGGTAACGGCTGCGCGAGTCCACGGAGGGCTCCACCCACGAAGGGTCCACGAAGAAGCAACCTTGTCTATTCCATCATGGCCTACGCCCACGGAGGACTAGCCTTACTCGGGGTAGATCTTCACGAAGTAGGCGATCTCCTTGCCCTTACAAACTTCTTGGTTCAACTCCACATCTCGAAGACGGAGGCTCCCAAGCGACACCTAACCAATCTAGGAGGCACCACCCTCCAAAAGGTAATAGATGTTGTTGATGATGATGAACTCCTTGCTCTTGTGCTTCAAATGATAATCTCCCCAACACTCAACTCTCCTCACTGATATGGCTGTGGTGGAAGAAAGGATTGAGTGGAAAGCAACTTGGGAAGGCTAGAAATCAAGTTTCATATGGTAGGAATGGAATGACTTGATCTCAACACAAGGGTAGGTAGTTCTCTTCTCAGAAAGTGTAAGGTAGAAGTGGTAGTACTTTGTGATGGCTCTCTCCACGAATGAAGAGGGGGTGGAGGGGTATATATAGCCTCCACACAAAATCCAACCGTTACACACATAATTGAGCAATCTCGGTGAGACCGAAGTGAAAACTCGGTCAGACCGAAAGTTCAAATATAGTGAACGTTGGGGTTTTCGGTGGGACCGAAAATACCATCTCGGTGTGTCCGATATGAGTCAAAGGTAGGAACTTGCCAGAATCGGTGGGACCGAAATCAACAACTCGGATATTCCGAAATGATGACAAACGGTTACAGAAGGTTGGCAGTCCAGTTTCGGTGAGACCGAACTCAAAATCGGATGGACCGAAATTTCTAGGGTTTGGAAAATAACTGAGGTGGTTCATCTCGGTGGGACTGAGTTGGAAGAATCGGTTTGTCCGAGATTACTTATGAGTGTGTTAAGTAGTGAAAGTTGCTGATAGTTGAAGGAGCTAAATCACTAAGCACTTGAGCAACCAGATCATCAACACAACCTCATCCCCTTTTAATAGTATTGGCTTTTCCTATGGACTCAATGTGATCTTGGATCACTAAACCAAAAATGGAGTCTTGAGCTTTTGCCAATGCTTGTCTTAGCATTTTGAGGGGTCCACTTCTTCAGGCATTTCCATACCCATATCATCGAACTTCTCTGAAATGATTCTCAAGTAAATATTAGTTCAATGATATATATGTTGTTATTAATTACCAAAACCACCCGGGGATTAGTTGCACTTTCAATCTCCCCCTTTTTGGTAATTGATGACAACATATAGATCAAAGCTTCGACAAAAGATATAATCAATGAATAATATCGTCGCTTTGAGAAGTATGTGATAAACAAGAGCTCCCCCTAAATTTGTGCATTATTTAAAATTTGCGTTTGAATGCAAATGCACAATCGATTAGGATTATGGGTCACTCTTCCATGTCACATACATCTTGGTGGAGCGCACAAAATGATAAGAATGAATAACATGCACCCAATCACCAAGACATGAGTAAATGATCATACAAGAAGGAATAGCATATGATAAGCATTAAGCACACATTAAAGCATAGTATGACCAAGCACTCATTAAGGTAGCATCAAACGTAGTAGCAAGCACACTGAAAGTATCGAAAGACCAAAAGAACCAAATGTATCTCAAAGAAAAACCGGCAAAAGAACGAAAAAGCACTCTCTCTCTCGAAGCCCTATGATCTATACAATTTCTCCCCCTTTGGCAACAAGTTACCAAAAAGTTCGAAAAGGTATAGAGCTAAGCGTCACTGTGGGCTCTGCTGGCGGCTCCCGTCTGGGTAGATGTCGGAGTAGAAATGACGGCATCGGCGAAGACTTCTGCTGATGTCTGCGCTGGAGGAGTGGATGCTGGAGCTGGAGCTGGAGCTGGTGCTGAAGTGGTAGCCCTGGAGTCAGTCACTGGGATGGCTGCAGATCGGGATCCTCTGGGAACCTGAGTAGTCTGGCGATGAGAGTCCTGGACTAGATCATCCTGCATGAGCTCTGCTCTCTCCTGCCTTGCTTCCTCCATGTCCGCCTCAAGCTTGTTGACGGTCACCTGAATCTCAGTCAGCTTCACGTCCAGAGCGTGGATCTTGTCCTCAACAATCCTCTCTAGGCTTTCCTGAGATTGTTCAATGCTGGCCAGGCGTTGTTCAATCCTCTGGGTAGCTTCAAGAATCTGCTCTCCGAAGCTCTTTGGTTTAGCTGCTGCTGCTGCTGCCTCTTTATCAGCTTTGGCTTTCTTTGCAGCTTCATTTTTGGCTTGACCTTCAACTGAGGTTGGATCCTCCTCATCCATCACAACAACGTTATCTTCATGCTCTGGCTGCAGTGGCAAGTGCTTCCTATCCAACATGAATTTGCCCGTGCCAAACTTGGCATTGATGAGCATCTGAATCTGCGGGGCAAATCCACACGACCTCTTCTGGTCAGCTGCAGTCCTCTTAATGGTCTCTACCATTAAGTCCATCACCTTGAAAGGTGCCTTCTCATCAAGAATGTGCAGCATGTTGATAGAATAGCCTCGAATCATGCGGTGGTCTCCAGACTTGGGCATCAATGTATGCCTCAAAATAGTGTTTGTTGTGGTCAGACCTGCCTGGAGATAGTACACTGAGCCAAGCTTCCACCCTTCCAAATCAGCAGCGGGGATTTCCTTGTACATGTTCTTCATGGAATCATGGCTCTTATTAGGAATCCCATAGACATCAATGTCGTCCTCTCTCTGTACTGGAGCATTCAGTAGTTCTGCCCATTCTTCAACAGACGAAGAAAACCTTTGACCTTCAGTCATCCAGGTGATCTTGCCATCAGGATAGAAGTGGGCTGTGGCGTAGAACTGCATGATCATCTCGTCATTCCAATATGTCAGCTCCTGACCCATGAACTCATCAACTCCACATGCAGTGAAGCTCTCATGCACATGGGGAAAGAAGTCTCGGTGCTCTTCACTGTCAATGTATTTCCAGTCAACATACCTGGTGTCAGCAACAATAGGCTTCTTATCCATCAGCACGGTCTCATAGAAGTCCTGCTGCTCTCTGGTGTGGAATCTGGGGTCCACAGCAGTCCTTCTCCTCACGGCATATGGATCAGACTGTCTCCATAGCCTGAGACCTCTATCCTTCCTTGCCTTCATATCCTCGGCTTGAGGATGAGCATCGTTGTGGAGTGGCAACTTAGGACGGAGCTTCAGCAACACATGTTCTTCATCAGACTCAGACGGTGGCATCTCACCTTTGTTTTTCTCAGAAGCTGGAATGCTCCTGGTTGTCCTCTTGGGCTTGGCTGGAGCTGCCTTGGCTTGAGCAGGCTTCTTGGGCTTAGAAGTGGCTTGAGCCCTAATAGCATCACCCATGAACTTAGCCTTTTGAGGAGGAGGCTGGGGTGCATCTTCTTCTTCTTCTTCAGCAGCTGCATCAATATGAGGTTCAGCATATACTACCCTCTTCCTCTTGGAAGTTTTCTTCACCTTACTTGGAGCTGGCTCTTCCAAGTTCAGCTTCTTTGCAACAGCTGACTGCTTGACCTTGCTGGTGCCTTTCTTTGACTGCTGCCCTTCGTGCTCTTTGGCAACAACTTTCCTCTTGGGCTTGGAGGTAACTTCCTCAGCAACGAAGTCAGAGTCCTCATCATCAGAATTTTTCTTCTTTCTGGTTCTGGTGGCTGCAGGAGGCAAACCACTAGGGGTGCTCCTCTCACCATCATCACTGGAACTACTAGCCTCAGGACTAGTATCTGCCTCAGGGATCTCTACAAAAGGTGACTCAGACCTGTTCTGGCTGTCACTGACATCTGACATGGCTGACAACCTGTGAAAAGATAAGGTATAGGCAGAGTAGAAGAGTTATCACAACTGCAGAGGTTTTTGCAAAAAAAAAAGAGTTCAAATCTTAGTTTTGAGTTTTCACAGAATGCATTTCGGTCAAACCGATTTTCAGTTTCGGTGAATCCGAAGTGTATAACAGAAACCTACACGCCACTTTCGGTCAGACCAAAATGGGTTTCGGTCCTACCGAAACACTAGGGTTTCACTGAGACTCTACATCGGTCACACCAATTTGCACGAATCGGTTAGACCGAACGGTGCAGTGCAATGGCCAGAGGCCAAATCGGTCATTCCGAGTTTTCAAAATCGGTTTCACCGAGATGTGTTCCGTGGAAACCTAAACCTAAGAATTTCGCTCGAAACTAAAGGGATCTGATCTGATGTTTAAGGAATATCTCAAACGTGGATAGATACATGGCAAACCAATCGTGCAAGAATCAGATGGGGAGCACGAGAGGGATCGGGACTCACCCTAACTTGGTGGAGTCCCTCTACGGCGGCAACGGCGCGGAGAAGATTACCGTTGACGGCGGCGGAGACCTGCGGCGAGGGCGCACAGGCGACGACGGCGACGATCCGAAGACCAGGGCGACGGCAGCAGGGGACTTGGGGGCAAAACGGTTTGAAGAAGTAATCGCGTGCAGCCCTCAGTATATATATCCCCATACTGTCGGTGGGACCGAGTTGAAAAACTCGGTGACACCGAAATGGCTAACTGCTGTGCAGTTACACATATCGGTCACGCCGAGATTTTGAACTCGGTTTCACCGAGATGAAACCTAGATCAGTCTAAGCGTTTCGGTTGGACCGAGATGGAAAAGTTGGTCAGACCGAAATGGACTTAGAAGGTTTTGGACGTCAGCCTTAGACGGATCGGTGGCTCCGAGTGCTCCTCACTCGGAGGGTCCGAAAATGACTTGCTCAAAGTTGTGATATGAGCATGAATAGAATTTGAGACAAGAAAGCATAGATAGCTAGGGAAGGTGCTTAGGCATTCTTGTCCATCCATTTGGCCAGAAAAGTCAAAACAATCAAAACAACAAATGGATGTCCTTGAATGGATGAAATCATGCATTCAACATGCTCACACAATAAGATAGCAAATGAAATATGTGTCAAACATGCACAACCAACACTCTAGCTACTAGCACACAATTTGTCGATGACTAGGTCATCTATATATGAGTATTTTGACTTAGGAGTCAAATGAGAACATTCGATCATAGGTCATACTCATCGTTTAAGCACAAGTGGGGTTACCACTTTTACATAAAGCATTTATGTGTTCACATCATTTGAAGATGCTTTTGCTCAATTTTTAGAGCAAAGCTCCCCCTAGATGTGAGAACCCCTTTTAAAGGGTCAAACTAACCTTGGGTTGTCGTAGAAGACTTCATGTAGATGTTGAAGATGTGGATGCTCAATGTTGATGTAGATCATCAAGAGTTGGGAGCTATCCTTTGGATTAGGGCACTTTCAATACCTACATGGGTTAGTCCCGCAAGGAACAAACAAGGATATCCATAGACATAGATTGAAGTTCACAAAAGATGATGTCCATGAAAGCAATGATTACCTTGTCCCTTGACTTACCAACAAGAGGGTTTGTGACTCCATGAACTAGTGCATGATGTGGAAGTTGATTGCACAAGCTCTTGCCAAAATGAATATGAGTGAAGTATGTTGGCAGAGTCACCCTCAAGAACCTTCTAGTTCTTCTTCTTTGGGATCCACATCATCTTGATGGGAATCCTTGGGGTTGTAGTTGAGCTTGACGAAGTAGAACTTGATGTGTCCTTGGGAACCCACTTGACCATGGCTTGAGGTGCTTCAATGAATGCATCAATCTCCTCTTGAAGCTTGTCCTTGGCCTTTAGCTTGTGGTCTTGTGGTGGAAGGTCATCTTGAGCTTGTTCCACATTGGAAGAAGTAGGATCATACTTCTCCTTTTGTGAAACAAACTATGGAGTAGGGTATTGACCTTCTTCCCACTCAACACCTTCGGCGTTGAACTTTTGCTCGAAACCAATCCCTTGATTCTTCCGGTGCCTTCCTTGTTTGCGAACAATTTCCTCAAAGTTCTTGCTTCCGGCAAGACTCTTGTAGACACCTTTCTCTATGATTTCCTTCAATAAGCTATTTTCTTGCTCAAGTGTAACTTGGCTTGAAACATTGTTAGTGGAATCAAGAGAACTACTAGAAGTAACAATATTGGATTTAACATTGTTATTGTTACTACTAGAGGAAGAACTTTTCTTATGCTTGTCATGCTTAGTCTTAATAGGTGGCAAGAAATTAGACAAGAGAAGTCGTTTGGCAAGATATGAAGAACTCTTCTTTCGAAGATCGTCATTGATCGCTTTTAGAAACGCATGTTCTTGCTCTAGAGTGAGCTTCTCGAAGCGTAGCTTCTCATGAGATCTTAGGAGCTCTCTATGATCTTCTTGAGTTGTTTCATGAGCTAACTTAAGAGTGTTTAGTTCTTTAGTTAGACGCTCAATCTCCTTCATAGCATTGTCATTCGACTCTTCTTGACTATAAAGACTACTAGCATTTTCATCATTACTAAGCTCACTAGATTTATCATGCAAGAGCTCATCTTCACCAAGCAAGTCATCCTCATCACTATCAAAGTCAATGAATTTAGGGTGTGTTACCTTGGGGCCTTTAGCCATGAAGCATCTTCCAATTCCCTCATTTGGTGAATCAAATAAGTCGTAGGAGTTGGAGTTGGAGGATACGAGTGCAAGACCGGCAACACCTTCATCTTGACTGTAGTCGGAGTCGGAGTGATAGCTTCCATCGGATTGATTATCGGAGTCGGAGCCGGAGACCCATTCACCTACATGAGCTTGATGTCTTCTTCTTGTGTAGCTCCTTGATGACTTGTCTTTCCTCTCCGAATCCTTGCTTCTCCGAGAGGGTCTTCGTTCATAACGATCATCTCTACTCCTTCTCTCTCTCCGAGGTGACTCATCTCTTGCTCTTCTTCTTGGAGATTCTTCTCTTCTCTTGTGGGGAGCCGTACACTCATTTGAGAAGTGTCCGGGTCTTCCACAATTGTAGCAGTTTCGATCACGACTAGAAGATCTCTTTTCATCATATGATCTAGACTTTGAGCTTCTTTCTTTGCCTCTATTCTTGTAGAACTTGTTGAAGTTCTTAACCATTAGGCTTATCTCTTCATTGGAAATTAACTTGTCACTTGAGGTAGTGGGAGCATCACTTGTAGCTTTGTAAGCACCACTTGACTTGTTGTGAAGCTCTTCCTTATCCTTAAGTGTCATCTCATGAGCAACAATTCTTCCAATGACTTCAGTTGGCTTGAGAGTCTTGTAGTTTGGCATCATTTGGATCAAAGTGCACACGGTGTCATACTTCCCATCCAAAGCTCTGAGAATCTTCTTAATGATGAATCGGTCGGTCATTTCTTCGCTTCCTAAGCCGGCAATCTCATTTGTGATGAGAGCAAGCCTAGAGTACATTTCAGCGACTCCTTCACCATCCTTCATCTTGAACTTGTCAAGTTGACCTTGAAGAATATCTAGCTTTGATTCCTTCACAGATTCAGTACCTTCGTGCATTTCAACCAAAGTATCCCAAATCTCTTTAACATTCTCAAGACGGCTGATTTTGTTGAACTCCTCGGGACACAAAGCATTGAAGAGAATGTCACAAGCTTGAGCATTGTTTTGCAACATCCGCAACTCTTCCGGTGTAGCTTCGCGATCCGGAACTTTTCCTTCCTCGAAGAATTCACCTTGCATACCAACACAAATAATGCCCCATGCGGCTGGGTTATGACCAAGAATATGCATTTTCATTTTATGCTTCCAACTAGCAAAATTTGTACCATCAAAGTAAGGACCTCTACGATAATTACCCTCACTAGACGCCATACTCTCCTAGGTTGTGAAACCAAGCTTATGGAGTCCAATGCAATGGAAACCAAAACAATGGAGACCAAAGCTCTGATACCACTTGTAGGATCGAAAGTATGTCTAGAGGGGGGGGGTGATTAGACTACTTGACAATATAAAAAATCTGCCTTTTGATCATGAACAGTTTTTGGCAGTTTCACAATTATGATCAATTCAAGTATCACCCTACACATGCAATTCTAGAGTATAAGCAGCGGAAAGTAAATTGCACATGTAGTAAAGAGAGGTGGAGAAGATCAAACGCAATTTGGAGACATGGAGATTTTTCTCGTGGTTCCGATAGGTGGTGCTATCGTACATCCACGTTGATGGAGACTTCAACCCACGGAGGGTAACGGCTGCGCGAGTCCACGGAGGGCTCCACCCACGAAGGGTCCACGAAGAAGCAACCTTGTCTATTCCATCATGGCCTACGCCCACGGAGGACTAGCCTTACTCGGGGTAGATCTTCACGAAGTAGGCGATCTCCTTGCCCTTACAAACTTCTTGGTTCAACTCCACATCTCGAAGACGGAGGCTCCCAAGCGACACCTAACCAATCTAGGAGGCACCACCCTCCAAAAGGTAATAGATGTTGTTGATGATGATGACTCCTTGCTCTTGTGCTTCAAATGAGAATCTCCCCAACACTCAACTCTCCTCACTGATATGGCTGTGGTGGAAGAAAGGATTGAGTGGAAAGCAACTTGGGAAGGCTAGAAATCAAGTTTCATATGGTAGGAATGGAATGACTTGATCTCAACACAAGGGTAGGTAGTTCTCTTCTCAGAAAGTGTAAGGTAGAAGTGGTAGTACTTTCTGATGGCTCTCTCCATGAATGAAGAGGGGGTGGAGGGGTATATATAGCCTCCACACAAAATCCAACCGTTACACACATAATTGAGCAATCTCGGTGAGACCGAAGTGAAAACTCGGTCAGACCGAAAGTTCAAATATAGTGAACGTTGGGGTTTTCGGTGGGACCGAAAATACCATCTCGGTGTGTCCGATATGAGTCAAAGGTAGGAACTTGCCAGAATCGGTTGGACCGAAATCAACAACTCGGATATTCCAAAATGATGACAAACGGTTACAGAAGGTTGGCAGTCCAGTTTCGGTGAGACCGAACTCAAAATCGGATGGACCGAAATTTCTAGGGTTTGGAAAATAACTGAGGTGGTTCATCTCGGTGGGACTGAGTTGGAAGAATCGGTTTGTCCGAGATTACTTATGAGTGTGTTAAGTAGTGAAAGTTGCTGATAGTTGAAGGAGCTAAATCACTAAGCACTTGAGCAACCAGATCATCAACACAACCTCATCCCCTTTTAATAGTATTGGCTTTTCCTATGGACTCAATGTGATCTTGGATCACTAAACCAAAAATGGAGTCTTGAGCTTTTGCCAATGCTTGTCTTAGCATTTTGAGGGGTCCACTTCTTCAGACATTTCCATACCCATATCATCGAACTTCTCTGAAATGATTCTCAAGTAAATATTAGTTCAATGATATATATGTTGTTATTAATTACCAAAACCACCCGGGGATTAGTTGCACTTTCACTATTAACTCAGTGCACCACAGTGCCAGTTCCTGTTTTCTGCTATTTTTCTATTTCAGGTTTCCCCCATATTAAAAGTGCTCCAAAAATTCCAGGAAAAATATAGGAAAAATCAGTGTACAGGAAGCTTCGCGAAGAACCAAAGATGGGCCAGAGGGGAGCCAGGGGAGGCTCAGGCGGCCACCTGGCACGGCCCCACCCCTGGCCGCGCCTGGGGCCCCTGCTCCGCCTCTGGCTGCCCCCTTCGCATATATATCCCTCTCGTCCCGAAACCCTCGAGGACAGAACCCTTTTTCGCGATCTCGCCTCTGTTCCGCCGCCGCAGCGCTTCCAAGATCAGGAGCATCAGGAGAACTCTTCCCGGCACCCTACCGGAGGGGAGAACCACCACCGGGAGCTTCTCCACCACCATGGACGCTTCCCGGATGAGTCGTGAGTAGTCCACCTTGGACCATGGGTCCATGATCAGTAGCTATGTGATGTTCTCCTCCCCTCTTTGCTCTTCATGGTTTAGACCTCGTGAGCTGCCCTACATGATCGAGGCACATATGTAATCTTTCTGCCGTTGCTTTGCTGAGTTTGCTGGGATCTGATGGATTATGAGACTATGTTCAGATTGTGTTTGAGTAATATATTTGATTCACCTCTTTTATATCTTTGTTCTTGAGTAATTCTTGCATGTTCTTCGTTGTTGTTTATTGCTTTGGCCAAGTAGTAGGTAGTAACTCTAAGAGGGAGCATTATGCTTGATTGTGGGTTCATGCCCCCTGATGACTAGCTTGAGTGACAGAAACATGAGTCTAGGGGATGTGCTGTTGCCACAAGGGAGAAAACAACGGTGCTTGTACTTGCGGGTCCAAGGATTGTTTACTTTATGCAAAGTTCTTTTAATGCAGTTGTCTGTTGCTTTGAGTTTACACTTTGGGTGGGATTCGCAACTTAATACCAGCGAGATGTTCTAGATAGATATCTCAAGGTGGATGATTAGTAGTAGATGCAGATGGATTTCGGTCTACTTGCCTTGGCGTACCGCCCATGCTTTTGAGCCTCTACCTTTCTTTGCAGCATAGTTAGCATTGGTTTGCGCACATAATCCTGTCAATTGCCCAGCTGTAATTTGTTTACCTCGCTTTGCTGTTTTATCGTCTTTTGGGAGAGAGACATCACTAGTGAACATCATGGGACCCCGGTCCATATTACCACCGCTGATCACACCTTCTATTTACTTCCTGTTTTTATTTCCTAGTTGCAGTCATAGCTATCATTATTATCTCTTGTGTTTGATCCTTTGTAAAAAACAAGGCCGGAGGGAATGAAAACCTCTCTGTACTCGTTGGGAGCAAAGTTATATGTATCTGTGTCCAGGTCCCGTCAACCGCTAAGTTTCTGGCGCCGTTGACACCTACTTGTAGACCCTCGGAGTCTCACGGGATTCGATCCTTGGTATCTTTGCCAAGGGAAATTTGTCGCTACGCTACATCTCAACCTTCCACTTGGGGTAACCAACGAGGGGCGAGAAGCCATCAAGCAAGTTTCTGGCGCCGTTGCCGGGGACTCCACTCTTCAAGATAGGGGAGTTGCACGCTATCTTTTATCTTTGCTTTTTAGTCTTGTTAGTTTACCTTTCAGTTTTTGCTTTAGTGTCCCTTACCAAAAATCACAAAAATAGTTATCTTGCTTGCTGCTGCTATGGGTTCCACCGAGAACACCAAGTTGTGTGACTTCACTAGTCATAACAACAATGACTTTATCTGGACGCCTATTGCTACACCTGCCACTTCAGCACCTTCTTATGAGATTAAACCTTCTTTGCTGAACCTAGTTATGAAAGATCAATTCTCCGGTGCTGGAGATGATGCTGCTTTGCACTTAAATAATTTTGTTGAGCTCTGTGATATGCAAAAGTACAAAGAAGTAGATGGTGATATTGTTAAGCTTAAGCTTTTTCCTTTCTCCTTGAGAGGAGGAGCCAAAATCTGGTTTCAATCCTTGCCTAGGAATAGTATAGATTCTTGGGACAAGTGCAAGGATGCCTTTATTGGGAAGTACTATGCCCCTGCTAAAATTATCCAATTAAGGAGTAACATAATGAATTTTAAACAATTGGATAATGAACACGTTGCCCAAGCTTGGGAACGCATGAAATCTCTTGTCAAGAACTGCCCTACTCATGGTTTGACTACTTGGATGGTTATCCAAACTTTTTATGCAGGCTTGAACTTTACCTCGCGGAACTTGTTAGATTCGGCCGTGGGAGGAACATTTATGTCAACTACACTTGGTGCTGCCACGAAGCTTCTCGACGAGATGATGACCAATTATTCCCAATGGCACACCGAACGCGCTCCAACAGGTAGGAAGGTAAACTCTGTCGAGGAGATTTCCTCCCTAAATGAAAAAGTTGACTTGATCATGTCTCTACTTTCCAAGCAATCTTCTATTGATCCTCATGATGTTCCTTTAAATTCTTTGATTGCTCAAGATCAAGTAGATGTGAACTTTATCTCTAGAAACAATTTCAATAACAATGCTTATAGGAGTAATTTTGGTAGCAACCCTAGACCGTTCCCCTCTAATTCCTATGGGAACAACAATGCTTATCCTAGCACCAAGAACTCCACTTCTAAACTAGATATTATGCTTAAAGACTTCATCACTACCCAAAAGGCCTTCAATAAGAGTGTAGAAGAAAAACTAGACAAACTAGATAATCTCTCTTCGAAGGTAGACAATTTAGCCCATGAGGTAGAGTTGCTTAAAATTAGAACTTCTCCTCTTGAGGAGAGGAAGACCACTCCTATGAATGCTATTCAAGTGCAAATTAATGAAAACATTAGGATGATGGCTAAACTTAAAAAGAGATGGGCTAGAGAAAAGGAGGAAGAAGATAGAATTAAGAGCCTTCCTACCCACCACACTGTTGCTACTATTCAAGTTGTTGAGGATATCCAAACTCTTAGCACCCAATGCACTCCTAGTCCCATTGGACCTATTAATGGTGATGCTATGACCTCAACCGTAGAAGCCTCCATACCTAGAAAGCTAGAAGATAGTTGGGATCCTATGACTAAAATTAAGTTGAATAACTTCTCTTGCTATGCTTTATGTGATGTTGGAGCTAGTACCTCCGTTATGCCCAAAAGAATGTATGATATGTTTGAATTGAAACCTTTTGATCCTTGTTCTTTTGGTGTTCGTCTTGTTGATTCTTCCGTAAAGAAACCTTTGGGGAAGATCGACGATGTTCTTATCATTGTCAATGACAATTATGTTCCCGTTGATTTTACTATTATGGATATTGAATGTGAACCTTCATGTCCAATTATTTTGGGACGTCCTTTTCTTCACACCGTTGGTGCTATCATTGACATGAAAGAGGGGAATATAAAATTCCAATCCCTCTCAAGAAAGGGATGGAACACTTCCCTAGAAAGAAGATTAAATTGCCTTTTGAGTCCGTTACACGGGCTAGCTATTCTCTTACTCTTGATAAAACTTGATCTTCTCTTTTTGCATCATGCCTAGCTTAAAGGCATAAAAGAAAGCGCTTTTGGGAGGCAGCCCACAACAAATTAGGTTTTATTTTGCTTTTGTTGTGTCTTGATGTTTTTTACTACAGTAGCATCATCATTGTATCTTTTCTTTTCAGCTTTGTGCCAAGTTTAGCCTCCGATTGCAAGAAAGTTCAAAAGTTGTGACGTGCTGTCTAAAAAACAGATTTTGTTCTTGGACAGAAAAATTCGAATAAAATCACCAGATCATCTTTTTGATCTGAATTTTTTTGACAGCATGCTCTATACAATTGGCTTTCGAGCGTCTGTTCTGAGTTTTTTTATTTGAGTTGCAGAAGTGCCCCTAATAAATTATTTACTACCTGCTGGTCTGTTTTTCACAGATTCTGTCCTGTTTTGCCTTTTCTTCGTTTTGCAAACCTTGAGCTTGCTTTTTCTTTGCAAAAACCTTTTGGCAATCTTGAGAAACAGTAGCTCTTCAAGATTATTTTTATTTCCAGTAGGGAAAAATTATTTTTTTGTGGGTACTAACCTCGCTAATCAGATTATGATGAGTTATGTATGAAGGGAGTTTTCAAGTGTGCGAGGGAAGATGATAAAAGAAGATTCAGGAGGGTCAAACGCTCAAGCTTGGGGATGCCCCCGTGCACCCCCAAGAAATATTCAAGAAGACTCAAGCGTCTAAGCTTGGGGATGCCCCCATGCATCCCCTTCTCCATCAACAATTATCAGTTCGTCTTTCGTTCCACTATATTCTTATCACTTCATGCGTTATGTGCTATGCTTGGAGCGTCTTGCTCTTAGTTTCCTTTTTTAGTTTTCTTTAGCTTTGCTTGCTCTTCATAACAAGTTAGAACCCAGCTTTCTTTGTGTGGGAGAGAAACACGCTCCACTTCAACCTAGAACACAACATAGGATTTTCATGCTTATCTTTGTTGTGTGTGTTCTTTGTCTTTCCATAGCTGTTGTCATGTTTAGCTCTTAGTTTTCATGCTTTTCTTTTTAAAAAGCTTTTGTTTAGTTGGTTGCTGAACTCTCTTGAGTTTTCATGTTTATCTTGTTAAGAGAGTTTGCCTGTTGCACTGAGTTGTGTGTCTTAACTTAAAGTAGGTAATTGAGGTTGCTATTTAATTTTAGTAGTAACTTGCAATAGTTTTGAGGTATTGCCATGAGTAATGTCTGAACTTTTGGTGTCAAGAGCTTTAGCCTATTAGTGATAGATGTCGTATTTTGGGCAATCCGTGTTTATTTTCGAAAACCTACAAAATAGTTGAGAACTTTAGCTACTAGATGGATCACTAATCTTTGGAGGGATCGAATATTAGAGTACACTCACGTACCATGAGTCGAGGATGCGCAAGGATAACCAAACCCCCATACAATCCTCCTCGGAGTACTTGTCTCTTTGTGAAACTCCTAATTAGATTGAGAGTTACCTATAATAAGTGCATGAGTTCTTCGGACTAATGTGAGTATTCGAAAGTTGACACTTCCACCTAGCCATATTTTTCTAGCCTCTTCAGTACTGTGCATTGCCCTTTCTCACCTCGAGAGTTGGCGCATACTTCGCCGGTGCATCCAAATCCTTGGCACGATACGCTCTGTCATCATAAGCCTCATTATATCCTTCCTCAAAACAGCCACCATACCTACCTATCAAGGCATTTCCATAGCCTTTCCGAGATACATTGCCATGCAACATCCATCTTCTCATGACTTGATCTTCATGTCATACATGCTTTTTGCTTGATCGATGAGCCGCATGCTAGTTGGGCCTTGCCCTAATCATTGCTACATGACGCGCTAGTATCATTGCATATCCTGCTACACCGGCAGAGGCATACATTTGCATACATCATGATAGTTTCATTTTCTTTATGTTGAGTACTTTTGTAAAGTGTGAAAGATCTTCTATACTTCTTGTAATATATAGAGTGTTGCCCCTAAAGTGAGGAAAAGATCCCAAAGAGGACAAAATCAAAAGATCCCAAAGAGGACAAATGAGAGTTAAATAGAAAGAGCCATTGAGGCCACACAAAAAAATTAAAAAAAATAGAAAAAAGAGAAAAAGAAATAAAAAGAGAGAATGGGGCACACTACTATTCCTTTTGAGATATCCACACTCGTACTCCATCTTATACCTTGTACTCTATAGAGATTATCATTCATGCATATAGCTATGTGGGGACCTTCACACTATAGAACTTGGCTTGTATATTCCAATGATGAGCCTCCTCAAAAGAGCTCTAGATCTTCTTGAGCGAGCAAGTTGGATGCACCCCCACTAGTTCCATTGGAGAGCTTACCTTAGCTCATATGTGCATCCGTTGCATGGCAATCCCTACTCCTCACATCATATCTATCATTTGGCTTTCTCTCGCCTATGATTGTCCTCATTGATGTGAGCCTTTCACACCTTTTTTGTCTTCCCCCTTCATCATTTTTCTCTCTTTGCCATCCTAAGTGTCAACTTTCTTGCTTACGCTCATCCATTGCATGAGTGCTAAAAATATCGAAAGGGAGTGGATCATTTTGACTTGTACCTGGCTAGTGGTCTGGGGATGACTCAAGATAAGATTCCAAAGAAGACCAAGTGTGAAACTTTAGTAGATTAAGTTCTCAACAATACAAAAACTATGTTTTACTCTCTCGTATATCCCTATCCCCTTTCTTGCATGCAAACACCATTTGGAGACATTCGAGTCACGGACAGCGAGAGCTCTTGCACCTTTATGTTCTTATGTTGCTTGTTACAATGCTAATATAGACTCTTGCTTGTTATGACTTGAATTGAATTACATGCCTTGATTGCTTTACTTAAAAGTTCTTATATGGTTGATAGCATGTCACCACAGAAATTATGCTTGTTATCATTTACCTACTCGAGGACGAGCAGGAATTAAGCTTGGGGATGTTGATACGTCCAAAACGTATCTATAATTTCTGCTTGCTCCATGCTTCTTTTGTGTGATATTGCTATGATATTGATGCACTTCCATGCACTTTTGATCATATTTGGACTAACCTATTAACTCAGTGCACCACAGTGTCAGTTCCTGTTTTCTGCTGTTTTTCTATTTCAGGTTTCCCCCATATTAAAAGTGCTCCAAAAATTCCAGGAAAAATATAGGAAAATCTGTTGGAAATATGCCCTAGAGGCAATAATAAAAGTATTATTATTATATTATTTCCTTGTTCATGATAATCGTCTGTTATTCATGCTTGAATTGTATTGTACGGAAACAGCGATACATGTGTGAATACATAGACCACAATGAGTCCCTGGTAAGCCTCTAGTTACCAGCTCGTTGATCAACAGATGGTCACGTTTCCTGACCATGGACATAGGATGTCAGTGATAACGGGATCACATCATTAGGAGAATGATGTGATGGACAAGACCCAATCCTGAGCATAACACGAGATCGTATAGTTCGTAATGCATAAGCTTTTCGGTGTCAAGTATTTATTCCTTAGACCATGAGGTTGTACAACTCCCGGTGCCGTGGGAATACTTTGGGTGTGCCAAACGTCACAACGTAACTGGGTGGCTATAAAGGTACGCATCGGGTATCACCGAAAGTGTCTATTCGGTTGGTACGAACCGAGACTAGGATATTGTCACTCCGTATGACGGAGAGGTTCCTCTGGGCCCACTCGGTAAGACATCATCATAATGAGCTCAAGGTGACTAAGGAGTTAGTCATGGGATGATGGATTACGGATCGAGTAAAGAGACTTGCCATGACGAGATTGAACAAGGTATCGGGAATACCAACGATCGAATCTCGGGCAAGTACCGTACCGATGGACAAAGGGAATAACATACGGGATTGAGTGAATCCTTGACACAGTGGTTCATCCGATGAAGATCATCGAGGAACACGTGGGAACCAACATGGGTATCCAGATCCTGCTATTGGTTATTGACCGGAGAGTGGTCTCGGTCATGTCTACGTGTCTCCCGAACCCGTAGGGTCTACACACTTAAGATTCGGTAACGCTAGGGTCATAGAGATACATGCACGTGGAAACCCGAAAGTTGTTTGGAGTCCCGGATGAGATCCCGGACGTTACGAGGAGTTCCGGAATGGTCCGGAGGTAAAGAATGATATATAGGAAGTCCAGTTTCTGCCATCGGGTGATCTCCGGGGGTCACCGGGAGTGTCCCAGGACCACCGGAGGGGTCCCGGGGGTCCACCGGGTGGGGCCACCCATCCCGGTGGGGCCCCTAGGCCGCAAAGGGGAAGTGGCCAGCCCTGATGGGCTGGCGCACCACATGGGCCCTCCTTCCCATGCGCCTAGGGTTGAAACCCTAGGGGGGAGGGGGCGCCACCTTGCCTTGGGGGGCAAGAATCCCCCCTGGCCGCCGCCCCACCCTGCAGATGGGATCTGCAGGGCCGGCGCACCCCCTGGCCCCCTATATATATGGGGGGGAGAGGGCAGCCGCACCCAATCCTCTGGCGCCCCTCCCCCTCCCGTCACACCTCCATCTCCTTACGCAGGGCACCGACGAAGCCCTGCAGGATTCTCCACTGCATCCACCACCACGCCGTCGTGCTGCTGGATCTCCGACGAGCTCTCCTCCCCCCTTGCTGGATCAAGAAGGAGGTGACGTTGCTGTCCCGGACGTGTGTTGAACGCGGAGGTGCCGTCCGTTCGGCGCTAGATCATCGGTGACGAAGAACGAGAAGAGTACGACTACTTCATCCACGCTTCTTCGAAACCTTCCGCTCGCGATCTACATAACGGTATGTAGATGCACTCTTATTTGCTCGTTGTTAGATGTCTCCTTAGTTGGATCTTGGTGAAAGCGTAGAATTTTTTTGAATTCTGCTACATTCCCCAACAGTGGCATCTGAGCTAGGTCTTATGCGTAGCATCTTGTAGAACACAAAGCAGTTGTGGGCGTTTGAGTTTGCTCAATTTTCTTGCCGTTACTAGTCTAGTCTTTATTCGGCGGTATTGTGGGATGAAGCGGCCCGGACCGACTTTACACGTATGCTTACGTGAGACTGGTTCCACCGACAGACATGCACTAGTTGCATAAGGTGGCTGGCGGGTGTCTGTCTCTCCTACTTTAGTCGGATCGGATTCGATGAACATGGTCCTTATGAAGGGTAATTAGAAATTGACAAATCACGTTGTGGTTTTGGCGTAGGTAAGAAACATTCTTGCTAGAAAACCTATAGAAGCCACGTAAAAACTTGCAACAACAATTAGAGGACGTCTAACTTGTTTTTGCAGCATGTGCTATGTGACGTGGTATGGCCAAAAGAAGATGTGATGAATGATATATGTGATATATGAGATTGATCATGTTCTTGTAATAGGTAATCACGACTTGCATGTCGATGAACTTGACAACCGGCAGGAGCCATAGGAGTTGTCTTAATTATTGTATGACCTGCGTGTCACTGAATAAACACTATGTAATTACTTTACTTTATTGCTAAACGTTAGCCATAGTAGTAGAAGTAATAGTTGGCGTGACGACTTCTTTAAGACACGATGATGGAGATCATGATGATGAAGATCATGGTGTCGAGCTGGTGACAAGATGATCATGGTGCCCCGAAGATGGAGATCCAAGGAGCAAGATGATATTGGCCATATCATGTCACTTTAATTGATTACATGTGATGTTTATCATGTTTATGCATCTTGTTTACTTAGAATGACGGTAGTAAATAAGATGATCTCTCACTAAAAATTTCAAGAATTTTGTTCCCCCTAACTGTGCACCGTTGCTAAAGTTCGTTGTTCCGAAGCACCACGTGATGATCGGGTGTGATAGGTTCTAACATTCGCATACAACGGGTGTAAGCCAGATTTACACACGCAATACACTTAGGGTTCACTTGACGAGCCTAGCATGTACAGACATGGCCTTGGAACACGGAAGACCGAAAGGTCGAACGCGAGTCGTATAGAAGATACGATCAACATGAAGATGTTCACCGTTGATGACTAGTCCGTCTCACGTGATGATCGGACACGGGCTAGTCGATTCGGATCATGTATCACTTAGATGACTAGAGAGATGTCATTCTAAGTGGGAGTTCATTAAAATTTGATTAAGATGAACTTAATTATCATGAACTTAGTCTAAATTCTTTACAATATCTCTTGTAGATCAAATGGCCCACGCTCAAGTTTCCCTCAACTTCAACGCGTTCCTAGAGAAAACCAAGCTGAAAGACGATGGTAGCAACTATACGGATTGGGTCCGTAACCTGATGATTATCCTCATAGCTGCCAAGAGATCATATGTCCTTGAAGCACCGCTAGGTGATGCACCTGGTCCCGATGCGACCCAAGATGTTTTGAACGTATGGCAGTCACGTAGTGATGATTACACCCTGGTTCAGTGCGGCATGCTTTACAACTTAGAGTCGGGGCTCCAAAAACGTTTTGAGAACCACGGAGCATATGAAATGTTCGAAGAGCTGAAAATGGTTTTCCAAGCTCATGCCCGAGTCGAGAGATATGATGTCTCCGACGCATTCTACAGCTGTAAGATGGAGGAGAATAGTTCTGTCAGTGAGCACATCCTCAAGATTTCTGGATTGCACAACCGCTTGTCTCAGCTGGGAATGAATCTCCCAGATGAAGCGGTCGTTGACAGAATCCTCCAGTCGCTCCCACCAAGCTTCAAGAGCTTCGTGCTAAACTTCAATATGCAGGGGATGGAGAAGTCCATTCCCGAGGTGTATTCGATGCTGAAATCAGCGGAGGTGGATATCAAGAAAGAACATCAAGTGTTGATGGTCAATAAAACCACTAAGTTCAAGAAAGGCAAGGGTAAGAAGAACTTCAAGAAGGACGACAAGGGAGTTGCCGCGCCCGGTAAGCCTGCTGCCGGGAAGAAGCCAAAGCATGGACCCAAGCCTGAGACAGAGTGCTTTTATTGCAAGGGAACATGTCACTTGAAGCGGAACTGCCCCAAATACTTAGTAGACAAGAAGGCCGGGAACGTCAAAGGTATATTTGATATACTTGTTATTAATGTGTACCTTACCAGCGCTCGTAGTAGCTCCTGGGTATTTGATACCGGTGCAGTTGCTCATATTTGTAACTCTAAGCAAGAGCTGCGGAATAAGCGGAGACTGGCGAAGGATGAGGTGACGATGCGCGTCGGGAATGGTTCCAAGGTCGATGTGATCGCCGTCGGCACGCTACCTCTACATCTACCCTCGGGATTAGTTTTAAACCTTAATAATTGTTATTTAGTACCAGCTTTGAGCATGAACATTGTATATGGATCTCGTCTTATGCGAGATGGCTACTCTTTCAAATCGGAGAATAATGGTTGTTCTATTTATTTGAGAGATATGTTTTATGGTCATGCCCCGCTGGTCAATGGTTTATTTTTGATGAATCTCGAACGAGATGATACACATATTCATAGTGTAGATGCCAAAAGATGTAAAGTTATAATAATAGTCCCACATACTTGTGGCATTGCCGCCTTGGTCATATTGGTGTCAAACGTATGAAGAAGCTCCATTCAGATGGACTTCTAGAGTCTCTTGATTATGAATCATTTGACACGTGCGAACCATGCCTTTTGGGCAAGATGACCAAGACTCCGTTCTCCGGAACAATGGAGCGAGCAACCAACTTGTTGGAAATCATACATACCGATGTGTGCGGTCCAATGAGTGTTGAGGCTCGCGGAGGCTATCGTTATGTTCTCACCCTCATAGATGACTTGAGTAGATATGGGTATATCTATTTGATGAAACACAAGTCTGAGACCTTTGAAAAGTTCAAGGAATTTCAGAATGAGGTTGAGAATCAACGTGACAGAAAAATAAAGTTCTTACGATCAGATCGTGGGGGTGAATATTTAAGTCATGAATTTGGCACGCACCTAAGGAAATGTGGAATTGTTTCACAATTGACACCGCCCGGAACACCTCAACGTAACGGTGTGTCCGAATGTCGAAATCGTACTCTGTTGGACATGGTGCGATCTATGATGTCCCTCACCGATTTACCGCTATCTTTTTGGGGTTATGCTTTAGAGACTGCCGCATTCACTTTAAATAGGGCTCCATCGAAATCCGTTGAGAGGAAACCGTATGAACTTTGGTTTGGCAAGAAACCGAAGCTGTCGTTTCTAAAAGTTTGGGGTTGCGATGCTTATGTCAAGAAACTTCAACCTGAAAAGCTCGAACCCAAATTGGAAAAATGCATCTTCATAGGATACCCAAAGGAAACGATTGGGTATACCTTCTACCACAGATCCGAAGGCAAAGTCTTTGTTGCCAAGAATGGATGCTTTTTGGAGAAAGAGTTTCTCTCGAAAGAAGTGAGTGGGAGGAAAGTAGAACTTGATGAGGTGACAGTCACCCCTCCTGAAAGTAGCGCAGCGCAGGAAATTGTTCCTGAGGTGCCTGCACCGACAAGGGAGGAAGTTGATGATAATGATCATGAAGAAACAGATCAAGTTACTACTGAACTTCGAAGGTCCACGAGGGCACGTTCCGCACCAGAGTGGTACGGCAACCCTGTCCTGGAAATCATGTTGTTAGACAACGGTGAACCTTCGAACTATGAAGAAGCGATGGTGGGCCCGGATTCCAATAAATGGCTTGGAGCCATGAAATCCGAGATAGAATCCATGTATGAAAACAAAGTATGGACTTTGGTGGACTTGCCTGATGACAGGTACGCCATAGAAAACAAATGGATATTTAAGAAGAAGACAGACGCGGATGGTAATGTGACCATCTATAAGGCTCGGCTTGTCGCTAAGGGTTATCGACAAGTTCAAGGGATTGACTATGACGAGACTTTCTCTCCCGTAGCGATGCTGAAGTCAGTCAGAATAATGTTAGCTATTGCCGCATTCTATGATTATGAGATATGGCAAATGGACGTCAAAACAACATTCCTTAATGGCTTCCTCAAGGAAGAGTTGTATATGATGCGGCCGGAAGGTTTTGTCGATCCAGAGAACGCTAACAAGGTATGCAAGCTCCAGCGCTCGATTTACGGGCTGGTGCAAGCATCTCGGAGTTGGAATATTCGCTTTAATGATGTGATCAAAGCGTTTGGCTTTATACAGACTTATGGAGAAGCCTGTATCTACAAGAAAGTGAGTGGGAGCTCTGTGGCATTTCTCATATTATATGTGGATGACATATTGCTGATGGGAAATGATATAGAATTCTTGGAAAATGTAAAGGCCTACTTGAATAAGAGTTTTTCAATGAAGGACCTTGGAGAAGCTGCTTACATATTAGGCATCAAAATCTATAGAGATAGATCAAGACGCCTCATTGGTCTTTCACAAAGTACATACCTTGACAAGATATTGAAAAAGTTCAATATGGATCAGTCCAAGAAGGGATTCTTGCCTGTTTTGCAAGGTATGAGATTGAGCAAGGCTCAGTCGCCGACCACGGCAGAAGATAGAGAAAAGATGAGTGTCATTCCCTATGCCTCAGCCATAGGTTCTATCATGTATGCCATGCTGTGTACCAGACCTGATGTGAACCTTGCCATAAGTTTGGTAGGGAGGTACCAAAGTGATCCCGGTATGGAACACTGGACAGCGGTCAAGAACATCCTGAAGTACCTGAAAAGGACTAAGGATATGTTTCTCGTTTATGGAGGTGACGAAGAGCTCGTCGTAAAGGGTTACGTCGATGCTAGCTTCGACACAGATCTGGATGACTCCAAGTCACAAACCGGATACATGTATATTTTGAATGGTGGGGCAGTCAGCTGGTGCAGTTGCAAGCAAAGCGTCGTGGCAGCATCTACATGTGAAGCGGAGTACATAGCTGCTTCCGAAGCAGCGCAAGAAGGAGTCTGGATGAAGGAGTTCATCACCGACCTAGGAGTCATTCCAAGCGCGTCAAGCCCGATGACTCTCTTCTGTGACAACACTGGTGCTATTGCCATTACCAAGGAGCCCAGGTTTCACAAGAAGACCAAGCACATCAAGCGCCGTTTCAACTCCATCCGGAATTATGTTCAGGATGGAGACATAGATATTTGTAAAGTGCATACGGATCTAAATGTTGCAGACCCGTTGACTAAACCTCTTCCACGGGCAAAACATGATCAACACCAGAACTCTACGGTGTTCGATTCATCACAATGTAACTAGATTATTGACTCTAGTGCAAGTGGGAGACTGTTGGAAATATGCCCTAGAGGCAATAATAAAAGTATTATTATTATATTATTTCCTTGTTCATGATAATCGTCTGTTATTCATGCTTGAATTGTATTGTACGGAAACAGCGATACATGTGTGAATACATAGACCAGAATGAGTCCCTGGTAAGCCTCTAGTTACCAGCTCGTTGATCAACAGATGGTCACGGTTTCCTGACCATGGACATAGGATGTCAGTGATAATGGGATCACATCATTAGGAGAATGATGTGATGGACAAGACCCAATCCTAAGCATAGCACGAGATCGTATAGTTCGTAATGCATAAGCTTTTCGGTGTCAAGTATTTATTCCTTAGACCATGAGGTTGTACAACTCCCGGATGGCGTAGGAATACTTTGGGTGTGCCAAACGTCACAACGTAACTGGGTGGCTATAAAGGTATGCATCGGGTATCACCGAAAGTGTCTGTTGGGTTGGTACGAACCGGGACTGGGATATTGTCACTCTGTATGACGGAGAGGTTCCTCTGGGCCCACTCGGTAAGACATCATCATAATGAGCTCAAGGTGACTAAGGAGTTAGTCATGGGATGATGGATTACGGATCGAGTAAAGAGACTTGCCATGACGAGATTGAACAAGGTATCGGGAATACCGACGATCGAATCTCGGGCAAGTACCGTACCGATGGACAAAGGGAATAACATACGGGATTGAGTGAATCCTTGACACAGTGGTTCATCCGATGAAGATAATCGAGGAACACGTGGGAACCAACATGGGTATCCAGATCCCGTTGTTGGTTATTGACCGGAGAGTGGTCTCGGTCATGTCTACGTGTCTCCTGAACCCGTAGGGTCTACACACTTAAGGTTCGGTAACGCTAGGGTCATAGAGATACATGCACGTGGAAACCCGAAAGTTGTTCGGAGTCCCGGATGAGATCCCGGATGTGACGAGGAGTTCCAGAATGGTCCGAAGGTAAAGAATGATATACAGGAAGTCCAGTTTCGGCCATCGGGTGATCTCCAGAATGGTCCCGGGGGTCCACCGGGTGGGGCCACCCATCCCGGTGGGGCCCCTAGGCCGCAAAGGGGAAGTGGCCAGCCCTGATGGGCTGGCGCACCACATGGGCCCTCCTCCCCACGCGCCTAGGGTTGAAACCCTAGGGGGGAGGGGGCGCCACCTTGCCTTGGGGGGCAAGAATCCCCCCTGGCCGCCGCCCCACCCTGCAGATGGGATCTGCAGGGCCGGCACACCCCCCAGCCCCCTATATATATATGTGTGTGGGGCGGGGAGAGAGAGGGCAGCCGCACCAAATCCTCTGGCGCCCCTCCCCCTCCCGTCACACCTCCATCTCCTTACGCAGGGCACCGGCGAAGCCCAGCAGGATTCTCCACTGCATCCACCACCACGCCGTCGTGCTGCTGGATCTCCGACGACCTCTCCACCCCCTTGCTGGATCAAGAAGGAGGTGACGTTGCTGTACCGGACGTGTGTTGAACGCGGAGGTGCCGTCTGTTCGGCGCTAGATCATCGGTGACGAAGAACGAGAAGAGTACGACTACTTCATCCACGCTTCTTCGAAAGCTTTCGCTCGCGATCTACATAACGGTATGTAGATGCACTCTTATTTGCTCGTTGCTAGATGTCTCCTTAGTTGGATCTTGGTAAAGCGTAGAATTTTTTTGAATTCTGCTACGTTCCCCAACAAAATCAGCGTACAGGAAGCTTCGCGAAGAACCAAAGATGGGCCAGAGGGGAGCCAGGGGAGGCCCAGGCGGCCACCTGGCGCGGCCCCACCCCTGGCCACGCCAGGGGGGCGCCTGGGGCCCCTGCTCCGCCTCTGGCTGCCCCCCTTCGCATATATATATATCCCTCTCGTCCTGAAACCCTCGAGGACAGAACCCTTTTTCGCAATCTCGCCTCTGTTCCGCCGCTGCAGCGCTTCCAAGATCGGGAGCATCAGGAGAACTCTTCCCGGCACCCTGCCGGAGGGGAGAACCACCACCGGGAGCTTCTCCACCACAATGGACGCTTCCCGGATGAGTCGTGAGTAGTCCACCTTGGACCATGGGTCCATGATCAGTAGCTATGTGATGTTCTCCTCCCCTCTTTGCTCTTCATGGTTTAGACCTCGTGAGCTGCCCTACATGATCGAGGCACATATGTAATCTTTTTGCCGTTGCTTTGCTGAGTTTGCTGGGATCTGATGGATTATGAGACTATGTTCAGATTGTGTTTGAGTAATATATTTGATTCACCTCTTTTATATCTTTGTTCTTGAGTAATTCTTGCATGTTCTTCGTTGCTGTTTATTGCTTTGGCCAAGTAGTAGGTAGTAACTCCAAGAGGGAGCGTTATGCTTGATTGTGGTTTCATGCCGCCTGATGACTAGCTTGAGTGACAAGAACATGAGTCTAGGGGATGTGCTGTTGCCACAAGGGAGAAAACAACGGTGCTTGTACTTGCGGGTGGAAGGATTGTTTACTTTACGCAAAGTTCTTTTAATGCAGTTGTCTGTTGCTTTGAGTTTACACTTTGGGTGGGATTCGCAACTTAATACCAGCGAGATGTTCTGGATAGATATCTCAAGGTGGATGATTAGTAGTAGATGCAGATGGATTTCGGTCTACTTGCCTTGGCGTACCGCCCATGCTTTTGAGCCTCTACCTTTCTTTGCAGCATATTTAGCATTGGTTTGCGCACATAATCCTGTCAATTGCCCAGCTGTGATTTGTTTACCTCGCTTTGCTGTTTTATCGTCTTTTGGGAGAGAGACATCACTAGTGAACATCATGGGACCCCGGTCCATATTACCACCGCTGATCACACCTTCTATTTACTTCCTATTTTTATTTCCTAGTTGCAGTCATAGCTATCATTATTATCTCTTGTGTTTGATCCTTTGTAAACAACAAGGCCGGAGGGTTTGACAACCTCTCTGTACTCGTTGGGAGCAAAGTAATCTGTATCTGTGTGCAGGTCCCGTCAACTGCTAAGTTTCTGGCGCCGTTGACACCTACTTGTCGACCCTCGGAGTCTCACGGGATTCGATCCTTGGTATCTTTGCCAAGGGAAATTTGCCGCTACGCTACATCTCAACCTTCCACTTGGGGTAACCAACGAGGGGCGAGAAGCCATCAGCAGCCATCCTGGGGTCGATGCCAGGACGCCCAAGGGCCTTGCGCTTCTCAGCTTCATTGTACGCTTGAACACACTTGGCAGCCAAAGCCTTTATGTGCTCACGAGAACCTTTAGCTTCTTCACACTTCTTGTGAAACGCTTCCTTGAGCTCATGCATCATGACTTTGAAATTCTGGACATCTTTAACGCTGAGCTTGGCCATATGCTTCTTGAACTGAGCCTTTTTAAAATCAATCTTGTGCTTCAGCTCAACAATTTTCTGAGCAAGAGCTAGCTCAGAAGCAATGGTGCCGTTGAATGAGACGCTCAGGCCAATATGAAGTTGCAGATCATCAAAGCTGAGATTGGGGGTGTCAAACCACTCATCAATGAAGTTGTTGATGACTGCCATGTCAAAGAGAGGCAAGTCATTGAAGATTTATGCATCTTGCTTGCTCTTTATCAGTTGCTCAAGAGCGTCATCAGCAAGATCTTCATCACTTGACAGATCAATGGAGTCATTCTCATTCCTCAGAACAGCAACATGAGTCAGAGCAGAACTGGGGGTGTGCATGGGCTTCTTCTTTAGCTTCTTGGGCTTGGAGACGCGAGAGTGATCTTCAGACTGCACACTTGGTGCAGGTGGAGCAGTGGCCAAAGGCTTCATTCTCAAAGCTGTTGGTGGAGTGGAAGGCTTCGAAGCCTTGGGTTTCTTCTTCTTCTTCAGCTTCGGAGGTGCAGGCGCTTCATCAGAGTCAGCGTCATCTGCAGGTTGATCCACATCCGCCCCTTGAACCCTTATATGAGAGATGAGACCTTCTAAGTTGTAGAAGGGCCCAACAAGATTTGGTTCAGCTTCGCGTGTGCCATCGGCATGAGGCGCAGAGGGGCCAGGGTTGAAGTCTAATCCCCAAGTTTTCTTGTTCTCCTTGGCCGAGTTCTTGGCATACTGGAGGCTGCGCTTGAAAAGATTGTCATCTCGACACCAAAGCAATGATGATGGGTCGGCATCAGCTGGTTGTGGCCCTCGGACCATGCAAGGATAGAAGCCTTGCGCAATGGCTTCAACTTTGGACCTGGGTGGAAGATTTTTGTACAAAATGTCTCCCCATGGTCGCTTGATGGCATTCTTCTCAGCATACTCCTGGGTCACAAACCTGTACTTGAACCATTGTTCTGCCCAATATCTTCGAATCCATTGGATTCGAGTTTTTCTCTGATTATAGTCCTCCTCTGGCTCAGTCTTATACATCTCATAGAGGTCAGGAGGCAAATCTCTGGAGGTGTTTCCACGGCACTGTCTGCCACCCTTCTTAACAGATTTCTTAGTTGCCATGAGATTTAAACTGAAAGGCTTCCGTCTGCTGGTCAGACAGGAACTGGCTTCGGGAGAGTTAATGTGACGCTGCAAGAATTCTGCAAATGAATGCAGACTATGAGAACCAAGGGATTCTCCCACGGACATGTACCTATGACAGCATTAGAGATGCGAGGGAAGGGGAAGAGGTGTTGTAGGATGGAACCCTAGGTGGAGATCTTTCACGAATTGGAGGGGAATCCCCAAGAACAAGAGGAGCACAAAGGGAAGAACACAAGAGAAACACTCAAGAACAAGCCCAAATCACACATCCACTAGACTCACAAACACATGAGATCCACAAGGTACAAGAACAATCAAAGGGAAATAAGATACATGGTAGAGTTCATCCCAATCCTATGAGGAGAGAGGTCTTGATAATCCACAAGGATTCTTCTCCCTTGGGAGGTCTTGCATCCACTAGGGATCTTCTCCAAGGTGGAGGTCTTGGCCTCCAATGGAGTAGTCTCACTCTCTCAAGAGGAGAAGGTAGGAGCAAAGCTCACATACAAATGAGCTATCATATTTGCTAACCCTAGAAAGGAGGTGGAGGTGGTCTATTTATAGTCTAAGACACGAAGGGGTAAGTGGCGAGGGATACAAGGCCAAAGGCCCGCGGCTACGCACAGGCATGGCGGTAGTACCGGACCTCGGGCGGTAGTACCGCTTGGGAGCGGTAGTACCGCCTGTAGGCGGTAGTGCCGCATGGGGGCGGTAGTACCGCTTGTAGGCGGTAGTACCGCCTGTTCCGGACTGGACATGCCCTTCTTCGCTTGTGTCGCTCCTTTCCTCCTGCTTCTTGTACGTCTCCGTGTGGACTTGGTGGTGCTCCCCGGCTTCATGGAGGTGGTCGTCCTTGTACCTAAATATGCACGATGTTTCGTGGTGAGGTAGTGACCAAGTCCAAATGATATTCATGTAACTCTCGAAGAGGAGCGAGTTCACCTTAAGTCCGATTGGTTCACTTGGGGCTTGAGGAGCTATGACGGTGTACATGGAGATAGCCGTAGGATGCTCCGCATCATCTCCTCCCCCTTGGGAAATATCCATCCTCGGATCGTGAACCATATCGTCATGTACACGGTAGGCATGGATGAACTTGGAGTTGGACGACTCCAAGATGTCGTCGGAATGGTAGACATGCAAAAAGAGCAAATACACGGGACACTTGGAAATACAATGGTTAGCGGACACAAGGTGTCTATTATTTAAGCATGAGTCCGTCCAAAGAAATCGGTAGTGGCAATGAGCATTAATTGTAGCAAAATGAAAGAGCATGGCATACAATGCAGTCATGTGATCAAGCTCATTGTGCAAGAAGTTGCAAATGCTACCATTGTGCAAAACCTTGATGAGGATGGCTCACTAGGAAGGAATGCACCTTGATGAGGATGTCAAAAATGTTGTTGTCGCGCAACGTGTATGCCTTCACATGCCCAAGATACCTCGTGATGGTACCGCCTTGTGAATCCTTCAAAATTAAAGAACATGACAAACACTCGGAAAAACAAATGAGGTTAGCGAAGATGCAAAACCTATTCGTGTGGTGAGTCACCCAACAAGTATGTTCGTCATTCTTATCATAATAAAGGACAAGGGGACATGGCAATGTATGGAAGCATATGATGCGATAACAAGCAAATACATTAGGCTCAAACAAGCAAGCATGCATCACAAGTAAGGTGTCCGAATCTCCGAGATCAACAAGTATAGCATGGTTGCACTCACAACAAGTGAATATGAGAGATGCAACTATTGGAGACAAGTGACAATGATCAAGATATATCATGTGAAAGGCATGAACATAGATGTCATCAACCCAAGAAAGCAAGTAAGAGTGGAACATGGGTGATGCAAAGCAAGCAATCATAGTGATCAAGTCAAACAAGCTAGTAGTGCGAAGATGCAACATACTAGAGGTAATCATGGCAATCATGTCATGTGTGCAAATAGTAGGCATGAATAATGCACATGGCCTATCACAAGCATGAAAGCGAGAAATGAACAAAGTCTCATCACTAGCATGGGGCACAACAAAATCATGGCAATAGCTACAAGTATCTCCACCAAGCATGCAAATACACATAGTAGTATCATAATGGTGAATCATGGGTAATTGCAAGCAAGGGTCACAATTGCATGGCAAAATCATAGCAAGAGGCAAAACATGCAAAGTGAACACGATATTATGGGCATAATGTGACAATTGGCAAATAGCCCATAGCCGTGTGAGAGCCAAGTAAAAGAGATGCGCGTAGTGGTTGCGCGAAGAGAACGGTGGTAGGGACAATCCACGGGATCCCAAATCGTCCTTGATCTCTAGAGCTCGTTTCGTCAACTCATGGGATTGTGAGGTTGACGAGTTTGCAAAAGTACCTACACAAAACAAAGACAAAGGAAAAATCGTGTGTGCGTGGTATATGTACACATCATCCATCATGATGCACACGTGCATGTGTTCGTTAGCACAAAATAGCCAATGCTCAAATAAATGATATGCGTGATATAGAAACATGTCATCCATCATGAGAGGTTTGTTGTTATCTATGGCATAATGGAGACTCATATTGTGTAATACATGAGAAGTATGTAGAGCATTGTTATTCATGGAATGCATATGGTGCACACAATCATGGTAATCATGCAAGGAATGGAATGCATCAAGATCTCCTAGTATGTATGAGGAAACTATGGGGGTCTCCTCATGAGCATTATTGGAAAGTTCACATGGAGAATATTGACAACATCCAAAGCAAAGCATATTTGGAACAATGTGTTCATGGCATGGCATAGTTGATAAATTGTGCAAATCATGTAAAGGGAGCATGGCAATATCATCGTAAGAGAAACACAAGCCAATGACCATCATCTTGTCATCTATGCCACAAGTGCAAATAGGATTTACTTTAATGGGGCATGCATAGCTACTATGTTGAGATTGAAATGATACAATATGTGAGATCTCACTCATAGCATATGACAAGCTCAAAGGATTATCAAACATGATGTGACCAAAAGAATTTTCACATGATATCCTATGGAGCATAGCATCACAACTAGGCAACTCAACATGCTCATCATCATATTCATCATAAATAGGTAAGTCAAGACATGATGAAGTCGCACTAGCATGAAGCATGGCAATAGGTGTGTCAACATCATGCAAGCAATCATTGTCAAGATAATCCACTAGTGGGACAAGAGCATCACCTTCACCTATTTTACCTTTGGAGTGTCGCTCATGCGTTGTAGGTGAGGTGCTCAAGATCCAATCGTTCTCATCTTCATCATGATGGAACCATGTGGGTCGTGCATCTTCTTCCACCATAGCCATCGGTTTGTCCATTGGAGGGATGGACTCGTCGAGGGTAGGCATGTCGTCATGTAGGAGACCTAGCACCAAAGAAAACACACTCAGAGTAGAGGTTAAGTCGTTAGAAATCATAGTGGCCTCAAATGCCCTCTCAACTACCTCACTCACTAAGTGGTGTGGCTCACTCACTTCCTCTTGGATGCTCTCACTCGTATGGTTGGTGGAGTCACTCAAATGGCTCTCAACCTCACATATGATGTGTGGCATGCTCTCATGTGTGGGGATAGTGGTGATCACTCTCGTCCTCTCAAAAGAAATGCTCTCAATCTCACATATGGTGGAGTCACTCATGTCACTCATATGGTGGTGTCTCTCCTCACATGGAAATTGCGGCATCTCATGATATATGTGTGTCGGAGAGATGTAGGTGCACACGTCTCCAAACTCAACTCCTTTCGCTGCCTCATCCATAACGCCTCCAAAGGTGAATGCCGTAGGGTGTGGCAAATCATCACACTCCTCCGAGATCAAAGGAAATGTCTCATGTGCGCTTGCGTATCTTGACTCGGAGTAGTCGTCATATTTGGGCGCCGTCTTCATGTTGTTGAAGAGGTTCATGCTCGTCGCCATAGTCGAAGGGGATGGCCCTTGATCGACCATCTTGTCGCCGTCTTGATGTGGGGAGCTTCCGAAGATGGAAGTGTCACCCTCGCTCGTAGGTGGTCTTCTTGTAGTTGGAGATGTTGATGTAGGCGAACTCATGGGAAGTATGCAAAGATGCCGTACGTCCGAAGGCGAAGATGCCTTGCTAGCACTTGGCGAAGATGCCGAAGTAGTGGTTGTAGCCGTATCTTTGACTTGGGTGTGCTTGTCTCGCGGTCTTCTTATGTGCTCTTGAAGTTTGTGACTTGAACGTCGCTGCCGAGAAGATGACGAAGTGAAAGAAGACTTGATGTCGGCCACCATGTGTCGGAAGTCGATGGTGATGTTGTCGACGCGCTCTTGCATTGCTCGTTGTAGTCCGATGGTTTGCGTGTGGATGTAGTTGTTCGTGCCATCGATGTCAAAGACCGGAGATGATGTGCTTTGCCTATCCATCACAAGACTCGAGTAGGGGGTGAGTAGGAAATGAGATAAACAATACCAAGATACCGTTTCCCAAAGTTGAGGATGTATCCCGTTTCACTCAATGTGAAATGAAAGAATAGTGGAATTGGTACCGGACTTGTTCACTCACACCTATCAAGTAAAGCTTATCGAGTGGCTCGGTTAGGATAAGTGGCACAAAAATTTGATGCAAAATGTTAGAAAGAGTCAATAATGTTGAAAGAGATTCACAAATTCGCAAATGTAACAAGTAGACCAATAGCAATATGTGGCACACGGAAACACACACACGGATAGATAGATGGGGTCGTGCAACCAAGGAATGAGCACAAAATGTGGAGTCCACGGAAAACGCTCGTGTTGCACAACTCAAGAGAGATGCTAGCACGATTTCTCAATAGGCGGATACGACACTTGTGCACAACCTATAAGATGCAAAATGTATGAACTTTCTATCCCAAGTATGCTATGTGTATGATGTTCCGGTGCTTTGAGAACAAGATGATCCAAGATGATCAAGTATGATATGATATTTTGTGATGTTATGGCTCTTGCTTACAAGCTTCTTTGTCTTTCTCTTTTTGCTTAAAAGCTTTTTTTTATATGGCCACTAGGCGAGATGCACAAACCAAGATAGCAATTGTGTATATGCGGGAACAATCTTGTGACACAAGGGATGGTACTATGATAGCATCATGATACCAATATGATATGGTATATATGCAATGGATAGTGTATATCGATGACCACTAATGTGCACAAGTAACGTTGCCGGCAATACTCAAAGGCTAGTCTCGATGGGCAAGTGACGCAAAATGGGCTAGGGGTTAACAATGCAATTGCAAGGGGAATATACAAAGATGTCATCGAGGTTACCGTCAGTGTCGATGATGAGAGGTGGTGCTCTTGATGTAGACCCGTTCCTAATTATCCGAAACACCTTAGGAAATGGAAAAACCACAACTCAAAATCTCAAGGACAAATGTCAAATGGTGGTAGCGGACAAGCGGTGGTGGTTGCGAAATTGTGGGTGGAAACCTAGTCAAAATGGGTTATGGTGGTGGAAGTGTATTATGGGCTATACACGGTGTCGGAGTTGGAGTCACGGCCCCTAAGTAGCCGAAACACGTTAGGAGACACGAGCCACAACTCAAACAAGCTCGAACAAAATTGGGTTAAGTTGGTTTGGTAATGTATAGTGGGCTAGGCTATGCGGAAGTGGTGGTGGTGGTTGATGAAGAAGCAATTGTCCCTAAGTAGCCTAAACACCTTAGGAGACTCAAATCACTACACAAGCAACCACAGATGCTATGGGAAACAAAATGGTTAGGTTGCGGAAGTCGGTGGTGGTATAGCGGATGATGTGGTGGAAGCCCTAGGAAGAGATGTCAAAATTCACAAAATATGATGGAGTGAAATGATGATGGTAGTATTTTTGTGTTATGGGGAATGTCAAGAGCTTCAAAACAAGCTCAAAAACGTCAAAATCGGACTACGGATGAATTAGTTATGGTCAAAACGGTGAAACTCGGAAGGCTGAAAATGTGTGGGGCGGTAGTACCGCTTATAGGGCGGTAGTACCGCTTGTAGTTATAGGCGGTAGTACCGCTTGGAGGGGCGGTAGTACCGCTGGTGTCGGGAAAACTTCGCAGATCGGGATCGGGGCGAATTTGGGGCGGAAATGGATGATTTCGGGGGCGAAATTAGATGGATTTCGTGGATGGAAAGTGGTGAAACTAGGGGAGATGCTAGATCCACTCGAAACCAAGCAAATCCATGGATCAAATCCAACAAAACCTCATCAAACCAACAAATCACAAAAAAAAATTGGGGCTATTTTTGGTGGGGATTTTCGAAATTGGGCAAGAACACAACAAAATTAGGCTAGAAAACTAGAAGGGGGCTCCAATTTCGTGAGAAACCATAGCTCTAGATACCATGATGTTGTAGGGTGGAACCCTAGGTGGAGATCTTTCACGAATTGGAGGGGAATCCCCAAGAACAAGAGGAGCACAAAGGGAAGAACACAAGAGAAACACTCAAGAACAAGCCCAAATCACACATCCACTAGACTCACAAACACATGAGATCCACAAGGTACAAGAACAATCAAAGGGAAATACGATACATGGTAGAGTTCATCCCAATCCTATGAGGAGAGAGGTCTTGATAATCCACAAGGATTCTTCTCCCTTGGGAGGTCTTGCATCCACTAGGGATCTTCTCCAAGGTGGAGGTCTTGGCCTCCAATAGAGTAGTCTCACTCTCTCAAGAGGAGAAGGTAGGAGCAAAGCTCACATACAAATGAGCTATCATATTTGCTAACCCTAGAAAGGAGGTGGAGGTGGTCTATTTATAGTCTAAGCCACGAAGGGGTAAGTGGCGAGGGATACAAGTCCAAAGGCCCGCGGCTGCGCACAGGCAGGGCGGTAGTACCGGACCTCGGGCGGTAGTACCGCTTGGGAGCGGTAGTACCACCTAAAAGCGGTAGTGCCGCATGGGGGCGGTAGTACCGCTTGTAGGCGGTAGTACCGCTCGTTCCGGACTGGACATGCCCTTCTTCGCTTGTGTCGCTCCTTTCCTCCTGCTTCTCGTACGTCTCCGTGTGGACTTGGTGGTGCTCCCCGGCTTCATGGAGGTGGTCGTCCTTGTACCTAAAGATGCACGATGTTTCATGGTGAGGTAGTGACCACGTCCAAATGATATTCATGTAACTCTTGAAGAGGAGCGAGTTCACCTTAAGTCCGATTGGTTCACTTGGGGCTTGAGGAGCTATGACGGTGTACATGGAGATAGCCGTAGGATGCTCCGCATCACGAGGTCATATGCATTCTCAGAAGATTTTGAAGATAAATCAGTTTAGAAGACATTGACCTTATAACACGAAGACATTCACTTATATGGTGAGAGTTGGTTCCAGATTTGTACAAATCCAAGAATAGGTACAAGTGAGGAATCTAACTACGTGTGAAGCATAAGTGAATATACTAGGCAAAGTATGAGATGCAGACAGGGTAGATCCAAATATGTGGAGGCAGAAACTTCTTTTGGTAGAAAGGATGAATCTATCGGATCAAAAAGACGGTAAAAAGAGGGTTTTCATTTACCACACGATGAACTGTTAGACGGAGACGAAGTGGAGGCCGAGCATTTCGATCTTCCGTGCCCTAACTTGGCGACGGAGGACACCTACGGCGGTGGCGGAGAAGACGATGTCCGCGGCCGGCGTGAAGACGGTGTCGACGAGGTCGCGGCAGCTAAGCGCTTTGTCGCCGGCGTCGTCGAGAGCTAGCGGTGGCGCTAGGGTTTGTCGAGGTGGAGAGGTGGTAGAAGAGTTTTGACTGTGATGTGACGGGCATTTATAAGGAGGGGAGACGACACGGCGCAATTACGCAGGTGCCCCTGGCGGTTCTCATCTGAGGGACACATGGCGGACATGTAACACATAGGAAGTCGTTCCATGTTCCCACGCATGCCTGGACTGTCGGGGTGGTCGTTCCGGCTTCTCCGAGTTTCAGGCAATAAGGATTGAGCATTCATAACAGATTTAATGTTTGTCTATGTATCTTCTGCTGACAAGGACGCAGAGAAGATATTCGACGGTTCCAACAGAATGCATATGATTTGGATAGATAGAGCTTGAGGTAGAAAGCATAGAGAGGTTAGGGTCCGATCACATTCACTTAGTTCAAAAGATTCAAATAAGAAGACATTGCTATAAGTGAATGCTGTAGAGGACAGAACACAAGTCTATATATGTATATATCTGAGTAAGATTAATTTGACAAAGAGAAGACATATATGAAGATAAATCAAATGGGAAGATTTTAAAATGTAACGCCACGAGAAACACTTCAAGCAAAGATTTGGCGGTGGCGTTACCCACCGTTTAGGAAGTATTAGACCCAGACACGATGCACAATTATCGTGGCGCTCCAAAGTCAAATTCTGGGTTAATGTATTCACACTCAAAATGTAAGTCTTCATTGATTGAAGATATACTTTACTTCGTGTGTTGCACATCTAAGTCATCAACATGCATAGGTGTTAGGATGTGTGCCTAATTACAGGACATTCGAGGATTCCAAGATATTTAGCTCACACCGCAACTTGCAAAACCTTTTCTCATCCAAGGGCTTTGTGAAGATATCTGCTAGCTGCTCTTCAGTGTTGACGTGAATGATATCAATATCTTCCTTCATGACATGATCTCTGAGAAAGTGATGACGAATTTCAATGTGCTTTGTCTTCGAGTGCTGAACTGGGTTGTTGGCAATCTTGATGGCGCTTTCATTGTCGCAATAGAGTGGCACATGCTTCAGATGGACACCATAGTCCTTGAGAGTTTGCTTCATCTAGAGAAGCTGAGCACAGCAAGATCCAGCATCAATGTATTCAGATTCAGCAGTGGAGAGTGATACATAGTTCTGCTTCTTTGAAGACCAACAGACAAGTGATCGTCCCAGAAAGTGACATATGCCTGATGTAGACTTGCGATCAACTTTGTCACCAGCATAATCAGCATCTGAGAATCCAACTAGATCAAACTCTGAGCCCTTTGGATACCATAGTCCTAGTGTTGGGGTGTAAGCCAAATATCGAAGAATTCGCTTCACAGCTAAGTGATGCGATTCCTTTGGTGCCACTTGGAATCGAGCACACATGCAAACACTAAGCATAATATCTGGCCTAGATGCACATAAATAAAGTAAAGAACCAATCATGGAGCGGTATACCTTTTGATCGAAATCTTTACCATTGGCGTCGGGACTCAGATGACTTTTAGTTGGCATAGGCGTCGTGTATCCTTTGCAGTCTTGCATACCAAACTTCTTCAGGCAATCTTTGAGGTATTTCTCTTGAGATATGAAGATGCCGTTGCTTTGCTGACGAATTTGAAGACCAAGGAAGAACTTTAGCTCACCCATCATGGACATCTGATATTGCTTTTGCATCATGTGAGCGAACTCATCATTGTATCTTTTGTCAGTGCAACCAAACATAATGTCATCCACATAGATTTGGCAAACAAATAGTTCACCATCATATGTCTTAGTGAAAAGTGTGGGATCCAGGGAACCAGGTTTGAAGCCGTTGCTCTTCAGGAAGTCTTTGAGTGTGTCGTACCAAGCACGAGGGGCTTGTTTGAGGCCATATAGTTCCTTGTTGAGCTTGTATACCATATCAGGATGTTTTGGATCTTCAAAGCCAGGTGGTTGTGCAACATACACTTCTTCTTCAATCTTGCCATTGAGAAAGGCACTCTTCACATCCATTTGATACAAAAGGATGTTGTGATGGTTTGCATAAGCTAGCAGTATGCAAATAGCTTCAAGCCTAGCCACAGGAGCAAATGTTTCATTGAAGTCAATCCCTTCAATTTGAGTGTATCCTTGAGCAACGAGACGAGCTTTGTTTCTGACAACTTAACACAAGTCCCCATACGTTGTTCAGCTCAAACTGTTGAAGCTCTTCTTACATAGCTTGAATCCATTCAGGGTCCATGAAGGCTCCAGAAACTTTCTTGGGTTCAGATATCGAGACAAATGCAAAGTGCCCACAAAAATTTGCTAGATGTGTTGCTCTTGAACGAGTGAGTGGACCAGGTGCATTGATGTTGTCAATTATCTTCTCAACTTGTACTTCATTTGCAACACGAGGATGAACTGGACAAAGATTTTGCTCTTGCTGGTCATTGTCATCATCAGGAGGATTGTCTTCAGGCTGAGCATTGTCTTCAGGTTGATTGGGAGCAGAAATGATGAGTTCCTCGTCAGGCTGTGCTTCAGAAGGCATGATTTCACCTGTTCCCATTAGCTTGATAGATTCACTAGGTGGAGCTTCATCCAGCACATTTGGTAGGAACTCTCTTTGTGAGCCATTTGTTTCATCAAACCTCACATCCACAGTTTCAACCACTTTATAGAGAAAGAGGTTGAAGACTCTGTAGGAATGCGATTCCTTTCCGTAGCCGAGCATGAAACCTTCATGTGCTTTTGGTGCAAATTTTGATTTGTGATGTGGATCCTTGATCCAGCACCTAGCTTCAAATACCCTAAAGTAACTGACATTTGGCTTCTTGCCAGTAAGGAGTTCATAGGACGTTTTCTTCAGAAGCTTTTGAAGATAAACACGATTGATGACATGGCATGATGTATCAATAGCTTTGTGCCCGAACTTTCTTGGTGTCTTGTATTCATCGAGCATCGTTCGAGCCATCTCAGTGAGGGTTCTGTTCTTGCGCTCCACGATGCCATTATGCTGAGGTGTGTACGGAGCTGAGAACTCATGAGTGATTCCCATTGTATCAAGATAAAGATCAAGGCCGGTATTCTTGAACTCAGCGCCATTGTCACTTCTGATATGCTTGATCTTGACGCCATAGTTGTTCATGGCACGGTTGGCGAAGCGTTTGAAGACATCTTGCACTTCAGTCTTGTAGAGAATTATGTGCACCCATGTGTATCTTGAATAATCATCAACAATGACGAAGCCATAGAGACAAGCTGTAGTAGTGAACATGGAGTAGTGAGTAGGGCCAAATAAGTCCATGTGAAGCAGCTCGAAGGGTTGGGATGTCGTCATGATTGTCTTTGAGGGATGCTTGGCCCTAGTCATCATCCCAGCTTCGCAGGCACCACACAGATGATCTTTCTTGAACTTTACGCCCTCGATGCCTACGACGTGCTTCTTCTTCGCGAGAGTGTGCAAGTTCTTTATGCCGGCATGTCCTAGCCTCCGATGCCAGAGCCAGCACTCTGAAGCTTTTGCTAGAAGACATACGGCCATCTGTGGTCCTGCTGAGAAATCTACCATATACATATCATCTTTCCGATATCCTTCAAAGACTAGAGACTTGTCAGATTCCATTAGTACAAAGCAACGATATTTTCCAAATATCACAATCATGTTTAAGTCACAAAGCATTGAGACAGACATTAAGTTGAAACCAAGGGATTCAACAAGCATGACTTTATCCATGTGCTGATCCTTTGAGATTGCAACTCTACCTAGATCCAATACCTTGCTTTTACCAGTATCAGCAAATGTGATGTGACTCTTGTCAGAAGGACGTAAGGTTGAGTCCATAAGAATACTTCGATCACCAGTCATATGATTAGTGCATCTGGTGTCCATAATCCATTCTGAAGTCTTTGGTGTCATACCCTACAGTGCAGTTAGGGGGATAGGCTTCACGAAGAGTATTGTGAAGCATAAATGTTTTACGAGCAAGCGGATTATGAAAGCTTAGATCCAAGTTATGACTGATAGGATGATTGGCAAGCGATTCAAAAACAAAATACATAGTAAGACCATTTGGGCATTCGATCTTGCGCCCTACAAGATGTTTTAGGTCCCCAACAATAGCATCAGACGCCTTTGATTTTCAGCTGGAGACCTTTCCCTGCAAGAGAAAGTTAATTCTTCTTAACCACCCACATCTTCAGGGGTGGCTTAGAAGCAATGAGTCTAAGTGCAGCATCTGAGAATTTTGGCTTTGGCGCCCTAGCAAATAGCCTTGCAGGAGGAGAATAATACTCATAAGTATAGGCAGAAAAGTTCTTCATTTTGTGAATATAGCGGTTTGAGGAAACACACTCATATTCATGGGTCTGAGTACAATTTCCCTGCAAAACATTGGCATTAGGGTGACTCAGGTGAGTCCTCTGTCTGTATGAAGCCTTAGGACCGTATGAAGCCTTTGGTCTGGGGTTTGTCTTCTTCCCAGGTGGTGTCATGATGACATTTACTGGAAGCTTCTCAAGACAACTTTTGGGAACCCAGATCTTCTTCATAGGTGGCCCGTTCCTGCAGTTAGTACCAATATACCTGGCAAACACTTCACCATTCTGATTCTTAAACAGTTTATAGTTTGCATCAAAGGATTCATCAATGATAATAGGATTAGCACAAGTGAAGCCAGATAAGGTAGACGGATCCACTAAAGGTTCCTTTGCAACAACCCATGTGGTTTTGGGGTACTGCTCAGGCTTCCAGTATGAACCATCAACATTCACTTTCCTCTCGAACCCTACACCCTCTTTCCTAGGGTTTCGGTTCAAAATCTGCTTTTTGAGGACATCACATAACGTCTGATGCCCTTTGAGGCTTTAGTACATCCCTGTTTCAAGCAAAGTCTTCAACCTAGCATTTTCATCAGCAATAGTAGTGGTATCCTCAGCAGAGGGGTTAGTTACCACATCAGCAGTTGAAGATATTGCAACAGTAGCAGCGGTAGAACATTCAGCAACAGATGTAGCGTTATCACGCTCAATACATTTTAGGCATGGTGGTTCAAATCCTTCCTGAGCAGAGCTGATCTGTTGAGCACGGGGTGACTCATTTTCTTTTTGAAGATCTTCATGAGCCGCTTTCAATTTCTCAAGTACTTGCTTCCTTTGAAGATAATCGTAGGAAAGCTTTTCATGAGTTTTTGAGAGCGATTCATGACGACTCTCAAGTTCCTCGTACTTAACATGAAGATTTTTTATGTCTTCAATTAAGGACTGAGAACGGGTCATTTCTGCGTCCAACAGGTCATCGCTTTTGTCTAACAGTTTTTGAATATGTTCCATAGCTTTCTGTTGTTCAGTGGCAATTTTAGCAAGTGTTTTGTAGCTAGGTTTGGATTCACAATCGGAGTCATCTTCACTGGATGTTTGAAAGTAAGCATCGCGTGATTTTACCTTGGCACCGCGTGCCATGAAGTAGTAGGTGGGAGCGGAGTCGTCGTTATCATCAGTGTTGGTGACGGAGCCATTGTCTTCAGTGTTGAAGATGGACTTGGAAACGTAGGCTGTGGCTAGAGTCAGACTTGCAACACCAGAATCGGACTCCTCCTCAGACTCCACCTCCGCTTCTTCTGAAGCAGACTCCTCCTCAGACTCCACCTCCGCTTCTTCTGAAGCAGACTCCTCCTCTGAATCCATCTCCTTGCCAACAAATGCACGAGCCTTGCCAGATGAATTCTTCTTGTGTGATGAATACTTCGATGAAGACTTGGAAGAAGACTTTGAGTATTTCTTCTTTTTCTTGTCATCAGTATCATATTCCTTGCTCTTCTTCTTCTTCTTCTTCTTCTCATTGTCCCACTGAGGACACTCAGAGATGTAGTGACCAGGTTTCTTGCACTTGTGGCATGTTCTCTTATTATGGTCATGGGTAGAAGCTTCATCATTTCTTGAGCTGGATCGTGAAGACTTTCTGAAGCCTTTCTTCTTAGTGAATTTCTGGAACTTCTTCACAAGCATGGCAAGCTCCTTTCCAATGTCTTCAGGATCACCAAAACTGCAGTCAGATTCTTCTTCAGATGAGGAAACATCCTTTGCCTTCAAAGCGCGAGTTCGGCCATAGTTGGGACCATAGATGTCACGTTTCTCAGATAGCTGGAACTCATGTGTGTTGAGCCTCTCAAGTATGTCAGACGAATCGAGAGTCTTGAAGTCAGGGCGTTCTTGAATCATCGGGGCAAGGATGTCAAATGAGATGTCAAGTGATCTCAGGAGTGTCTTGACGATTTCATGCTTGGTGATCTCAGTGGCGCCAAGTGCCAGAAGCTCATTTGTGATGTCAGTGAGGCGATCGAATGTGAGCTGGACATTCTCATTGTCGTGTCTCTTGAAGCGATTGAAGAGGTTGCAAAGGACACTGATCCTTTGATCTCTCTGGGTTGAGACGCCTTCGTTGACCTTGGAGAGCCAGTCCCAGACTAGCTTCGACGTTTCTAGAGCACTCACACGACCATACTGTCCTTTGGTCAGATGACCACAGATGATGTTCTTGGCCGTGGAATCCAGTTGAACGAGCTTCTTGACATCAGCAGGGGTGAGACCTTCACCAGTCTTGGGAACGCCGATCTTGATGACATACCAGAGGTCCACATCAATGGCTTCAAGATGCATGCGCATCTTGTTCTTCCAGTAGGGGTATTCAGTGCCATCGAAGACGCCGCACGCAGCAGAGACTTTGATTATCCCTCCAGTCGACATAGCTAAAACTCCACGTGGTTAAACCGAATCACACAGAACAAGGGAGTACCTTGCTCTGATACCAATTGAAAGAGCTGTATATCGACTAGAGGGGGGTGAATAGGCGATTTTTATGAATGACTTCAAAACATGGAAGTTTCGAAGACAAACGATAGAACCGATCCTATTTATATGCAGCGGAGAGTAGACTACACTAGACAAGCCATAGTCAAGTATTCAATGAAGTGAAAGCATGAAGACTAATAGCAGCTAGGAAGTATGGATCAGGATGGAAGATTATATGAAGTCAGTCAGAACAAGTAGTCACACAGTGAAGTCAAACAGATAAGGCAAGCAGGCAATGACTTCACAAAGACAGGCAGTGAGTAAAGAGAAGGAAGGGATAGAACGAGTAGCTTGGGGAAGACAGTGATTTGTTCGACCAGTTCCAGTTGCTATGACAACTGTACGTCTGGTTAGGGAGGCTGAGATTTAACTCAGAAGACCACGTCTTCACCTTATTCCCCTTGAGCTAAGGACACCCAGTCCTCGCCCAATCACTCTGGTAAGTCTTCAAGGTAGACTTCCAAACCTTCACAGACTTCGTTCACCGGCGATCCACAATGACTCTTGGATGCTCAGAACGCGATGCCTAACTGGCTGGAGGATTCACAGTCCTCAAGTGTAACAAGTCTTTAGATCACGCAGACAGAAAGACTTTAGTGATGCCTAACACTCTTTGCCTCTGGGTGTTTGGGCTTTGTCCTCGCAAGGATCTCTCTCTCAAATGCTTCGGAGGTGGGTTGCTCTCAAACGACAAAAGTCGTGTACTAACTCTGAGCAGCCACCAATTTATGGTGTAGGGGGTGGGCTATTTATAGCCACTAGGCAACCCGACCTAATTTGTCCGAAGTGACCCTGGGTCACTAAGGAACTGACACGTGTTCCAACGGTCAGATTTCAAACACACGCGGCAACTTTACTTGGGCTACAAGTAAAGCTGACTCATCTAGCTCTGGATAAGATTTGCTCTCATTGTCTTCGCTCGAAGACATAGGATTTGGTTGAGCATCACTTCAGTCACTCTGACTTTGTTCACTTGGACCCCACTTAACAGTACGGTGGTTCCTATGACTCAACAAAGAAGAAAAGGAAACAACGAAACATCTAAGTGTTCGCGCTCCATAGTCTTCACACAATGTCTTCTCTCGTCATAGTCTTCAATATGAATATCTTCATATACCACCATTGTCGTCAATGTCTTCATACATTTTTAGGGGTCATCTCCGGTAGGTAAACCGAATCAATGAGGGACTACTACCTGTGTTATCTTGCAATTCTCACAAACACATTAGTCCCTTAACTAGGTTTGTCGTCAATACCCCAAAACCAACTAGGGGTGGCACTAGATGCACTTACAGGACCACCACAACAGTCGGCAGCTCCTTGGTCGACATCCGGCATGGGTCCCGGTGGCCGCTCATGTCACAGATCTGGTGCGACCGGGCCTGAAGAGGCTAAATCCAGTGGTAGACAAAGGCGGCCAGCCGATCAGTCGCCTTTGAAGGAAATATGCCCTAGAGGCAATAATAAATATGTTATTTGTATTTCCTTATATCATGATAAATGCCTTTTATTCATGCTAGAATTGTATTAACCGGAAACTGGGTACATGTGTGAATACATAGACAAATAGTATGTCCCTAGTGTGCCTCTACTAGACTAGCTCATTGATCAAAGATGGCTATGTTTCCTAGCCATAGACATGAGTTGTCATTTGATCAACGGGGTCACATCATTAGGAGAATGATGTGATGGACTAGACCCATCCGTTAGCATAGCACTATGATCGTTTAGTTTTACTGCTATTGCTTTCTTCATGACTTATACATGTTCCTATGACTATGAGATTATGCAACTCACGAATACCGTAAGAACACCTTGTGTGCTATCAAACATCACAACGTAACTGGGTGATCATAAAGATGCTCTACAGGTGTCTCCGAAAATATTCGTGGTGTTGGCATAGATCAAGATTAGGATTTGTCACTCCGAGTGTCGGAGATGTATCTCTGGGCCCTCTCGGTAATACACATCATAATAAGCCTTGCAAGCAAATGACTAATGAGTTAGTCATGAGATGATGTATTACGGAACGAGTAAAGAGACTTGCCGGTAACGAGGTTGAACTAGGTATAGAGATACCGACGATCGAATCTCGGGCAAGTAACATACCAATGACAAAAGGAACAACGTATGTTGTTATGCGGTTTGACCGATAAAGATCTTCATAGAATATGTAGGAGCCAATATGAGCATCCAGGTTCCGCTATTGGTTATTGACCGGAGATGAGTCTCGGTCATGTCTACATAGTTCTCGAACCCATAGGGTCCGCACGCTTAACGTTTGATGACGATCGGTATTATGAGTTTATGAGTTTTGATGTACCAAAGGTAGTTCGGAGTCCCGGCTGAGATCACGGACATGACGAGGAGTCTCAGAATGTCCGAGAAATAAAGATTGATATATTGGACGACAATATTCGGACACCGGAAGTGTTCTGGAAAGTTTCGGAATTTACCGGAGTGCCGGGGGGGGGGGGGGGGGGGGGGTTATCGGAACCCCCTGGGGGAATGGTGGGCCCTAGTGGGCCATAGTGGAGAGAGAGGGTAGCAGCCAGGAGGTGGCGCGCCCCCTCCCTAGGAGGAGTCCGAATTGGACTAAGGGAGGGGGGCGCGGCCCCTCTTTCCCTCTCCCTCTCCCTCTCTTTCCTTCCCCCTTCTTCCTTCTTTGGTAGGTTCCTACTAGGAATAGGATTGCAATCCTATTCCTAGTAGGATTGCAACCCTAGCCGCACCATAGGAGGGCCGGCCGGCCTCCCCCCTTGCTCCTTCATATACGAGGGCAGGGGGGAACCCAAAGACATACAAGTTGAATTGTTCTAGCCGTGTGCGGTGCCCTCCTCCACAGAACACACCTCGGTCATACCGTCGCAGTGCTTAGGCGAAGCCCTGCGCCGGTAGATACATCATATCCATCACCACGCCGTCGTGCTGACGAAACTCTCCCGTGAAGCTCAGCTGGATCAAGAGCTCGTGGGACGTCATCAAGCTGAACGTGTGCTGAACGTGGAGGTGCCGTACGTTCGGTGCTTGATCGGTTGGATCGCGAAGGAGTTCGACTACATCAACCACGTCACTTGACGCTTCCGCTTCCGGTCTACGAGGGTACGTAGACACGCTCTTCCCTCTCGTTGCTATGCATCTGGTAGATAGATCTTGCGTGATCGTAGGAAAATTTTTAAAATACTACGTTCCCCAACAGTGGCATCATGAGCCAGGTCTATGCATAGATGATATGCCCGAGTAGAACACAATGAGTTGTGGGCGATACTAGTCATACTGCTTACCAGCATGTCATACTTTACTTCAACGGTATTGTGAGATGAAGCGGCCCGGACCGACATTACGCGTATGCTTACGCGAGACTGGTTTCACCGTTATGAGCACTCGTTGCTTAAAGGTGACTGGCGGGTGTCTGTCTCTCTCACTTTAGCTGAATCAAGTGTGGCTACGCCCGGTCCTTGTGAAGGTTAAAACAGCACATACTTGACGAAACATCGTTGTGGTTTTGTATGCGTAGGTAAGAACGGTTCTTGCTAAGCCCGTAGCAGCCACGTAAAACTTGCAACAACAAAGTAGAGGACGTCTAACTTGGTTTTGCAGGGCATGTTGTGATGTGATATGGTCAAGACATGATGAGTTATACGACTATGTATGAGATGATCATGTTTTGTAATGTTATCGGCAACTGGCAGGAGCCATATGGTTGTCGCTTTATTGTATGAAATGCAATCGCCATGTAATTGCTTTACTTTATCACTAAGCGGTAGCGATAGTCGTAGAAGCAATAGTTGGCGAAACGACAACGATGCTACGATGGAGATCAAGGTGTCGCGCCGGTAACGAAGGTGATCATGACGGTGCTTTGGAGATGGAGATCAAAAGCACAAGATGATGATGGCCATATCATGTCACATATTTTGATTGCATGTGATGTTTATCTTATTATGCTTCTTATTTTGCTTAGAACGACGGTAGCATTATAAGATGATCCCTTACTAAATTTCAAGGTATAAGTGTTCTCCCTGAGTATGCACCGTTGCGAAAGTTCGTCGTGCCGAGACACCACGTGATGATCGGGTGTGATAAGCTCTACGTTCAAATACAACGGGTGGAAGCCAGTTTTGCACACGCAGAATACTCGGGTTAAACTTGACGAGCCTAGCATATGCAGATATGGCCTCGGAACACTGGGGACGGAAAGGTCGAGCGTGAATCATATAGTAGATATGATCAACATAAGATGTTCACCATTGAAACTACTCCATCTCACGTGATGATCGGACATGGTTTAGTTGATTTGGATCACGTGATCATTTAGATGACCGGAGGGATGTCTATCTAAGTGGGAGTTCTTCAGTTAATATGATTAAATTGAACTTTAATTTATCATGAACTTAGTCCTGATAGTTTTTGCATATCTATGATTGTTGTAGATCAATGGCCCGTGCTACCGTTCCTTTGAATTTTAATGCATTACTAGAGAAAGCTAAGTTGAAAGATGATGGTAGCAATTACACGGACTGGGTCCGTAACTTGAGGATTATCCTCATTGCTGCATAGAAGAATTATGTCCTTGAAGCACCGCTAGGTGACAAGCCCCCTCCCGCTAATGTAGACGCTTTGAACGTCTGGCAGTCGCGGTCTGATGACTACACGATAGTTCAGTGTGCCATGCTTTACGGCTTAGAACCGGGACTTCAACGACGTTTTGAACGTCATGGACCATATGAGATGTTCCAGGAGTTGAAGTTAATATTTCAAGCAAATGCCCGGATTGAGAAATATGAGATTTCCAATAAGTTCTACAGCTGCAAGATGGAAGAGAATAGTTCTATCAGTGAACACTTGCTCAGAATGTCTGGGTACTATAATCATATGACTCAACTTGGTTGCAAAGTTGACGAGGATAGTGTTATTGATAGAGTTCTTCAATCACTGCCACCAAGCTATAAAGGCTTCGTGATGAACTATAATATGCAAGGGATGCAAAAGACAATTCCCGAGCTCTTCGCTATGCTCAAGGCTGCGGAGGTAGAAATCAAAAAGGAGCATCAAGTGTTGATGGTTAACAAGACCACTAGTTTCAAGAAAAAGGGCAAGGGAAAGAAGGGGAACTTCAAGAAGAATAGCAAGACAGTTGCTACTCCCACGAAGAAACCCAAGTCTGGAGCCAAGCCTGAAACTGAGTGCTTCTACTACAAGGGGACTGGACACTGGAAGCAGAACTGCCCCAAGTATTTGGCGGATAAGAAGGATGGCAAGGTGAACAAAGGTATATGTGATATACATGTAATTGATGTGTACCTTACTAAATGCTCGTAGTAGTACCTGGGTATTTGATACCGGTTCGGTTGCTAATATTTGTAACTCGAAACAGGGACTACGGATTAAACGAAGATTGGCTAAGGACGAGGTGACGATGCGCGTGGGAAATGGTTCCAAAGTCGGTGTGATCGCCGTCGGCACGCTACCTCTACATCTACCTTCGGGATTAGTTTTAGACCTAAATAATTGTTATTTGGTGCCAGCGTTGAGCATGAACATTATATCTGGATCTTGTTTGTTGCGAGACGGTTATTCATTTAAATCAGAGAATAATGGTTGTTCTATTTTTATGAATAATATCTTTTATGGTCATGCACCCTTGAAGAGTGGTCTATTCTTATTAGATCTCGATTGTAGTGATACACATATTCATAATATTGAAACCAAAAGATGCAAGGTCAATAATGATAGTGCATCTTATTTGTGGCACTGCCGTTTAGGTCATATTGGTGTAAAACGCATGAAGAAACTCCATAATGATGGACTTTTGGAATCACTTGATTATGAATCACTTGGTGCTTGCGAACCATGCCTCATGGGCAAGATGACTAAAACTCCGTTCTTAGGAACTATGGAGCGAGCAACAGATTTGTTGGAAATCATACATATTGATGTATGTGGGCCAATGAGTGTTGAAGCTCGCGGCGGGTATCGTTATTTTCTGACCTTCACTGATGATTTGAGCAGATATGGGTATATCTACTTAATGAAGCACAAGTCTGAAACATTTGAAAAGTTCAAAGAATTTCAGAGTGAAGTAGAGAATCATCGTAACAAGAAAATAAAGTTTCTACGATCTGATCGTGGAGGAGAATATTTGAGTTACGAGTTTGGTCTTCATTTGAAACAATGTGGAATAGTTTCACAACTCACGCCACCTAGAACACCACAGCGTAATGGTGTGTCCGAACGTCGTAACCGTACTTTATTGGATATGGTGCGATCTATGATGTCTCTTACCGATTTACCACTATCGTTTTGGGGTTATGCTTTAGAGACAGTTGCATTCACGTTAAATAGGGCACCATCTAAATCCGTTGATACGACACCTTATGAACTATGGTTTGGCAAGAAACCAAAGTTGTCGTTTCTTAAAGTTTGGGGCTGCGATGCTTATGTGAAAAAGCTTCAACCTGATAAGCTCGAACCCAAGTCGGAAAAATGTGTCTTCATAGGATACCCAAAAGAAACTGTTGGGTACACCTTCTATCACAGATCCGAAGGCAAGGTATTCGTTGCTAAGAATGGATCCTTTCTAGAGAAGGAGTTTCTCTCGAAAGAAGTGAGTGGGAGGAAAGTAGAACTTGATGAGGTAATTGTACCTTCTCCTGAATTGGAAAGTAGTACATCACAGAAAATTGTTCCAGTGATTCCTACACCAATTAGTGAGGAAGCTAATGATGATGATCATGAAACTTCGGATCAAGTTTCTGCTGAACGTCGTAGATCAACCAGAGTACGTTCCGCACCAGAGTGGTACGGCAACCCAGTTCTGGAAATCATGTTACTAGACCATGATGAACCTATGAACTATGAGGAAGCGATGATGAGCCCAGATTCCGCAAAATGGCTTGAGGCCATGAAATATGAGATGGGATCCATCTATGAGAACAAAGTGTGGACTTTGGTTGACTTGCCCGATGATCGGCAGGCCATCGAAAATATATGGATCTTCAAGAGGAAGACCGACGCAGACGATAATGTTACTATTTACAAAGCTCGACTTGTTGCGAAAGGGTTTCGACAAGTTCAAGGAGTTGACTACGATGAGACTTTCTCACCTGTAGCGATGCTTAAGTCTGTCCGAATCATGTTAGCAATTGCCGCATTTTATGATTATGAAATCTGGCAAATGGATGTCAAAACTACATTCCTGAATGGATATCTCAAAGAAGAGTTTTATATGATGCAACCAGAAGGTTTTGTCGATCCAAAAGGTGCTAACAAAGTATGCAAACTCCAGCGATCCATCTATGGACTGGTGCAAGCATCTCAGAGTTGGAATATACGCTTTGATGAGGTGATCAAAGCATATGGTTTTATACAGACTTTTGGAGAAGCCTGTATTTACAAGAAAGTGAGTGGGAGCTCTGTAGCATTTCTAATATTATATGTGGATGACATATTATTGATTGGAAATGATATAGAATTTCTGGATAGCATAAAAGGATACTTGAATAAGAGTTTTTCAATGAAAGACCTCGGTGAAGCTGCTTATATATTAGGCATTAAGATCTATAGAGATAGATCAAGACGCTTAATTGGACTTTCACAAAGCACATACCTTGATAAGATTTTGAAGAAGTTCAAAATGGATCAGTCAAAGAAAGGGTTCTTGCCTGTGTTACAAGGTACGAAATTGAGTAAGACTCAATGCCTGACCATTGCAGAAGATAGAGAGAAAATGAAAGTCATTCCCTATGCCTCAGCCATATCATGTATGCAATGCTGTGTACCAGACCTGATGTGTGCCTTGCTATAAGTCTAGCAGGGAGGTACCAAGGTAATCCAGGAGTGGATCACTGGACAACGGTCAAGAACATCCTGAAATACCTGAAAAGGACAAAGGATATGTTTCTCGTATATGGAGGTGACAAAGAGCTCGTCGTAAACGGTTACATCGATTCAAGCTTTGACACTGATCCGGATGACTCTAAGTCACAAACCGGATATGTATTTTTATTGAACGGTGGAGCTGTCAGTTGGTGCAGTTCCAAGCAGAGCGTCGTGGCGGGATCTACGTGTGAAGCGGAATACATAGCTGCTTCGGAAGCAACAAATGAAGGAGTCTGGATGAAGGAGTTCATATCCGATCTAGGTGTAATACCTAGTGCATCGGGTCCAATGAAAATCTTTTGTGACAACACTGGAGCAATAGCCTTGGCGAAGGAATCCAGGTTTCACAAGAGAACAAAGCACATCAAAAGACGCTTTAATTCCATACGCGATCTAGTCAAGGAGGGAGACATAGAAATTTGCAAAATACATACGGATCTGAATGTTGCAGACCCGTTGACTAAGCCTCTTCCACGGGCAAAACATGATCAGCACCAGGACTCCATGGGTGTGAGGATCATCACTTTGTAATCTAGATTATTGACTCTACTTCAAGTGGGAAACTGAAGGAAATATGCCCTAGAGGCAATAATAAAGATGTTATTTGTATTTCCTTATATCATGATAAATGTCTTTTATTCATGCTAGAATTGTATTAACCGGAAACTTGGTACATGTGTGAATACATAGACAAATAGTATGTCCCTAGTGTGCCTCTACTAGACTAGCTCATTGATCAAAGATGGCTATGTTTCCTAGCCATAGACATGAGTTGTCATTTGATCAACGGGGTCACATCATTAGGAGAATGATGTGATGGACTAGACCCATCCGTTAGCATAGCACTATGATCGTTTAGTTTTACTGCTATTGCTTTCTTCATGACTTATACATGTTCCTATGACTATGAGATTATGCAACTCCCGAATACCGTAAGAACACCTTGTGTGCTATCAAATGTCACAACGTAACTGGGTGATCATAAATATGATCTACAGGTGTATCCGAAAGTATTCGTGGTGTTAGCATAGATCAAGATTAGGATTTGTCACTCCGAGTGTCGGAGAGGTATCTCTGGGCCCTCTCGGTAATACACATCATAATAAGCCTTGCAAGCAAATGACTAATGAGTTAGTCACGAGAAGATGTATTACGGAACGAGTAAAGAGACTTGCCGGTAACGAGATTGAACTAGGTATAGAGAACCGACGATCGAATCTCGGGCAAGTAACATACCGATGACAAAAGGAACAACGTATGTTGTTATGCGGTTTGACCGATAAAGATCTTCGTAGAATATGTAGGAGCCAATATGAGCATCTAGGTTCCACTATTGGTTATTGACCGGAGATGAGTCTCGGTCATGTCTACATAGTTCTCAAACCCGTAGGGTCCGCACGCTTAACGTTTGATGACGATCGGTATTATGAGTTTATGAGTTTTGATGTACCGAAGGTAGTTTGGAGTCCCGGATGAGATCACGGCCATGACGAGGAGTCTCGGAATGTCCGAGACATAAAGATTGATATATTGGACGACTATATTCGGACACCGGAAGTGTTCTGGAAAGTTTCGGAATTTACCGGATTGCCGGGGGGGTTACCGGAACCCCCCGGGGGAATGGTGGGCCCTAGTGGGCCATAGGGGAGAGAGAGGGCAGCAGCCAGGAGGTGGTGCGCCCCCTCCCTAGGAGGAGTCCGAATTGGACTAAGGGAGGGGGGGTGCGGCCCCTCTTTCCCTCTCCCTCTCCCTCTCTTTCCTCCCCCCTTCTTCCTTCTTTGGTAGGTTCCTACTAGGAATAGGATTGCAATCCTATTCCTAGTAGGATTGCAACCCTAGCCGCACCATAGGAGGGCCGGCCGGCCTCCCCCTTGCTCCTTTATATACGGGGGCAGGGGGCACCCAAAGACATACAAGTTGAATTGTTCTAGCCGTGTGCGGTGCCCCCCTCGACAGAAACACACCTCGGTCATACCGTCGTAGTGCTTAGGCGAAGCCCTGTGCCGGTAGATACATCATATCCGTCACCACGCCGTCGTGCTGACGAAACTCTCCCGTGAAGCTCAGCTGGATCAAGAGCTCGTGGGACATCATCAAGCTGAACGTGTGCTGAACGCGGAGGTGCCGTACGTTCGGTGCTTGATCGGTTGGATCGCGGAGGAGTTCGACTACATCAACCACGTCACTTGACGCTTCCGCTTCCGGTCTACGAGGGTACGTAGACACACTCTTCCCTCTCGTTGCTATGCATCTGGTAGATAGATCTTGCGTGATCGTAGGAAAATTTTAAAATACTACGTTCCCCAACAGCCTTGAGGCCATCCACGTTCGTCATCACCTGGAGCCGGTCTAGGATGTTCGTGATGACAACCGGCACCGGCTTCGGCTGCTGCCTCCAGTTGTCGTGGGGCCCAGCTAGCGGGCCGGCCGCGAAGTCTGGTAGGTTAACGTAGTCCCGGATCGGGTGGAGGTTGCGGACGTAGAAGTACGACTTCTGCCACAGCTTGGCCGACTCCAGCAAGGCGATGGTCGGGAATCGAGTCCCGGAGCCACTACGTGGCACGGCGACGCACGATCCCCATTGGGCCGGCTCACCCTTAGCCTGGGTTCCCAGCTTCAAGTAGAAGAACCTGCCCCACAGATCAATGTTGGGAAGGATGCCCAAGTAGCCCTCGCAGAGGGTTACGAAGGCGGAGAGGAGCACGATGGTGTTAGGGGTGATGTGATGCGGCTGAAGGCAGTAGAAGTCGAGGAAGTCGCGGAGGAAACCGCTCGTGGGCTGGCCGAAACCACGAAAGAAAGGGCTGCGGAACATGACGAACTCACCGGCCCTCGGTGCCGGCGAGATCTTCCTCTCGTCGGGGATGCATGCCTCCACAAGCAACTCGATTGGCATCCTCCGCATCGCGCAGAGGAAATTGATGTGGCCTTCGTGGAAGTTGGACCCGTCCCAGTCACCTCGCGCCATGGCTTTTTATGGTCCGACGGTGGCTTGGCAAGGCGAGGCGATGGTGTGGTCACGACGGTGCTCCGGCGGCACGTGGCGTAGCAGCACAGTGGCGATGAGGAGGCGAAGAAGCAGAGAAAGAAGAGAGAGTGGGAGTGGGTGCGCATGCGTCTGCACCGCCTGAGGGAGTCCTGGATTGAGGGGTCCTCATGTGGCCGGATAACTCGTTGTGGGCTGGACTGGTGGGCCGTGAAGATCATCGCTGAAGATTGTCTCTCGTATCCGGATAGGACACCTATGTGCGTATGATGGCAGGTTTTAGGTTTGGGTGTAATCTTTCCTTCCTCTTCAAGATGGTCATGTACAAACCCTAGGGCCCTTTGGTGCATATATAAACGGGAGGGTTTAGTCCGTAGAGGCTGAACACCAACAGAATCATATCACATAGGCTAGACTTTTAGGATTTAGCCATTACGATCTCGAGGTAGTTCAACTCTTGTAACCCATATCAATCAAGATCAATCAAGCAGGAAGTAGGGTATTACCTCGATCGAGAGGACCCGAACCTGGGTAAACATCATGTCCCTAGTCTCCTATTACCATCGATCCTTAGACACATAGTTCGGGACCCCCTACCCGAGATCTGCCGGTTATGACACCGACATTGGTGCTTTCATTGAGAGTTCCACTATGTCGTCGACCGAAGGACCGATGGATCGCTTTGTCAATAACGACAGCACCACCGCCGAGGAGATCTTCCCTCCCGGCCAGGATTTTGTGTTCGGCGGCTTCACGCTCCATGCCAACATAGAAGGCCACCTCGAGCAGGTTGAGAGCTACGCCCCTGGCCATCAGGTCAGGTTTGGAAGCTTGAACTACGTTGCTGATATCCGCGGAGACTTGATCTTCGACGGATTCGAGCCCATGGCGACCGCTCCCTGCCACCACGATGAACATGACCTAAATCTGTCATCGGACCACATCCAGGGGATAGCACCTGTGACCGCTCTGGCCCTAGATCCGGAGCAGATCGCGTCACCCGAGGACGGGAAGCTGAACCCCGCCACAGAAGCCGCAGACTCAGCGACACTGGAGCCGCACACAGACCCAACCTTGAACAAGATCTATGTTACTGGAACTTCGGACTCGTCTCCGACTATAGGTTCCGAACCATGTGCATCTGCGTCCTTCGAGCTTGATCAGGCGCCTATAGTCGAATTCAGCTCCGCAGATATTTTCCGGCACTCACCTTTAGGCAATGTGCTAAACTCATTAAAATCCTGCTCTTTAGTAGGGGACTCACGACCGAATTATATCCGGTTTGAACTGGAGGCTGATGATGGAGAATTTCACTTCCCACCCACCACCCACTTGGTAGCCACGGTCGAAGACTTAACCGATCTACTCGACTACGCTTCCGAAGACTTTGAAGGGATGGACCTCGAAGCCGAAGCAGATCTAGACCAAAACCCGCCCGTAACCAGGCGATGGACGGCTAGGTCCTCATACGATGTATATATGGTGGACGCACCTAAGGAGAAGGAGGAGGACGATGATAATGATCCCAAAAAGGATAAGCATGTCGATGAACCTCCCAAGCGTCAGCGTCTCAAGCGTCGATCTCGATCCCATAAAGGGAAAGATAAGAACACTGTCACTTACGACGGTGAGATTCCGGACCAAGCCGATGACCCCACAGATCCAGCGATGGAGCAGGACGAGCGAGAGGACGGCGAGCACAGTCCAGGAACGCTGTATGATCACAACGATGCCGAAGACAGCAATTATCAACCTGTCTCCGAAGAGGACGTTAGCCTGGGCGATGACTAATTCATCGTCCCAGAAGAACCCTTAGAACAAAAGCGCTTCCATTAGAGGCTTGTCGCCACCACAAGGAGCCTAAAAAGAAACAACAGCAGCTTAAAGCCGCACAGGATACGCTCAATGATAGATGGAACGAAGTGCTAGACGTTGAGGAAACATATGGCTGCAATCCCCAAACAAAGAGCTATCCTAAGCGTAAACTGCTGCCCGAATTTGACGACGAGGCTATCGCGCCTATACCGCCGATAAGCCGGACCGACCACCTCGTGGACGGGACAGAGTGGCTAGCAACGGTGTACACAAGCCCGCACCCCCTCCCCGTAAAGGAAAGGAGGCCGCGGCTCAGGGCAGGAAACACGATCTACGTGAGGACCTGAACAAAAAGGCTGGCAAAACCAGATCCATCTACGGATCCAGGGACCGTGCTCTCGCACGAGACAGAGGTTATCAAGCCAAATATGCCGGTCATATACCCGTTCGGAGCCAATACCGAACATCATAACCGTCGGACTTACGCCATGACATAGCAAAATACAGGGGTGCCGCACACCCTGTGTGCTTCACCGATGAGGTGCTGGATCACGAATTTCCAGAAGGGTTTAAACCCGTAAATATCGAGGCGTATGATGGAACGACGGATCCTTCTGTCTGGATAGAAGACTTTATTCTTCACATCCACATGGCTCGTGGAGATGATCTCCATGCCATCAAATACTTACCCCTCAAGCTGAAAGGACCAGCTCGGCACTGGCTGAACAGCCTCCCAGAAAACTCCATTGGAAGCTGGGAAGAACTTGAGGATGCTTTTCGGGCCAATTTTCAAGGGACCTATGTCCGGCCCCCGGATGCTGACGATCTAAGTCACATAATCCAACAATGCGGTGAGTCAGCCCGTAAGCTTTGGAATCGGTTTCTTACTAAGAAGAACTGCTACTTCTCGAGCTTGCGTTGTTTTCCCTCGAAGAAGAAAGGGTGATGCAGCACAGTAGCGTAAGTATTTCCCTCAGTTTTTGAGAACCAAGGTATCAATCCAGTAGGAGACCATGCGCGAGTCCCTCGTACCTGCACAAACAGATAAGAACCTTGCAACCAACGCAATAAGGGGTTGTCAATCCCTTCATGGCCACTTGCAAAAGTGAGATCTGATAGAGATGATAAGATAATATTTTTGGAATTTTTGATATGTAGATTGAAAGTAAAGATTGTAAAATAAAACAACGGTGATAGAAATTGGCAAGTTAACGGAAACTAAGATGATAAAAGATAGACCCCAGGGCCATAGGTTCCACTAGTGGCTTCTCTAGTGATAGCAGATTTCTACGATGGGTGAACAAATTATTGTCCAGCAATTGATAGAAAAGTGCATAGTTATGAGAATATCTAGGCATGATCATTGTATATAGGCATCATGTCCGTGACAAGTAGACCGAAACAATTCTGCATCTACTACTATTACTCCACACATCGACCGCTATCCAGCATGCATCTAGAGTATTAAGTTCATAAGAACAGAGTAATGCCTTAAGCAAGATGACATGATGTAGAGGGATAAACTCATGCAATATGATATAAACCCCATATTTCTATCCTCGATGGCTACAATACAATATGTGCCTTGCTGCCCCTGCTGTCACTTGGAAAGGACACCGCAAGATTGAACCCAAAGCCAAGCACTTCTCCCATTCCAAGAACTATCAATTTAGTAGGCCAAACCAAATCGATAATTCGAAGAGACTTGCAAGGATATTTAAATCATGCATAAAAGATTTCAGAAAAGAATCCAATATTTTTCATAGATAATCTTGATCATAAACCCACAATTCATCGGATCTCGACAAACACACCGCAAAAAGAATTACATTGAATAGATCTCCACGAAGATCATGGAGAACTTTGTATTGAGATCCAAAGAGAGAGAAGAAGCCATCTAGCTAATAACTATCGAACCGAAGGTCTGTGGTAAACTACACGCAACTCATCGGAGAGGCTATGGTGTTGATGTAGAAGCCTTCCGTGATCGATCCCCCTCCGGTGGAGCTCTGGAACAGGCCTCAAGATGGGATCTCACTGGAACAGAAGGTTGCGGCGGTGGAATTAGGGTTTCGTGGTGCTCCCCGATGGTTTCAGGGTACGTAGGTATATATAGGAGGAAGAGGCACGTCAGGGGATCCACGAGGGTGGGGGGCGCGCCTACCCCCCTGGGCGCGCCCCTGCCCTCGTGGCCGCCTCGTTCGCTTCCTGGCGTGTACTCCAAGTCTTCTGTGTTGATACTGTTCCAAAAATAACTCTCCCGAAGGTTTCATTCCGTTTGGACTCCGTTTGATATTCCTTTTTTGCGAAACACTGAAATAGGCAAAAAACAACAATTTGCACTAGCCTTGGGTTAGTAGGTTAGTCCCAAAAATAATATAAAAGTGTATAATAAAGCCCATTAAACATCCAAAACAGATAATATAATAGCATGGAACAATCAAAATTATAGATACGTTGGAGATGTATCAAGCATCCCCAAGCTTAATTCCTGCTCGTCCTCGAGTAGGCAAATGATAAAAACAGAATTTTTGGTGTGGAATGCTACCCAACATAATTCTCAATGTAATTTTCTTTATTGTGGCATGAATGTTCAGATCTGAAAGATTCAAGACAAAAGTTTGTATTGACATAAGAATAACAATACTTCAAGCATACTAACAAAGCAATTATGTCTTCTCAAAATAACATGACCAAAGAAAGTTATCCCTACAAAATCATATAGTCTGGCTATCCTCTATCTTCATCACACAAAATATTTAAATCATGCATAACCCCGGTTTCAGCCAAGCAATTGTTTCATACTTTAATTTTTCAAACTCTTTCAATTTTCACGCAATACATGAGCGTGAGCCATGGATACAACACTATAGGTGGAATAGAATGGTGGTTGTGGAGAAGACAAAAGAGGAAGATAGTCTCACATCAACTAGGCGTATCAATGGGCTATGGAGATGCCCATCAATAGATATCAATGTGAGTGAGTAGGGATTGCCATGCAACGGATGCACTAGAGCTATAAGTGTATGAAATCTCATCAAAAGAAACTAAGTGGGTGTGCATCCAACTCGCATGCTCACGAAGACCAAGGGCAATTTGAGGAAGCCCATCATTGGAATATACTAGTCAAGTTGAAAATTCCCACTAGTATATAAAAGTGACAAAACAAGAGACTCTCTATCATGAAGATCATGGTGCTACTTTGAAGCACAAGTGTGAAAAAAGGATAGTAGCATTGCCCCTTCTCTCTTTTTCTCTCATTTTTTTCTTTTTTGTTTCTTTATATTTTTCTGGGCCTTTTCTCCTTTTTTTATATGGTCTCTTTTATTTATCCCCTTTTTCTTTTTCTTTTGTTCGGAGTCTCATCTCGACTTGTGGGGGAATCATTGTCTCCATCATCCTTTCCTCAATGGGACAATGCTCTAATAATGAAGATCATCACACTTTTATTTAGTTACAACTCGAAGCTAGAACAAAATATGACTCTATGTGAATGCCTCCGACGGTGTATCGGAATGTGCAATGAATCAAGAGTGACATGTATGAAAAATTATGAGCGGTGGCTTTGCCACAAATACGATGTCAACTACATGATCATGCATGGCAATATGACAGTGATGAAGCGTGTCATAATAAATGGAACATTGGAAAGTTGCATGGCAATATATCTCGGAATGGCTATGGAAATGCCATGATAGGTAGGTATGGTGGCTGTTTTGAGGAAGGTATATGGTGGGTGTACGGTACCGGCGAAAGTTTCGCGGTACAAAAGAGGCTAGCAATGGTGGAAGGGTGAGAGTGTGTATAATCCATGGACTCAACATTAGTCATAAAGAACTCAAATACTTATTCCAAAAATCTACGAGTTATCAAAACAAAGTATTCAACGCATACTCCTAGGGGAAGGGTTGGTAGGAGTTAACCATCACGCGATCCCGACCTCCACACAAAGGATGACAATCAATAAATAAATCATGATCCAACTTTATCACATAACGGTTCACCATACGTGCATGCTACGGGAATCACAAAATTTAACACAAGTGTTTCTCAAATTCACAATTACTCCACTATCATGACTCTAATATCACCATCCTCATATCTCAAAAAAATCATCAAGTATCAAACTTCTCATAATATTCAATGCACTTTATATGAAAGTTTTTACTATACCCATCTTGGATGCCTATCATATTAGGACTAATTTTATAACCAAAGCACATTACCATGCTGTTCTAAGAGACTCTCAAAATGATATAAGTGAAGCATGAGAGATCAATAATTTCTAAAAAATAAAAACTACCACCATGCTCTAAAAAGATATAAGTGAAGCACTAGAGCAAAACTATCTAGCTCAAAAGATATAAGTGAAGCACATAGAGTATTCTAATAAATTCCGATTCATGTGTATATCCCTCAACAAGTGTGTACATCAAGGATGATTGTGGTATACTAAAAATCAAAGACTCAAATCATACATGACGCTCCAAGCAAAACACATATCATGTGGTGAATAAAAATATAGTCTCAAGTAAAGTTACCGATAGACGAAGACGAAAGAGGGGATGCCTTCCCGGGGCGTCCCCAAGCTTAGGCTTTTGGTTGTCTTTGAATTTTACCTTGGGGTGCCTTGGGCATGCCCAAGCTTAGGCTCTTTACACTCTTTGTTCCATAGTTCATCAAATCCTTACCCAAAAACTTGAAAACTTCACAACACAAAACTTAACAGAAAATCTCGTGAGCTCCGTTAGTATAAGAAAACAAACCACCACTCAAAGGTACTGTAATGAACTCATTATTTATTTATATTTGTGTTAAACCTATTGTATTCCAACTTCTCTATGATCCATACCCCCGATAATACTCATAGATTCATCAAAATAAGTAAAGAACACACGAAAAACAGAATCTGTCAAAAACAGAAAAATCTGTAGCAATCTGTACTTTCAAATACTTCTGTAACTCTAAAAATTCTGAAATAAATTGGTGGACGTGAGGAATGTCTCTATTAATCATCTGCAAAAAGAATCAACTTAAAATCACTCTCTAGTAAAAAATGATAGCTAATCTCGTGAGCGCAAAAGTTTCTGTTTTTTACACCAAGATCGCATAAACTTCACCCAAGTCTTCCCAAAGGTTCTACTTGGCACAAACACTAATTAAAACACAAAACCACATATAAACAGAAGCTAGATGTATTATTTATTACTAAACAGAAGCAAAAGCAAAGGAAATAAAATTGGGTTGCTGATACGTCCAAAACATATCTATAATTTCTGCTTGCTCCATGCCTCTTTTGTGTGATATTGCTATAATATTTATGCATTTCCATACAATTTTGATCATATTTGGACTAACCTATTAACTCAGTGCACCCCAGTGCCAGTTTCTGTTTTCTGCTGTTTTTGTATTTCAGGTTTTCCCATTACTTAAATTGCCAGAAAAATTCCGGGAAAAATATATAAAAAATCAGCGCTCCAGAAGCTTCCATGCGGCCGAAGTAGGGCCGAATGGGGGCCAGAAGGGCTCCAGGCGCCCAGAGGGCGCGGCCCCCCTCCTGGCCGCCGCGCCAGGCCGCCTGGGCCCCCCTTAGCTCCCCTGGCGACCCCCTTTGGCATATATTTACACCGCGTCCCGAAACCTTCGAGGACGGAACCCTTTTTCGCGATCTCTTCTCTGTTCCGCCGCCGCCGCGCTTCCAAGATCAGGAGCACCAGGAGAACTCTTCCCGGCACCTGCCGGAGGGGAGAACCACCACCGGGAGCTTCTCCACCACCATGGACGCCTCCCGGATGAGTTGTGAGTAGTCTCCCTTGGACCATGCGTCCATGACCAGTAGCTATGTGATGTTCTCCTCCCCTCTTTGTTCTTCACCGATTAGACCTCGTGAGCTGCCCTACATGATCGAGGCACATATGTAATCCTTATGCTGTTGCTATGATGAGTTTGCTGGGATCCGATGGATTATGAGATTATGTTCAGATTGTGTGTGAGCAATATATTTGACTCACCTCTTTTATATTTATGTTCTTGAGTAATTCTTGCATGTTCTCCGTTGTTGTTTATTGCTTTGGCCAAGTAGTAGGTAGTAACTCCAAGAGGGAACGTTATGCTTGATTGTGGGTTCATGCCCCTCGATGACTAGCTTGAGTGACAGAAACATGAGTCTAGGGGATGTGTTGTTGCCACAAGGGGGAAAACAATGGTGCTTGTACTTGCGGGTGCAAGGATTGTTTACTTTACGCAAAGTTCTTTTAATGCAGTTGTCTGTTGCTTTGAGTTTACACTATGGGCGGGACTCACAACTTAATACCAGCGAGATGTTCTGGATAGATATCTCAAGGTGGATGATTAGTAGTAGATTCAGATAGATTTCAGTCTACTTGCCTTGGCGTACCGCCCATGCTTTTGAGCCTCTACCTTTCTTTGCAGGATAGTTAGCATTGGTTTGCGCACATAATCCTGTCAATTGCCCAGCTGTAATTCGTTTACCTCGCTTAGCTGTTTTATCGTCTTTTGGGAGAGAGACATCACTAGTGAACATCATGGGACCCCGGTCCATATTACCATCATTGATCACACCCGCTATATACTTTCTGTTCTTATTTACTATTTGAGTCATACCTATCATTATTATCTCTTGTGTTTGATCCTTTGTAAACGACAAGGCCGGAGGGATTGACAACCTCTCTGTACTCGTTGGGAGCAAAGTTATTTGTATCTGTGTGCAGGTCCTGTCAATCGCTAAGTATCTGGCGCTGTTAGCAGTTGACACCTTTTTGTTGACCCTCGGAGTCTCACGGGATTCGATCCTTGGTATCTTTGCCAAGGGAAAACTACCGCTACGCTACATCTCAAACCTTCCACTTGGGATAACCAACGAGGGGCGAGAAGCAATCAAGCAGAGTTTTCTGGCGCCGTTGCCGGGGACTCCAGTCTTCAAGATAGGGGAGTTGCACGCTATCTTTTACCTTTGCTTTTTAGTCTTGTTAGTTTACCTTTCAGTTTTTGCTTTAGTTCCCTTTATCAAAAATCACAAAAATAGTTATCTTGCTTGCTTGCTGCTATGGGTTCCGCCGAGAACACCAAGTTGTGTGACTTCACTAGTCATAACAACGATGACTTTATTTGCACGCCTATTACTACACCTGCCACTTCAGCACCCTCTTATGAAATTAAACCTGCTTTGCTGAACCTAGTTATGAAAGATCAATTCTCCAGTGCTGGAGAGGATGCTGCTTTGCATTTAAACAATTTTGTTGAACTCTGTGATATGCAAAAGTACCAAGAAATAGATGGTAATATTGTTAAGCTTAAGCTTTTTTCCTTTCTCCTTGAGAGGAGGAGCTAAAATTTGGTTTCAATCTTTGCCTAGAAATAGCATAGATTCTTGGGACAAGTGCAAGGATGCCTTTATTGGGAAGTACTATCCACCTGCTAAAATTATCCAACTAAGGAGTAACATAATGAATTTTAAACAATTGGATAATGAACACGTTGCCCAAGCTTGGGAACGCATGAAATCTCTTGTCAAGAACTGCCCTACTCATGGTTTGACTACTTGGATGGTTATCCAAACTTTTTATGCAGGCTTGAACTTTACCTCGCGGAACTTGTTAGATTCGGCCACGGGAGGAACCTTTATGTCAACTACACTTGGTGCTGCCACAAATTTTCTCGATGAGATGATGACCAATTATTCCCAATGGCACACCGAACGCGCTCCAACAGGTAGGAAGGTAAACTCTGTCGAGGAGATTTCCTCCCTAAATGAAAAAGTTGACTTGATCATGTCTCTACTTTCCAAGCAATCTCCTATTGATCCTCGTGATGTTCCTTTAAATTCTTTGATTGCTCAAGAACAAGTAGATGTGAACTTTATCTCTAGAAACAATTTCAATAATAATGCTTATAGGAGTAATTTTGGTAGCAACCCTAGACCGTTCCCCTCTAATTCCTATGGGAACAACAATGCTTATCCTAACACCAAGAACTTCACTTCTGAACTAGAGATTATGCTTAAAGATTTCATCACTACCCAAAAAGCCTTCAATAAGAGTGTAGAAGAAAAACTAAACAAACTAGATAATCTCTCTTCGAAGGTAGACAATTTAGCCCATGAGGTAGAGTTGCTTAAAATTAGAACTTCCCCTCTTGAGGAGAGGAAGACCACTCCTATGAATGCTATTCAAGTGCAAATTAATGAAAACATTAGGATGTTGGCTAAACTTAAAGAGATTTGGGCTAGAGAAAAGGAGGAAGAAGATAGAATTAAGAGCCTTCCTACCCACCACACTGTTGCTACTATCCAAGTTGTTGAGGATGTCCAAACTCTTAGCACCCAATGCACTCCTGGTCTCATTGGACCTATTATGGTGATGCTATGACCTCAACCATAGAAACTCCTATGACCATAGAAGCTACCAAACAAATGAGCCTAAAGGACACCACTACCACCTTACTTGATAATAGTGACCTTGATTTTGATAATTGCACCCTTTCTGAAGTTATTGATTTTCTTCACAAGATGTCTAGAGATCCCCACACTAGCACGCTTAATCTTGCCTTCACAGAGCATATCACTAATGCTCTTATCAAAGCTAGGGAGGAGAATAGGGTAGAAGCCTCCATACCTAGAAAGCTAGAAGATGGTTGGGATCCTATGATTAAAATTAAGTTGAATAACTTCTCTTGCTATGCTTTATGTGATGTTGGTGCTAGTACCTCCGTTATGCCCAAAAGAATATATGATATGCTTAAATTGAAACCTTTTGATTCTTGTTCTTTTGGTGTTCGTCTTGTTGATTCTTCCATAAAGAAACCTTTGGGGAGGATCGACGATGTTCTTATCATTGTCAATGACAATTATGTTCCCATTGATTTTACTATTATGGATATTGAATGTGAACCTTCTTGTCCAATTATTTTGGGATGTCCTTTTCTTCGCACCGTTGGTGCTATCATTGACATGAAAGAGGGGAATATAAAATTCCAATTTCCTCTCAAGAAAGGGATGGAACACTTCCCTAGAAAGAAGATTAAGTTACCTTTTGAGTCCGTTATACGGGCTAGCTATTCTTTTACTCTTAATAAAACTTGATCTCTTTGCATTATGCCTAGCTTAACGGCATAAAAGAAAGCGCTTTTGGGAGGCAGCCCACAATGAATAAAATTTTATTTTGCTTTTGTTGTGTCTTGATGTTTGTTACTACAGTAGCATCATCATTGTATCTTTACTTTTCAGCTTTGTGCCAAGTTTAGCCTCTGATTGCAAGAAAGTTCAAAAGTTGTGACGTGTTGTCCAGGAAACAGATTCTGTCCTTGGACAGAAAAATTTGTATAAAATCACCAGATCATCTTTTTGGTCTGAATTTTTTCGACAGTGTGCTATGTACAATTGGCTTTCGGGCGTCTGTTCTGAGTTTTTTTATTTGAGTTGCAGAAGTGGCCTGAAAAAATTATTTACTACCTGCTGGTCTGTTTTTCACAGATTCTGTCTTGTTTGGCCTTTCCTTCGTTTTGCAAACCTTGAGCTTGCTTTTTCTTTGCAAAAACCTTTTGGCAATCTTGATAAACAGTAGCCCTTCAAGATTATCCTTATTTCCAGCAAGGAAAAAATATTTTATTATGGGTACTAACCTCGCTAATCAGATTATGATGAGTTATGTATGAAGGGAGTTTTCAAGTGTGCGAGGGAAGATGATAAAAAGATTCAGGAGGGTCAAACGCTCAAGCTTGGGGATGCCCCCGTGCACCCCCAAGAAATATTCAAGAAGACTCAAGCGTCTAAGCTTGGGTATGCCCCCGTGCATCCCCTTCTCCATCAACAATTATCAGTTCGTCTTTCGTTCCACTATATTTTAATCACTTCATGTGTTATGTGCTATGCTTGGAGCGTCTTGCTTTTAGTTTCCTTTTTAGTTTTCTTTAGCTTTGCTTGCTGTTCATAACGAGTTGGAACCCAGCTTTCTTTGTATGGGAGAGAAACACGCTCCACTTCAACCTAGAACACAACATATGATTTTCATGTTTATCTTTGCTGTGTATGTTCTTTGTCTTTCAATAGCTACAATCATGTTTAGCTCTTAGTTCTCATGCTTTTCTTTTTAAAGAGCTTTGTTTAGTTGGTTGCTAAACTCTCTTGAGTTATCATGCTTATCTTGCTAAGAGAGTTTGTCTGTGGCACTGGTTGATATGTCTATGATAAAAATGCTATGTGCATAATGGTGCTTAGTAGTTCATGTTTTCTTATGGTTAGTCTCAAATAGCTGGGGGGTTCTTAATGTGTTATTGAAGTACCAACATGATTTGTCTGCCCATGATGTGGTAAGGTTTAGTGATATCTTCCTCCAAGAATTTATTTTGATTGACTTGGCATATGCTCACGCATATTTAAGACTGTAAAGAAAGTCTATCAAGCCTTGATGATCTTTAATTTCTTAGTAGTGATATAACTTCCATGCCCGATTCAATGTTGCTTTGTCGCTCTGCATGATTATGGCCGTCATTGCTCTCTTAGTTGGTCGCTCCCAGTCTTTTGCTAGCCTTCACCTGTACTAAGCGGACTGACTGCTTGTGCATCCAAAGTCCTTGAAACCAGTTATGCCATATGAGTCCACCATACCTTCCTATACATGGTATTTACTTGCCATTCCTAACGAAGACTATCTTGTACCATCTCGAAATTATTCAAAAGCATTTCTATTTTGTGCCTCTGTTTTAGCTCATGAGGAAGTAGTAGTTAATTCATGATCTTTTTAAGTTGGACAAGTTTCACCCCGGGATTGCATGTCTAATCTGCAAACCCCTAATACGAGAAGGAACTGGCAAAGAGTGCGCCCGGCTCATAAAAAAATACAACAAACAAACCCTCCTTCACGCTTTGTTCATGAGAAATCAGAAAACTTTGTCAGTGATAAACAAAGGAGATTAAGGGGATGTGATCGTCCCCGTGCGGGAGCCGTTCCTCGAAACTTGTCTAGGTCAAGAAGTAGTTGAGTTATCTACTAGCATTCATTGACGAAATATGCATCTCCCAAAAATCATTTTTACCTTTTTAAAAAGCAAGAGCTCTGGTACATGTTTAGTCTTTGCTTCCAACCACGGATTTTCAACCTTGCCATCAAAAGCCACGGTTCGAGAGTCTCCACCTTCTTTCTTCAAAGCACCAACTATTGAGAGCATGATTGTCATTCTGAGTGTAATGTGCATTGTCCCAAAGTACCATTGTCTTCTGCATGATTATGATATCGCTTATTCTGAAATCATTGTATCTAGTCGTCACTTAAAATTTGGAGGTGCCCCTGCATTTATGTTTTGCTTCACTAAAGGGGGCAAGCGAGGTATTACTTTGTCATGTTTGCACACCATGCTCACTACAAATCAATTGGGTGTTTTCAGTATCATATTGTAAAACTTTCAGTTCTTTGTGATATTCTCATGAGGCAACGTAATTACTGAAGATTCATTATCTCAGTAAGCATTTGTCATGTGACTATGAAAAGTTCTTATATGGTTAATAGCATGTCACCACAAAAATTATGCTTGTTATCATTTACCTACTCGAGGACGAGCAGGAATTAAGCTTGGGGATGTTGATACGTCCAAAACGTATCTATAATTTCTGCTTGCTCCATGCCTCTTTTGTGTGATATTGCCATGATATTTATGCACTTCCATACACTTTTGATCATATTTGGACTAACCTATTAACTCAGTGCACCCCAGTGCCAGTTTCTATTTTCTGCTGTTTTTGTATTTCAGGTTTTCCCATTACTTAAATTGCTAGAAAAATTCCAGGAAAAATATATAAAAAATCAGCGCTCCAGAAGCTTCCATGCGGCCGAAGTAGGGCCGGAGGGGGCCACAGGGGCTCCAGGCGCCCAGAGGGCGTGGCCCCCCTCCTGGCCGCCGCGCCAGGCCGCCTGGGCCCCCCTTAGCTCCCCTGGCGACCCCCTTTGGCATATATTTACACCGCGTCCCTAAACCCTCGAGGACGGAACCCTTTTTCGCGATCTCATCTCTGTTCCACCGCCGCCGTGCTTCCAAGATCGGAGCACCAGGAGAACTCTTCCCGGCACCCTACCGGAGGGGAGAACCACCACCGGGAGCTTCTCCACCACCATGGACGCCTCCCGGATGAGTTGTGAGTAGTCTTCCTTGGACCATGGGTCCATGACCACTAGCTATGTGATGTTCTCCTCCCCTCTTTGCTCTTCACCGATTAGACCTCGTGAGCTGCCCTACATGATCGAGGCACATATGTAATCCTTATGCTGTTGCTATGATGAGTGTCGGTGTACTAAGGTAGGGGTACCTCAGTACCCCAACTTGTGCACGGGCAGTAGCAGCTTCCCGCGGTAGGGTTTACTACGCGCTTGCCGGAAACCTTCCCGCTCCTTATTAAGCCATTCAAAAACAAAGTATACAAGAGAGAAGATCAAGACCCCGGTAAGTGGAGCTTGCCGGGAGGGCCGTCCCAGGCTCAAGACTATAACATTAAACGCAAGACCCTGGCAAGAGGAGCTTGCCAGGAAGACCAGAAGACTGCGTCACAGAAGACATGCCTCGGCGCAGCATGCGCCCCGGCAGGGCCCGGGGAGCGAAAAGCTTCAGGGCCCGGCAATGTCAAGGCCCCGGCAAGGTGCTTGCCGGGGGGAACTCGCGCTGTGTGCTCGCGCTCCAGCTCATCGGCCCACGCGTCGCCCTTGGGTCCTCCCAGGGACGCGTGGTGGATGGTTGTGCAGCCTGGGGGACACGGTGGCACTCCACGGTGACGAGACTACCGCCGTGGCGAACGGAGACGCACGGGCGGGCGCTTTTTGGGTCGACGGCGACGGGCATTTAATGCTCTTGTCCCCCACTGTCAAGTTAGGTGATGACCACTGTTCATCCACTGTTCACGCACTGTTCCCGCACCGTTACAACTACCACCAAAGTTACATTTTTACCCTCCTCTACGTTGACACATGTCGGTGACCCCTTGAGCTATAAAAGGAGGCCCATGCACAATGTAGAAAGGGTTCGGAACCTAGATAGCTCTCTCGCTCGGTGTAGCTAGTTCTTCAAGCTCCCGAGCCCTCAAACTCAATACAAATCAAGCAGGAGTAGGGTTTTACGCGTCCGTCGCGGCCCGAACGTGGGTAAACTGCCCGCGTGCTCTCCTCGATCTGCTCTTCGTGCTCCCTCCGCTCCCTTACCGCAACATACAAGGGGCTCCGGTCCCATAGGTGTTCGTGGCGGACAGTTTCCCCCGACATCTTTGGCGCGCCAGGTAGGGGGCGTCGAGGTTGTGCGAACCTGATCCGGCGCTCACGCGGGCGCATTCTTCATCAACCTCTCCAGCTTCATCAACTTCATCAGTAGCAACATGGCCCCGAAGAAGAAAGCCTCGGAGGTCGGAGGCCCGTCTGCGTCTGTTCCACCGCCGCCAGAACCAACGGTGGGTGGAGGAGACGTCGGCGGAAGGGTGGTCGCCGGCGAGGAAACTCACGGCGCCACCAAATCCAAGGACAAGACGGACGACCGAGCCTCGGTGTCCGTAGATGCGCCACGTCCATCTCAGCAGACGACAACCCAGCAGCGCCGTGGTACAGGAGGTACCATCCGCTTGCTGGGGCAAGGGCAAACCGGAGGTTCGCGGGATGCTCAAGGCCACCGCCCTGGCGCGAGCAAGGCGCGGTCGCCGAGGCGGGAAACTGCTCCTTCTAACCCTGTTAGGAGTCCGAGCATATCCCGCTCCTCGCACCGCTCGCCCCCGCTCCCCTCCTCTCCAGCAGAAGCGCTCGCAAGAGCGCAACTGCTCCTCGATTTCCCTCCAGCGGCGGACAAGGCCGAAGACTGGAGGGCAACAATCCAAAGCCTCATCGCCTTCGCCAACAACGACACGCCGCAGTAGCCGGAGACATCGCGGCCGCGGCAAGTCGAGAAGACGAAGGCCGATGGCGACAAGACCGCCGGGGGTGCAACCACCATGCACTCCCCGCCGCGGAAGCAGAAGACGCCTCCCCGCCGGATCAACGTCCACGACGACTCCACGGCGTCGTCAGATCCGCGGGCTCGTCGGGACCAGCGCCAAGTCCTTGACGACCGGCGACAAGAGGACGCTCGGAGAACAATCGAGCGCCGCCGAGAAGCTCGGCGACAATCGGATCAGCGTGCTGGGACCGCTGTCGACACACACGCGCCCGGTGAACCAGGCGACTTGCCGTACGCGGCAGGCTGCCCTGCGTTCACCCGTGAGCTGCGGCGTGTCCAGTGGCCCAGCGTGAAAAACTTCAGGCCCGACGTACCGGAGAAGTACGACGGCAAGACTCACCCCTCGGAGTTCCTCAGCATCTACACCATTGCGGTGCAGGCTGCCGGGGGGCGCGACGAGAAGATACTGGCGAACTACTTCCCGCTGGTGCTTAAGCCAAACGTTCGTTCTTGGCTTATGCACTTGCCGGAAGGCTCTATTTCTTCGTGGGCGGATTTGTGCCACCAATTTGTTGGCGCCTTCACGGGCGGCCACAAACCCCACGGCCAGGAGAGTGATCTCCACATCTTGGCCCAGAAGGAAGGAGAACCCCTGCGCAAGTACATCCAACGATTCAGCCGCGTGCAGCACAATATCCCCGACGTCCACCCTGCCGCGGTTATCAGCGCGTTCCACCAGAACGTGCGTAACCGTCGCATGCGTGAGGAGATGGCCATGACCAAGATACGGGATGTCAGCGAGCTCTATGCTCTGGCTGACAAGTGCGCGCGCGCCGAAGAGGGGAGGATACTGGCGCAGGGGGAAGCGACAGCGACGACGCCGCCCCGGCAAAGAAGAGCCGGCGGCGAAACAACAGGAGAAAGAAAAGCAAGGAAGTGCTGGTCGCCGAGAAGTCCGGCAAGGAGGCTCCCGCCAAGACAGCACAGGCCGGCAGCTCCGGCAAGGAGCCTGCCCCTGTAGCGGCAGCCGACAAGCAGGACGGCTCCGACAAGCAATATTGCAAGATCCACCGCACCAAGGGTCATGACCTTTCGAACTGCAAGCGCGTCGAGTATCTCGTAGAGCAGCAGAAAGCTGAATACGAGCGGCGCGACAAGGAGAAGGCCCAAGGTGGCGGAGGAGAGCCAAGTAAGAAGCGGCCATTCAATGGCCGGGGAGGACGCCGCGGCAAGGCCAAGCAGCGGCAAGGTGATCGACCTCCCCGGGGCCGCGACAAGGATGAAGAAGACGACGACGATGACATGGAGGAAGAAGATAACAGCGAGCAGGAGTTCCAGAAGGCCACAGAAGTCCTGTGTGTCGACGGAGGCGCCTCTCTGCATACTTCCTACCGCCAACTCAAGCAGTGGGTGCGGGAAGTAAACGCAGCAGAGCCGCCCGTTGAGTCACGCAGGCTCCTCAAGTGATCCAGCACGCCCATCATTTTTGATCTTGAGGATCACCCTGACCGCACCACTGCGGTCGGGTGCTTGCCGATGTTGGTCTCACCAACCATCCGCAACCTCAAGGTCACCAAAATGTTGGTTGACGGCGGGGCCGGCCTATACTTGATCTCCTCAGCTGTGATCAAGAAACTCCAGATCCCAGATGGCGAGCTCGAAGAGACCGGTTTGTTCCAAGGAATAAACCCGGGGAGGAGCAAGCCCAAGGGGAAGATCACTCTGCCGGTGACCTTTGGCGGGGAGCTTAACTTCAGGACGGAGAGAATAACCTTCGATGTTGCCGATATCCCATTGCCATACAATGGGATACTTGGACGTCCTGCCCTCGCCAAGTTCATGGCAGCTTCCCACTACGCCTACAACGTACTCAAGATGCCGGGGCCGATAAGCGTCATCTCTGTCCACGGCGACAAGAAGGACGCGCTTATCTGCGCCGACAAGATATACCGGGACGCAGCAGCCGCAGCGGAGAGCAACACACTTGCCGCTGAAGCTCCCGGGGGGAAGAAGACCAAGACCAAGTCCGGCAAGTGCTCTGGGGCCCACTCCGGCAAACGCACCTCCTCGGAGTGCTGCGCTGCCGTCGAGGACGTCCCATCGAGCTCCACCGGCAAGTGCAAGAAGGGGATGGCCGCTCCACCGGCAACCAAGAAGGTATCCGCCAAGGAGGACGGCACTGGTGGTACCTTCACCATCAGTGCTACGCTTGACAACAAATAGGAAAGCGCGCTCGTTGCCTTCCTGCGGGCGAATGTCGATGTGTTTGCATGGCAACCATCTGACATCCCCGGCGTTCCCAGGAAGGTAATTGAGCACAAGCTTGCTGTTTGTCCTCATGCGCGGCCCGTCAAGCAGAAGGTCAGGAAGCAAGCCGTGGAGCGCCAAGAATTCATTGCCGAAGAGATCAAGAAACTAGAAGCAGCAGGCCTGGTTAGAGGCGTGATCCATCCCACGTGGTTAGCAAATCCAGTTGTCGTGCGTAAGGCCAACGGGAAGTGGAGACTGTGTATTGACTTCACTGATGTGAATAAAGCATGTCCCAAGGATCCATTTCCCTTGCCGCGTATTGACCAGATTGTTGATTCCACCGCCGGATGTGAGCTGCTCTCTTTCCTTGATGCATATTCAGGCTACCACCAGATTTTTATGGCCAAGGAAGACGAAGAGAAGACTGCATTTATCACTCCATGTGGCACATATTGCTTCATACGCATGCCCTTTGGATTGAAGAATGCAGGCTCAACCTTTGCAAGGGTGGTGCACACTGCTTTTGAGCCGCAGATCCACAGAAATGTAGAAGCATACATGGATGACATAGTGGTCAAGAGCAAGAGCAAAGATACACTGATCCAAGATTTGGAAGAAACTTTTGTGAACCTGCGCAGGATCCAGCTCAAGTTGAACCCCGAGAAGTGCGTCTTCGGAGTCCCCTCTGGCAAGCTTCTCGGGTTCTTTGTGTCCCAGAGGGGGATTGAAGCTAATCCCGACAAGATAAAAGCCATCGAGCAGATCGAAGCCCCGAAGCGCGTCAAGGACGTAAGGAGACTTGCAGGTTGTGTAGCTGCCCTCAGTAGGTTCATTTCAAAGTCTGCAGAGCGTGCCCTACCTTTCTTCAAAATCTTGAAGAAGGCAGGTCCTATGAAATGGACTCCGGAAGCGGAGGCAGCGCTGCAAGACTTGAAACGATACCTATCCTCCACTCCAATACTTGTCGCACCTAGGCCACAAGAGAAGTTGCTGCTGTACTTAGCGGCAACCAATCAAGTGGTTAGTGCTGCGTTGGTAGCGGAGAGGGAGGCAGAGGAAGAGTCTACACCACCGGCAAGCGAATCCAACGACAAGCAGGGGGCTGCTCCGACAAGCTCTGGCCCCGACAAGGACAACTCTGCGCAGGAACAAGGAGAAGTGCGGAGGAAGATGGTGCAGCGCCCAGTGTATTTTGTGAGTTCCCTTCTACAGGGGGCTAGATCAAGATACTCTGGGGTGCAAAAGTTGCTTTTCGGCCTCCTCATGGCCTCGAGAAAGCTGCGCCATTACTTCCAAGCACATGAGATAACAGTGGTCACTCGCTTTCCGTTGAAGAGGATATTGCAGAATCCAGAAGCAACAGGCAGGATCGTCGAGTGGGCACTGGAGCTGTCAAGCTTTGGTCTCAAGTTTGAGAGTACATCAACTATCCAGAGCCGAGCTTTAGCAGAATTCATAGCTGAATGGACCCCAACGCCCGATGAAGAAGTTCCAGAGACAAGTGTTCCCGTACAAGAAGCAACAAGTGAATGGGTAATGTACTTTGATGGTGCCTTCTCGCTGCAAGGCGCCGGTGCCGGCGTGGTACTCATAGCGCCCACCGGAGAGCACCTCAAGTATGTTATCCAGATGCACTTTCCCAAGGAGCAAGCGACAAACAATACTGCTGAGTATGAAGGCTTGCTTGCCGGCCTCAGGATTGCGGCCGAACTTGGGATCAAGAAGCTGATTGTGCGAGGAGATTCTCAGTTGGTGGTCCGACAAGTTAACAAGAGCTACCAGAGCCCTCTAATGGAAGCCTATGTTGATGAAGTGAGGAAGCTTGAAGAACACTTTGAAGGTCTGCAAATGGAGCACGTTCCAAGAGCTCAGAATGATATTGCGGACGGCCTTTCAAAGTGTGCCGCGATGAAGTTACCTGTGGAACCAGGGACCTTCCTACTCAAGCTAACTCAACCATCCGTTACACCATCAGTTGGGCAAAGTAAGAAGAGAAAGTTGGTCTCCGGCGACTACTTGCCGGCGGATCTTCCTGAAGCCGTCGCCAAAGTCCCCAAGATCAACAACCAGAACGCTGAGGAACAGTTCGCTCCTGCAGATCCTAGGGTCTGTACAGTTGAAGCAAGTGTTCCCGACAAGCCTCGCCCCGGCGAGCTTGCCGGGGGACCGTCAGCTCCGGCAGAACCGGAGGTTCTTGCCGTAGAAGCTGGGGTTCCCGCAGCAGCCCTTATGCCTTTAGTCCTTGCCGTTGAGCCTCGGGCCCCGGCATGGGCGCAGCAGATCGTCCGTTTTCTGCAAACTGGAGAACTTCCCGACGACCCAGAAGAGATAGAGAAGATAACCAGGCAGTCAAGTATGTACCAGTTCGTTGATAACGAACTGTACAGAAGAAGACTCAATGGTGTCAGGTTGAAGTGTATTTCCAGAGAAGATGGACAGAAGCTGTTGGCAGAGATACATGGAGGCATATGTGGCCACCACATTGGCGCAAGGGCACTTGCCGGGAAGGCATTCCGGCAGGGGTTCTTCTGGCCAGAAGCCCTCCAAGATGCAACTGCACAAGTAACCAAGTGTGAAGCGTGCCAGTTCCATGCCAAGAAAATTCATCAGCCAGCTCAAGCTCTCCAGACGATCCCTTTATCCTGGCCCTTCTCGGTCTGGGGGCTCGATATCCTCGGCCCCTTCCCTCGTGCTGTCGGGGGCTTTGAGTACTTGTACGTTGCAATCGACAAGTTCACAAAGTGGCCAGAAGTGGAACTAGTGAGAAAGGTGACAGCACAGTCAGCGGTCAGGTTCTTCAGGTCGATTGTTTGCCGTTTCGGAATCCCTAACAGGATCATCACCGACAACTGCACACAATTCACTAGTCGCACCTTCATGCAATACGTCCAAGACCTTGGCGCCAAGGTCTGCTTCGCTTCTGTTGCTCACCCGAGGAGCAACGGTCAAGCGGGGAGGGCAAATGCTGAAGTGCTGCGCGGACTCAAGACAAGGACCTTTGACAGGCTGCGCAAGTGCGGAAGAAACTGGATAGAGGAGTTGCCGGCGGCTCTTTGGTCAATCAGAACGACACCAAATCGAGCCACCGGACAGACACCATTTGCTCTTGTCTATGGAGCAGAGGCAGTTCTCCCCACGGAACTCGTATACGGATCTCCTCGAGTGCTCGCTTATGATGAGCTCGAGAAAGAGCAACTGCGACAAGATGATGCATTGCTCCTCGAGGAGGAACGTCTCCAGGCTACTGTACGAGCTGCTCGATACCAGCAAACCTTGCGCCGCTATCATAGCCGCAAGGTTAAGGCCAGGAGTCTCGAGGAAGGCGACCTTGTTCTTCGGCGTGTTCAGTCCGCCAAGAATTCCAACAAGTTGACGCCGAAGTGGGAAGGCCCTTATCGGGTGAGACAAGTCACAAGGCCCGGCGCTGTCCGCCTTGAGACCGAAGAAGGCTTACCGGTGAGCAACTCCTGGAACATAGAGCATCTTCGCAAGTTTCACCCGTTGCCGTGATCCGCTCCGGCAACCACCTTTTGTACGAGTCTTGCCGCTGTTGCATGTAATCCTTTGTACAAAGCCAGGCGCAGATCCCGTGCATCAGTAAAGCTCTCGTGTTTTGCACTGTTTGCCTCTTCCATGCTTTTCTTTGTTATTTGCATGCATTGTCTAGCATTTTGTGCAACACACGCACCCGGTAAGCATTAGCACGCCGAAAGGCCATATACTTGTTTTCCCTCCTCTTTTTCTTTCCTTCTTAAGCAGAAGGAATGTTCCTCGCGCACAAGTTTGCCGGGGGGAAGGAGATGGAGGATGAACCAAGTGTTGTTCAAGAAAGAGAAGCCTTGTCGGGGAAACAAGCAATATATGAAAGCTAAGTTACCAGAATTTGAGCAGTTCAAATTTTTAAATTTTAGTTATCTTCCTTGAACAACCACACTTTGTATGGAAAACCGGTGCGCGGAGGAACCTACCCGCGGCTAGCCGCACCCTTACCTTGTTTTCGAGTACGCTCAACGACTTAAGTGAGCTGCGACAAGTGTCGCGCCCTTGCTTCGTTTTCGAGTTCGCTCAGCAAGCTAAGTGCGTTGCGACTAGCTGCGGCAAGGTTACTTGCCGGTAAGGCCTTTGCCAGCAGGCTGCTCAGAGTCCAGCACTCAGCGCTCGTGGCAAAGGCCTCTTGCCGGCGAGTCCCCTAGAAGCGTAGGGTTAAAAGCATACAAAGTAAAGGACCAAAGCAAGGGAAATAACACAGCATCGATTGATCAAAATAAGATAATATATTACAAGGGATAACTTGTCGCAATGACTAATAGATTCATGTTCATGGCACGCTATGCAGCAACAAAGGAAATAGAAAGAAGGAGGCCTAATCTACGCGGTCGCCCTCGCGCCTGGAGATCTTGTTCACCTTGGCGATGATGTGGGCGACCTGCGCCTTCAGCGCCTCCTGATCTGCGTCGTCCGGCAAGCTGCGGAGGACGTTGACGAGATTTATGCCGGGGTTGCGGTAGACAATCTTGGTCAGGACACGCTCCAAGGTACCCGCGCAGAGCTGGCGCGACTCCTCGGCCAGCTGCGCGGGGAGCTTCTGCTGCAGACGTGCGAGCGCCGGCGCGACCCCTCTGAAGAAAAGACTGAGCTTGGCGCTGTGGGGGAGATTTGGGTCCGGAGAGTACACAAGGTGTTCAACCCTCAGCGCCATCAGCTCCTTGTCGATGTTGGCGGCGGAGGCGACCAGCTCCTCCGTCCATTGCTCCACCGCCTGGTTGAAGAGGTTCGCGGAGGTGGCAGTGCTCTCCACCAACTCCCGCTCCTTGCGGACCTCCTCCTTCAACTTGGTCTCGCGGTCCCGGGCGGCGTCAAGTGAATCCCTCAAAGTGGAGACCTTCAACTCAAGATCAGCAATTGAGTCCTTGGCGGCTTTGAGCTCGTCGCCCTGCTTGGAGAGGCGTACCTGAAGCTCGGAGTTGGTATGGGCGTCTTTCTCGCGCTCTATTTTGAGCGCGGTGACCCTCTCCGTGCTCGCCTTCAGGTACTCCTCCAGCTGCGCCACCTTGGCTTCAAGGTCCTTCTTGGCGTTTTCCGCGGCGATTGCAGCTTCCTTCGCCTCCTTCATAGTCTGCTCCCGGGCGGCGAGCTCGTCGTCGTGCGCGTCGAGCTCAACCTTCCGCTGGTTGAGCGCTCCTTCTCGCCGGGACAGCTCTTCGCCAACTAGGCGCTGCTGCTCCTCGGCCTCAGCTTTTTCCAGAAGAAACTCCTGCTGCTCTCCGGCAAGCCTCTCGCGCTCCTCCGCCAGGTCGCGGAGGGCCGCTTGGTTGGCGGCGCGGAGCTCCGCAGCGCGCTTCTCCAAGTCTGCTGCAGCCTTGGCGGTGAGGGATTCTCGGGAATCCAGTTTCGCCTGCCTGGCCCGGTAAAGGGCCAGGAGCCGGCGAAGCAGTTTTTCCTCCTCGGGCTCATCGCTCCCGCCAGGCGCCTCGACGACCTTCAATCCCGCGGAGGCGAGGACCTCTCCATCAAAGGTCTCTCCCTCCACGGGTGCTCGCGACGAGGATCCCCATGACACTTGTATGAAGACGCCACCCGGGGCCTCAAGATAGAAGCCGGACTGCTCCTTATCGGCGGAGGGGTCGGCGGCCGGCGCAGCGCTTGACGCTCCTGCCGCCTCCGGGCCGGCAGTGTGGCCGCCGTCCCCCTCCCCGGCCGCGGCGTCTGCGGTTGGAGCAGTCTCCTCCGCGGCAGGCTCGTCGGCTCCTGCCATGCCCTCAGCGGCAGTGGCGTTGCCGCCGTCGCCTTGCGCGCCCTCCTCGCCGGTGGCCTCGGTCTCCATCCGGTCCGGCACGGGAGGATCTATAAGAAAAAGAAGAAAAGAAACAATCAAGCAAATATCCAAAAAGACAAGTCCAAGAAGACAAAGCTGCAAGACTTACCTTCGCGGACGTCCTCAACGATTGGCTCCCTCGCCGGGGAGTCCTCCCTTGGCGGTGGAGCGGTGGCTCCTGCTGGCGGAGGGCCGCCTGTGCCCTCCCTTGGCGGGGTGGTCATCCTCGTCGGGCTGCTCGCCCTTGGCGGGGAGCCCGTCCTTGGCGGGGTGCCCATCCTCGTCGGAGCATTCTCCCTCGCCGGGGAGTTCGCCCTTGGTGGGAAGGGTGGAATCTGCGGCTCCTCGGGAGTAACCTCCGGTTGCTCCTGCGGCTGCGGCTCCATCTCTGCACAAGACAAACAAAATAAGCAAGGCAAGAAGATATCAGTACAAAGTAAAAACCTCAAGCGTGCCCGACAAGTAGGAAGTTCAAGACCAGACTTACGCTGGGGGCTGCGCTGGGGGCTGCTCCTCGGAGCGGCGCGTGGGTCCGGCAAGTTCGTCGCCGGCGCATCCCCTGTCGCCGCGATGGGCGAGTCGTCGTCGACCTCGACCACAGGGATCTTGGCCCGCTTCGCCGCTCGCTGGGCCAGGGACCTGAAAACAGAAACAAGATCAGAATCATCAACAAAAGAATCAAGACAGAATTGAAGAAGCTATAAAATACGAGTGCTTACTCCTCTTCCTCGTCGTCGTCGTCGCTCAGGGCGGAGAAGTCGAACTCCACCTGGGGTGCGCCCGCGCGAGGAGCAGGAGGAGAAGGCTCCCTCGGGCGTTTGGCGGTCTCCGGGGCTGGGGGCTGCGAAGACCCAGCCTCCGTTGACACCGAGGCCCGAGGAGCAGGCGGAGCAGCTGCTCCACTCTGAGAGGACCCCCCTCCGCTAGGTGCTGGTGCGCGAGGCGCCTCCGTCGCGGCAGACGCGCGGGGCGCCTCCGCCGCGGCTGGTGCGTTGGGGGCCTCCGTCGCGCCTTGGCTCGCTCTGGTGGCCCGCGTCGCCCGGCGAGCAGGCTGCTGTCGGGGCGCCTCCGTCCTCGTCGCTGTGGGCGCCTTGCGGAGGCGTTTCCCCGGCGCTTGCTTTGGACTTGCCGGAGGTGAGGAGCTCTCCGACGATGAGGAGGCGTCGTCGCCGAGTCCTAGAGACCCGCCGGTGTCTTCCTCGGTCTCGGTGTCTTCCTCCTCCTCCCCAACAGGCCCGCTGGATCCAGCACCTTGCCCCGCGGCCCTGCTCCCTCCGGTGGCTCCGCTCCCTTCGGCACCTCTGCTTCCTCCGGCAACCTCGCCTCTTGCCGCGGCCTCGCTCACAACCCCGGGGATCCCGGCATGCCTCAGAGAGGGAACCCCGGCGAGCTCGTCGGGCGGAAGCTTGAGAAGTCTGCGGATCTCTGCCTCCTCGGCTTGGCACGACGCGTCCTCGGCCTCTGCCTCGTCAACGGTGAACCCGAAGTCTCCTACCGCTGCGGCTGCGGCGGCCTCTTCCACCCGGGTAGCAATATAAGCTATCTCCCGCTCCGTGGTGGCCCGGGTGAGACCCTTGATCTCCTCGGTGTTCTTCAGCACCTCGACCAAGTTATCAAAGAAACTCATAATGGCATCCGGCGTGGGCACTATCCATGTTGGGTCGACGCCGTGAGAGTCACACGCGGGCATCATCGCCCGCAAGGCATCCCGGGCAGTGCTGTTGCACAGCGGCACCACTCCCCGGGGAGGTCTAAACCACTCCGGATGGGCCGGGTCGTGCTTAAAAAGCTCCCGGACCATCCCTTTCAGCTCCAACGACGTGAAGTTGAAGTTCAATCCTAGGCGCAGCCTCATAATATCCGTCGCATTGCCGAACTCCCATGCTGGCCTTTTCCTCTCCTGTAAAGGAGCAATGCGGCGGCGGAGGAAATCTGCCCCTACCTCTCCGATGGTCAACTTGGCTGTCCGGAGACGAAGTATCCTGACAAAGGCGACGTTGAGCTTGACGTCATCCGCGGCCAAATCGCTCCAGTCCCTGCCGCGCACTATAGCTGTTGTGCGCGGCGCAGTGAAAGGCTGTGGCTCGTCCTCCACTACCCAGCACCAATCCGCGCGCCACTCCTCCCACTTGCCGCGGAGTTCTCCTTTCAGATATGATTCCTTCTTGTTCAAGCGGAAGATCCAAGAGATCCCCCCGGAGAGGGGGGCGCCGGCCTCTACTCTAGGCATGAAGAAATGCCGAAAGAGTGCTACGTTTGGATAGATCCCTATGTAGTTTTCGCACAGATGTGCGAAAACCGCCATCGTAAGGATGGCGTTGGGGGTGAAGTCTAGGAGATGGAGGTTGTATGTGTTCATGATGTCGCAGAAAAACTCCGAGAACGGAGGGCACAAGCCACAGTGAAAGAAGACAGCGAAGAAGAAATACCCGCCGGGGTACAGATCTCTGGCGGCGGCCGGGTAGACTCTGGTACGAGGATGCGCCTTGGTCTTCTTGGCCCAGAAGAGGTAGTACTTGTTCCAGAGCTCCCTCGCGCTGAGCCTCAGCGCGAAGATCACATTCCTCTTCCGCAGGAGGGCGAGCTTCGCCGCCTGCTCGGATTTCTTCTTCTTGGCCTTCTCCGCCTTCGCCTTCTCGGTCTTCGGGGCCATGGCGGAGGAGGCGAGGGAAGGGGCGAGGAGTTCGGCGGCACCGCAGATGCGGAAGACGGCGGAGGAGGTGTGGAGGCGGAGCGCAGAGGGGGATTTCTGGAGGTTGAAGAAGCAATGAAAGCGCAGGAGGGAAACTGCCCCTGCTTCCTCTGCTTTTATGGGGGGAGTGGGGGACGCTCCACATTTCCCATTAAAGAACGTGGCCACGATCTCTCCCACGACGCCGCAATCGACGCGTGCCGTTAGGGAGGGGCGCGGCGGATGCGGAAGGGAATCTACGGCTCGCCGTGGGCCACGCGTGCCCGTGCACTGTTCTGGGCCTGGCCCAACAGCGCTCGGCACCGTGTGTGGCCCAGGCCCGGGGGCTCCTGTCGGTGTACTAAGGTAGGGGTACCTCAGTACCCCAACTTGTGCACGGGCAGTAGCAGCTTCCCGCGGCAGGGTTTACTACGCGCTTGCCGGAAACCTTCCCGCTCCTTATTAAGCCATTCAAAAACAAAGTATACAAGACAGAAGATCAAGACCCCGGCAAGTGGAGCTTGCCGGGAGGGCCGTCCCAGGCTCAAGACTATAACATTAAACGCAAGACCCTGGCAAGAGGAGCTTGCCAGGAAGACCAGAAGACTGCGTCACAGAAGACATGCCTCGGCGCAGCATGCGCCCCGGCAGGGCCCGGGGAGCGACAAGCTTCAGGGCCCGGCAAGGTCAAGGCCCCGGCAAGGTGCTTGCCGGGGGAACTCGCGCTGTGTGCCCGCGCTCCAGCTCATCGGCCCACGCGTCGCCCTTGGGTCCTCCCAGGGACGCGTGGCGGATGGCTGTGCAGCCTGGGGGACACGGTGGCACTCCACGGTGACGAGACTACCGCCGTGGCGAACGGAGACGCACGGGCGGGCGCTTTTTGGGTCGACGGCGACGGGCATTTAATGCTCTTGTCCCCCACTGTCAAGTTAGGTGATGACCACTGTTCATCCACTGTTCACGCACTGTTCCCGCACTGTTACAACTACCACCAAAGTTACATTTTTACCCTCCTCTACGTTGACACCTGTCGGTGACCCCTTGAGCTATAAAAGGAGGCCCATGCACAACGTAGAAATGGTTCGGAACCTAGATAGCTCTCTCGCTCGGTGTAGCTAGTTCTTCAAGCTCCTGAGCCCTCAAACTCAATACAAATCAAGCAGGAGTAGGGTTTTACGCGTCCGTCGCGGCCCGAACCTGGGTAAACTGCCCGCGTGCTCTCCTCGATCTGCTCTTCGTGCTCCCTCCGCTCCCTTACCGCAACATACAAGGGGCTCCGGTCCCATAGGTGTTCGTGGCGGACAGTTTCCCCCGACAATGAGTTTGCTGGGATCCGATGGATTATGAGATTATGTTCAGATTGTGTGTGAGTAATATATTTGATTCACCTCTTTTATATTTATGTTCTTGAGTAATTCTTGCATGTTCTCCGTTGTTGTTTATTGCTTTGGCCAAGTAGTAGGTAGTAACTCCAAGAGGGAACTTTATGCTTGATTGTGGGTTCATGCCCCTCGATGACTAGCTTGAGTGACAGAAACATGAGTCTAGGGGATGTGCTGTTGCCACAAGGGGGAAAACAACGGTGCTTGTACTTGCGGGTGCAAGGATTGTTTACTTTACGCAAAGTTCTTTTATTGTTGTTGTATGTTGCTTTGAGTTTACACTATGGGTGTGATACGTCCAAAACGTATCTATAATTTCTGCTTGATCCATGCCTCTTTTGGGTGATATTGCTATGATATTTATACACTTCCGTACACTTTTGATCATATTTGGACTAACCTATTAACTCAGTGCACCCCAGTGCCAGTTTCTGTTCTCTGCTGTTTTTGTATTTCAGGTTTTCCCATTACGAGAACTGCCAGAAAAATCCCGGAAAAATTATATAAAAAATCAGCGTTCCAGAAGCTTCCCAGCAACCAAAGTACAGCCGGAGGGGGGCCACCAGGGCTCCAGGCACCCTGCTGGCGCGCCCCCCCTGGCCGCGCCGAGGGGGCGCCTGGGCCCCCCGAGCCTCCGCTGATGCCCCCCTTTGACATATATTTATATCGTGTCCCGAAACCCTCGAGACGGGAACCCTTTTTCGCGATCTCATCTCTGTTCCGCCGCCGCCGCCGCTTCCAAGATCGGGAGCACCATGAGAACTCTTCCCGGCACCCTGCCGGAGGGGAGGATCACCACCGGGAGCCTCTCCACCACCATGGACGCCTCCCGGATGAGTTGTGAGTAGTCTCCCTTGGACCATGGGTCCATGACCAGTAGCTATGTGATGTTCTCCTCCCCTTCTTGTGCTTCACTAATTAGTCCTCGTGAGCTGCTCTACATGATCGAGGCACATATGTAATCCTTATGCTGTTGCTATGATGAGTTTGCTGGGATCCGATGGATTGTGAGATTATGTTCAGATTGTGTTTGAGTAATATATTTGATCTACCTCTTTTATATTTATGTTCGTAAGTAATTCTTGCACGTTCTCCATTGTTATTTATTGCTTTGGCCAAGTAGTAGGTAGTGACTCCAAGAGGGAACGTTATGCTTGATTGTGGGTTCATGCCCCTCGATGACTAGCTTGAGTGACAGAAACATGAGTCTAGGGGATGTGCTGTTGCCACAAGGGGGAAAACAACGGTGCTTGTGCCCGCGGGTGCAAGGATTGTTTACTTTACGCAAAGTTCTTTTAATGCAGTTGTCTGTTGCTTTGAGTTTACACTATGGGTGGGACTCGCAACTTAATACCAGCGAGATGTTCTGGATAGATATCTCAAGGTGGATGATTAGTAGTAGATGCAGATGGATTTCGGTCTACTTGCCTTGGCGTACCGCCCATGCTTTGAACCTCTACCTTTCTTGTAACATAGTTAGCATTGGTTTGCGCACATAATTCTGTCAATTGCCCAGCTGTAATTCGTTTACCTCACATAGCTTTTTTATCGTCTTTTGGGAGAGAGACATCACTAGTGAACATCATGGGACCCCGGTCCATATTACCATCATTGATCACATCCTCTATTTACTTTCCGCTTTTACTTACTATTGCAGCAAAACCTAACACTATTATCACTTGCGTCTGATCCTTTGTAAACTACAAGGCCGGAGGGATTGACAACCTCTCTGTACTCGTTGGGAGCAAAGTTATTTGTATCTGTGTGCAGGTCCACGTTGATTGCTAATACCTGGCGCCGTTAGCAGTCGACACCTTCTTGTTGAAACTGGGAGTCTCGGGGAAATCGATCCTTGGTATCTTTGCCAAGGGAAAACTTCCGCTACACTGCATCTCAAACCTTCCACTTGGGGTAACCAACGAGGGGCGAGAAGCCATCAAGCAAAGTTTTCTGGCGCCGTTGCCAGGGACTCCACTCTTCAGGATAGGGGAGTTGCACGCTATCTTTTACCTTTGCTTTTTAGTCTTGTTAGTTTACCTTTCAGTTTTTGCTTTAGTATCTTTATCAAAAATCACAAAAAAATTATTTGCTTTTCTGTTAGTAGTCCTTTCTGTTTAGTCAAGCATGTTAGGATTTGGTGCTTTGAGGGAATCAGAAGTCTTAGATTTCCATCAAAGGGATGGAGAAAATATGAAGAAGGCATGGGACAGAATTTCTGATGCACATAGGAGAATTATGCCTTGGATACCTATAAAAATTGTGCTTAGAAATTTTTACCATGGTCTTTTTAAATGGTGTAAACACTCTCTTGTTATTATAACTGAAGGAGATTTCCTAGAGTGTGATGAAGCTAGAGCTCTTGAAATTATACATGGTCTATCTAGTTACTTTGTTTATGATCATAGTTTTGATACTGTCATAGATAGACTTGCTACTATTGAGAATAAAATGGATGCTCTAGACTTAATGAAGGTAGAGAAACCCAAACCCAATAAGAAAGACATTTTGGAAATAGACAATGATTGGGAGCCTTTTGTTAGGATTAGCATCTCTAATCAAGACTTCCTTGCTTATTGTGACATTGGATCTATGGTTTCTACTATGCCAAAAATTGTTCATGATTCTTTAAAATTTAACATGGATAGATTACCATCTTATCATGAACACACTAATGGAGATATTTCTGAAATCCAGGGAAGAATAAAAGACGTGCCAGTTAAATTCCTTAAAGGGATTACAATGGTTGATTTCTTCATCATGGAGCCAAACCAAGGAAATATATTGCTTGGAAGGGACTTCCTCCGAGCAGTAAAAGGCTTCATCGATATAGGTAAGGGACAAATCCGCTTACGCAGGAAGGCAAAAGGTGTGTACCCCTTTCCTAGAAGGAACAAGAGTGAACTTGTTGAGGAACCATTTGAAGCAATTTATAGCTCCGATTATTATGATGGTCATTGATTCCTCTTTGCATTATGCCTAGCTTAAAGGCATAAAAGAAAGCGCTTTTGGGAGGCAGCCCACATGAATAAAATTTTATTTTGCTTTTGTTGTGTCTTGATGTTGTTACTACAGTAGCATCATCATTGTATCTTTACTTTTCAATTTTGTGCTAAGTGTAGCCTCTGATTGCAAGAAAGTTCAAAAGTTGTGACGTGCTGTCCAGGAAACAGATTCTGTCCTTGGATAGAAAACTTCGTATAAAATCACCAGATCATCTTTTTGGTCTGAATTTTTTCGCCAACGTGCTCTATATAATTGTCTTTCGTGCGTCTGTTATGAGTTTTTTTATTAGAGTTGCACAAGTGCCCCGAAAAAATCATTTACTACTTGATGTTCTGTTTTTCACAGATTCTGTCCTGTTTTGCCTTTCCTTCATTTTGCAAACCTAGAGCTTGCTTTTTCTTTGCAAAAACCTTTTGGCAATCTTGAGAAACAGTAGACCTTCAAGAATATCCTTATTTCCAGCAAGGAACAATTAGTTTATTAAGGGTACTAACCTCGCTAATCAGATTATGATGAGTTATGTATGAAGGGAGTTTTCAAGTGTGCGAGGGAAGATGATAAAAAGATTCAGGAGTGTCAAACGCTCAAGCTTGGGGATGCCCCCATGCACCCCCAAGAAATATTCAAGGAGACTCAAGCGTTTAAGCTTGGGGATGCCCCCGTGCATCCCCTTCTCCATCGACATTATCAGTTCGTCTTTCGTTCCACTATATTTTTATCACTTCATGTGTTATGTGCTATGCTTGGAGCGTCTTGCTTTTAGTTTTCCTTTTTAGTATTCTTTAGCTTTTCATAACGAGTCGGAACTCAGCTTTCTTTATGTGGGAGAGAAACACGCTCCACTTCTACCTAGAACATAACATAGAATTTTCATGTCTATCTTTGTTGTGTGTGTTCTTTGTCTTTCAATAGCTACTATCATGTTCAGCTCTTAGTTTTCATGCTTATCTTTTTAAAGAACTTTTGTTTAGTTGGTTGCTTGAACTCTCTTTATTTATCATGCTTATCTTATTAAGAGAGTTTGCTTCCGTTGCATTGGTTGGTATGTCTATGATAAAGATGCTACGTGCATAATGGCGCTTAGTAGTTCATGTTTTCTTATGGTTAGTCTCAAATAGCTGGGGGGTTTCCAATGTGTTATTGGAGTACCAACATGATTTGTTTGCCTATGATGTGGTATGGTTTAGTAATATCTTCCTTCAAGAATTTATTTTGATTGACTTGGCGTATGCTCACGCATATTTAAGACTGTAAAGAAAGTCTGTCAAGCCTTGATGATCTTTTATTTCTGAGTAGCGATATAACTACCATGCCTGATTCAATGTTGCTTTGTCGCTCTGCATGATTATGACCGTCATTGCTCTCTTAGTTGGTCGCTCCCAGTCTTTTGCTAACCTCCACCTGTACTAAGCGGACTGACTGCTTGTGCATCCAAATTCTTTTAAACCAGTTATGCCATATGAGTCCACCATACCTTCCTACATGGTATTTACCTGCCATTCCTAACGAAGACTTTCATGTGCCATCTCGAAATTATTCAAAAATAAAAAAATGCATTCCTATTTTGCGCCTCTGTTTTAAGTCCATGAGGAAGTAGTATTTAATTCATGATCTTTTTAAGTTGGACAAGCTACACCCCGGGATTGCATGTATAATGTGCAAACCCATAACACGAGAAGGAACTGGCATTGAGTGCGCCCGGCTCAAAATTAATATAACAAACAAACCCCCCTTCACGCTTTGTTCATGAGAAATCAGAAAACTTTGGCAGTGATAAACAAAGGAGATTAAGAGGATGTGATCGTCCTCATTCGGGAGCCGTTCCTCGAAACTTGTCCATCTCAAGAAGTGATTGAGTTATCTGCTAGCATTCGTTGACGAAACATGCATAATCAAAAAAATTATTACCTCTGTTTTTAAAACCAAGAGCTCTGGTACATGTTTTGTCTTTGTTTCCGACTACGGGTTTTCAACCTTGCCAACAAAAGCCACGGTCCGAGAGTCTCCACCTTCTTTTAAAGCACCAACTACTGAGAGCATGATTGTCATTCTGAGTGTAATGTGCATTGTCCCAAAGTAGCATTGTCTTTTGCATGATTATGATATCGTTTATTTTGAAATCATTGTACCTAGTCATCACTTAAACCTTGGAGGTACCCCTGCATTTATGTTTTGCTTCACTAAAGGGGGCAAGCGAGATATCACTTTATCATATTTGCACACCATGTTCATTACAAATCTATTTGATGTTTCAATATCATGTTGTAAAACTTTCAGTTCTTTGTGATTTTCTCATGAGGCAACTTAATTACTACAGATTCATTGTCTCAGTAAGCTGTTGTCATATGACTATGAAAAGTCCTATATGGTTAATAGCATGTCACCACAGAAATTATTCTTGTTATCATTTACCTACTCGAGGACGAGCAGGAATTAAGCTTGGGGATGTTGATACGTCCAAAACGTATCTATAATTTCTGCTTGCTCCATGCCTCTTTTGGGTGATATTGCTATGATATTTATACACTTCCATACACTTTTGATCATATTTGGACTAACCTATTAACTCAGTGCACCCCAGTGCCAGTTTCTGTTTTCTGCTGTTTTTGTATTTCAGGTTTTCCCATTACGAGAACTGCCAGAAAAATCCCGGAAAAATTATATAAAAAATCAGCGTTCCAGAAGCTTCCCAGCAGCCAAAGTACAGCCGGAGGGGGGCCACCAGGGCTCCAGGCGCCCTGGTGGCGCCCCCCTGGCCGCGCCGGGGGGGCGCCTGGGCCCCACGAGCCTCCGCTGATGCCCCCCTTTGGCATATATTTATATCGTGTCCCGAAACCCTCGAGACGGGAACCCTTTTTCGCGATCTCATCTCTGTTCTGCCGCCGCCGCCGCTTCCAAGATCGGGAGCACCAGGAGAACTCTTCCCGGCACCCTGCCGGAGGGGGGATCACCACCGGGAGCCTCTCCACCATTATGGACGCCTCCCGGATGAGTTGTGAGTAGTCTCCCTTGGACCATGGGTCCATGACCATTAGCTATGTGATGTTCTCCTCCCCTTCTTGTGCTTCACTAATTAGTCCTCGTGAGCTACCCTACATGATCGAGGCACATATGTAATCCTTATGCTGTTGCTATGATGAGTTTGCTGGGATCCGATGGATTGTGAGATTATGTTCAGATTGTGTTTGAGTAATATATTTGATCTACCTCTTTTATATTTATGTTTGTAAGTAATTCTTGCATGTTCTCCGTTGTTATTTATTGCTTTGGCCAAGTAGTAGGTAGTGACTCCAAGAGGGAACGTTATGCTTGATTGTGGGTTCATGCCCCTCGATGACTAGCTTGAGTGACAGAAACATGAGTCTAGGGGATGTGCTGTTGCCACAAGGGGGAAAACAACGGTGCTTGTGCCCGCGGGTGCAAGGATTGTTTACTTTACGCAAAGTTCTTTTAATGCAGTTGTCTGTTGCTTTGAGTTTACACTATGGGTGGGACTCGCAACTTAATACCAGCTAGATGTTCTGGATAGATATCTCAAGGTGGATGATTAGTAGTAGATGCAAATGGATTTCGGTCTACTTGCCTTGGCGTACCGCCCATTCTTTGAACCTCTACCTTTCTTGTAACATAGTTAGCATTGGTTTGCGCACATAATTCTGTCAATTGCCCAGCTGTAATTCGTTTACCTCACATAGCTGTTTTATCGTCTTTTGGGAGAGAGACATCACTAGTGAACATCATGGGACCCCGGTCCATATTACAATCATTGATCACATCCGCTATTTACTTTCCGCTTTTACTTACTATTACAGCAAAACCTATCACTATTATCACTTGCGTTTGATCCTTTGTAAACTAAGGCCGAAGGGATTGACAACCTCTCTATACTCGTTGGGAGCAAAGTTATTTGTATCTGTGTGCAGGTCCACGTTGATTGCTAATATCTGGCGTCGTTAGCAGTCGACACCTTCTTGTTGAAACTGGGAGTCTCAGGGAAATCGATCCTTGGTATCTTTGCCAAGGGAAAACTTCCGCTACACTGCATCTCAAACCTTCCACTCGGGGTAACCAACGAGGGGCGAGAAGCCATCAGGGTGGGACTCGCAACTTAATACCAGCGAGATGTTCTGGATAGATATCTCAAGGTGGATGATTAGTAGTAGATGCAGATGGATTTCGGTCTACTTGCCTTGGCGTACCGCCCATGCTTTTGAGCCTCTACCTTTCTTTGCAGGATAGTTAGCTTTGGTTTGCGCACATAATCCTGTCAATTGCCCAGCTGTAATTCGTTTACCTCGCTTAGCTGTTTTATCATCTTTTGGGAGAGAGACATCACTAGTGAACATCATGGGACCCCGGTCCATATTACCATCATTGATCACACCCGCTATTTACTTTCTGTTCTTATTTACTATTTGCAGTCATACCTATCATTATTATCTCTTGTGTTTGACCCTTTGTAAACGACAAGGCCGGAGGGATTGACAACCTCTTTGTACTCGTTGGGAGCAAAGTTATTTATATCTGTGTGCAGGTCCTGTCAATTGCTAAGTATCTGGCGCCGTTAGCAGTTAACACCTTCTTATTGACCCTCGGATTCTCGGGATTCGATCCTTGGTATCTTTGCCAAGGGAAAACTACCGCTACGCTACATCTCAAACCTTCCACTTGGGGTAACCAACGAGGGGCGAGAAGCCATCAGTTGCCTCCCAACAAGCACTATCGTTTAACACCCCTAGCTAGGCATGATACAAGAATAGATCTAGGTATTTCCATCTTTGGTAGGCAATCCATAAGTGGCTCTCATAATAGACTCATAAGGTAATTTGATTTTCTTTCTAGGAAAGTGTTCCATGCCTTTCCTTAATGGAAATTGGAATCTAACATTTCTTTCCTTCATATATAATTGCACCAATCATTCTAAGGAAAGGTCTACTAATAATAATACGAAATGTAGGATTGCAATCTATATCGAGAACAATGAAATCTATGGGCACATAATTCCTATTTGCAACAATAAGAACATCATTAACCCTTCCCATAGGTTTCTTAATGGCAGAATCCACAAGATGGAAATTTAAAGAGCAATCATCAAGTTCATGGAAACCTAGCATATCACACAAAGTCTTTGGAATCGTGGAAACACTTGCACCAAAATCACACAAAGAAAATCATTCATGATCTTTAATCTTAATTTTAATATTAGGTTCCCACTCATCATAAAGTTTTCTAGTGATAGAAACTTCTAGTTCAAGTCTTTCTTCATAAGATTGCATTAAAGCATCAACTATGTGTTTGGTAAAGGCTTTATTTTGACTATAAGCATGAGCAGAATTTAGCACGGATTGCAACAAGGAAATACAATATATCAAAGAGCAATTATCATAATTAAATCCCTTGAGATCCAAAATAGTGGGTTCATTGTTGTGTAAAGTTTTGACCTCTTCAATCCCACTTTTAACACTTTTAGCATCAAGATCTAAAAATTCTGAATCTTTGGGACACCTTTTAACTAAAGTAGAATCATCTCAAATCCCATCTTTATCAAGATTCATACTTGAAAAACAAGGATTTGATAGGAGACACATCAACCACTTTTAGATCTTCATCTTTGTTAACTAGAGAACTAGACGAACACGCCTTAACAAAAGCAATCTTTTTTTGCACGCATCCTATCGGTTCTTTTTTTGCATTCATCAATGGAAATTCTCATGGCTTTGAGAGACTCATTGATATCATGCTTAGGTGGAATAGATCTAAGTTTCAAAGAATCAACATCAAGAGAAATTTTATCCATGTTCCTAGCCAAATCATCAATCTTAAGCAATTTTTATTCAAGCAAAGCATTGAAATTCTTTTGCGAATTCATAAATTCTTTAACACTAGTTTCAAAATCAGAGGGCGTCTTATTAAAATTTCCATAAGAATTGTTGTAGGAATTACCATAATTATTAGAGGAATTACTAGGGAATGGCCTAGAATTAAAGTTTCCTCTATAAATTATTCCTACCAACAAAATTCACATCCAAAGATTTATTATTATTCTCAATCAACGTGGACAAAGGCATATCATTAGGATCAGAAGAAGCACTCTTAGTAGCAAATAATTTCATAAGTTCATCCATCTTTCCACTCAAAACACTAATCTCTTCAATATCATGTACTTTTTTACTAGTAGACCTTTCGGTGTGCCATTGAGAGTAATTAACCATAATATTATCTAGGAGTTTAGTAGCTTCTCCTAAAGTGATTTCCATGAAAGTGCCCCCCGCGGCCAAATCTAAAAGATTTCTAGAAGCAAAATTCAAGCCAACATAAAAGTTTTGTATAATCATCCATAAGTTCAAACCATGTGTAGGGCAATTACGTATCATTAATTTCATTCTCTCCCAAGCTTGTGCAACATGCTCATGATCTAGTTGCTTAAAATTCATGATATCGTTTCTAAGAGAGATAATCTTAGCGGGAGGAAAATACTTAGAGATAAAGGCATCTTTGCACTTATTCCATGAATCAATACTATTTCTAGGCAAAGAAGACAACCAAGTTTTAGCACGATCTCTAAGCGAAAACGGAAATAGCTTCAATTTAACAATATCATTATACGTATCCCTCTTCTTTTGCATATCGCAAAAATCAACAAAGTTGTTTAGATGGGTAGCGGCATCTTCACTAGGAAGGCCCGAAAATTGATCTTTCATGACAAGATTCAACAGAGCAGCATTGATTTCACAAGATTCAGCATCGGTAATAGGAGCAATTGGAGTGCTAATAAAATCATTATTGTTGGTATTGGAGAAGTCACACAATTTGGTATTGTCTTGAGCCATAGTGACAAACAAGCAATCCAGCACACAGGCAAACAAGAAGCAAGCGAAAAGAGGCAAACGGAAAAAGAAGGGCAAATAAAATGGCAAAGGTGAAGTGGGGGAGAGGAAAACGAGAGGCAAATGGCAAATAATGTAATGCGAGGGATAAGGGTTTGTGATAGGTACTTGGTATCTGACTTTTGCGTAGATCTCCCCGGCAGCGGCGCAAGAAATTCTTCTTGCTACTTCTCGAGCTTGCGTTGTTTTCCCTCGAAGAGGAAAGGGTGATGCAGCATAGTAGCGTAAGTATTTCCCTCAATTTTTGAGAACCAATGTATCAATCCAGTAGGAGACCACACGCGAGTCCCTCGTACCTGCACAAACAAATAAGAACCTTGCAACCAACGCGATAAGGGGTTGTCAATCCCTTCACAGCCACTTGCAAAAGTGAGATCTGATAGAGATGATAAGATAATATTTTTGGTATTTTTGATATGTAGATTGAAAGTAAAGATTGTAAAATAAAACAATGGCGAAAGAAATTTGCAAGTTAATGGAAACTAATATGAGAAAAGATAGACCCGGGGGCCATAGATTTCACTAGTGGCTTCTCTCATGATAGAAGATTTCTACGGTGGGTGAACAAATTACTGTCGAGCAATTGATAGAAAAGCACATAGTTATGAGAATATCTAGGCATGATCATTGTATATAGGCATCACGTCCGTGACAAGTAGACCGAAACGATTCTGCATGTACTACTATTACTCCACACATCGACCACTATCCAACATGCATCTAGATTATTAAGTTCATAAGAACAGAGTAACACCTTAAGCAAGATGACATGATGTAGAGGGATAAACTCATGCAATATGATATAAACCCCATCTTTTTATCCTCGATGGCAACAATACAATACGTGCCTTGCTGCCCCTGCTGTCACTGGGAAAGGACACCGCAAGATTGAACCCAAAGCCAAGCACTTCTCCCATTGCAAGAACTACCAATCTAGTAGGCCAAACCAAATCGATAATTCGAAGATACTTGCAAGGATGTTTAAATCATGCATACAAGATTTCTTTATATATTTTATCTTTTTTTCTTTGGGCCCTTTTTTTTTATATGGCCTCTTTTATTTCTCCTTTGTTTTTCTTTTGTCCGGAGTCTCATCCCGACTTGTGGGGGAATCATAGTCTCCATCATCCTTTGCTCACTGGGACAATGCTCTAATAATGAAGATCATCACACTTTTATTTACTTACAACTCAAAGCTAGAACAAAATATGACTCTATGTGAATGCCTCCGGCGGTGTACCGGAATGTGCAATGAATCAAGAGTGACATGTATGAAAAATTATGAACGGTGGCTATTTTGAGTAAGGTATATGGTGGGTGTATGGTACCGGCGAAAGTTCTACGGTACAAGAGAGGCTAGCATGGTGGAAGGGTGAGAGTGCGTATAATCCATGGACTCAACATTAGTCATAAAGAACTCACATACTTATTGCAAAAATCTACAAGTCATCAAAACAAAGTACTACATGCATGCTCCTAGGGGAAGGGTTGGTAGGAGTTAACCATCACGCGATCCCGACCTCCACACAAAGGATGACAATCAACAAATAAATCATGCTCCAACTTCATCACATAACGGTTCACCATACGTGCATGCTACGGGAATCACAAACTTTAACACAAGTGTTTCTCAGATTCACAATTACTCCACTAGCATGACTCTAATATCACCATCCTCATATCTCAAAACAATCATCAAGTATCAAACTTCTCATAATATTCAATGCACTTTATATGAAAGTTTTTACTATACCCATCTTGGATGCCTATCATATTAGGACTAATTTTATAACCAAAGCACATTACCATGCTGTTATAAAAGACTCTCAAAATGATATAAGTGAAGCATGAGAGATCTATAATTTCTACAAAATAAAACCACCACCATGCTCTAAAAAGATATATGTGAAGCACTAGAGCAAAACTATCTAGCTCAAAAGATATAAGTGAAGCACATAGAGTATTCTAATAAATTCCGATTCATGTGTATCTCTCTCAAAAGGTGTGTAAAGCAAGGATGATTGTGGTAGAATAAAAATCAAAGACTCAAATCATACATGACGCTCCAAGCAAAACACATATCATGTGGTGAAAAAAAATATAGTCTCAAGTAAAGTTACCCATAGACGAAGACGAAAGAGGGGATGCCTTCCCGGGGCATCCCCAAGCTTAGGCTTTTGGTTGTCCTTGAATTTTACCTTGGGGTGCCTTGGGCATCCCCAATCTTAGGCTCTTGCCACTCTTTGTTCCATAGTCCATCAAATCCTTACCCAAACACTTGAAAACTTCACAACACAAAACATAACAGAAAATCTTGTGAGCTCCGTTAGTATAAGAAAACAAACCACCACTCAAAGGTACTGTAATGAACTCATTCTTTATTTATATTTGTGTCAAACCTACTTTTTTCCAACTTCTCTATGATTCATACCCCCCGATACTACTCATAGATTCATCAAAATAAGCAAACAACACATGAAAAACAGAATTTGTCAAAAACAAAACAGTGTGTAGCAATCTGTAACTTCCGAATACTTTTGTAACTCTAAAAATTCTGAAATAAATTGGTGGACGTGAGGAATTTGTCTATTAATCATCTGCAAAAAGAATCAACTTAAAAGCACTCTCCAGTAAAAAATGGTAGCTAATCTCGTGAGCGCAAAAGTTTCTGTTTTTTACAACAAGATCGCATAAACTTCACCCAAGTCTTCCCAAAGGCTCTACCTGGCACAAACACTAACTAAAACACAAAACCACATCTAAACAAAAGTTAGATGTATTATTATTACTAAATATAAGCAAAAGCAAATAAAATAAAATTGGGTTGCCTCCCAACAAGCGCCATCGTTTAACGCCCCTAGCTAGGCATGATACAAGAATAGATCTAGGTATTGCCATAATGATAAGGTAGATCACAAAAACTCATCTCATATTCCCTTCGTTCAGCAGCAAGTTTTCTTTGTGGAAAACAAAATTAATCAAAAGGGCTAAATTTAATAGGACAAAAGTCCCCAAGATCAAGATCGGGCTGTATGGGTTTTTCCTTTGGCCCCTTGTATTGCACAATCAATTCATCATTATAAGTATTCTTTTGACAGAAGTTCATGAGACTTTGCTCAAGGGAAAAACCTAACCCATTGTTTTGAATAGCAAAATCATCATTTGGTTCGGAGATTCTATCAACTAGAATATCGGTAGGAACCTTTTATCTAAGGTTTTCATTAAAAGCAACATGATCCAAAGATTGTAAAGGCATTATGTCTTCTTGATTAAAGAGGATAGCTTCTATGGGAGGATGACCAGCGTCTACTCTATAATGCGCAAAAATTTCTTTGGCCTCTTTCATTAGGAATCTTAACTCATGAGCCAAAAAGATAGTAGCTGCTCGCTTAACAGAAGAGTGCTCAATATTGTATAATTCTAGAAAAATTCTCTGAATGCAAGGCTGCATATGGATAAACTGCCTTTCAAGTTCAACTACAAGCGTAGATATGGCATCTGCAAGACTACTGGTTCTATGAAGAATAGAACCACCCATAGTGGGTAAAGCACAGGCACAAGTAAAGAAGTCTTGAAGAACTCATTTTCCAATAATATTACCACTACCAACCCGGAACTTCTTAGTATGTAAAGTGATAGTTTCATCAGGAGGATTAACAAAAGCAAAGTTTCCCTCAGCGTTACTACCCTTTTCAATGACATCCTCCCCCATCACAGACATGATAGCAACAAACCACAATAAAGACGAACACACAAGAGGCAAGGGAAAAAGAGGCAAATCGAAAAAGAAGGGCGAATAAAACGGCAAAGGTGAAGTGGGGGGAGAGGAAAACGAGAGGCAAATGGCAAATAATGTAATGCGAGGGATAAGGGTTTGTGATAGGTACTTGGTATATGACTTTTGCGTAGATTTCCCGGCAAGGGCGCCAGAAATTCTTCTTGCTACTTCTCGAGCTTGTGTTGTTTTTCCGCGAAGTGGAAAGGGTGATGCGGCACAGTAGCGTAAGTATTCCCCTCAGTTTTTGAGAACCAAGGTATCAATCCAGTAGGAGACCACGCGCGAGTCCCTCGTACCTGCACAAACAAATAAGAACCTTGCAACCAACGCGATAAGGGCTTATCAATCCCTTCACGGTCACTTGCAAAAGTGAGATCTGATAGAGATGATAAGATAATATTTTGGTATTTTTGATATGTAGATTGAAAGTAAAGAATGTAAAATAAAACAACGACGACAGAAATTTGCAAGTTAACGGAAACTAATATGATAAAAGATAGACCCGGGGTCATAGGTTTCACTAGTGGCTTCTCTCATGATAGCAGATTTCTACAGTGGGTGAACAAATTACAGTCGAGCAATTGATAGAAAAGCGCATAGTTATGAGAATATCTAGGCATGATCATTGTATATAGGCATCATGTCCGTGACAAGTAGATCGAAACGATTCTGCATCTACTACTATTACTACACACATCGACCGCTATCCATCATGCATTTAGAGTATTAAGTTCATAAGAACAGAGTAACGCCTTAAGCAAGATGACATGATGTAGAGGGATAAACTCATGCAATATGATATAAACCCCATGTTTCTATCCTTGATGGAAACAATACAATACGTGCCTTGCTGCCCTTGCTGTCACTGGGAAAGGACACCGCAAGATTGAACCCAAAGCCAAGCACTTCTCCCATTCCAAGAACTATCAATTTAGTAGGCCAAACCAAATCGATAATTCGAAGAGACTTGCAAGGATATTTAAATCATGCATAAAAGATTTCAGAAAAGAATCCAATATTTTTCATAGATAATCTTGATCATAAACCCGCAATTCATCGGATGTCAACAAACACACCGCAAAAAGAATTACATCGAATAGATCTCCACGAAGATCGTGGAGAACTTTGTATTGAGATCCAAAGAGAGAGAAGAAGCCATCTAGCTAATAACTATGGACCCGAAGGTCTGTGGTAAACTAGTCACAACTCATCGGAGAAGCTATGGTGTTCATGTAGAAGCCCTCCATGGTCGATCCCCCTCCGGTGGAGCTCTGGAACAGGCCCCAAGATGGGATCTCACGGGAATAGAAGGTTGCGGCGGTGGAATTAAGGTTTCGTGGTGCTCCCCGATGGTTTCAGGGTACGTAGGTATATATAGGAGGAAGAGGCACGTCAGGGGAGCCACAAGGGGCCCACGAGGGTGGGGGAGCTCCTACCCCCCTAGGCGCGCCCCTACCCTCGTGGCCGCCTCGTTCGCTTCCTGGCGTGTACTCCATGAAGGAAATATGCCCTAGAGGCAATAATAAAGATGTTATTTGTATTTCCTTATATCATGATAAATTTCTTTTATTCATGCTAGAATTGTATTAACCGGAAACTTAGTACATGTGTGAATACATAGACAAAACAGTATGTCCCTAGTATGCCTCTACTAGACTAGCTCATTGATCAAAGATGGTTATGTTTCCTAGCCATAGACATGTGTTGTCATTTGATCAACGAGATCACATCATTAGGAGAATGATGTGATGGACAAGACCCATCCGTTAGCATAGCACTATGATCGTTTAGTTTAACTGCTATTGCTTTCTTCATGACTTATACATGTTCCTATGACTATGAGATTATGCAACTCCCGAATACCGTAGGAACACCTTGTGTGCTATCAAACGTCACAACGTAACTGGGTGATCATAAAGATGCTCTACAGGTGTCTCCGAAAGTATTCGTGGTGTTGGCATAGATCAAGATTAGGATTTGTCACTCCGAGTGTCGGAGAGGTATCTCTGGGCCCTCTCGGTAACACACATCATAATAAGCCTTGCAAGCAAAAGACTAATGAGTTAGTCATGAGATGATGTGTTACGGAACGAGTAAAGAGACTTGCCGGTAACGAGATTGAACTAGGTATAAAGATACCGACGATCGAATCTCGGGCAAGTAACATACCGTTTGACAAAAGGAACAACGTATGTTGTTATGCGGTTCTGAACGATAAAAGATCTTCGTAGAATATGTAGGAGCCAATATGAACTTCCAGGTTCCGCTATTGGTTATTGACCGGAGATGAGTCTCGGTCATGTCTACATAGTTCTCGAACCCGTAGGGTCCGCATGCTTAACGTTTGATGACGATCGGTATTATGAGTTTATGAGTATTGATGTACCGAAGGTAGTTCGGAGTCCCGGATGAGATCACGGACATGACGAGGAGTCTCGGAATGTCCGAGACATAAAGATTGATATATTGGACGACTATATTCGGACACCGGAAGTGTTCCGGAAAAGTTTCGGATTTATCGGGATTGCCGGAGGGGGTTACCGGAACCCCCTACGAGAGGGGATGGTCCATAGTGGGCCTAAAGGGAAAGAGAGAGGCAGCCCATAGGGCTGGCCGGCGCCCCCACCTAGGGTTCCTAGTTGGACTAGGATTGGGGGGGGCGCCACCTCTCCTATTCCTTTTCCCCTTCTTCCTTTTAGGTGAATCCTACTAGGAATAGGATTCCTAGTAGGACTCCTTCCCTAGCCACACCAGGAAGGGCCGGCCGGCCTCCCTCCCTTGCTCCTTTATATACGGGGGCAGGGGGCACCCAAAGACACACAAGTTGAATTGTTTTAGCCGTGTGCGGTGCCCCCCTCCACAGAATCACACCTCGGTCATACCATCGCGGAGCTTAGGCGAAGCCCTGCGCCGGTGAACACATCATATCCGTCACCACGCCATCGTGTTGATGAAACTCTCCCGTGAAGCTCAACTGGATCAAAAGCTCGTGGGACGTCATCAAGCTGAACGTGTGCTGAACGCGGAGGTGCCGTACGTTCGGTGCTTGATCGGTTGGATCGTGAAGAAGTTCGACAACATCAACCGCGTCTCTTGACGCTTCCGCTCCCGGTCTACGAGGGTACGTAGACACACTCTCCCCTCTCGTTTCTATGCATCTGGTAGATAGATCTTGCGTGATCGTAGGAAATTTTAAAATACTATGTTCCCCAACAGTGGCATCATGAGCCAGGTCTATGCGTAGATGATATGCACGAGTAGAACACAATGAGTTGTGGGCGATACTAGTCATACTGCTTACCAGCATGTCATACTTTTCTTCGGCGGTATTGTGAGATGAAGCGGCCCGGACCGACATTACGCGTACGCTTACGCGAGACTGGTTTCACCGTTACGAGCACTCGTTGCTTAAAGGTGACTGGCGGGTGTCTCTCTCTCTCACTTTAGCTGAATCAAGTGTGGCTACGCCCGGTCCTTGTGAAGGTTAAAACAGCACATACTTGACGAAATATCGTTGTGGTTTTATATGCGTAGGTAAGAACGGTTCTTGCTAAGCCCGTAGCAGCCATGTAAAACTTGCAACAACAAAGTAGAGGACGTCTAACTTGTTTTTGCAGGGCATGTTGTGATGTGATATGGTCAAGACATGATGAGTTATACGGTTTTGTATGAGATGATCATGTTTTGTAAAGTTATCGGCAACTGGCAGGAGCCATATGGTTGTCGCTTTATTGTATGAAATGCAATCGCCATGTAATTGCTTTACTTTATCACTAAGCGGTAGCGATAGTCGTAGAAGCAATAGTTGGCGAGACGACAAGGATGCTACGATGAAGATCAAGGTGTCGCGCCGGTGACGAAGGTGATCATGACGGTGCTTTGGAGATGGAGATCAAAAGCACAAGATGATGATGGCCATATCATGTCACATATTTTGATTGCATGTGATGTTTATCTTATTAAGCTTCTTATTTTGCTTAGAACGACGGTAGCATTATAAGATGATCCCTTACTAAATTTCAAGGTATAAGTGTTCTCCCTGAGTATGCACCGTTGCGAAAGTTCGTCGTGCCGAGACACCACGTGATGATCGGGTGTGATAAGCTCTACGTTCAAATACAACGGGTGTAAGCCAGTTTTGCACACGCAGAATACTCGGGTTAGACTTGACGAGCCTAGCATATGCAGATATGGCCTCGGAACACTGGAGACTGAAAGGTCGAGCGTGAATCATATAGTAGATATGATCAACATAAGATGTTCACCATTGGAACTACTCCATCTCACGTGACGATCGGACATGGTTTAGTTGATTTGGATCACGTGATCATTTAGATGACCAGAGGGATGTCTATCTAAGTGGGAGTTCTTTAAATTAATATGATTAAATTGAACTTTAATTTATCATGAACTTAGTCCTGATAGTTTTGCATATCTATGTCGTTGTAGATCAATGGCCCGTGCTACCGTTCCTTTGAATTTTAATGCATTCCTAGAGAAAGCTAAGTTGAAAGATGATGGTAGCAATTACACGGACTGGGTCCGTAACTTGAGGATTATCCTCATTGCTGCACAGAAGAATTATGTCCTTGAAGCACCGCTAGGTGACAAGCCCCCTTCCGCTGATGTAGACGCTTTGAACGTCTAGCAATCGCGGTCTGATGACTACACGATAGTTCAGTGTGCCATGCTTTACGGCTTAGAACCGGGACTTCAACGACGTTTTGAACGTCATGGACCATATGAGATGTTCCAGGAGTTGAAGTTAATATTTCAAGCAAATGCCCGAATTGAGAAATATGAGATTTCCAATAAGTTCTACAGCTGCAAGATGGAGGAGAATAGTTCTATCAGTGAACACTTGCTCAGAATGTCTGGGTACTACAATCATATGACTCAACTTGGTTGCAAAGTTGACGAGGATAGTGTTATTGATAGAGTTCTTCAATCACTGCCACCAAGCTATAAAGGCTTCGTGATGAACTATAACATGCAAGGGATGCAAAAGACAATTCCCGAGCTCTTCGCTATGCTCAAAGCTGCGGAGGTAGAAATCAAAAAGGAGCATCAAGTGTTGATGGTTAGCAAGACCACTAGTTTCAAGAAAAAGGGCAAGGGAAAGAAAGGGAACTTCAAAAGGAATAGCAAGTCAGTTGCTACTTCCACGAAGAAACCCAAATCTGGAGCCAAGCCTGAAACTGAGTGCTTCTACTGCAAGGGGACTGGACACTGGAAGCGGAACTGCCCCAAGTATTTGGCGGATAAGAAGGATGGCAAGATGAACAAAGTTATATGTGATATACATGTTATTGATGTGTACCTTACTAATGCTCGTAGTAGTACCTGGGTATCTGATACCGGTTCGGTTGCTAATATTTGTAACTCGAAACACGGACTACGGATTAAACGAAGATTAGCTAAGGACGAGGTGACGATGCGCGTGGGAAATGGTTCCAAAGTCGATGTGATCGCCGTCGGCACGCTACCTCTACATCTACCTTCGGGATTAGTTTTAGACCTAAATAATTGTTATTTGGTGCCAGCGTTGAGCATGAACATTATATCTTGATCTTGTTTATTGCGAGACGGTTATTCATTTAAATCAGAGAATAATGGTTGTTCTATTTTAATGAATAATATCTTTCATGGTCATGCACCCTTGAAGAGTGGTCTATTCTTATTAGATCTCGATTGTAGTGATACACATATTCATAATATTGAAACCAAAAGATGCAAGGTTAATAATGATAGTGCAACTTATTTGTGGCACTGCCGTTTAGGTCATATTGGTGTAAAACGCATGAAGAAACTCCATAATGATGGGCTTTTGGAATCACTTGATTATGAATCACTTGGTGCTTGCGAACCATGCCTCATGGGCAAGATGACTAAAACTCCGTTCTCCGGAACTATGGAACGAGGAACAGATTTGTTGGAAATCATACATACTGATGTATGTGGACCAATGAGTGTTGATGCTCGCGGCGGGTATCGTTATTTTTTGACCTTCACTGATGATTTGAGCAGATATGGGTATATCTACTTAATGAAACACAAGTCTGAAACATTTGAAAAGTTCAAAGAATTTCAGAGTGAAGTAGAGAATCATCGTAACAAGAAAATAAAGTTCCTACGATCTGATCGTGGAGGAGAATATTTGAGTTACGAGTTTGGTCTTCATTTGAAACAATGTGGAATAGTTTCCCAACTCACGCCACCTGGAACACCACAGCGTAATGGTGTATCCGAACGTCGTAACCGCACTTTATTAGATATGGTGCGATCTATGATGTCTCTTACCGATTTACCACTATCGTTTTGGGGTTATGCTTTAGAGACAGCTGCATTCACGTTAAATAGGGCACCATCTAAATCCGTTGATACGACACCTTATGAACTATGGTTTAGCAAGAAACCAAAGTTGTCGTTTCTTAAAGTTTGGGGCTGCGATGCTTATGTGAAAACACTTCAACCTGATAAGCTCGAACCCAAGTCGGAGAAATGTGTCTTCATAGGATACCCAAAAGAGACTGTTGGGTACACCTTCTATCACAGATCCGAAGGCAAAATATTCGTTGCTAAGAACGGATCCTTTCTAGAAAAAGAGTTTCTCTCGAAAGAAGTTAGTGGGAGGAAAGTAGAACTTGATGAGGTAATTGTACCTTCTCCTAGATTGGAAAGTAGTACATCACAGGAAATTGTTCCAGTGATTCCTACACCAATTAGTGAGGAAGTTAATGATAATGATCATGAAACTTCGGATCAAGTTTCTGCTGAACGTCGTAGATCAACCAGAGTACGTTCCGCACGAGAGTGGTACGGCAACCCAGTTCTGGAAATCATGTTACTAGACCATGATGAACCTACGAACTATGAGGAAGCGATGATGAGCCCAGATTCCGCAAAATGGCTTGAAGCCATGAAATCTGAGATGGGATCCATGTATGAGAACAAAGTGTGGACTTTGGTTGACTTGCCCGATGATCGGCAAGCCATCGAAAATAAATGGATCTTCAAGAGGAAGACCGACGCAGACGGTAATATTACTGTTTACAAAGCTCGACTTGTTGCGAAAGGTTTTCGACAAGTTCAAGGAGTTGACTACGATGAGACTTTCTCACCTGTAGCGATGCTTGAGTCTGTCCGAATCATGTTAGCAATTGCCGCATTTTATGATTATGAAATCTGGCAAATGGATGTCAAAACTGCATTCCTAAATGGATATCTCAAAGAAGAGTTGTATATGATGCAACCAGAAGGTTTTGTCAATCCAAAAGGTGCTAACAAAGTATGCAAGCTCCAACGATCCATCTATGGACTGGTGCAAGCATCTCGGAGTTGGAATATACGCTTTGATGAGGTGATCAAAGCATATGGTTTTATACAGACTTTTGGAGAAGCCTGTATTTACAAGAAAGTGAGTGGGAGCTCTGTAGCATTTCTAATATTATATGTAGATGACATATTGTTGATTGGAAATGATATAGAATTTCTGGATGGCATAAAAGGATACTTGAATAAAAGTTTTTCAATGAAAAACCTCGGAGAAGCTGCTTACATATTAGGCATCAAAATCTATAGAGATAGATCAAGACGCTTAATTGGACTTTCACAAAGCACATACCTTGATAAGATTTTGAAGAAGTTCAAAATGGATCAGTCAAAGAAAGGGTTCTTGCCTGTTTTACAAGGTATGAAGTTGAGTAAGACTCAATGCCCGACCACTACAGAAGATAGAGAGAAAATGAAAGTCATTCCCTATGCCTCAGCCATAGGATCTATCATGTATGCAATGCTGTGTACCAGACCTGATGTGTGCCTTGCTATAAGTCTAGCAGGGAGGTACCAAAGTAATCCAGGAGTGGATCACTGGACAGCGGTCAAAAACATCCTAAAGTATCTGAAAAGAACAAAGGATATGTTTCTCATGTATGGAGGTGACAAAGAGCTCGTCGTAAACGGTTACGTCGATTCTAGCTTTGACACTGATCCGGATGACTCAAAGTCACAAACCGGATATGTATTTTTTGAACGGTGGAGCTGTCAGTTGGTGCAGTTCCAAGCAGAGCGTCGTGGCGGGATCTACGTGTGAAGCGGAATACATAGCTGCTTCGGAAGCAGCAAATGAAGGAGTCTGGATGAAGGAGTTCATATCCGATCTAGGTGTAATACCTAATGCATCGGGTCCAATGAAAATCTTTTGTGACAACACTGGAGCCATAGCCTTGGCGAAGGAATCCAGGTTTCACAAAAGAACAAAGCACATGAAAAGACGCTTCAATTCCATCCGCGATCTAGTCAAGGAGGGAGATATAGAGATTTGCAAAATACATACGGATCTGAATGTTGCAGACCCGTTGACTAAGCCTCTTCCACGGGCAAAACATGATCAGCACCAGGACTCCATGGGTGTGAGGATCATCACTTTGTAATCTAGATTATTGACTCTAGTTCAAGTGGGAGACTGAAGGAAATATGCCCTAGAGGCAATAATAAAGATGTTATTTGTATTTTCTTATATCATGATAAATGTCTTTTATTCATGCTAGAATTGTATTAACCGGAAACTTAGTACATGTGTGAATACATAGACAAAACAGTATGTCCCTAGTATGCCTCTACTAGACTAGCTCATTGATCAAAGATGGTTATGTTTCCTAGCCATAGACATGTGTTGTCATTTGATCAACGAGATCACATCATTAGGAGAATGATGTGATGGACAAGACCCATCCGTTAGCATAGCACTATGATCGTTTAGTTTAACTGCTATTGCTTTCTTCATGACTTATACATGTTCCTATGACTATGAGATTATGCAACTCCCGAATACCGTAGGAACACCTTGTGTGCTATCAAACGTCACAACGTAACTGGGTGATCATAAAGATGCTCTACAGGTGTCTCCGAAAGTATTCGTGGTGTTGGCATAGATCAAGATTAGGATTTGTCACTTCGAGTGTCGGAGAGGTATCTCTGGGCCCTCTCGGTAACACACATCACAATAAGCCTTGCAAGCAAAAGACTAATGAGTTAGTCACGAGATGATGTGTTACGGAACGAGTAAAGAGACTTGCCGGTAACGAGATTGAACTAGGTATGGAGATACCGACGATCGAATCTCGGGCAAGTAACATACCGATGACAAAAGGAACAACGTATGTTGTTATGCGGTTTGACCGATAAAGATCTTCGTAGAATATGTGGGAGCCAATATGAGCATCCAGGTTCCGCTATTGGTTATTGACCGGAGACGTGTCTCGGTCATGTCTACATAGTTCTCGAACCCGTAGGGTCCGCACGCTTAAGGTTTCGATGACAGTTTTATTATGAGTTTATGAGTTTTGATGTACCGAAGGAGTTCGGAGTCCCGGATGAGATCGGGGACATGACGAGGAGTCTCGAAATGGTCGAGACGTAAAAATCGATATATTGGACGACTATATTCGGACATCGGAAAGGTTCCGAGTGATTCGGGTATTTTCGGAGTACCGGGGAGTTACGGGAATAGAGGAGAGAGGCAAAAAGGAAGGAGGCGCGTGGCCCCCTTCTGGTCCGAATTGGACAAGGGGTGCAGCCCCCTTTTCCTTCTCCCTCTCCCCCTCTTTCCTTCTCTCCTACTCCGGAAAGGAAAGGGGAATCCTACTAGGACTTGGGAGTCCTAGTAGGACTCCCCACACTTGGCGCGCCCCTTCTAGGGCCGGCCTCTCCCTCCCTCCTTTATATACGGGGGCAGGGGGCACCTCTAGACACAACAATTGATCTCTTGATCTCTTAGCCGTGTGCGGTGCTCCCCTCCACCATAGTTCTCCTCGATAATATTGTAGCGGTGCTTAGGCGAAGCCCTGCGACAGTAGAACATCAAGATCGTCACCACGCCGTCGTGCTGACGGAACTCTCCCTCGACACTCAGCTGGATCGGAGTTCGAGGGACGTCATCGAGCTGAACGTGTGCTAGAACTCGGAGGTGCCGTAGTTTCGGTGCTTGATCGGTCGGGCCGTGAAGACGTACGACTACATCAACCGCGTTGTTCTAACGCTTCCGCTTTCGGTCTACGAGGGTACGTAGACTCACTCTCCCCTCTCATTGCTATGCATCTGGTAGATAGATCTTGCGTGCTCGTAGGAAAATTTTAAAATACTACGTTCCCCATCAGTGGCATCATGAGCCAGGTCTATGCGTAGATGATATGCACGAGTAGAACACAAGTGAGTTGTGGACGATACAAGTCATACTGCTTACCAGCATGTCATACTTTGCTTCGGCGGTATTGTGAGATGAAGCGGCCCGGACCGACATTACGCGTACGCTTACGCGAGACTGGTTTCACCGTTATGAGCACTCGTTGCTTAAAGGTGACTGGCGGGTGTCTGTCTCTCTCACTTTAGCTGAATCAAGTGTGACTACGCCCGGTCCTTGTGAAGGTTAAAACTGAAGGAAATATGCCCTAGAGGCAATAATAAAGTTGTTATTTTATATTTCCTTATATCATGATAAATGTTTATTATTCATGCTAGAATTGTATTAACTGGAAACTTAGTACATGTGTGAATACATAGACAAAACAGAGTGTCCCTAGTATGCCTCTACTAGACTAGCCCATTGATCAAAGATGGTTATGTTTCCTAGCCATAGACATGAGTTGTCATTTGATCAACGGGATCACATCATTAGGAGAATGATGTGATGGACAAGACCCATCCGTTAGCATAGCACTATGATCGTTTAGTTTTACTGCTATTGCTTTCTTCATGACTTATACATGTTCCTATGACTATGAGATTATGCAACTCCCGAATACCGTAGGAACACCTTGTGTGCTATCAAACATCACAACGTAACTGGGTGATCATAAAGATGCTCTACAGGTGTCTCCAAAAGTATTCGTGGTGTTGGCATAGATCAAGATTAGGATTTGTCACTCCGAGTGTCGGAGAGGTATCTCTGGGCCCTCTCGGTAACACACATCATAATAAGCCTTGCAAGCAAAAGACTAATGAGTTAGTCACGAGATGATGTGTTACGGAACGAGTAAAGAGACTTGCCGGTAACGAGATTGAACTAGGTATAAAGATACCGACGATCGAATCTCGGGCAAGTAACATACCGTTTGACAAAAGGAACAACGTATGTTGTTATGCGGTTCTGACCGATAAAAGATCTTCATAGAATATGTAGGAGCCAATATGAACATCCAGGTTCCGCTATTGGTTATTGACCGGAGATGAGTCTCGGTCATGTCTACATAGTTCTCGAACCCGTAGGGTCCGCACGCTTAACGTTTGATGACGATCGGTATTATGAGTTTATGAGTATTGATGTACCGAAGGTAGTTTGGAGTCCCGGATGAGATCACGGACATGACGAGGAGTCTCGGAATGTCCGAGACATAAAGATTGATATATTGGACGACTATATTCGGACACCGGAAGTGTTCCGGAAAAGTTTCGGATTTATCGGGATTGCCGGAGGGGGTTACCGGAACCCCCTACGAGAGGGGATGGTCCATAGTGGGCCTAAAGGTAAAGAGAGAGGCAGCCCATAGGGCTGGCCGGCGCCCCCACCTAGGGTTCCTAGTTGGACTAGGATTGGGGGTGGGGCGCCACCTCTCCTATTCCTTTTCCCCTTCTTCCTTTTAGGTGAATCCTACTAGGAATAGGATTGCAATCCTATTCCTAGTAGGACTCCTTCCCTAGCCGCACCAGGAAGGGCCGGCCGGCCTCCCTCCCTTGCTCCTTTATATACGGGGGCAGGGGGGCACCCAAAGACACACAAGTTGAATTGTTTTAGCCGTGTGCGGTGCCCCCCTCCACAGAATCACACCTCGGTCATACCATCGCGGAGCTTAGGCGAAGCCCTGCGCCGGTGAACACATCATATCCGTCACCACGCCGTCGTGCTGACGAAACTCTCCCGTGAAGCTCAACTGGATCAAGAGCTCGTGGGACATCATCAAGCTGAACGTGTGCTGAACGCGGAGGTGCCGTACGTTCGGTGCTTGATCGGTTGGATCGTGAAGAAGTTCGACAACATCAACCGCGTCTCTTGACGCTTCCGCTCCCGGTCTACAAGGGTACGTAGACACACTCTCCCCTCTCGTTGCTATGCATCTGGTAGATAGATCTTGCGTGATCGTAGGAAATTTTAAAATACTACGTTCCCCAACACTCCAAGTCTTCTGTGTTGATATTGTTCCAAAAATAACTCCCCCGAAGGTTTCATTCCGTTTGGACTCCGTTTGATATTCCTTTTCTGCGAAACACAGAAATAGGAAGAAAAACAGTAATTTGCACTGGGCCTTGGGTTAGTAGTCCCAAAAATAATATAAAAGTGTATAATAAAGCCGATTAAACGTCCAAAACGGATAATATAATAGCATGGAAGAGTCAAAAATTATAGATACGTTGGAGATGTATCACACCGACGTAACCATTTACGACGAGCTCTTTGTCACTACTACTTTTAGAGCTTGCGTTGTATTCCCTCGAAGAGGAAAGGGTGATGCAGCATAGTAGCGTAAGTATTTCCCTCGGTTTTTGAGAACCAAGGTATCAATCCAGTAGGAGACCACGCGCGAGTCCCTCGCACCTGCACAAATAAATAAGAACTTTGCAGCCAACATGATAAGGGGTTGTCAATCCCTTTACGGTCAATTACGAAAGTGAGATCTGATATATAGGATATTTTGATATTTTAGGTATTTGTGGATATAAGAATAGAAAGTAAAAACAGCAAATTAAATTAGAGGGTAGATTAATATGTTGAGAATAGACCCGAGGGCCATAGGTTTCACTAGTGGCTTCTCTCATGATAGCAGAATTCTACGGTGGGTGAACAAATTACTGTCGAGCAATTGATAGAAAAGTGCATAGTTATGAGAATATCTAGGCATGATCATTATATATTGGCATCACGTCCGTGACAAGTAGACCGAAACGATTCTGCATCTACTACTATTACTCCACACATTGACCGCTATCCAGCATGCATCTAGAGTATTAAGTTCATAAGAACAGAGTAATGCTTTAAGCGAGATGACATGATGTAGAGGGATAAACTCAAGCAATATGATATAAACCCCATCTTTTTATCCTCGATGGCAACAATACAATACGTCCCTTGCTGCCCCTGTTGTCACTGGGAAAGGGCACCGCAAGATTGAACCCAAAGCCAAGCACTTCTCCCATTGCAAGAACTATAGATCTAGTAGGCCAAACCAAACCGATAATTCGAAGAGACTTGCAAGGATATTATAATCATACATAAAAGAATTCAGAAAAGAACCAAATATTTCTCGTAGATAATCTTGATCATAAACCCACAATTCATCGGATCTCACAAACACACCGCAAAAAATATTATATCGAATAGATCTCCTTGAAGACCGAGGAAAACTTGGTATTGAGATCCAAAAAGGGAGAAGAAGCCATCTAGCTAATAAACTATGGAACCGAAGGTCTGTGGTAAACTACTCACAACTCATGGTGAGGCAATGGTGTTGATGTAGAAGCACTCCGTGGAAGATCCCCCCTCCGGCGGAGCTCTGGAACAGGCCCGAAGATGGGATCTCACGGGAACAGAAGGTTGCGGTGGTGGAATTAGGGTTTTCTCTGTTGCCTCAATGTTTTCAGGGTACATGTGTATGTATAGAAAGAAGGAGGGCATCGGGGGAGCCAGAGGGGGCCCACGAGGGTGGGGGCGCGTCCTGTAGGAGGGGGCGCGCCCTGGACCCTCGTGGCCGCCTCCTTCGTCCCCTCACATGTACTCCAAGTCTTCTATGTTGATATTGTTCCAAAAATAACTCTCGCGAAGGTTTCATTCCGTTTGGACTCCGTTTGATATTCCTTTTTCTGTGAGACCCTGAAATAGGCAAAAAACAGCAATCTGCACTGGGCCTTTGGGTTAATAGGTTAGTCCCCAAAATAATATAAAAGTGTATGATAAAGCCCATCTAACATCCAAAACATAATATATAATAGCATGGAACAATAAAAAATTATAGATACGTTGGAGACGTATCAAGCATCCCCAAGCTTAATTCCTGATACGTCTCCGACGTATCTACTTTTCCAAACACTTTTGCCCTTATTTTGGACTCTAACTTGCATGATTTGAATGGAACTAACCCGGGCTAACGCTGTTTTCAGCAGAATTGCCATGGTGTTGTTTTTGTGCAGAAATAAAAAGTTCTCAGAATGACCTAAAAAATTACGGAGAATTATTTTGGAAAATATAAAAATACCTGTGGGAAGATCCAGACCAGGGGGCCCACACCATGTCCACGAGGGTGGGGGGCATGCCTCCTCCCCTAGGGCGCGCCCCCTGCCTCATGGGCCCCCTGGTGCTCCATCGACGTATCTCCGGATCCCATATATTCACTTTCGAGGAGAAAAAAATCAGAGAGAAAGAATTATCGCGTTTTACGATACGGAGCCGCCGCCAAGCCCTAATCTCTCTCGGGAAGGCTGGTTTGGAGTTTGTCCGGGGCTCCAGAGAGTGGAGATCGTCGCCATCGTCATCATCAACGTTCCTCCATCACCAATTTCATGATGCTCACTGTCGTGCGTGAGTAATTCCATCGTAGGCTTGCTGGACAGTGATGGGTTGGATGAGATCTATCATGTAATCGAGTTAGTTTTGTTAGGGTTTGATCCCTAGTATCCACTATGTTCTGAGATTGATGTTGCTATGACTTTGCTATGCTTAATGCTTGTCACTAGGGCCCGAATGCCATGATTTCAGATCTGAACCTATTATGTTTTCAACAATATATGTGTGTTCTTGATCCTATCTTGCAAGTCTATAGTCACCTACTATGTGTTATGATCTGGCAACCCCGAAGTGACAATAATCGGGACCACTCCCGGTGATGACCGTAGTTTGAGGAGTTCATGTATTCACTATGTGTTAATGCTTTGGTCCGGTACTCTATTAAAAGGAGGCCTTAATATCCCTTAGTTTCCAATAGGACCCCGCTGCCACGGGAGGGTAGGACAAAAGATGTCATGCAAGTTCTTTTCCATAAGCATGTATGACTATATTCGGAATACATGCCTATATTACACTAATGAACTGGAGCTAGTTCTATGTCACCCTAGGTTATAACTTCTACATGATGAATTGCATCCGACATAATTCCCCATCACCGATCCAATGCATACGAGCTTTTCACATATTGCTTGTTGCTTATTTACTTTTCCGTTTCTACTATTACAAAAACTACAAAAACACTACCGCTACTTTTATTGCCGTTACCGCTACTATCATATTATTTGCTACTAAACTACCTTGCTGCAAATACTAAATTTCCAGGTGTGGTTGAATTGACAACTCAGCTGCTAATACTTAAGAGTATTCTTTGGCTCCCCCTGTTTCGAATCAATAGATATGAATTGCCTGTTGTTCCTGAGGGTTATGTTATGGATGAAAAAATTGCTAGAGATTTTCTTGCTTGCAATGATAGATATGATCTTAAGAAACTATTAGCTAAGCTGAAAGAAAAGTCCTTGAATGCTAGAATGAAACATGACCCTGCTTTCGCTACTTCACCTATCTTTGTTACTGATAAGGATTATGAATTCTCTGTTGATCCTGAGTTAATTACTTTGGTTGAATCTGATCCTTTCCATGGCTATGAGTGTGAAACTGTTGTGGCACATCTTACTAAGTTGAATGATATAGCCACCCTGTTTACCAATGATGAAAAGATTTGTTATTACTATATTCTTCAGTTATTTTCGTTCTCGTTAAAGGGTGATGCTAAGACTTGGTTTAATTCTCTTGATCCTGATTGTGTGCGTAGTCCCCAGGATATGATGTATTACTTCTCTGCTAAATATTTTCCCGCTCATAAGAAACAAGCTGCCTTATGGGAAATATATAAATTTGTGCAAATTGAAGAAGAGAGTCTCCCGCAAGCTTGGGGGAGGCTTCTCCAATTACTTAATGCTTTGTATGATTATCCTCTTGAGAGGAACGATATACTTGATGTCTTTTATAATGGACTAACCGATGCTTCCAGAGACCAGCTGGATAGTTGTGCTGGTTGTGTTTTCAGGGAAAGAATAGTTGATCAAGTTGAATTACTATTGAATAATATGTTGGCAAATGAAAATAATTGGACACTTCCTGAACCAGCCCCTAAGCCAACTCCGAAGAAAAGAGGTGTTCTATTTCTCAGTCCTGAAGATATGGAAGAGGCAAAGAAATCTATGAAAGAAAAAGGTATTAAAGCTGAAGCTGTTAAAAATTTACCACCTATTGAAGAAATGCATGGTCTTGATAACCCGACACAGGTAGTAAAGGTAAATTCTCTTTATAGATTTGATGAAGGTGATATCCCTCGTTATAAGTCTGCTAGCCAATGCTTAGATGAGTTTGACAATTTTATTGTGAAACAAAAAAACTTCAATGCTTACGTTGGTAGACAATTGCGACATAATGCTTATATGATTGAACGCTTGAGTGATTATCTTTCTAGAGTTAAAGGTGAACCGAAACTTATTAGCATACATGCTTCTATGGTTACCACTCAAGTAGAACAAGTACTTAAGGCTCAGAATGACTTTCTCAATGAATTAAATAGTAAGAATAATGACTATGCTGTTAGAGTTGCAACTAGAGGTGGTAAAATTACTCAGGAACCTTTGTATCCTGAGGGCCACCCTAAGAGAATTGAGCAAGATTCTCAGAGAGCTAATTTAGATGCACCTAGTTCTTCTAAGAAGAAGAAAAAGAAAAATGATAGAACTTTGCATGCTTCTAGTGAACCTGTAGCTCACACACCTAAGAATCCTAATGATATATTTGTTTCTGATGCTGAGACACAATCTGGTAATGAACATGAACCTAGTGATAATGTCAATGATGATGTTCATGATGATGCTCAACCTAGCAATGATAATGATGTAGAGATTGAACCTGTTGTTGATCTTGATAACCCACAATCAAAGAACCAACGTTATGATAAGAGAGACTTTGTTGCTAGGAAGCATGGTAGGGAAAGAGAACCATGGGTTCAGAAACCCATGCCTTTTCCTACGAAACCATCCAAGAAAAAGGATGGTGAGGATTTTGAGCACTTTGCCGAAATGATTAGACCTATCTTTTGCGCATGCGTTTGACTGATGTGCTTAAAACAAATCCCTATGCTAAGTATATGAAGGATATTATTACCAATAAAAGAAAGATACATGGAGTAGAAGTTTCCACCATGCTTGCCAATTAACTTTTAAAGGTGGAATACCTAAGAAACTAGGAGATCCAGGAGTACCTACTATACCTTGCTCCATTAAAAGAAACTATGTTAAAACTGCTTTATGTGATCTTGGAGACAGTGTTAGTGTCATGCCTCTCTCTTTATATCGTAGACTTGACTTGAGTAAGTTGACACCTACTGAAATATCTTTGCAAATGGCTGATAAATCAATTGCTATACCTGTCGGTATTTGTGAGGATGTGCCTATTGTAGTTGCAAATGTCACTATTCTAACGGACTTTGTTATACTTGATATTCCCGAGGACGATAGTATGTCTATTATCCTTGGTAGACCCTTTTTTAATACTGCAGGGGCTGTTATTGATTGCAACAAAGGCAATGTCACTTTTCATGTCAATGGTAATGAGCATACGGTACATTTTCCGTGGAAACAACCTCAGGTCCATAGTATCAATTATATTGGAAAAGTTTCAACTATTACTATCGAAGGTTTTGAATTTCCTCTTCCTACTATCAAGAAGACATATGACATTCTTATTGTTGGGGACATACATATCCCCATTGAGGTAACCTAGTGTTATTCGAAAATTCTCCGGTTTCATGTTATTAGGGAAGAGTTTATTAACAAGACCTGATCAACCTTGTTAATGGATTTCTTTTGACAAGCATGGGATAGGTGAATCTAGATAGCACAACCTTCTGTACCCTGCTTTTACTTTCTGTTAGTTAGAATAAATAAAGCAAAAATAGTATTTTCTGTCTGTTTCTAGACTTATCCGTGCAATAAAAAAATACCCTGAAAACAAAAGTTCTCCAAATGCCCTGAAAATTTAACATGATTTTTTCTAGAATATCTGAGAATATATGGCACAGAACACACAGCGAGGGGAGCCAGCACCTGGCCACGAGGGTCTGATACGTCTCCAACGTATCTATAATTTTTTATTGTTCCATGCTATTATACTATCCTTCTAGGATGTTTTATGGGCTTTATTATACACTTTTATATTATTTTTGTGACTAACCTATTAACCCAGAACCCAGTGCCAGTTTCTGTTTTTCTCCTGTTTTAGGGTTTCGCAGAAAAGGAATATCAAATGGAGCCCAATTGACCTGAAAATCAACGGAGATCATTTTTGGACCAGAAGAAGCCCACGGAGTGCCGGAGGGGGACGAGAGGACCCACGGGCTGCCCACGAGGGTGGGGGCACGCCCCCCTACTGGGCGCGCCCCCTGCCTCGTGGATAGCCCGTAGCCCCCCTTTGCTTGGCCCCAACTCCAACGCCTCCTATATATACAGAAACCTCCGGAAAATAACCTAGATCGAGAGTTCCGCCACCGAAAGCCTCTGTTGCCACCGATAACCAATCTAGACCCCGTTCCGGCACCCTGCTGGAGGCGGGAACCCTCACCGGTGGCCATCTTCATCATCCCGACGCTCTCCATGATGAGGAGGGAGTAGTCCACCCTCGGGGCTGAGGGTATGTACCAGTAGCTATGTGTTTGATCTCTCTCTCTCGTGTTCTTGAGATGGCACGGTCTTGATGTATCGCGAGCTTTGCTATTATAGTTGAATCTTATGATGTTTCTCCCCCTCTACTCTCTTGTGATGAATTGAGTTTTCCCTTTGAAGTTATCGTATCGGATTGAGTCTGTAAGGATTTGAGAACACTTGATGTATGTTTTGCGTGGGATACCTGTGGTGACAATGGGGTATTCTTTTGATTCACTTGATATATGTTTTGGTGATCAACTTGCGGGTTCCGTGACCTTGGGGATCTATGCATAGGGGTTGGCACACGTTTTCGTCTTGACTCTCCGGTAGAAACATTGGGGCACTCTTTGAAGTTCTTTGTGTTGGTTGAATAGATGAATCTGAGATTGTGTGATGCATATCGTATAATCATGCCCACGGATACTTGAGGTGACAATGGAGTATCTAGGTGACATTAGGGTTTTGGTTGATTTGTGTCTTAAGGTGTTATTCTTGTGCGAACTCTATGATAGATCGAACGGAAAGAATAGCCTCGTGTTATTTTACTACGGACTCTTGAATAGATAGATCAAAAAGAATAACTTTGAGGTGGTTTCGAGCTTGCGCTGTATTCCCTCGAAGAGGAAAGGGTGATGCAGCATAGTAGCGTAAGTATTTCCCTCAGTTTTTGAGAACCAAGGTATCAATCCAGTAGGAGACCACGTGCGAGTCCCTCGCACCTGCACAAACAAATAAGAACTTCGCAGCCAATGCGATAAGGGGTTGTCAATCCCTTTACGGTCACTTACGAAAGTGAGATCGGATAGATATGATAGTTTGATATTTTTGGTATTTTTGGATATAAGAACAGAAAGTAAAAACAACAATGTAAAGTAGATGGTAGATTAATATGTTGAGAATAGACCCGGGGGCCATAGGTTTCACTAGTGGCTTCTCTCATGATAGAAGAATTCTACGGTGGGTGAACAAATTACTGTCGAGCAATTGATAGAAAAGCGCATAGTTATGAGAATATCTAGGCATGATCATTATATATAGCCATCACGTCCGTGACAAGTAGATCGAAACGATTCTGCATCTACTACTATTACTCCACACATCGACCGCTATCCAGCATGCATCTTGAGTATTAAGTTCATAAGAACAGAGTAATGCTTTAAGCAAGATGACATGATGTAGAGGGATAAACTCAAGCAATATGATATAAACCCCATCTTTTTATCCTCGATGGAAACAATACAATACATGCCTTGTTGCCCCTGCTGTCACTGGGAAAGGACAGCGCAAGATTGAACCCAAAGCCAAGCACTTCTCTCATTGCAAGAACTATAGATCTAGTAGGCCAAACCAAACCGATAATTCGAAGAGACTTGTAAGGATATTATAATCATACATAAAATAATTCAGAAAAGACCAAATATTTCTCGTAGATAATCTTGATCATAAACCCACAATTCATCGGATGTCGACAAACACACCGCAAAAAAGATTACATCGAATAGATCTCCTCGAAGACCGAGGAGAACTTGGTATTGAGATCCAAAAAGAGAGAAGAAGCCATCTAGATAATAACTATGGACCCGAAGGTCTGTGGTAAACTACTCACAACTCATGGTGAGGCAATGGTGTTAATGTAGAAGCACTCCATGGAAGATCCCCCCCTCCGGCGGAGCTCCAGAACAGGCCCCAAGATGGGATCTCATGGGAATAGAAGGTTGCGGTGGTGGAATTACGGTTTTCTCTGTTGCCTCGATGTTTTCAGGGTACATGGGTATATATAGGAAGAAGGAGGGCATCGGGGGAGCCAAAGGGGCCCCATGAGGGTGGGGCGTGCCCTGTGGGAGGGGGCACACTCTGGACCCTCGTGGCCGCCTCCTTCGTTCCCTCGCGTGTACTCCAAGTCTTCTGTGTTGATATTGTTCCAAAAATAACTCTCGGGAAGGTCTCATTCCGTTTGGACTCCATTTGATATTCCTTTTCTACAAAACCCTGAAATAGGCAAAAAAATCAATCTGCACTGGGCCTTTGGGTTAATAGGTTAGTCACAAAAATAATATAAAAGTGTATGATAAAGCCCATTAAACATCCAAAACATAATATATAATAGCATGGAACAATCAAAAATTATAGATATGTTGGAGACGTATCAGTCACCTCCATAAACGAGAAACATATCCTTCATCCTTTTCAGGTATTTCAAGATGTTCTTGACCGCTGTCCAGTGATCCACTCCTGGATTACATTTGCACCTCCCAGCTAGACTTATAGCAAGGTACACATCAGGTCTGGTACACAGCATTGCATAGATGATAGAGCCTATGGCTGAAGCATAGGGAATGACTTTCATTTTCTCTCTATCTTCTGCAGTGGTCGGGCATTGAGTCTGACTCAACTTCACACCTTGTAACACAGGCAAAAATCCTTTCTTTGACTGATCCATTTTGAACTTTTTCAAAACTTTGTGAAAGTCCAATTAAGCGTCTTGATCTATCTCTATAGATATTGATGCCAAATATATAAGCACCTTCACCAAGGTCTTTCATTGAAAAATTCTTATTCAAGTATCCTTTTATGCTATCCATAAATTCTACATCATTTCGAATCAACAATATGTCATCCACATATAATATCAAAAATGCTACAGAGCTCCCACTCACTTTCTTGTAAATACATGCTTCTCCAAAAGTTTGTATAAAACCATATGCTTTGATCACCTCATCAAAGCATATATTCCAACTCCGAGATGCTTGCACCAGTCCATAGATGGATCGCTGGAGCTTGCACACTTTGTTAGCACCTTTAGGATCGACAAAACCTTCTGGTTGCATCATATACAACTCTTCTTTGAGATATCCATTAAGGAACGCAATTTTGACATACATTTGCCAGATTTCATAATCATAAAATGCGGCAATTGATAACATGATTCGGAGAGACTTAAGCATCGCTACAGGTGAGAAGGTCTCATCCTAGTCAACTCCTTAAACTTGTCGAAAACCTTTCGTAACAAGTCGAGCTTTCTAGACAGTAACATTACTGTCGGCGTCAGTCTTCTTCTTAAAGATCCATTTATTTTAAATGGCTTGCCGATCATCGGGCAAGTCAACCAAAGTCCACACTTTGTTCTCATACATGGATCCCATCTCAAATTTCATGGCCTCAAGCCATTTTGCGGAATCGGGGCTCATCATTGCTTCCTCATAGTTCGTAGGTTCATCATGGTCCAGTAACATGACTTCTAGGACAGGGTTACCGTACCACTATGGTGCGGAACATACTCTGGTTGACCTACGAGGCTCGGTAGTAACTTGATCTGAAGTTTCATGATCATCATCATTAACTTCCTCACTAATTGGTGTAGGAATAACTAGAATTGATTTCTATGATGAACTACTTTCCAATTCGGGAGAAGGTACAATTACCTCATTAAGTTCTACTTTCCTCCCACTCACTTCTTTCGAGAGAAACTCCTTCGCTAGAAAGGATCCATTCTTAGCAATGAATATCTTCCCTTAGGATCTATGATAGAAGGTGTACCCAACAATTTCTTTTGGGTATCCTATGAAGACAAATTTCTCCGACTTGGGTTCGAGCTTATCAGGTTGAAGCTTTTTCACATAAGCATCGTAGCCCCAAACTTTAAGAAACGACAACTTGGGTTTCTTGCCAAACCACAGTTCATAAGGTGTCGTCTCAACGGATTTAGATTGTGCCCTATTTAACGTGAATGCAGCTGTCTCTAAAGCATAACCCCAAAACGATAGTGGTAAATCGGTAAGAGACATCATAGATCACACCATATCTAATAAAGTATGGTTACGACGTTCGGACACACCATTACGTTGTGGTGTTCAAGGTGGCGTGAGTTGTGAAACTATTCCACATTGTTTCAAGTGAAGACCAAACACGTAACTCAAATATTTGCCTCCACAATCAGATCGTAGAAACTTTATTTTCTTGTTACGATGATTCTCTACTTCACTATGAAATTCTTTGAACTTCTCAAATGTTTCAGACTTATGTTTCATTAAGTAGATATACCCATATATGTTAAATCATCTGTGAAGGTCAGAAAATAACGATACCGCCGTGAGCCTCAACACTCATTGGACCACATACATCAGTATGTATGATTTCCAATAAGTCAGTTGCTCGCTCCATGGTTCCGGAGAATGGAGTTTTAGTCATCTTGCCCATGAGGCATGGTACGCAAGCACCAAGTAATTCATAATCAAGTGATTCCAAAAGCCCATCAGCATGGAGTTTCTTCATGCGCTTTGCTACTTCTCGAGCTTGCGTTGTATTCCCTTGAAGAGGAAAGGGAGATGCAGCACAGTAGCGTAAGTATTTCCCTCAGTTTTTGAGAACCAAGGTATCAATCCAGTAGGAGACCACGCGCGAGTCCCTCGCACCTGCACAAACAAATAAGAACTTTGCAGCCAATGCGATAAGGGGTTGTCAATCCCTTTATGTTCACTTACGAAAGTGAGATCTGATAAAGATGATAGTTTATATTTTTGGTATTTTTATTTATAAGAACAGAAAGTAAAAAGAGGTAAAAGTAAAGTAGATGTAGATTGATATGTTGAGAATAGACCCGGGGGCCATAGTTTTCTCTAGTGGCTTCTCTCATGATAGCGATATTCTACGGCGGGTAAACAAATTACTGTCGAGAAATTGATAGAAAAGTGAATAATTATGAGACTATATAGGCATGATCATTGTATATAGGCATCACGTCCGAGACAAGTAGACCGACTCCTGCCTGCATCTACTACTATTACACCACACATCGACCGCTATCCAGCATGCATCTAGTGTATTGAGTTCATAAGAACGGAGTAACGACTTAAGCAAGATGGCATGATGTAGAGGGATAAACTCAAGCAATATGATATAAACCCCATCTTTTTATCCTCGATGGCAACAATACAATACGTGCCTTGCTGCCCCTACTGTCACTGGGAAAGGACACCGCAAAATTGAACCCAAAGCCAAGCACTTCTCCCATTGCAAGAACTATAGATCTAGTAGGCCAAACCAAACCAATAATTCGAAGAGACTTTCAAGGATATTATGAGCACACATAAAGAGTTCAGAAAAGAACCAAATATTTCTCATAGATAATCTTGATCATAAACCCACAATTCATCGGATCTCGACAAACACACCGCAAAAAGAGATTACATCGAATAGATCTCCTCGAAGACCTAGGAGAACTTTGTATTGAGATCCAGAGAGAGAGAAGAAGCCATCTAGATACTAGCTATGGACCCGAAGGTCTGTGGTAAACTACTCACAACTCATGGTGAGGGCGATGATGATGATGTAGAAGCACTCCGTGATGGATCCCCCCTCCCGTGGAGCTCCGGAACAGGCTCCAAGATGGGATCTCACGAGAACAGAAGGTTACGGCTGTGGAATTAGGGTTTTCTCTTTGTTGCTGATGGTTTCGGGGTACGTGGACTTATATAGGAGGAAGGAGGACACCGGGGGACGCTCGAGGGGCCCAAGAGACAGGGGGCGCGCCTGGGAAGGGGGGCGCGCCCCCACCCTCGTGGGCACCTCGTGGCTCCCCTTCCGTGGTTCTCGAGTCTCCCATGCGTGATTTTCTCCAAAAATAACTCTCTCGAAGGTTTCATTCCGTTTGGACTTCGTTTGATATTCCTTTTCTGCAAAACCCCGAAATAGGCAAAAAAACAGCAATCCGGACTGGGCCTTTGGGTTAGTAGGTTAGTCCCAAAAATGATATAAAAGTGTATGACAAAGCCCATTAAACATCCAAAACATCATAAATAATAGCATGGAACAATGAAAAATTATAGATACGTTGGAGACGTATCACGCTTTATACCAATATGACCCAAACGGCAGTGCCACAAATAAGTTGCACTATCATTATCAACTTTGCATCTTTTGGCTTCAATATTATGAATATGTGTATCACAACGATCGAAATTAAACAAAAATAGACCACTTATCAAGGGTGCATGACCATAAAGATATTATTCAAATAAATAGAACAACCATTATTCTCTGATTTAAATGAATAACCGTCTCGCAACAAACAAGATCCAGATATAATGTTCATGCTCAACGCTGGCACCAAATAACAATTATTTGGGTCTAAAACTAATCCCGGAGGTAGATTTAGAGGTAGCGTGCCGACGGCGATCAGATTGACTTTGGAACCATTTCCCACGCGCATCGTCACCTCGTCCTTAGCCAATCTTTGTTTAATCTGTATCCCCTGTTTCGAGTTACAAATATGAGCAACCGAACCAGTATCAAATACCCAGGCGCTACTAAGAGCATTAGTAAGGTACACATCAATAACATGTATATCAAATATACCTTTGTTCACTTTTCAATCCTTCTTATCCGCCAAATACTTGGGGCAGTTCCGCTTCCAGTGACCAGTCCCTTTGTAGTAGAAGCACTCAGTTTCAGGCTTGGCTCCAGACTTGGGTTTCTTCCCGGGAGTAGCAACTGGCTTGCTATTCTTCTTGAAGTTCCCCTTCTTTCCCTTGCCCTTTTTCTTGAAACTAGTGGTCTTGTTAACCATCAACACTTGATGCTCCTTCTTGATTTCTACCTCCACAGCTTTGAGCATAGCGAAGAGCTCGAAAATTGTCTTTTGCATCCCTTGCAAATTACAGTTCGTCACGAAGCCTTTATAGCTTGGTGGAAGTGATTAAAGAAGTCTGTCAATAACACTATCATCATCAACTTTGACTCCAAGTTGAGTCATGTGGTTGTGGTACCCAGATATTCTGAGTATGTGTTCACTGACAGAACTGTTCTCCTCCATCTTGCAGATATATAACTTGTTGGAGACTTCATATCTCTCAACTTGGGCATTTGCTTGAAATATTAACTTCAACTCTTGGAACATCACATATGCTCCATGACGTTCAAAACGTCTTTGAAGTCCCGATTCTAAGCCGTAAAGCATGCCACACTGAACTATCGAGTAGTCATCAGATCGAGCTTCCCAGGCATTTATAACGTCGGGAGTTGCTCCTGCAGCACGGCTGTCACCTAGCGGTGCTTCAAGGACACAATTCTTCTGTGCGGCAATGAGGATAATCCTCAAGTTACAGACCGAGTCCATGTAGTTGCTACCATCATCTTTCAACTTAGCTTTCTCTAGGAACGCATTAAAATTCAAGGGAACGGTTGCACAGGCCATTGATCTACAACAACATAGATATGCAAAAACTATCAGGACTAAGTTCATGATAAATTAAAGTTCAATTAATCATATTAATAAAGAACTTCCACTTAGATAGACATCCCTCGAGTCATCTAAATGATCACGTGATCCAAATCAACTAAACCATGTCCGATCATCAGGTGAGATGGAGTAGTTTTCAACGGTGAACATCTTATGTTGATCATATCTACTATATGATTCACGCTTGACCTTTCGGTCTCCGGTGTTCCGAGGCCATGTCTGTACATGCTAGGCTCGTCAAGTTTAACCCGAGTATTCTGCATGTGCAAAACTATCTTACACACATTGTATGTGAACGTAGAGCTTATCACACCCGATCATCACATGGTGCCTCAGCACGACGAACTGTCGCAATGGTGCATACTCAGGGAGAACACTTGTACCTTGAAATTTGGTAAGGGATCATCTGATAATGCTACCACTGTACTAAGAAAAATAAGATGCATAAAAAGATAAACATCACATGCAATCAAAATATGTGACATGATATGGCCATCATCATCTCGTGTTTTTTATCTCCATCTCCAAAGCATCGTCATGATCTCCATCGTCACCAGCTTGACACCATGATCTTCATCGTAGCGTCGTGGTCGTCTCGCCAACTATTGCTTCTACTACTATCGCTAACTCATAGTGATAAAGTAAAGCAATTACATGGCGTTCGCAATTCATACAATAAAGAGACACCATAAGGCTCCTGTCGGTTGCCGATAATTTACAAAACTTCAGTCATCGAAACTTCGGTCATCAAAAACACATAACTCATAATACAAATCGTCATCGAACGTTCAGCGTGCGGACCCTACGGGTTCGAGAACTATGTACACATGACCGAGACATATCTTCGGTCAATAACCAATAGCAGAACCTGGATGTTCATATTGGCTCCTACATATTCTTCAAAGATCTTTATCGGTCAAACCGTATAACAACATACGTTGTTCCCTTTGTCATCTGTATGTTACTTGCCCAAGATTCGATCGTCGGTATCATCATACCTAGTTCAATCTTGTTACCGGTAAGTCTCTTTACTCATTCTGTAATACATCATCTCGTGACTAACTCATTAGTTATTTTCTTGCAAGGCTTATTATGATGTGTATTACCGAGAGGGCCCAGAGATACCTCTCTGACACTCGGAGTGACAAATCATATTCTTGATCTATGCCAACACCACAAACACCTTTGGAGACACCTGTAGAGCATCTTTATAATCACCCAGTTACGTTGTGTCGTTTGATAGCACACAAGGTGTTCCTCCGGTATTCGGGAGTTGCATAATCTCATAGTTAGAGGAACATGTATAATTCATGAAGAAAGCAATAGAAATAAAACTAAGCGATCATTATGCTAAGCTAATGGATTGGTCTTGTCCATCACATCATTCTCCTAATGATGTGATCATGTTCATCAAATGACAACACATGTCTATGGTCAGGAAACTCAACCATCTTTGATTAATGAGCTAGTCTAGTAGAGGCATACTAGGGACACTCTGTTTTGTCTATGTATTCACACATGTATCAAGTTTTCGGTTAATACAATTCTAGCATGAATAAAAGACATTTATCATGGTATATAAGGAAATATAAATAACAACTTTATTATTGCTTCTAGGGCAAATTTCCTTCAGATTTCTCCCATGTACTCAAGAATACTATGGAAATACTCACGATATAACATGATGAGCATTTTTAGAGGTGTAATGGTAAATATGACAATATGAAAGTACAAATCATTCACCAATAAAACACACAACATCAACTGCCAATGCATCAGTTAAAACAAATAAGAGATAATAGTAACTGATCTACACCAATTGTACTTAGATAGATGGAGATGGAAAATAGGGTGATGGTGTTGCTGGTGGAGATGATGAAGATGTTCCCTTTGATGCACCAGAGTTGGTGATGACGATTGCTTCAAATTTCTCCTGTCAGAGAGGACATATCTTAACGGAAACAATCATCCAAGAAGAGACATAGGGTTCTACCTCGAAGAGGCAAAGGGAAATTTCTTGAATAAATGGATATGCAGTCTACGCCTCTAGGGGAGGACATATGCATCAGCGAGGACACCTGGGGAGGACTATAGATCCGATACGCCATGTGTAGGCATCTTGCCAGGTAGTGCGCCTAGGGTGGGCCCACCAGGCACCCCGTGGCTACCTCGTAGTGGCCTAGTGACTCTTTTTATACATACATCAGCCCGTGTTTTTATTATAGTTGTATGGTCTTGAGAGAATATATTGTCTTCATGAGTTTTTATTTTCCCCTTATGGAAGCCTCTCCTGTAATTATTTAGGCAATTTTCTACATTATAAGATAAATCCAAGTTAAAAATTATAAAATGTAATTTAGTATGCATAAAAATAGAGTACTCATCCTATGAAATTGTAATGCAAAAGCATGTATCCGTTAACTCCTACTTTCTTGCAGGTTTAGCTTTTGCATCCTTACTTTGTTGTAGACTTGCATTTGTAGGTGCTTCTATGGTTCCAAGTAGAAAAGCTAAAGCTAAACTAACATCAGATTTGGAGTAGAATTTATTTGATAGGAATATTGACCCCCCTCCCCACTAGTTCATAGAACTCGGTCGAACATGGACCTTTATGTCACTACATGACATTTAGCAACTCAAACAACACATTGTCATCATAGTGAGTTCAATTTTCATTAAAAAATATATATTAATTTTGCAACAAAAACACAAGCTTCACAAGTTGAGAGTCATTAGCTTCAACTTTTGGTGTTTTCGTTGCAAACTCGTTGAAGAAATATAGATGGCATATTGTTGTAATGTACCAAAATCACCATAAATTCCTCCAGCTTTGGTCTGAATGGTGTGTATGACACGTGAGACTTTAGGTGTCATATATTATGACAATTCGTTCTAGCCAAAAACATATGTGCCAGGTCCTACCACAGTGCTACACCTTTTTCGATGTGATGTCGGCTCGACCCATTTTTGGACAAATACATCCGATAACTACATCCCATTTTGAGTTGTGCCAACTTGGCAGTCCAGCCTATTTAGTGTCAAACGCGTCTTCACATGTTTTGGGTTAAGCCTGCTTTTATACTCGTTTAGACCGAGCACATTCTTCTACCGGTTTATCATAGGCCTTATGATTTCGTTCTTATGAATGGGCCTATCAAAAGGCCCACTTAAGAATTGTTGCGGTCAAGCCTATTTAGAAGGTCCACTTAAGATCAAAATAAACCCTAGCTTCCCCTATATATATGGTCCTACACCATCCACCTTATTCTACGCCGCTTCTAGTCTAGTACCTAGATATGACAACCATCCACCTTTTATCTCCACCTTCTCGTCTTTCGTGGTCAGAACAATCGCCATAGCTTGTAAAATGTTTCGCCGCATCGATCCCCAATAGATCTCCCAACCGCAGGCTACCCTAATCTTGGAGCTCCCTCTTCAATCGGTAATATTCCAAAGTTTTTATTTATAATCAAATAGTGATAGATTTGATGTAAGATATTATATCTATTCCGTGCATATGTTTCATTAGTATTTCGGATGATATTGGTTTAGATCTATGAACACAATAGATGTCTGGTGATTATATTTTTGCGGCAGCGGTGCGTTTGGTGCGATAACATCCGTTTGCTTAGTAAACAAGGTAAGATACTGGACCATGCACTACATGGAAACGTTGTCACAATGACGCGGTGGCCGGCAAGGGTGTGGCGGC
>LR738713.1:499596995-499674456 GCA_902687465.1 Secale cereale
GGGGTGTTATGGTGTTTAAGTTGTTTGACAGTGAATATATTTTCCCTTTTCTTTAGGGTTGAATAGGTTAGTTCAAGATCCGAAACAAAGTAGAATTGGGGGAGAGAATTTGTGGCACGCAGATGCGGGGGCATATAGCCCCTCGCGCATGCTTTTATGTTGATTTTCAAATTTAATTTTTTCATATCTTACCAACCAAAAGTTAAATTAAGTTTCGTTTTCAGATTCGTGTTGCTTGTGAATATGTTTGGTAAGTTCTAACTGTCAAAACTTAATGAAAATGGATGACAAAATCGTTAAGATTAAAAACTGAATTTACAAGTTTCGGAACTAGATCTTAGAAAACGTAAAACGACGACTCCGCGGATCGCGAAGGAATAATCGTGCGGCCGGGCCGGGCCGCGCAGGTGCGTGTGCCCCTGAGAGTTTCCGGTAGAATTGGTTAGATTTTGACACCATTCGGCATTCATTCTTCGTATCTTCATAGAAAATCTTCAATTTGAGTGTAATTAATGTATTATTAACTTGTCGATTTCCATGTACTCCATTTGTATTTGTCTTTAGGAAAGCAAAGATAGTGCTAGATCCGTATATTTGGAAACACAGCTGGCGAGAAAAGTTTCGGTCGGTCGGTCGGTCGGTCAATTTGTATCCGTTTACGAACCGAACTCAACGACCGAGAGAAAAAGAGTAGGACTCGGCGCCCAAGAAACCTTCCCTTATATGCGCGTCCCCCTTTACAATTGTGCAGGTCATGACGCGACACCCAAACAAAAGATCTACGAAATCCATCTAGTCTGTCTCCGTCACGCTCACGCCGCCAAGGGAGACGATCTCCCGTGAGGTGCAATGGAGAAAGAATCCCAGCCCGCGGAGGAACCAGAGCCCTTGGCCAGCCCTGGGGCCGCCGCCGGGGCTCCCATCTACGACGTGTACATGGAGGCTCTCGACGTCCCCGCGGAGGAACCAGAGCCCTTCGCCAGCCCTGGGGCCGCCGCCGGGGCTCCCATCTACGACGTGTACATGGATGCTCTCGACGTCCCCGCGGCTCCCGTCGTCCTCGACGACGCGGACACGGAGGAGGCCGTGGCGGCGGCGGTGGAGGCGGAACGGCAGGCCGCCATGGCCGCCGACGAGGAGATGGCGCACGCCCTGCACATGCAGGACCTCGTGGGGGCGGAGGAGTGGGAGCTGCGGGACCTGGACCTAGAAAGGCCGCTCGGCGACGGCGACCACCCCGCCTCCTCCAGGGCCGGTGTCGGCTTCGGCGCCAGGGCCACCGCGGAGAACTTCTTGGAGAGCGGAACCTTCGAGAGTATTCACGAGGTGGAGAGTGGAACCGTCTTCCTCGGCAATTCGAGAATCCCTGAACCCCTCGAGTGCCTGGAAAGTCTGCCAAGCCCAAGCACTGTCAGGGTCGTCGCCGCATCTCCGGCGAGACAGACCATCCTCTCCCAAGACGCCGGCGGCTCCTCGTCAAGCCAGCAAGCTCCCGGACACGGGGTAGCCGCTAATGTGCCAAGCGTGACCCCGCCCGTCGGCTTCGTCCGATCGACAAGAAGATGCGGCGCTCTCTGCGCCATCGCCCCGCGGGCAAGACCAATCGGCCCTGCCGACGACCCCGTTTCCGTGAAAAGACGGGCCCTCCTCGCCGACGCCGCCTCATCGGTTATGTTTCCCGCAATGGAAGAAGGGGACGACAACGACTGGTACGAGGGCATCGTCCTCGACGCTGCTGAGAGCCTAGAGCAGCCGGAGAAGCAGGGATTGCTCGAGTCTTTGCAACTGTGCCTTCCAAGATCTGATGAACCCTGCAAGCCCGCCGTCGCGTCCGCCGGCGAAGAAGAAGAAGAAGAAGAGGGCGGATTCTCCCTGCCCAAGTTCTGCCAGAGATGGGGCGTCAGCCCGTCCGAACTCGAGCCCGACGCTCCCGGGCCATCGATGACGAAGGTGCCCCCTCTGGCCGACGACGAGGTCCCCACGTTCGACTGCGGCATCTGCATGGACACCCTCCCCGTCTTCGACCTCTTCCACGGGCTCCCCTGCAAGCACAAGTTCTGCGCGACGTGCATGACCACCTACGTGGAGGGCAGGATCCGGGCGAGCGAGCTGCCCATCCCGTGCCCCGACCCGAGGTGCAAGGGCAAGGAGAACGCCGTCCTCCACCCGGAGAAATGCAAGAAGGCGATCGACTACGGGGCGTTCGGCGACTGGGGCGCGCGGCTCACCGAGAGCGCGCTCCCGCCGGACCGGCGCGCGTACTGCCCGAACCGGCGGTGCGGGGTCATCCTGGAGACGAGCGGCCAGGCGGAGCCGGCCATGGCGCCGTGCCCGGCGTGCAAGCACTTGCTGTGCGCCACCTGCGGCATGGAGTGGAGCCCCGAGGGGGCGGCCGGCGAGCACGACTGCGCCAAGGGCCCCGACGCCGCGCTCGTGAGGAGCCTCGCGCAGGAACGCCGGTGGAAACAGTGCCCGAGCTGCAGGATGATCGTTGAGAGGAGCTACGGATGCAATCGAATGACATGCAGGTATTACTCTCAGTCTCATCTCAATTGATTATTTATGTTCTGAATTTATTTGGAACGCCATACTGACCTCTGCAAGCTCTTTTGTGCTGATGAAGGTGCGGCTTCGTCTTCTGCTACCAGTGCGGGCGCCCCATGAACAGGGGGCAGCTGGGAGAGGCAGGCCTGCTGGAGCCATGCCGGTGCCACGACGCCGGGCTCGCCTTCGCCTTCGCGCACCACCACCAGGCCCACCACGTCGAGCTGAACGTGCCCCCGCTCCAGCCGGAGGAGGTGGAGGCGTTGGGGATCATCGACATGAACAGGCTGCCCGTGTGGGACGAAGAGCCGGTTGCCCCCGCAGACGGGCTGCGACGCCGGCTGGAGGTGCTCGACGGCATTCACCAGCCCGGCCCTCAAGATGACCCAGACGTGGACATGGAAGACTTCATCCCTCTTGATAGATGATGCATGACAACGTCTGTTTCCTTCCCGGTTGGGATTCGATGAATTTTATATTCTTATACAAGTTTGGATGACTGGATTTGGCTGAGAATATCGGACTACAGTATTACATATGTGTTAAACTATTTCATTTAAACTATTACATGCCACATATTCTCCTTCCGTTTCATAATGTGATGCGTATAATATTTTTTAAAGTCAGAACTCACAAGCTTTGATCAAGTTTGCGAACATTTGCATCTAGAAGCCAAACGTATATTTTTATATTCATCACAACATGTGGTTTCATATTTTATGCTCCCACCATTCCCAAATATAAATCTTTCTAAAGATTCCAACAAGTGACTACATACGAAGTAATTTGCAATTTTGGCCATGTTTAAAGTGAATATAGTTATATTTAGAATACCAGATATATCATCAATATATCGTGACCTAAATATTCATACTATTGTGTATCTTTAGTGTTGTAGATATACTACCTCCGCTCCCAAATGGATGGCGTATAAATTCAGTTAAAAAGTCTATGTTTTCTAACTTCAACCAAGTTTATATAAAAATATAGAGATAAACAATACCAAATTAGTATCATTATATCCTTCATTAGATATATTTTTATAATCTACCTGTTTAAAGAAAAATTGCAAGATCTATTTATTCAAAAGTGTAGTTGTTAATATTTTCTTCAATATATTTGGTCAAACTTAGAGAGAATTGACTTTTTGACTGAACTTATACTCCGTCTATATGTGAACAGACAGAGTAGACAGTTTACTCCATAAACTTGATAGTTTGCTAAGTTTAACTTTTTTATAAATCACTACATTATATAACAGAGGGAGTATTGCCATTGTTGAGTGAATGGTGGATTTGTAAGAGCATCTCTAGCAGACCCCGCATAAGTGGTCAAACCCGTAAAAAATTTGCGTTTTACAGTTTTGGGCGAAAAAAGTGTGCAGAACAGAAATCGTAAAAGTGGTCCAACCCGTAAAAATTTTAAGGGCTACCGCAAATGCACACTCGAAACCCTTATCTTTGAAGGTTGGAAGGCCGAATCTAGCGGGGCCCATATACCGGTCAAACCTCATCGGAGCAAACACGCCGCCGCGGAGTTTGCCAGAATCCGCCCTAAACTCCCCGGAATTCATCACCGCTCACCAGAAAATGCCGCTAGGCGCCGCAATCGATCGGTGTCGGTTCGAATTGGACGAGCTCGACATAGCCGTGGCCTCCCATGACCTCAGCTTGGCCGCCGGAAACCTCCCGGCGCGGTAGGCAAAGGGGCACGGCTCGGCTGGCAATAGAGCAAGGCACGGACGGCGGGGCGTGGCTGGCAAGGCTGGACGCGAACGACGGAGGCGACGGGGCGTGGCCGGGCGCGACCGGCGCGGTGATGGGGCGCGGCCTGCGGCCGATGGGGCGCGGCCAACGGGCTTGGACGGGACCGGCGTGGCCCGTGGCCGGCGCGGCCGGCTGGGGGAAGGGGCAACAGCGGCCGGACTGAAGGAAGGAGCTCTTTATTCCAGTTTTACAGTTTGTTTTATAGTATCTGTTCGGCCGCAGCTAAAATAAACCCTTAAAATGTACTTTTTCCAACTCGCATCCCCGTTTTACAGTTTGCGATTTTAAGAGGTCTGCTAGAGATGCTCTAACGGTCCAGTTTGGACAGGTGTAGGTCTTGAATGAAATTCAACACATACCACTAAGACCAAGTATGCTTGGTGCAGAAGTTTTCGAATTTTGTATGTACAAATTCGGCAAAGTATATTAACCGTGCAGGTCGACATCATGCAGGGAGAAGTTGAGAAAAGAACACAACCTCGTGAACTAGTATATCACGAACAGCTGGACTAAGTTGATGTTTATGTTTTCTGTCCTTGTAATTCTTCTGAGTTTCCTAAGCGAGGACGGCTCGGTTGTGGAAAGATGACTCATCCTTGGCCCTTTCTGGTCTGTCACGATTCAAGTGTAGCACTGCTCTGCTCAGATTCTTACTGGCCAATCCACCAAAAGCGCCTACAAAATTGCGACCAACGACAGGTTTTGAGATAATTGCATGTTGATATCATATTTGGGGCAGTGGTTACCAATCAATACCACTATTCAAAATTTTCACATGTTATTAGTACCATGTGTCGTGGTTATGATACTCACAATAAGTACTGAGGGTACGAATAAGGGGCAGAGCCTAGCTATGTTGTAGATGTAACACACGGTGTTTAACGAGTTTATGCCCCTCACTCAGTGGAGGTAAAAGCCCTATGTCTCGTGCCCTGAGGCTTGATTTGATTTTATTGATAGGATTACAAAGTTGAACGTGCCCGGCCATGGAGAGGGGTGTGGCTTATTAGAGTGCGCTGCAAACCCATGTCTCCCACGCTTCCGGGGCAATTAATGCCATTGAATGAGGCAGTTACTAGTGTAATGAGCATATACTATAGCAGTTACAGGTAACGATAGTCATAACTCTATTTAGTGGGCGACTTATGATCCCTCGACCATTGCAACTCCCATGACGTCTTCTTGCCTTGTACGTCCGAGTGGTAAATCATCCGCCGAGTGACCTGTGGTTGTCGTGTTGTGGAGCCGTCCAAGTGATCCTCCTGATGTAAGCATTCGAATGTAGGCACGGTCCAGGGACATACCTATGATGGTGAGGGCCCCATGTGGGTCCCAAATGATGGGTCCATGACCCTACCTCTAATAGGTGACCACATCATTAGCCCCTGAATCGGTCGAGATTTCGTAGAACAGATAATCGATCCTTCAATTTAAGTCCGAGTGCTGCAAGGACACTCGGAACGTGCTTCCGACTCGTGATTCGTTGTTCTTGGACCAAAACGCAACGGATTCCGGACCTTAATTTTACCCGGATGACAGGGTGTTGTTGATCATCGAGAAAAAACTCGGTGGCATTCGCTTCGTCTCTCGGAAGAGATAGACTAGGGGCCCGAATGATGGCATGCCATGACAACTCGAGGGGCAACGCCGGTGCGTGGTCCGACTCTCCAGAGAGACACCACTCCTTATCCCAGGGGAACGCCAGCACGGGCCTTCTGCAAGTCCAGGTTTACAAGTCATGCGCCTTGGAGCCTACAGAAAGGGCAAGTGAACCCGCAGAGGCCCGTCAAGCTCGTCACATAACGATCCTGAAGAGGACTTCAGTCGGGTGTTTAACATGGCCGAGTGCACGGATCCCTGTGGAGGGGGGGTCAGTCGGACTAACGCGCTTCCCTTAGGAAAGGAATCATTGGAAATCAATCGGATTGATCTGTCCCAGAAATCTCGGGATTTGAATTTGTGTGTTCGCACGCTGAAGCGGTAACGTCGTGTGTTAGAGGGAAAGTGGGGGCGTGGCTCCTCGATTTGCGCGCACGATCCTCGCGAAATGCCGTGCCTGCCCTGTGCAAAGCCCCGCCGCGCGGGTCGTCGATCCGGGGATTCACGGTGAGAGATCCGGCCGGAGATTTCGTCTGGTAATATAAAAGACTCGAGGGCACAACTCTGGGCCTCATATCTCCTTTCTCTCCTCTCGACTCCTCCGCTTCTCTCCTCCATCCGAGTGCACGACGATGGCGAAGGATTCCATGGCCAAGGCAGAGAAGGCGAAGAAGGCCTCCTCCTCTTGCTCTGGTGCGGCGGCCGGTGGCACGGCGGGGGATTGGATCCCGTCGCGTGTTTCGGCCTAGCAATTGGAGGAGCTTGCGGAGGAGGGTTTGATCCTGCACGAAGGCTGGCGCCCTGCCACGAGAGAGGTTGAGCCAGCGCCCCAGAAGGATGAGCATGGTGTCCCGCGTCATCGGCCTTGTCCTCCCCAGCCCACAACTGTCCGGGTCGCTCCCCACCGAGCTGGCCCGCGTCGAGCACCTGCGCCACCACGACCTATTCGGGAACGGCCTCAACGACACCCTCCCCGCCGCGCTGCTGCTCAACACCACCGAGGCTGCGCGTGCTCTCGCTCGTCGGCAACAACCTCTCCGGCGCGCTCGTGGATGCGTCCTACGTGCGGGCGCTCCAGGGGCTCAACCTCTCCGACAACGCGCTCGCGCGCTGGCTCCCCGCCACGCTCCTCTGGGCGCCCGGGCTCGCCGTGCTGGGCCTCGCCAACAACTACCTCGCCGGCGAGCTTCCCGCTGGCGGGCTCGACGGGCTCGCCAGTGGGCACGCGTGCTCCGTCCCTTCCTCGCTCTCCAATGCGCCCAACGCCACCGACTCGTTGTTGGCGTTCGCGGCCATCCCCATGTCAGCGCTTACGTGTGGGCCCAACCAGTCAGAAACGCGTTTAAAAGAGCCAAATCGGGCTCTTTTCAGACATGGTAATTTTTAATCAAAGATTATTGAGAAAGCGGTAGTTTTCGACATAAATTTGTAAAGTGATACTAGTTAGTAGGTACGTTTCCACGAAATATGCTAGTTTTTTGTTAAATACTCATCGCGAAGGGAATGATCTGGGAGCCTGCTGCGAGGAATCTTCGCTTATCATCTCTAATCACCACGCTAGTAGCTCCAGAGCCCAAGTCGATATCAAACTTTGCATCAACATTTACAGAGATAAATCCAGTGGTCGCCCGATTCCATTACTCGACTTTGGTTAGGACTCTTTACCTGATGCTTTAACAAAATTTGACATCAAAACTTGAATTGATAGCGCTGCATGTGACAAGGACTTCACACTTTCTGGATGGACCGTATGTCTTCTTCTCCACCAAATGTACCAAGCCGACGTCAAAATTGTTTCTCTTATGTACTCTCTCTGTCTCAAAATATAAGAACGTTTTTAACACTACACTAGTGTCAAAAACGTTTTTATATTATGAGATGAAGGAAGTAAAACCTCCTGCTAACAAATAATCCAGAACAGCACTACCAGACCGATCGCTGTAGCTCTAAGATTTAATTTTAATTGTGTAACTAACCTTTCATGTAGTACAACTATACCACGAACAGCTGGACTAGTTGAAGTACATGTTTTCTGTGCTTATTGTGTTCTGAATTTCCGAGGCGACGACAGCTCGCAGCTCGGTTGTGGAAAGATTGACTCATCCATGGCCCTTTCTGGTCTGGTCCGTCACGATCCAAGTGTAGCACTGCTCTGCTCCGATTCTTACTCGCCAATCCACCAAAAGCGGGTACAAAATTGGGACGAACGACGATTTGCCCCCACCTCCCCCACTAACCACCTCCATCCACCCACGCAGTCCACCACACCCCCAGACCCCAGTCCCATGGCGAGCGCGGTGCAGGAGCTCGACCTTCAGGACCTCCGCTTGCAGGAGCTCATCCGGGGCTCCATGCCGGACCGCCCGCCGTCCTCGTCCTCGTCGCGCGTGCCGCCGCTCAGCGACGACGAGATCGGCCGGTTCTACTGCGCGGTCTGCATGGAGCCCAAGCTGGTGTTCGACCGGTTCCGCGCCACGCCCGCGTGCGCGCACGACTTCTGCGTCGCCTGCGTCGTGTCCCACATCGAGGCCCGCGTCGCGGACGGCGCCGTGCCCGTGCCCTGCCCGGCGGCCGGGGCCGGCTGCCCCGGCGCCATGCACCCGGAGGCGTGCAAGAAGCTGCTCGACATGGACGTGTTCGACGCCTGGTGCGTCGCGCTCTGCGAGCGCGCCGTCGGGCCGGGCCGCGCGCGCTGCCCCTACCGGGACTGCGGCGAGCTCGTGGTGCTCGACGCCAGCTGCGGCGCCGCCGTGGGGGCGGTGCCCGAGGAGGCGACCTGCCCCGGCTGCTCGCGCGCCCTCTGCGTGCTGTGCGAGGAGCCCTGGGACGACCGCCACGACGGCGGCCAAGGGTGCGCGCTCGACCGGCTCGCCGCGGGGCGCAACTGGATGCGCTGCCCGAGCTGCCGCGCCATGGTCGACCGGATCGACGGGTGCAAGAGCATGCTGTGCAGGTAAATTATAACTAACTTACTAGTGCTGCCACTTTTTAAATTGGCTTTCACTTGCAAGTTTCCTCCTCTGTTAAATCTTTAAACTTGCTTACGGTTAATGAACCAAGCTTTGTGCAACTTTTCTTGTGGCCATTTCAAACAATGAAGAAGGATTGTCATAGGGCATAGGCAGCTGTCACTAAGAATTTGGCTTATGCAATTTTGGACGACATCTGAATTGCAGTCCCTTTTCCTATGAACCATTGATTGTGATCTCTAGTCTTCGTAGGAGCATCTATAAATTTGTAGACTTGAGTTGAATAATGACTTGAAAAAGCTTGTTGACTTGACCGACGACGACGACAGCATATGAGTTTCATTTTCCAGATCACCCGGGATCGATTCCCCGGTTACATTTCATACAACAAAACCAATGTTCACAAACACAAAGATTCAGAACCCCAACCAAAAACATGACTATTACTATTGACAGTTTCTCCGGGTCTGTGCTGAATCTCCGTCTGCTCTTGTGATGATCCACAGGTGTGGGTCCGTCTTCTGCTACGGCTGCGGCTCGTCTCAGGCAGAGGGGATGTGCAGGTGCTATGCTTCGCGACGGGAGGGTCTCATACCACTCGACGCCGGCTTTGAGCTCGTCCGGGCCGGGCCAAGCGCTTGCCTTTCCTCGACTCTCGGCAAGGAGGCGGTCATGTAAATGCCTCAAAAAAAAAAAATGTAAATGCCTTTTCAGTCGATGGTCGTTGAACTGATCGAGTTTAGTAGAACTGAACTCTTGAGTTAGGAAGCCAAACAAAGGACTACAGTGGTACATATATATTTTTATTTTCCCTACCATTGTCTTGCATGTACTCCCTCTCTACGAAATACTTGTAGTTGAGGTAATTTGTATTGTCTATTGTGCCTCATGCTGCCGTGGATTGTGATTTTACTTAGCAACTTCCAGAGAGGGAAAGATGAACACATTCTGACAGTGCAGTTGGGGCCCAGGCACCAGGGCCAGGCCCGGGGCATCGGAATTTTGCCGAGCTAGTCTATACATATATACATATAATTTTCTATGGGCCCCGTGGTTCAACCTTAGTCAAAGAAGGCCCAAAAGCCTAGATAGGGCAGGTTCAATAGGGACACACTTGGTTGTTTGCATCAGGTCGGGCCAAGCCCGCACGCGATATTTATGGCCTGTTTGGTTGGCTGAGTCGCATACAAATGTTGGTTGCACGAAATTTAAAGCACCCCCCAGCCAGGACCGCTAAGAACGGCTGAATCCGCCTTTTCCAACGAGTCAGGCTGGGTCGAGCCACCTTGAGCGCACACGGTGGGTCCCGTTGCATGAGCCAATACACCAGTCACCAGTGATGCGAGCTTGTACATGGTTTCTTCCCGTACCTCCACTAAACTCCTCCCTAATCCCCTTTCTTCGTCTCTTCGGATCTACACAACGGTACTTCGATTCGGGATAAGGTCTATACGAAAAAGATGCACATCGATGTCATGGTTCCATTCACACAACCGGTTTGTAGTTTCGTCAACCATAGAGGAGGGATTCAAGATTAGATCAGAGAGGAGTAGAGAAAGAAGAAGCATGGAAGAGAGAGGAGAACGGGAGGAGTGGGACGAGCCGAGACGTCGCAGGGGCTCGCCGGCCGGCGCGACGCGAGTGCTGGCTCTCGGCACCGCCGCGGCTTTCCTCCTCTTGCCAGTGGCATCGACCATGGCGGCTGCGCAGAACTGCGGGTGCGCCGCAAGTTAGCACTGCAGCCGCCGGGGGTACTGCGGCCCAGAAGCGAGTACTGTGGCATGGGTTGTTTTGTTGGAAATATGCCCTAGAGGCAATAATAAAAGAGTTATTATTATATTTCCTTGTTCATGATAATCGTTTATTATCCATGCTATAACTGTATTGATTGGAAACTCAAATACATGTGTGGATAAATAGACAAACCTTGTGTCCCTAGTAAGCCTCTTCAGGACTAGCCCGTTGATCAAAGATGACCGCGGTTTCCAGGTCATAGACATGAGTTGTCATTTGATAACGGGATCACATCATTAGGAGAATGATGTGATGGACGAGACCCAAACGTTAAACATAGCTTTTGATCGTATCAGTTATCGCTATAGTTTTCTGCATGTCAAGTATAAGTTCCTATGACCATGAGATCATGTAACTCACTGACACCGTAGGAGTGCTTTGTGTGTGCCAAACGTCGCAACGTAACTGGGTGACTATAAAGGTACTCTACAGGTATCTCCGAAGGTGTCTGTTGAGTTGACATGGATCGAGACTGGGATTTGTCACTCCGTGTGACGGAGAGGTATCTCCGGGCCCACTCGGTAATACGTCATCTCAATGAGCTCAAAGTGACTAAGTAGTTGGTCACGAGATTATGTATTGCGGAACGAGTAAAGAGACTTGCCGGTAACGAGATTGAACTAGGTATAGAGATACCGACGGTCGAATCTCGGGCAAGTAACATACCGACGAGACAAAGGGAACTGTATACGGGATTGCCTGAATCCTTGACATCGTGGTTCATCCGATGAGATCATCGAGGAACGTGTGGGAACCAATATGGGTATCCAGATCCCGCTATTGGTTATTGACCTGGGAGTGTCTCGGTCATGTCTGCATAGTTTCCGAACCCGCAGGGTCTACACACTTAAGGTTCGGTGACGCTAGGGTTGTTAGTGAGAACAGTGCATGGTTACCGAAGGTTGTTCGGAGTCCCGGATGAGATCCCGGACGTGATGAGGGTCTCCGGAATGGTCCGGGGACGAAGATTGATATATAGGATGAGAGTGATCGGAGTCCGGAAGTGTTCCGTGGAGTATCGGGAAGTCGGCGGATGACCGAAAGGGGTTTTCGGGGTCCCGGAAAGAGTTTCGGGCCTAATGGGCCACAAAGGGGAGACGCAACAGCCCTCATAGGGCTGTGCGCCCCCCCCTAGGGCCCTCTCCTCATGCTCCAAGGGGGCTGGACCCCCCTAGGGCTGCCGCACCCCCTTAGGCTTGGGGGGCAAGGCACCTGGGGGGGAAACCCTAGCCCCAGGGGGCGCCCCCCCCTTCCCATCTGCCCTGGCCGCCGGCCCCTAGGGGAAACCCTAGGGCGCCCCCTCCCCTCTCTCCCCCCTATATAAAGAGAGGCAGAGGGAGGGCAGCCACACACGTTCGTGCCTCGGCGCTGCCCTCCCTCTCCCAAATCCATCTTCGCGAACTCCGCAGTGCTTGGCGAAGCCCTGCTGGAATCCTCCACCACCATCTCCACCACGCCGTCGTGCTGCCGGTGTCTCCATCAACCTCTCCTTCCCCCTTGCTGGATCAAGAAGGAGGAGACGTCCCCGAGCTGTACGTGTGAAGAACGCGGAGGCACCGTTGCTTCGGTGCTTGGATCTTCAGCGATCTGAATCGCGGCGAGTACGACTCCATCAACCGCGTTCTCGAACGCTTCCGCTTAGCGATCTACAAGGGTATGTGGATCCAACTCTCCCCTCGTAGATGCATCTCCTAGATTGATCTTGGTGAGCGTAGGAAAAATTTTTGTTTCCCATGCAACGTTCCCCAACAGTGGCATCATGAGCTAGGATCTTGCGTAGATGCTTTCACGAGTAGAACACAAAAGGGTTTGTGGACGTTGATGTTTAGATTGCTTCCCTCCTTAGTCTTTCTTGATTCAGCGGTATTATGGGATGAAGCGGCCCGGACCAACTTTACATGTCCACGTACATGAGACCGGTTCCATCGACAGACATGTGACTTTTGTTGCATAAGATGGCTGGCGGGTGTCTGTCTCTCCTATCTTAGTTGAATCGGAATAGAACAAGGCGGTCCTTGTAGAAGGTTAAATAGCAACTTAAATATCACCGTTGTGGCTTTGCGTAGGTAAGAAGCGTTCTTGCTAGATACCCATAGCAGCCACGTAAAACATGCAACAACAAATTAGAGGACGTCTAACTTGTTTTTGCAGGGTATGGATGTGATATGATATGGCCAATGACATGATGAGATATATTTGATGTATGAGATGATCATGTTGTAATAGTTAATATCGACTTGCATGTCGATGCATACGGCAACCGGCAGGAGCCATAGGGTTGTCTTTAATTTTTGTATGACCTGCGTGTCAATCATTAAGCGCTTTGTAATGCTTTACTTTATCGCTAAACGGTAGCAATAGTAGTAAGAGCATGGTGGGCGCGCGACAACCCCGATGGCGACACGATGATGGAGATCATGATGATGGGGATCATGGTGTGGCGCCGGTGACGATGGAGATCATGCCGGTGCTTTGGAGATGGAGATCAAAAGCACGAGTTGATGGCCATATCATGTCACTTATGATTTGCATGTGATGTTAATCCTTTTATGCATCTTATTTTGCTTAGGACGACGGTAGCATTATAAGATGATCCCTCACTAAATTTCAAGATAAAATTGTGTTCCCCCCGAGTGTGCGCCGTTGCGAAGGTTCGTCGTTTCGAAGCACCACGTGATGATCGGGTGTGATAGACTCTACGTTCGCATACAACGGGTGCAAGCCAGTTTTGCACGTGCAGAACACTCGGGTTAGACTTGACGAGCCTAGCATGTACAGACATGGCCTCGGAGCACGGAAGACCGAAAGGTCGAGCATGAGTCATATAGTAGATATGATCAACATGTAGATGTTCACCATTGACACCACCTCATCTCACGTGATGATCGGACTTGGGTTGGTGGATCTGGATCATGTCACGCTCGAATGACCAGAGGGATGTCAATTTGAGTGGGAGTTATAAATAATTTGATTAGGTAATAACTCACTTATCATGAACAATAGTCTAAAATGTCTTTGCAAATCTTTTGTTGTAGATGGCTCGCGCAGTAGCTCCCTTGAATTTTAATGCGTTCCTAGAGAAAGCTAAACTGAAAGATGATGGGAGCAACTTTGTGGACTGGCTCCGCAATCTGAGGATCATCCTCACAGCTGCCCAAAAGGTTTATGTCCTAAGTGCACCGCTAGGTGAACCCCCCGCTCCGGCCTCTGTGGACGTTATGAACGCCTGGCAGACGCGCTCGGATGACTACTCAGTCGTGCAGTGTGCCATGTTGTATAGCTTGGAAGGAGGACTTCAAAGGCGTTTTGAACGTCATGGAGCATATGAGATGTTCCAGGAGTTGAAGTTCATCTTTGAAAAGAATGCTAAGATCGAGAGGTATGAGACCACCGATAAATTCTTTGCTTGCAAGATGGAGGAGAATTCGTCTGTCAGTGAGCACTTGCTGAAGATGTCTGGGTACTATACCCGCATAGCTGATCTGGGACTTGTGTTCCCGGCGGAGGCTATCATTGACAGAATTCTCCAGTCACTCCCACCTAGCTACAAGAGCTTCGTGCAGCAGTATAACATGCAAGGGATGAATAAGTCCATCGCCGAGCTATTTTCAATGCTGAAAGTCGCTGAGGCAGACATCCAGAAGGAGTATCAAGTGTTGATGGTCAATAAAACCACCAGTTTCAAGAAAAATGGCAAGGGCAAGAAGGGTAACTCTAAGAAGGGTGGCAAGGCAGTTGCTCATCCAGTGAAGAAACCCAAGGCTGGGCCCAAGCCAGAGACTGAGTGTTTCTATTGCAAGGGGAACGGCCACTGGAAGCGGAACTGCCCCAAGTATCTGGCAGACAAGAAGGGGGCCAACAACAACAACAAGCAAGGTATATGTGATATACATGTTATTGATGTGTACCTCACCAACTCTCGTTGTAGTGCCTGGGTATTTGATACCGGTTCGGTTGCTCACATTTGCAACTCTAAACAGGAACTACGGAATAAACGGAGGCTGGCGAAGGACGAAGTGACGATGCGTGTGGGGAATGGTTCCAAGGTTGATGTGATCGCCGTCGGCACGCTCGCTCTTCGATTACCATCGGGATTAGTTATGAACCTGAATAATTGTTATTTAGTGTCTGCGTTGAGCATGAACATTATATCTGGATCTTGTTTATTGCGAGACGGTTACTCATTTAAATCTGAGAATAAAGGTTGTTCTATTTATATGGGTAATATCTTTTATGGTCATGCACCCGAAGTAAGGGGTTTATTCTTATTGAATCTCGATAGTGATGATACACATGTTCATAACATTGATGCCAAAAGATGTAGAGTAGATAGCGATAGTACCACTTTCTTGTGGCACTGCCGTCTGGGTCATATCGGCGTGAAACGCATGAGGAAGCTCCATGCTGATGGACTTTTGGAGTCTCTTGATTTTGAATCACTTGACACATGCGAGCCGTGCCTCATGGGCAAGATGACTAAGACCCCGTTTTCAGGAACAATGGAACGGGCAAGTGACTTATTGGAAATCATACATACTGATGTGTGTGGCCCGATGAGTGTCACGGCGCGCGGTGGATATCGTTATTTTCTCACCTTCACTGACGACTTAAGTAGATATGGGTATATTTACTTAATGAAGCATAAGTCTGAAACGTTTGAAAAGTTCAAGCAATTTTAGAGTGAAGTTGAGAATGATCGTAACAAGAAGATCAAGTTCCTACGATCTGATCGAGGGGGAGAGTATCTGAGTTATGAGTTTGGCAATCACTTAAGAAAATGTGGAATCGTTTCACAGTTGACGCCACCTGGAACACCACAGCGTAATGGTGTGTCCGAACGTCGTAATCGAACCCTATTAGATATGGTGCGTTCTATGATGTCTCTTGCCGATTTGCCACTATCGTTCTGGGGATATGCGTTAGAGACAGCTGCATTCACTTTAAATAGGGCTCCATCTAAGTCCGTTGAGACAACACCGTATGAACTATGGTTTGGTAAGAAACCTAAGTTGTCTTTTCTCAAGGTTTGGGGTTGCGATGCTTATGTCAAAAGGCTTCAGCCAGAAAAGCTCGAACCCAAAGCGGACAAATGTGTCTTCATAGGATACCCAAAAGAAACTGTTGGGTACACCTTCTATCTCAGATCCGAAGGCAAAGTGTTTGTCGCCAAGAACGGGTCCTTTCTCGAGAAAGAGTTTCTCTCGAAAGAATTGAGTGGGAGGAAGGTAGAACTTGATGAAGTTATTGAACCTCTGCTTCAACCAGAGAATTGCGCAGCACAGAAAGATGTTTTTGTGGAGCCTGCAGCGGTTGAAGAGGAAGCCAATGATGATGATCAAGAAACTTCTGATCAAGTTACTGCCGAACCTCGTAGGTCGACAAGGGTACGCACTGCACCTGAGTGGTATGGTAACCCTGTTTTGGAGGTCATGTTGTTAGACAACAGTGAACCTACGAGCTATGGAGAAGCGATGGTGGGCCCGGATTCCGACAAATGGTTAGAGGCCATGAAATCTGAGATGGGATCCATGTATGAAAACAAAGTATGGACTTTGGAAGTATTACCTGAAGGTCGGAAGGCCATTCAGAATAAATGGATTTTTAAGAAGAAGACGGACGCTGACGGCAATGTCACCGTGTATAAAGCTCGACTTGTGGCAAAGGGTTTTTCACAAGTTCAAGGAATTGACTACGATGAGACTTTCTCACCCGTAGCGATGCTTAAATCCGTCCGAATCATGTTAGCGATAGCTGCATATTTCGATTATGAAATTTGGCAGATGGATGTCAAAACAGCGTTCCTTAACGGTTTTCTTAAGGAAGAGTTGTATATGATGCAACCGGAAGGTTTTGTCGATCCAGAGAATGCTGACAAAGTATGCAAGCTCCAGCGTTCCATTTATGGGCTGGTGCAAGCATCTCGGAGTTGGAATCTTCGCTTTGATGAGGTGATCAAAGCGTTTGGGTTTATACAAGTTTACAATGAAGCTTGTATTTACAAGAAAGTGAGTGGGAGCTCTATAGCGTTTCTAATATTATATGTGGATGACATATTACTGATTGGAAACAATATAGAATTTTTGGATAGCGTGAAGGGGTATTTGAACAAGAGTTTTTCGATGAAGGATCTCGGTGAAGCTGCTTTCATATTGGGCATCAAGATCTATAGAGATAGATCAAGACGCTTGATAGGACTTTCACAAAGTACATACCTTGATAAAGTTTTGAAGAAGTTCAAAATGGATCAATCCAAGAAGGGGTTCTTGCCGGTATTGCAAGGTACAAAGTTGAGTAAGACTCAATGCCCAGTGACTGCGGAAGATAGAGAAAAGATGAGTGTTGTCCCCTATGCTTCAGCCATAGGCTCTATCATGTATGCAATGCTGTGCACAAGACCAGATGTCAGCCTTGCCATAAGTATGGCCGGAAGGTTTCAAAGTAATCCTGGTATGGATCACTGGACAGCGGTCAAGAATATCCTAAAGTACCTGAAACGGACTAAGGAGATGTTTCTCGTTTATGGAGGTGATCAAGAGCTCGTCGTAAAGGGTTACGTCGATGCAAGCTTTGACACTGATCCGGATGACTCTAAGTCTCAAACCGGATACGTATATATTCTCAACGGGGGAGCGGTAAGCTGGTGCAGTTCCAAGCAGAGCGTGGTAGCTGATTCTACATGTGAAGCGGAGTATATAGCTGCCTCGGAGGCGGCAAAGGAAGGTGTCTGGATGAAGGAGTTCATGACAGATCTTGGAGTTGTGCCTAGTGCTCTGAACCCAATGACTCTGTTCTGTGACAACACTGGTGCCATTGCTCTAGCCAAGGAACCAAGGTTTCACAAGAGGACCAGACACATAAAGCGACGCTTCAATTCCATCCGCGATTCGGTCAAGGAGGAGGACATAAACATTTGCAAAGTACACACGGATTTGAATGTTGCAGATCCGTTGACTAAGCCTCTTCCACGGGCTAAGCACGATCAACACCAAGACTCTATGGGTGTTAGATTCATTACCTTGTAATGCTAGATTATTGACTCTAGTGCAAGTGGGAGACTGTTGGAAATATGCCCTAGAGGCAATAATAAAAGAGTTATTATTATATTTCCTTGTTCATGATAATCGTTTATTGTCCATGCTATAATTGTATTGATTGGAAACTCAAATACATGTGTGGATAAATAGACAGACTTTGTGTCCCTAGTGAGCCTCTACAGGACTAGCTCGTTGATCAAAGATGACCGCGGTTTCCAGGTCATAGACATGAGTTGTCATTTGATAACGGGATCACATCATTAGGAGAATGATGTGATGGACGAGACCCAAACGTTAAACATAGCTTTTGATCGTGTCAGTTATCGCTATAGTTTTCTGCATGTCAAGTATAAGTTCCTATGACCATGAGATCATGTAACTCACTGACACCGTAGGAGTGCTTTGTGTGTGCCAAACGTCGCAACGTAACTGGGTGACTATAAAGGTACTCTACAGGTATCTCCGAAGGTGTCTGTTGAGTTGACATGGATCGAGACTGGGATTTGTCACTCCGTGTGACGGAGAGGTATCTTCGGGCCCACTCGGTAATACGTCATCTCAATGAGCTCAAAGTGACTAAGTAGTTAGTCACGGGATTATGTATTACGGAACGAGTAAAGAGACTTGCCGGTAACGAGATTGAACTAGGTATAGAGATACCGACGATCGAATCTCGGGCAAGTAACATACCGACGAGACAAAGGGGACTGTATACGGGATTGCCTGAATCCTTGACATCGTGGTTCATCCGATGAGATCATCGAGGAACGTGTGGGAACCAATATGGGTATCCAGATCCCGCTATTGGTTATTGACCTGGGAGTGTCTCGGTCATGTCTGCATAGTTTCCGAACCCGCAGGGTCTACACACTTAAGGTTCGGTGACGCTAGGGTTGTTAGTGAGAACAGTGCATGGTTACCGAAGGTTGTTCGGAGTCCCGGATGAGATCCCGGACGTGACGAGGGTCTCCGGAATGGTCCGGGGACGAAGATTGATATATAGGATGAGAGTGATCGGAGTCCGGAAGTGTTCCGGGGAGTATCGGGAAGTCGGCGGATGACCGAAAGGGGTTTTCGGGGTCCCGGAAAGAGTTTCGGGCCTAATGGGCCACAAAGGGGAGACGCAACAGCCCTCATAGGGCTGTGCGCCCCCCCTAGGGCCCTCTCCTCATGCGCCAAGGGGGCTGGACCCCCCTAGGGCTGCCGCACCCCCTTAGGCTTGGGGGGCAAGGCACCTGGGGGGGAAACCCTAGCCCCAGGGGGCGCCGCCCCCTTCCCATCTGCCCTGGCCGCCGGCCCCTAGGGGAAACCCTAGGGCGCCCCCTCCCCTCTCTCCCCCCTATATAAAGAGAGGCAGAGGGAGGGCAGCCACACACGTTCGTGCCTCGGCGCTGCCCTCCCTCTCCCAAATCCATCTTCGCGAACTCCGCAGTGCTTGGCGAAGCCCTGCTGGAATCCTCCACCACGCCGTCGTGCTGCCGGTGTCTCCATCAACCTCTCCTTCCCCCTTGCTGGATCAAGAAGGAGGAGACGTCCCCGAGCTGTACGTGTGAAGAACGTGGAGGCACCGTTGCTTCGGTGCTTGGATCTTCAGCGATCTGAATCACGGCGAGTACGACTCCATCAACCGCGTTCTCGAACGCTTCCGCTTAGCGATCTACAAGGGTATGTGGATCCAACTCTCCCCTCGTAGATGCATCTCCTAGATTGATCTTGGTGAGCGTAGGAAATTTTTTTGTTTCCCATGCAACGTTCCCCAACATGTTTCTCCGTGAAAGTGCGTTATATCGACTAGAGGGGGTGAATAGGCGATTTTTACAAATTCGTCATTGAGGAAATACTTCTTGAGGAAATAGCTAAGTGACGAACTACAAGTAGCGGAACAAGTACTCAGATGCAAGCATAACAAGACAGTAGCATAGTCATCATGATGAAATGAAACAAGCACAGAGCACATGTAGCGTGTAACTAGGATAAGCAGGCGGAAGACAGAGTGGATGAAGAATAGGATTGAGAAAAATTGAGAAAGTCTTCAGTCAAAGTCTTCAAACAATAACGATCAATTGCATCAACAAGTAAGTGATGAAATGAAAGAGTTGAGGAAATAGAACCAGTAGCTCGGTGAAGACAATGATTTGGTAGACCAGTTCCAATTGTTGTGACAGTTGTATGTCTGGTTAGGGCGGCTTGGTATTTAAACCAAAGGACACATAGTCCCAGGACACATAGTCCTTACTATATTCCCCTTGATCCAAGGTCACACAAGCCACGCCCAATCACTCGTGGTAAGTCTTCAAGGTGACTTCCAAACCTTCACAGACTTGGTCACCCGGCGATCAACAATTCCTCTTGGTTGTTCTAGATCATTGACGCCTAACCGTCTGGAAGATGCACAATCTTCAAAGGTAACAAGCAACGGTTCCACACAGGGACAATCTCTTCAGTGATCCTCAATCACTTTGGGTTTTAAGTGTTTGGGTTTTGGGGTTTTCCTCACTGGTGATTTTCGATACTCTAAATAACAAGTGTCAGTTTCTCTGGGAGCAGCCAACCAGTTAGTGGTTGAAGGGGGCGGCTATTTATAGCCAGGGAGCAGCCCGACATGATAAGACATAAATGCCCTTCAATGATATGACCGTTAGGTGGATAAGATATTTTGAGACAGCTGGCACGTAACACAACAATGGTCGAAAATTTGAGCTATCAAAATCCTCAGGGCTATCATGTTCCTCACTTGCAGGCAATCTGCACTGGCGAATTCCTAACTCCTCAGTCAGAACAAATTCCTCACAGACCAGAAGAACTTCATCTCTGTCACTGAAGAATTGACTCGACTGTATGAGATTTCCAAAGGCTTCACGCGAAGGATTGGGTATGTGTAGGCTTTGAGATGAGCATCAATTGGAAATGTTTCCTTAGTTTTACCTCGACCCCATTTAACAGTACGGTGTTTCCTATGACTCAAGAAAGGAAAAGGAAACTACGAAAACAAAAGTCTTCATGCTTCATAATCCTCACATTAATATCAAAGTCTTCAAGGTCACATCAATTTTCTCATTTTCAAAGTCTTCAAGAAAACCAAAGGCTTCAATTGAAGACATTCATTTGTAGGGGTCAAATTTCTTCGGAAATATCAACCTCCTCAGATGTGATAGCTTGGCTTAATAAGGATGATAGACTACTCATATCAATAAGGAATTCCTTCTTTTTCGAAAGCCCATTTGGACAGAACTTCAAAGTTAAGCGTGCTCAGCTTAGAGTAATTTCAGGATGGGTGACCGACCGGGAAGTTGCTCCCGGGTGCGCACGAGCGAGGACAAAATGCGCAGAAAAGACTATTATTGATCTGTGGGGCCAGTCTAGATCCCGCCAGGAGTAACGACCACCGGCGGGTGTGTTCGATGCGTTACATCAGAGACTTATATAACATGTGTACACTCACAAACACATTAGTCCCTTAACCTATAAGTCTTCAACACACCAAAATAACTAAGGGGCACTAGATGCACTTACATCCGGGCCCCTGCACCGTGCCCGCCACCATCAATGTGTCCGTGCCCGCCATCATCACACCTTCCTTCTTCGGTGCACTCGTCGCCCAGACCGCTGCCGACTTCCTCACGGTGCTCGGCGGGTACCCCGCATTCGACTGCACCGGCTCCGCCGACGACTCCAAGCACGAGATCGCCACCTTCTTCGCCCTCGTCAACCATGAGACAATAAGTAAGCTCCCAACGCACGCCGGCAGTCACCATGCTTATATATGTAGTCTCGAGCCCTGTCCATGATGAGCTTGTACTACGAAATGAATTACAGAGTTCTGCTACATCGACGAGATCAATGGGCCAAGCAAGAACTACGGCGACCCGACGAGCGTGGAGTGGACGTGCGCCGCCGTGAAGGGTGACGTGGCTTGAGACTGCGTCGGTATTTCCCCAAAGAGGAAGGGATGACGCGGCATAGTGACGGTATCTGGACACAGATAACAAATACTACCAAGATTATCGAACCAGTAGGAGAACCACGCAACACTATGTAAACGGTACCTGGACACAAATAACAAATACTTGCAACTCGACGCATAAGAGGGGTTGTCAATCCCTCAGGGTAAAATATTGGTAAAAAGGTCGATGGGTAAAAGCAAATGGAACAACGGCAAATAAAATGCGGCGAGGTATTTTTTGGGTATATGATAATATAGATCTGAAAATAAATGATGCAAATAAAGGAAAATGCAAATAGAAATGCATATCTGAAAGTATATGATAGGAAAATATACCCGGGGCCGTGGGTTTCACTGGTGGCTTCTCTCAAGAAATAGCACACGGTGGTTAAACATATTACTATTGGGCAATTGATAGAAAAGCAAATAATCATGACGATATCCAAGACAATGATCATGTACATGGGCATCACGTCCAAGATTAGTAGACCGACTCCTGCCTGCATCTACTATTATTACTCCACACATCGACCGCTATCCAGCATGCATCTAGTGTATTAATTTCATGGAGTAACGAAGTAATGCAATAAGAACGATGACATGATGTAGACAAGATCTATTCATGCTGGAATAGACCCCATCTTTTTGTCCTTAATAGCAACGATACTTGCGTGCCTTGATGCCCATTTTGTAACTCGGAAAGGACACCGGAAGATTGAATCCATCACAAAGCACATCTTCTCATTGCAAGATAAATTGATCAAGTTGGCCAAACAAAACCCAAATATCGGAGAAGAAATACGAGGCTATAATAATCAATTATGGATATTGAGGTAAAATAAATCTGATCATAAACTCACAATTCATCGGATCCCAACAAACACACCGCAAAAGTCATTAAATCAAATAGATCTCCAAGAGACCATTGTATTGTGATTCCAAAAGAGGTAATAAGCCATCTAGCTACTGCCTACGGACCCGTAGGTCTGTGGTGAACTACTCACGCATCATCGGAGAGGCACTAATGAGGATGATGAACCCCTCCGTGACTGTGTTCCCCCTATGGAAGAGTGCGGGAGAAGGGCTCTAGATTGGATCTCGTGGTTCTGGAAATTGCGGCGTCTGGAACAAAATTTAGTCGACTCTCATAGGTTTTTTGGAATATTTGGGTATTTATATAGCTGAGAGGCGGTGCGAGGGACCTCCGTGGGTGGCACAACCCACCAGGGCAAGCCTGGACTCCTGGGCGCGCCCTGGTGTCTTGTGCTCCCCACAGGCCACCCCCTGATTGCTTCTTTGGCCCAATGGTTATCTTCTGGTCTAAAAAAAATCTCCAAAAAGTTTCGCTGCATTTGGACTCCGTTTGATAGGGATTTTCTGTGAAGTAAAAAACAACATCAACCGACACTTGGCACTATGTCAATAGGTTAGTCCCAAAAAAATGATATAAATTTGCCATAAAATGATTGTCAAACATCCAAGATTGATCATATAACAGCATGGAACAAGCAAAAATTATAGATACGTTGGAGACGTATCAGGATCCCCAAGCTTAGTTCCTACTCGTCCTCGAGTAGGTAAGTGATCAAAACATAATTTTTGATGTGGAATGCTGACTATTATGTTCATCATATATTCTTTTCTTTGTAGTATGGACATTTGTACTTTTATATGATTCAAAGCAATAGTCTAGTTTTGTCATGAAGATTTCAATACTCAAGCATATCAACAAGCAATCATGTCTTTCAAAATATCAACACTACAGAAAGTTATCCCTAGCCCATTTATGCTCAATCATTGATCCATCCATGCAGCACACCCAAATATTAGCTACATCCATTGCTCAAGTGTGATAATAGTGTTCCGTAGTTGGTGCGTTATAAGAGAAGATGAGACTCAAATAAAAATAAAAATTGCATAAAGTAAATAGATAGGCCCTTTGCCCATCAACTTTCACATTCCACGGCTAGCCGTATACACGGGTACCGTCCATATCAACACTTTTCAAGGAATTTATTATTTGACAACATAAAATAAATTTATTTTTCATTTCGGGACTGGGAATCCCTATTACCGCTGTACTCTCGTGCAATGACAAGTGAATAAACACTCATCTTGAGAATAACACATCTAGCATGAAGACATATCGGCCACCCCTCGCCGCTTCATGAGCGGTACGGGCACACAAAAGAGAAGTCTATTTTAAAATTAGAGTTGGCACATACACATTTTCTTAGGACGACACGGAAATACCGCATATAAATAGGTATGGTGGACTCATTTGGCTCAACTTGGGTTGTAGGATTTGGATGCACAAGTAGTATTTCTACTTAGTACAGGGTGAAGGCTAGCAAAAAGATTGAGAAACGACCAACCAAGGAACGAAAACCATCATAAAAGAACATTAAACATAACTAACACTAAATAATGCAACACAAGTAGGATGTAATTTCATTGCATAACTATTGACTTTCATTCTTGCATAGGGAATCACAAACCTTAACACCAATATTCTTACTAAAGCACAATTACTCATCAACATGACTCACATATCACTATCATCACATCTCAAAACTATTACAAAGAATCAAGTTTATTTTGTGCAATGATATTCATGAAAGTTTTTATTATATCCTTCTTGGATATCTGTCACTTTGGGACTAGTTTCAAATGTTGCAATTGCTTTTGACAAGCTAATTTTTTTTTAAGTGAAGAACATGAGCTTAAAAAATTTCATCTCTCAAAATAATATAAGTAAAGCATGAGAGTATTTCTTCAAAAAAATACTAACTCTCAAGTAAATTTAAGTGAATCATGAGAGTGTTTCCCCAAAAATACTAAAACAAGTCATGCTCAAAAAGATATAAGTGAAGCACTAGAGCAATTATGTTGCTCTAAAAAAATTAAGTGAAGCATAAGAGCAATTCTAACAAATCATAGCATAATTTGGCTTTCTCAAATAAGTGTGTCCAACAAGGATGATTGTGACAAACTAAAAAGCAAAACAAGCAAAGACTCATATAATACAAGACGCTCCAAGCAAAACTCATGATATTTTACGAATAAAAATATAGCTCCAAGTAGAATACCGATGGTCGTTAGAAGAAAGAGGGGATGCCTTCCGGGGGCATCCCCAAGCTTAGTTGCTTGATACTTCTTGACTATTATCTTGGGGTCCCTTGTGACGGAAATATGCCCTAGATGCAATAATAAAGTTGTTATTTATATTTCCTTATATCATGATAAATGTTTATTATTCATGCTAGAATTATATTAACCGGAAACTTAGTACATGTGTGAATACATTGACAAAACAGAGTGTCCCTAGTATGTCTCTACTTGACTAGCTCGTTGATCAAAGATGGTTATCTTTCCTAACCATAGACATGTGTTGTCATTTGATGAATGGGATCACATCATTAGAGAATGATGTGATGGACAAGACCCATCCGTTAGCTTAGCACCATGATCGTTTAGTTTTATTGCTATTGCTTTCTTCATGACTTATACATGTTCCTCTGACTATGAGATTATGCAACTCCCGAATACCGGAGGAACACCTTGTGTGCTATCAAGCATCACAACGTAACAGGGTGATTATAAATATGCTCTATAGATGTTTCCGAAAGTGTTTGTGGTGTTGGCATAGATCAAGATTAGGATTTGTCACTCCGAGTGTCGGAGAGGTATCTCTGGGCCCTCTCGGTAATACACATCATAATAAGCCTTGCAAGCAAATGACTAATGAGTTAGTCACGAGATGATGTATTATGGAACGAGTAAAGAGACTTGCCGGTAACGAGATTGAACTAGGTATGATGATACCGACGATCGAATCTCGGGCAAGTAACATACCGATGACAAAGGGAACAACGTATGTTGTTATGCGGTTTGACCGATAAAGATCTTCATAGAATATGTAGGAGCCAATATGAGCATCCAGGTTCCTCTATTGGTTATTGATCGGAGATATGTCTCGGTCATGTCTACATAGTTCTCAAACCCGCAGGGTCCGCACGCTTAACGTTCGATGATGATTTGTATTATGAGCTATGTGTTTTTGACGACCGATGTTTGTTCGGAGTCCCGGATGAGATAACAGACTTAACGAGGAGTCTCGAAATGGTCGAGACATAAAGAATGATATATTGGACGATATTATTCGGGCTCCGGATGAGTTCCGGGGGTCACCGGATAAATATCGGAGTGCCGAAAGGGTTATCGGAACCACCGGGGATGTAATGGGCCTTATTGGGCTTTAGGGGAGAGAGAGGAAGGCAGCCAAGGGCTGGCCGCGCCCCCCCTCATGGGCCTAGTCTGAATTGGACTAGGGGGAGGGGCGGCGCCCCCTCCTTCCTTCTATTCTCCCTCCTTTCCTTCTTCTCCTAGTTGGACTAGGAAAAGGGGATTCCTACTCCTAGTAGGAGTAGGACTGCCCCCTTGGGCGCGCCCTATAGGGGCCGGCCGGCCTCCCCCTTGATCCTTTATATACTGGGGCAGGGGCACCCTATAACACACAAGTTAATAGTTGTTTTAGCCGTGTGCGGTGCCCCCTCCACAGATTCCACCTCAGGTCATATTGTCGTAGTGCTTAGGCAAAGCCCTGTGCGGATCACATCATCACCACCGTTGCCACGCCGTCGTGTTGACGGAGCTCTCCCTCATCCTCAACTGGATCAAGAGCTCGAGGGACGTCATCATGCTGAACGTGTGCTGAACATGGAGGTGACGTACGTTCGGTACTTGGATCGGTTGGATCGTGAAGACGTTCGACTACATCAACCGCGTTACTAAACGCTTCCGCTTCCGGTCTACGAGGGTACGTGGACACACTCTCCCCGCTCGTTGCTATGCTTCTCTTAAATAGATCTTGCGTGATCATAGGAATTTTTTTGAAATACTGCGTCCCCAACAGTGGTATCAGAGCCAGGTCTATGCATAGATGATATGCATGAGTAGAACACAATTAGTTGTGGCGATAATAGTCATACAGCTTACCAGCATGTCATACTTTGATTCGACGGTATTGTTGGATGAAGCGGCCTAGACCGACATTACATGACCGTGTTCATGAGACTGGTTCTACCGACGTGCTTTGCACATAGGTGGCTGGCGGGTGTCAGTTTCTCCAACTTTAGTTGAATCGAGTGTGACTACGCCCGGTCCTTGTTGAAGGTTAAAACAACACAATTGACGAAAAACCTTTGTGGTTTTGATGCATTGGTAAGAACGGTTCATGCTAATTAAGCTCGTAGCAGCCACATAAAACTTGCAACAACAAAGTAGAGGACGTCTAACTTGTTTTTGCAGGGCATGTTGTGATGTGATATGGTCAAGACGTGATGAGTTATACGATATTGTATGAGATGATCATGTTTTTTAATTTATCAGCAACCGGCAGGAGCCTTATGGTTGTCTGTTTATTGTATGAATTGCGAAAGCCATGTAATTGTTCTACTTTATCACTATGAGTTAGGGATAGTAGTAGTAGCAATAGTTGGCGAGACGACCATGGCGCTACGATGAAGATCATGGTGTCAAGCCGGTGACGATGGAGATCATTACGATGCTTTGGAGATGGAGATCAAAAGCACAAGATGATGATGGCCATATCATGTCACATATTTTGATTGCATGTGATGTTTATCTTATTATGCTTCTTATTTTGCATAGTTCGGTGGTAGCATTATAAGATGACCCCTTACAAAAATTTCAAGGTACAAGTGTTCTCCCTGAGTATGCACCATTGCGACAGTTCGTCGTGCTGAGACACCACGTGATGATCGGGTGTGATAAGCTCTACGTTCAAATACAACGGGTGTAAGAAAGTTTTGCACATGCAGAATACTCGGGTTAAACTTGACGATCCTAGCATGTACAGACATGGCCTCAGAACATTGGAGACCGAAGGTCGAGCGTGAATCATATAGTAGATATGATCAACATAAGATGTTCACCATTGAAAACTACTCCATCTCACGTGATGATCGGACATGGTTTAGTTGATTTGGATCACGTGATCATTCAGATGACTAGAGGGATGTCTATCTAAGTGGGAGTTCTTTAGTAATATGATTAATTGAACTTTAATTTATCACGAACTTAGTCCTGATAGTTTTTGCATATCTATGTTGTTGTAGATCAATGGCCCGTGCTACCGTTCCCTTGAATTTTAAAGCATTCCTAGAGAAAGCTAAGTTGAAAGATGATGTTAGCAACTACACGGACTGGGTCCGTAACTTGAGGATTATCCTCATTGATGCACAGAAGAATTATGTCCTTGAAGCACCGCTAGGTGACAGCCCTGCTGCAGGAGCAACTCCGGACGTTATGAACGTCATGGAGCATATGAGATGTTCCAAGAGTTGAAGTTAATATTTCAAGCAAATGCCCTAATTGAGAGATATGACGTCTCCAATAAGTTATATAGCTGCAAGATGGAGGAGAATAGTTCTACCAGTGAACACTTACTCAGAATGTCTGGGTACTACAATCACATGACTCAACTTGGATGCAAAGTTGATGAAGATAGTGTTATTGATAGAGTTCTACAATCACTGCCACCAAGCTATAAAGGCTTCATGATGAACTATAATATTCAAGGGATGCAAAAGACAATTCCCGTGCTCTTCACTATGCTCAAAGCTGTGGAGGTAGAAATCAAAAAGGAGCATCAAGTGTTGATGGTTAACAAGACCACTAGTTTCAAGAAAAAGGGCCAGGGAAAGAAGGGGAACTTCAAGAAGAATAGCAAGCGAGTTTCTACTCCCGCGAAGAAACCCAAGTCTGGAGCCAAGCCTGAAACTGAGTGCTTCTACTGCAAAGGAACTGCCCCAAGTATTTGGCGGATAAGAAGGATGGCAAAGTGAACAAAGGTATATTTGATATACATGTTATTGATGTGTACCTTACTAATGCTCGTAGTAGCACCTGAATATTTGATACTGGTTCGATTGCTAATATTTGTAACTCAAAACAGGGGCTATGGATTAAACAAAGATTAGCTAAGGACAAGGTGATGATGCGCGTGGGAAATGGTTCCAAAGTCGATGTGATCGCCGTCGGCACACTACCTCTACATCTACCATCGGGATTAGTTTTAGACCTAAATAATTGTTATTTGGTACCATCGTTGAGCATGAACATTATATCTGGATCTTGTTTCTTGCGAGATGGTTATTCATTTAAATCAGAGAATAATGGTTGTTCTATTTATATGAGTAATATCTTTTACGGTCATGCACCCTTGGTGAATGGTCTATTTTTATTGAATCTCGATCGTAGTAATACACATATTCATAATATTGAAGCCAAAAGATGCAGAGTTGATAATGATAGTGCAACATACTTGTGGCACAGCCGTTTAATTTATATTGGTGTAAAGCGCACGAAGAAACTCCATGCTGATGGACTTTTGGAATCACTTGGTTATGAATCATTTGATGCTTGCGAACCATGCCTCATGGGCAAGATGACTAAAACTCCGTTCTCTGGAACAATGGAGCCAGCAAGTGACTGATTGGAAATAGTACATACCGATGTATGAGGACCAATGAGTGTTGATGCTCGCGGAGGGTATCATTATTTTCTGACCTTCACTAATGATTTGAGCAGATATGGATATATCTACTTAATGAAGCACAAGTCTGAAACATTTGAAAAGTTCAAAGAAATTCAGAGTGAAGTAGAGAATCATCATAACAAGAAAATAAAGTTTCTACGATCTGATCGCGGAGGCGGATATTTGAGTTATGAGTTTGGTCTTCATTTGAAACAAAGTGGAATAGTTTCACAGCTCATGCCACCTGGAACACCACAACGTAATGGTGTGTCCGAATGTCGTAACCGTACTTTATTAGATATGGTCGGATCTATGATGTCTCTTACCGATTTGCCACTATCATTTTGGGGTTATGCATTAGCGACAGCTGCATTCACGTTAAATAGGGCACCATCTAAATCCGTTGAGACGATACCGTATGAATTGTGGTTTGGCAAGAAACCAAAGTTGTCGTTTCTTAAAGTTTGGGGTTGCGATGCTTATGTGAAAAGCTTCAGCCTGATAAGCTTAAACCCAAATCAGAGAAGTGCGTCTTCATAGGATACCCAAAAGAAATTGTTGGGTACACCTTCTATCACAGATCCGAAGGCAAGACTTTTGTTTCTAAGAATGGATCATTTCTAGAGAAGGAGTTCCTATCGAAAGAAGTGAGTGGCAGGAAAGTAGAACTTGATGTGGTAATTGTACCTTCTCTCGAATTGGAAAATAGCTCATCACAGAAAATTGTTCTCGTGATGCCTACACCAATTAGTGAGGAAGCTAATGATGATGATCATGAAACTTCAGATCAAGTCACCACCGAACCTCGTAGGTCAACCAGAGTACTTCCGCACCAGAGTGGTACGGTAATCCTGTTCCGAAAGTCATGTTACTAGCCCATGATGAACCTACGAACTATGAGGAAGCGATGATGAGCTTAGATTCCACGAAATGGCTTGAAGCCATGAAATGTGAGATGGGATCCATGTATGAGAACAAAGTGTGGACTTTGGTTGACTTGCCCGATGATCGGCAAGCCATCGAAAATAAATGGATCTTCAAGAGGAAGACCGACGCTGACGGTAATGTTACTGTTTACAAAGCTCGACTTGTTGCGAAAGGTTTTCGACAAGTTCAAGGAGTTGACTACGATGAGACCTTCTCACCCATAGCGATGCTTAAGTCTGTCTGAATCATGTTAGAAATTGCCGCATTTTATGATTATGAAATCTGGCAAATGGATGTCAAAACTGCATTTCTTAATGGATATCTCAAAGAAGAGTTGTACATGATGCAACCCGATGGTTTTGTCGATCCTACAAGTGCTAACAAAGTGTGCAAGCTCCAGCAATCTATCTATGGACTGGTGCAAGCATCTTGGAGTTGGAATATACACTTTGATGAGGTGATCAAAGCATATGGTTTTATACAGACTTACGGTGAAGCCTGTATTTACAAGAGAGTGCGGGCACTACAACATTTCTGATAAGTATATGTGAATGATATATTGTTGATCGAAAATGATGTAGAATTTTTTGGAAAGCATAAAGGATTGTTTAAAAGGAGTTGTTCAATAAAAGACCTCAGTGAAGCTGCTTACATATTTGGCACCAAGATCTATAGAGATAGATTAAGACGCTTGATAAGATTTTTAATGAGTACATACCTTAATAAGATTTTGAAGGAGTTCAAAATGGATCAGTCAAAGAAGGAGTTCTTGCCGGAGTTGTAAGGTATGAAGTTGAGTAAGACTCAAAACCCGACCATGCCAGAAGATAGAGAAGAACAAAAGTCATTCCCTATGCCCCGGCCATAGGTTCTATAAAGTAAGCCATGCTATGTACAAAACCTGTTGTGTACCTTGCCATGAGTTTGGCAAGGAGATATAATAGTGATCTAGGAGTAGATCACCGGATAGTGGTCAAAATTATCCTTAGTAACTAGAGGACTAAGGAAATGTTTCTCGATTATGGAGGTGATTAAGAGTTCGTCGTAAAGAGTTACGCCGATGCAAGCTTGGACACTAATCCACATGACTCTAAGTATCAATTTGGATGTGTAATGAAAGTGGGAGCAATTAGCTAGAGTAGCTCCATGCAGAGCATTGTAGACATAGAAATTTGTGAAATACATACGGATCTGAATGTAACAGACCCGCTGACTAAACTTCTCTCACAAAGCAAAACATGATCACACCTTAGTACTCTTTGGGTGTTAATCACATGGCGATGTGAACTAGATTATTGACTCTAGTAAACCCTTTGGGTGTTAGTCACATGGCTATGTGAACTATGGGTGTTGTTCACATAACAATGTGAACTATCGGTATTAAATCACATGGCGATGTGAACTAGATTATTGACTCTAGTGCAAGTGGGAGACTGAAGGAAATATGCCCTAGATGCAATAATAAAGTTGTTACTTATATTTCCTTATATCATGATAAATGTTTATTATTCATGCTAGAATTGTATTAACTGGAAACTTAGTACATGTGTGAATACATAGACAAAACAGAGTGTCCTTAGTATGTCTCTACTTGACTAGCTCGTTGATCAAAGATGGTTATGTTTCCTAACCATAGACATGTGTTGTCATTTGATGAACGGGATGACATCATTAGAGAATGATGTGATGGACAAGACCCATCCATTAGCTTAGCACTATGATCGTTTAGTTTTATTGCTATTGCTTTCTTCATGACTTATACATGTTCCTCTGACTATGATATTATGCAACTCCCAAATACCGGAGGAACACCTTGTGTGCTATCAAACATCACAACGTAACTGGGTGATTATAAAGATGCTCTACAGATGTTTCCGAAAGTGTTTGTGGTGTTGGCATAGTTCAAGATTAGGATTTGTCACTCCAAATGTCGGAGAGGTATCTCTGGGCCCTCTCGGTAATACACATTAATAAGCCTTGCAAGAAAATGACTAATGAGTTAGTCACGAGATGATGTATTACAGCACGAGTAAAGAGACTTGCCGATAATGTGACTGAACTAGGTATGATGATACCGACGATCGAATCTCGGCCAAGTAACATACCGATGACAAAGGGAACAACGTATGTTGTTATGCGGTTTGACTGATAAAGATCTTCGTAGAATATGTAGGACCCAATATGAGCATCCAGGTTCCGCTATTGGTTATTGACCGGAGACATGTCTCGGTCATGTGTACATAGTTGTCGAACCCGTAGTGTTAGGGATATTACTAGCAGGTATAAACCGGCGAGGAGGGTCCGAATTACACTGACAAGGTTGTATTATTACAAGCCCAGTAGAGTATATAACAAGAAGTAATAGCCTGTAGAGGTTTAGGGCCCATGTATAAGGCCCACGGTTTGTAAACCGTCATACCATGTAACTTGGGATGTAAGATAGAAAGAGTAGAGACCGAGGCGGACACGTTTATGAGCCGGCCTCGGGACTCTGTAACCGGACCGGGCGTCGCCTCCTATATAAAGGGATGACTCGGCGACAGATCGAGGACAAGAAACAACAGCTCGAGACATAGGCAAGCGGATTCGCTCCCTGGTCATCAAAGCCCAAGCAATACCACACCAAACTAGACGTAGGCTTTTACCTTCATCGAAGGGGCCGAACTAGTATAAAACTCCCTGTGTCCTTCGTCCGCTTTAACCCCTTCAAGCTAACCTGAGCGATGGCCTCACACCTAAGTCCGTTAATCCGGACATCTGCCGTGCTAAATCCACGACAGTTGGCACCCACCGTGGGGCTATCGCACGATGGTTTCGAGTTCTTGAAGGGCAGCTTTGAAGGGCTCAAGGGTTACGCAGTGGGCCGGATGACCAAGAGTCGTCGCGGCCGGATCTACATCGACGATGCAGGCTGGGGCCCCGAGGCCGATTCAATCGAATACGGGTACCGGGTCCCCTTCGACGGCATCCACGTCTTCATCGGCAAGATCGGTGAACCGGGACCTGAGTCAGACATCTTCCCCAACATCGTCGAGCCGGCTCAGCGTGTGAGATCGGCCGGATTCAGCCCGCCATGAAGCATGTTTTCGTTGGAGCAGTGCATGGAGTACAAGCCGAGGACGGATCGGATTCTAGTGGCGAGACAGTTGTCTATTCCGACGATGAATCTTCATCCGGAGAGACCGAATCTTTGTGTTTGTTGCAGGACGGCCGGTCCGAGGGTGCGTCCGATGGCGATAGTATTCCAGACCCCTTTGATCCACCGAACAGGGTTGCTGTTTTCATGGCCGGATCACAACCTATGCAGCAGCCCTCGATGACCGGGGCGATAACCTCAGAGGCAGTAGGAGCCAGAGTTGGAGACCTTCCCCCGTCGCCCTCTGATGCCTAGACCACCATAGTCGATAACTTGACGGCGCTCGCAACAGCGGAAGTGGCTCAGGCCGACAAGGCGCAGCATGATGCGGAGATCGCTCAGTTGAAGAGCAGGATTGAGCAAGCTAAGTTGGATCTGGATGCGGAGAAAGCCAGGATGGCTACAAGGCAGGCAGAGCTAGACCCCCAAGCTTTTCGGCTCAGGCTGGATCAGAACGCTTCACAGGAGGTAATGTACAGAAGGCAACAAACTCGTCTACCGCCGGTTTATGAGGCAAGGAATCTCTTTGGCACACCAGGAGCGGGAACCAGTAACCGCCCAGAGGTAAACCGGGGAGGAGCTCCGGGGACGGGCGCGTCGGTTCAGCCACCAGCCACAGAGCGGAACCGCCAAGTTGGGCCGACGCCGCACGTACCCACTCCTCCCGGCCATTATTCTAATCCGTTGGACAACATTGTCGCCGCCGCTTCACGGCTGGCCGCTCTTCCCATTGAGGGGACGTCCCCCATAGCAATGGAGGCACGACGGGCTAAGGAGTTGCTAGACACGGCGTTAACACAACAGCAGGCGTATTCTTATTGCCGGGAGAGGATTCATTCAAACCCCCCGCCCGAGCCGGAGTTACACAAGGCACCTGGATGAACCGGCTGTATCTAGCAGCGCGCGGAGACGACACAGACAGAGGCAGGATAATCCGACGGGAGCAGGAGCACATGCCCAGGAGGCGGTGGACCAGGCTAGACATACTGCTCGCGACGACATCCGTCAAGCTACGCCGGTTCACCCCACCACCACAGAAACAGGAATCATGTCCAGTTCCTTAGGGGTGTAGTGTCTCATCCCCGCTTTACGGAACGTGAAATTACCCAAAGACTTCAAGGGCCCGCGCAAGGTACCCAACTACACGGCAGATCTGGCTCTGGAGGCGTGGGTTGAAAGTTATGAGATGGCTATGGAGATGCTTGATGTGGACGAAGCTGCGTGTGCAAAATACTTCACAATGATGCTTGAGGGCATGGCCCGGACATGGCTGAAAGGTTTGCCACCTCACTCCATCGGATCATGGGGCGAGTTGCGTCGTCGGTTTATCAATAATTTCAAAGACACATGCAAGTAGCCGATGTTTGTGGTTGACTTGGCGGCTTGTGTTCAAGGAGAGCAAGAGACCACCAGCGGTTGGGTGCGGCGAGTATCAGAAATTTTGCACTCCTCCAATAGCATCAATCCAAGCATGGCTATAGTAACCTTGGAAGGCAATTGCCGGTTTGAGCCTTTGAGGCAGAAGCTGGGACGACTCAAGCGTGATTGCAATGACATGGGAACGCTCATGGGCGCTTTGGTAAAGTATGGAGACTCTGATAACACCAAGTATCCGGACACAGACGGAGACAAGTCCGGGAAGGCGAGCAAAAACGGTAAACCGGCGCAAGCCAATCCGGCAGGTACAGGTTACAATGGCAAACGTAAAGCGGAAGGTAGCTCGGACTTCGTGGCCAATACCAACGTTCAAGACAACGGGCAGCGCCGCAAGGGTAGACCGCCCCCACGCAATGGGAGGCCGCCTATTAACCTAGATCGCCAGTTGAGTGTGCCTTGCCCGAAGCATGGTACAGAGGAAAACCCGGCTACGCATCTCTGGAAGGACTGTTTTATTATGCAGGAGTTTATGAAACATGCCAAGTATAACCACGGGCCCCCCGGCGGATCAGGTCCCGGTTTTCAGTGCCCGGGTTACCAGGGAGGTGGATCCGGATCAGGATACCACGGCTGTAACAATAACCACAATGGCAACAATCAGCATCAGCAGAACCATCAACATGGTCAGGGTGGATACAATAACCAGGGCAATCAACAGCGTCAGCAGCAACAGCAAGCCGGATACCAGAATAATCCGAAGGAACTAAGCAGTGGGCAATATCATGTTTTCACCACAAGTTTGTGCGAACGGGATCAAAAGGTTTTGAAGCGGGCAGTACACGCAGTTGAACCGGCGATACCATGTTTTTTACGTTGGTCTGAGAAACCCATTGTATGGAGCAGAGAGGATCACCCGCCACGGGTTGATAATCCGGGTCAGCTGGCCTTGGTGGTGGCTCCACAGGTGGGTGGCTATAAGTTCAGAAAGGTGCTTATGGATGGAGGCAGCAGCATCAATATCCTATACTATGAGACCTTTCGACGTATGGGGTTGACAGATAAGAAGCTCCGGCAGTCCAACACAGTGTTCCATGGAGTGGTGCCAGGTAAATTGGCTTACCTAGTTGGAAAAATCGATCTGGAAGTTACCTTTGGGGATGAGGAGGACCCTAGATCGGAGACGGTGACCTTTGAGGTTGTAAAGATCAGGAGCCCATATCATGCTCTGTTTGGGAGGCCGGTTTATGCCAAGTTCATGGCTAGACCGTGTTATGTTTACCTGCAGCTCAAGATGTCGGGTCACAAGGGAACCATCACGGTTCACGGGAGCCGCAAGATCGCATTGGAATGCGAGGAAGGAGACGCAGCATACGCTGAGGCAGTTTGTGCTACGGAGGAGCTGAAGTTTTATAAGGACAATGTTGATCCGACAGATATGTCCCCGTTGAAGAAGCCAACTACAGAGCATGATCCGACACTGAAATTCAAATCAGCAGAGGAGACCAAGCAAGTTGACTTTGTTTCGGGCGATTCGTCTAAGCAGTTCACTATCAGCACTAACCTAGACCCCAAATAGGAAAGCGCGCTCATTGAGTTCATCCGTGAGAACCGGGATATCTTTGCATGGAAACCTTCTGATATGCCAGGTATACCGAGGGAACTCGTTGAGCACAGTCTTAATATTGATCCAAAGTTTAAACCGGTCAAGCAATATTTGCGCCGCTTCAATGAGGAGAGGCGCAAGGCTATAGGTGAGGAAGTGGCTATACTTTTGGCTGCAGGTTTCATAATTGAAGTGTTTCATCCGGAGTGGCTGGCTAATCCGGTGCTGGTGCTCAAGAAAAATGGAACCTGGAGGATGTGTGTTGATTACACAGACTTGAACAAGGCTTGTCCAACTGATCCTTTTGCTCTCCCCCGTATTGATCAGATTATTGATGCTACGGCGGGATGTGAGCGGCTAAGTTTTTTGGATGCATATTCAGGTTATCATCAGATCAAGATGGCAGTTAAGGACCAGGAGAAGACAACTTTCATAACTCCTTTCGGAGCCTTCTGCTATGTATCCATGCCTTTTGGGCTCAAGAGTGCCCAAGCAACTTATCAACGTTGTGTGCAGAACTGTTTCAAAGGGCAGATTGGAAAAAATGTCCATGCTTATGTTGATGACATTGTGGTGAAATCCAGGAAGGAGGATACAATGATAGAGAATTTAAAAGAAACCTTTGACAACCTCCGAATTTACAAGATGATGCTTAATCCGGAGAAGTGTGTTTTCAGTGTTCCAGTAGGCAAGCTCCTTGGGTTCTTAGTGTCAAACAGAGGGATTGAAGCTAATCCGGAGAAGATCAAGGCGATCACATCCTTGGCTAAACCGGCTTGTATCAATGATGTCCAGCGCGTGGCAGGCCGTATTGCAGCATTGAGCCGGTTCATCAGCCGTTTGGGAGAGAAGGCGATCCCGCTTTATCAGATGATGAAAAAGACGGATCGTTTTATATGGAGCGATGCTGCAAGTGCTGCGTTCGAGGATTTGAAGCGGCAATTAGCAGAACCACCAGTTCTTGTTGCCCCTGTTGACAAGGAGCCGCTGTTGTTATACGTGGCCGCCAATGCCCGTGCAGTTAGCGTGGCCATTGTGGTGGAGCGCAAGGAAGCAGGAAAGGAATATCCGGTTCAACGTCCGGTTTATTACATCAGTGAGGTCCTCATTGAGTCGAAGCAAAGATATCTGCACTGGCAGAAGTTGGTATACGGCGTGTTCATGGCAAACCGGAAGTTGAAGCACTACTTCCAGGGCCACCCAATCACTATCGTCAGCTCAGCTCCATTGGGGGATATAATCCAGAACAGAGAAGCCACTGGCAGAGTGGCAAAGTGGGCCATTGAGCTTAGCCCACATGGGTTAAAATATATGCCCCGTACTGCTATAAAGTCCCAAGCACTAGTGGATTTTATCAATGATTGGACAGAGTTGCAGGCACCTGAGGAGAAGCCGGATCATACATACTGGACTATTCACTTTGATGGTTCAAGGCATATGGAGGGCTCAGGGGCTGGAGTCGTGTTAACTTCCCCACGAGGTGATAAGTTCTGTTATGTCCTCCGTTTAATGTTCCCTTGTACTAACAATGCTGCTGAGTATGAAGCTCTCCTCCACGGTTTACGGATGGCCAAGGAGATGAACTTGAGCCGGGTCAAGTGCTTTGGTGACTCAGATCTGGTGGCACAACAAGTATCTGGTAAGTGGGACTCTAAGGATCCGCTCATGGCGGCTTACCGGCGAGAAGTGGATGTAGTCGTAGGATACTTCAAGGGATATCAGGTGGACCACATAGACCGGCGGAAAAATGAAGCAGCCGATGCATTGAGCCGGCTGGGCTCCCAGCATAATCCGGTTCCGCCTAATACTTTCTTGGATGAGTTGCATAGTCCATCAGTGCAGATACCTTCAGAGGAGGATTTGGCTGTTCCTGATCCGGAAGCACAGTTAGTCGCAGCACTTCACGTCATTCCGGATTGGACACTCCCTTATCTGGCATATATGAGCCGAGGTGAATTGCCAGATGACGAAGTGGAAGCCTGGCAGATAATCCGGCGATCTAAGTCTATGACCACCATCAATGGAGAACTTCATCACCGCAGCGTCTCTGGAGCGTTTCAGCGGTGCGTATCGTCAGAGGAAGGATGTGATATTCTTCGAGAGATTCATGAGGGGATTGCGGTCACCACGCCGGTTCAAAGTCCTTGGTAGCTAAAGCTTTTCGTCATGGGTTCTATTGGCTGACGGCTCACGCCGATGCAGAGGACTTGGTCAGAAAATGTGATGCTTGCCAGAAATTTTTGCGGCGTGCTCATGTACCGGCGCAGGAGCTGCGGATGATTCCAATCACTTGGTCGTTCGCGACTTGGGGGCTTGATATGGTTGGACCCTTTAAAATATCCCAAGATCAGAAAACCCACCTGTTAGTAGCAGTGGACAAATTTATAAAGTGGGTTGAAGCAGAGCCTGTCAGTAAGTGTGATGCGGCAACAACGGTTAAGTTCATCAAAAAGGTAATTTTCCGGTTTGGCTTTCCACACAACATTATAACTGATAATGGCACCAACCTATCTAAAGGAGAGATGGAAGAGTTCTGTCAAAGAGAACATATTCGCCTTGATGTGTCATCAGTAGCTCACCCTCAGTCCAATGGCCAAGCTGAGAGAACCAACCAAGAGATCTTGAGAGGCATTAAGCCCCGGCTTATGGTTCCTTTGCAAAGAACACCGGGTTGCTGGGTAGAGGAGTTGCCCTCTGTCTTATGGAGCATCAATACTACACCTAATAGATCAATAGGGTACACACCTTTCTTTATGGTATATGGTGCTGAAGCGGTCCTGCCTAGCGATATTCGGCATGATTCACCAAGGGTGGCATCTTACGTTGAAGCGGATAATGAGCAAGCAAGGCAAGACAGTTTGGACCGGCTAGATGAGGAACGGGACACGGCAGCAGCGCGATCAGCGACTTATCAACAAGACCTGCGCCGGTACCACAGCCGCTGGGTCAAGACCAGGACGTTTCAGGAAGGAGATCTGGTGCTCCGGCTCATCCAAGACCAGACAGATATGCACAAGCTATCCCCACCTTGGGAAGGACCCTTTGTGGTCAGCAAAAATCTGCACAACGGATCATACTATCTTGTCGACGTTCGAGAACATAAGGACTCACGTACGGCGGAGGAGGAGACGAAGCGGCCGTGGAACATCGCTCTTCTTCGACCTTACTACACTTGAGCCATTGGCTCCGCTTTATGTACAATGTATATATTATAATTAATACAATAAACAGGCGCCCCCGGTAAATCGGGGAATCAGCCATCTTCTTCGCAAAAAGAGTATCACTTGGGGGCCTCGAAAGAAGCTCTCCATGGCCTCTTAAACCGGCGCCCCTGATAGCATCAGGGAATCAGCCGTGTCTTTTCTACACAAGAGTATCACATGGGGTCTTCTAAAGAAACCTACCATGGCCTCTTAAACCGGCGCCCTTGACAGAGTCAAGGAATCAGCCGTGTTCTTCAAAGGAGTATCACATGGGAGTTTTCTACGGAAGCTCACCATGGCCTCCTAAACCGGCGCCCTTGACAGAATCAAGGAATCAGCCGTGTTCTTCAAAGGAGTATCACATGGGAGTTTTCTACAGAGCTCACCATGGCCTCCTAAACCGGCGCCCTTGATACATCAAGGAATCAGCCATCTTATCAAACAAGAATCACATGGGGGCTTCCGCGGGCAAGGGAGTTTCCCATGGCCTCTTGAGCCGGCGGCGGTATGAAGCCCATCATAAGAGCACTGCTCTGGTTGCTTCGGCAATTTCCACATGATGATGATGAGGGGTAGAAGAGAGTGTTGGTGCCCAACCCAGCTCAAACATATGCTCCGACGAGCAAAAACGGCTCACACACTACCGGGGGGCTCGCAGAGAGTAGAATACCCTTGTAGTGAACATGGCTTGGAAGCCCGGTGCATGCACCTAAAACCCCGGATTAACCTGCCCGCCTCAAGTAAATCACGCCGTCCAGGTAAACCTGGTATGACCCGTCGAACTTGCCACAAGTTACTCCCTCGGGACCCTGAACTTGGCCACGTTAAATTGACGATCATCGAGTTGATCACCTAAAGACAAAATCTTTACTAGATTTTGAAACATTGGGTGGCTTGTCATCGATGATTTGGTTAAGGATTGCAGAGCATCTTGACAGGCTTTGCTAAAATGGTTAATGACAGTAGCCTGGCAGCTCATAAAAAGCCTCGAATTTGGAGCCTGGCAGCTTGTAAAAAGCCTCGACTACATGGTTTTATTTGCCCAAAAAACCTTATTTCTATTTTTTATGATTTCACAAATCTTGGTCGTAATGATCATTGGTTTTTAACCAAGTCCATTGACGCGAGACTGGACAACTACAAAGTTGACCATATATCTGCAAAGTTAAAGTCTGGGTCATGAACACCAGCAAGAGTTAAACGGGCATTCATTGTAACCCGGATTGGTCATCAGGCTAAGCCAAACAAGAGAGCCAAGAGCCTCATCAGCGCCTGCGCCTTCAATTATTCCTACCGGGTTAAGGTCGACAAGCACACTTAATCAGAGGTATGGTATATATTTGTGATCAACAGCTATTACTTTGATTTATATATCAGAGCAGTATAATCCGTCCGATGGTAAACCGCCAGGACATATTTTAGCTTCGTTCATGCATGCACAGATAATATAAGTGGATCACGCATTGCAAACAGAAGATTAAATTGAAAGATGCCAATTCAAATAGTGCCATAAATAGTGGAACAAAGGCAGTATTTCAACTAATCCTATTACAAGGCACTTGCAGGCCCGAATGGATCAAAGTTTTTGGCAAAATATTCAGCAACTACAAGTTAAACCAGACGGTTTACAACTCCTCTTCACGCTGCGAAGGCTGAGGGTCAACTTGTTCTGGGTCTTCATCAACTTCAGGCAATGGCTGGAAACTAGGAGCGCACCATTCAATCTTGGAGAGGGCACGGAAATACACTTCATCATTGATAAGATCTGAAGGGTCAATATCTGGAGCGAAAGTATGGTTACGAACTGGTGGGATCAGATTTTCAGTGTCGTAAACCGGCCGCTCCACCCGCGAATTTTCTAGGTCGTAAGACGGATGATACCTTGTCAAATCTGCTTCATCGGCAAGCTTAGATCTTCAGCAGAAAAGGCTGACCAGTCCTCTTTATTGCTGGGATAGCCGTTCATGGCTTGAGCCGGATCAAAGTCAGGGACCCATGCTTTGGCTCGGGTAAATGCCATGAGAGAGCTAGCTCGGGCAGCAGACTTCTTCACCTCAACCAGACGCACAGGTAGGACAGATAGCTTCTCCAGGGTGGCTTGGATGGTAGTCGGTGCCGGTTTATTGTGAGACATGGCACTGATAGCCCTTTGAGCGCCGGAGTAGAGCTGCTCCACCAGGGTATAAGCTGCCTTAAGCTTCTTCCGGACATTGTCTCCAAGATGAGTTATGCGCCTCCCTGTGTGCAATTGACAAGTTAAACCGGAGCAGAACAAAGATTGCAAGGATATAAACATACAAAGACAGGTACTCACCGAAGATAGCAGAAGTCATGAGCTCTATTTGCTGTTTCAACCCGGATAGCTCCTGCGTAACCGGATTGAGAGCGGCTTCCGCATCCTTTGCTCTTTTTTCTAAAGCGTCCCTCTGCACCTCCCATGTGGACCGCTCCGCTTCAAAATCTTTCTTCAATTTTTCCATGTTGGTCAAAGCAAGGACAAGTTCTTCCTTAGCTTTGGTTGAAGCAGCCTCATGGAAGGACAAACTATTCCGGAGCTCAGTTGCCTTCGATGCTCTCCGGTTCAAGTCAGCCTGCAAGAAAAGCAAACATGTGAGAAGGACAGATTATTCAAAGTCTCAAGCCCATAACAGGTTATGCACTTGACACTTGGGGGCTAATGTACAATTGAAGTAAGGAAAGCAAATTTTTTCAGACAAGTCCCAAGCACATAAACAGGTTATGCCCTTGGCACTTGGGGGCTAATGTAAGTTCATTCTCAAACATAATTGAAGTCCCGGTTCACCTACATTGAAGCTAAACCGGCACTTGGGGGCTACTATGGTCTAAAGGTATGATTGCAAAGTACAAAGCGGAAACAAAAGCAAAAGGAAGGAAAGTCACCTCATATTTGTCCTTCATCATGTTAACTAAGCCGGCTTCATAGTCGCGGCTGGTGAAGAGCCGGTTCAAATACCCAGAATGAAGTTCCTGGGCACTCGGATGAGCATAGCTTGACAAGTCTGTGCTCCACTTGCCTTTATCTTGTTCAAATTTTTCTTCCTTGGCGGTATGCTTGGCCAAGGCAACAGGCTCGGTGGGAGCAGTGAAGCCTAACCCGGTTATCTCAACATCTGCTGTCGAGGCAGCAGTTGGCTGGAGAGGATCAGCATATGCACCGGGCTAACAGGAGCCGAGCTAGCCCGAGGAGGACTAACCCGGACAGGGCTTGCCGGTTCAGTCATGTTTTCCATATCATCACCTCCTGGCGCACCAACATCTTCATGGTCCATGGGAGCGGGATCATCAAGCTGAATTTCAACGTTGTCCTCTGGCGGGATGGTCGCTTTAGGGTCCTCGGCCGGTTCAGCAACAGTGGTCTCAGCAGCCGGTTTGTTTGCTTTTTCCTTTTTACTGGGCTTGGGCATTCCGATAAAGGGTCAGAGCAGTCGTAAGGATCACAAAGTCAAAGCAGGAAGATAAACCGGACGTTTGAAAGAAGGACTTACCCAGGGACGGTCTTGAGCACTAGGACTTGCGTGGCAGTCGACTCGCCGAAGGAAGACAGAGGAGCCTCTCGATAGTTGGGATCAGACGGTTTAAGTGGTTTACGTATAAGTCCTGCTTTTGGATGAAGGAGGGTTGGAGTGAGTAAGCCGGTGTGAGAGGTATTCCGGACGACTCAACCACATGGCCGCTATGGCGCGTGGTCCGACGAGCTTCGTGCTGCTGTTTCTTCAAAAGAAAGTTGGGATCCAATTGAGCATAAGGGTGAGAAAATGGATATTTCCGGGACACCCGGCGGATCTTGGGTGGCAACGATTCTGAATCAGAAGAGAGAGAAATTACCTCAACTCCCTCCGCTTTACTTCCCTCTGCCAGGTCCTGCGAAAGGGCATTATTTAACATAAATTCATACAAACGGAGATCAAAAGACATAAGGGTTAATTGATACCCCAGAATCCGGATCATCCTCTTCAGGGTATGAACCGGAAGCGGCAACATCTTTTTTCTTCTTGACAGCATAGGTTTTCTTGCGTGATTGCTTGGCCGGTTTATCCTGAGATTTCCTCTTCCAGAAAGGATCGTTGGCCTGTGCAAAGGAATAATAACAAGTTGAAGACAACTGATATGAACGGATTAAGATGAAAAGAAAGGGTCGGAAGAACTTTACCGATGACGCTTTGTTGGTTAAGCAGAATGGAGCTAAACCGGTCCAGCTGCAATCCTCCAGAGGGATGTTCAGCATTTTCTTCGCAGACTCAGTAACTTCATTGTCAGGAAGTACTATCTTGGTGTGGCGTTGAGGATCTTCCGGTTTGCCGGTGTATTTGCACATCAAACTTGAGCGCCGGCTTAGTGGAAGGATGCTCCAGGAAAGCCAACAGCGAACGAAGTCAACGCCGGTTAAACCGTTCGCCACGAAAGCCCTGAGCTTGGAAAGCTGAGGGGCAAATCGAGCCCGGTCTTGGGCGCTTAGACGCTGTGGCAAAGGATGGGTTGTTGTCAGACGATAAGCGCGGTAACCCGGCAGCGGATTCTCTCCTTCAGGTGAAGTGTCCTTACAATAGAACCAAGTCTGGTTCCATTCCTTGGGGTGGCTGTGAAGAGCGGCGTGGGGAAAGCTCACATCCTTTCTTTTCTAGATGCTGACACCACCCAGCTCCTGATGAGGCCCATCAGTAAACTTCGTCCGCCGGTGCAGATGGAAGAAATCCCGGAACAGATCCACTGATGGTTCTTCTTGAAGATATGCCTCCGAGAAAACTTGAAAGTTACAGATGTTCGATATAGAATTCGGGCCTACATCTTGTGGGTGGAGTTGAAAAGCGGCTAACACATCCCGGAAGAATTTTGAACCGGAAGGGCCAAAACCCCGAACCAGATGATCATAGAAGACTATGATTTTTCCCTCCTTAGGCTCAGGAGGGCACTCCTTTCCAGGGGCCCGCCAGTGCAGAACTTCCTCAGGGCCCAGAACACCAATTGAGGCCGCTTCAATTAAATCGTTTTCCGTGATCCGGGAAGGAACCCAATTGCAAGCAAAAATGGTTTGGCCATCATTTCTGATGAGGGAGTGCTGAAAAATACAGTGCAAGACCCGGTTTACCAACTGCTAGATATAAACCGGTGCATTCTATAAAGGTATGGACTTAATTGTCGGTTTAAACAAGGGGCTAATGGTATCTACTAATCCGGAAGCAGGTATGAGTGAGACAGCTACCGGTTCACAACGATAGATGGAGAAAGTTAAACCGTCAATTGTGGAATACGGGTTTAAATCTAAAACCGTCAAGACAAGCATATGACGCACAGGGTATGGCTAAACCGGCAATATAAGCGAGTTGCAGATCTAGAAGTGTGAGAAACAGTTTTCACACGAAGCTGAGGTAAATATGGATCTAAGATGCAAGGAAAAGACAGAATAATACAAGTTACATTCAGCGAAGGTTGCGGGAGTTCTCTACAGGTTCAATCTAAACTAACATCGCTGGAGAAGCTAAAGTATAATGGTGGAGCGGAAGCGCACGGATGAGGGTCAAGCCTAACGAGTTTATATCTACAGCTAAGATCAATCTACAACGATGAACTACAAGAACGAGGGTTCATGGCGAGCTACAGAAGAAAACCTAAAGGTGAGATCTATGAGGAGAAGATAGCGTACCCGAGGAAACAAAGGACGGCGGTGAGTTTTCTGGTCGCGTTCAGGTTGATGCGGCGGCCGGACTTGCTGGCGACGGTGAGCTCGACGGACGGTGGCGGAAGCTCGGCCGCTGGAGATGGAGGAAGAAGAAGTAGAAGGGGAAAAGAGATGGGCCTCAGCGGTATTTATAGGCCAAAGAGATAAAAACGGTAAGCGCGGGAATCGAGGAGGCCAGAAATCGGATAAAGATTGAGATGTCGCCTTGATCTTCGGTGCGACAATAAAGAAAGGTAACAAACAGATGCGGGCATTAAATGCGGAGATGATGTCACGACGGATTGGCACGACTTCAGGAGATGACGTCATGGCCGGTTTATGAAGCAAACAAATTGCAGAAAGGAAATTTGTACAAGACTTGGAGGACTGACATGAACAAGTTCAAATCAATCTGGGGCCTAATGTCAGGGATATTACTAGCAGGTATAAACCGGCCAGGAGGGTCCGGATTACACTGACAAGGTTGTATTATTACAAGCCCAGTAGAGTATATAATAAGAAGTAATAGCCCGTAGAGGTTTATGGCCCATGTATAAGGCCCACGGTTTGTAAATCGTCATACCATGTAACTTGGGATGTAAGATAGAAAGAGTAGAGACCGAGGCAGACACGTTTATGAGCCGGCCTCGGGACTCTGTAAACCGGACCGGGCATCGCCTCCTATATAAAGGGATGTCCCGGCGAAAGATCGAGGACAAGAAACAACAGCTTGAGAGACAGGCAAGCGGATTCGCTACCTGGTCATCGAAGCCCAAGCAATACCACACCAAACTAGATGTAGGCTTTTACCTTCATCGAAGGGGCTGAACTAGTATAAAACTCCCTGTGTCCTTCGTCCGCTTTAACCCCTTCAGGCTAACCCGAGCGATGGCCTCACACCTAAGTCTGTTAATCCGGACATCTGCCGTGCTAAATCCACGACACGTAGGGTCCGCACGCTTAACGTTCGATGACGATTTGTATTATGAGTTATGTGTTTTTGATGACCGAAGTTTGTTCGGAGTCCCAGATGAGATCAGGGACATGACGAGGAGTCTCTAAATGGTCGATACATAAAGAATGATATATTGGACGATATTATTCGGACACCGGATGAGTTCCGAGGGTCGCCGGATAAATATCGAAGTGTCGGAAGGGTTATCGGAACCACCGGGGAAGTAATGGACCTTATTGGGCTTTAGGGGAGAGAGAGGAAGGCAGCCAAGGGCTTGCCGCGCACCCCCCATGGGCCTAGTCCGAATTGTACTAGGGGGAGGGGCAGCGCCCCCTCCTCCCTTCTCTTCTCCCTCCCTTCCTTCTTCTCCTAGTTGGACTAGGAAAAGGGGATTCCTACTCCTAGTAGGAGTAGGATTGCCCCCTTGGGTGCGCTCTATAGGGGTCGTCCGGCCTCCCCCTTTCTCCTTTATATACGGGGGCAGGAGGGCACCCTAGAACACACAAGTTAGTAGTTGTTTTAGCCGTGTGCGGTGCCCCCCTCCACAGATTCCACCTCAGGTCATATTGTCGTAGTGCTTAGGCGAAGCCCTGCGCGGATCACATCATCAACACCGTCGCCATGCCGTCGTGCTGACAGAACTCCCCCTCGTCCTCAACTGGATCAAGAGCTCGAGGGACGTCATCGTGCTGAACGTGGGCTGAACACGAAGGTGATGTACGTTCGGTACTTGGATCGGTTGGATCGTGAAGACATTCGACTACATCAACCGCATTACTAAACATTTCTGCTTTCGGTCTACGAGGGTACGTGGACACACTCTCCTCGCTCGTTGCTATGCTTCTCCTAGATAGATCTTGCGTGATCATAGGATTTTTTTTGAAATACTACGTTCCCCAACACCTTGGGCATCCCCAAGCTTAGACTCTTTTCACTCCTTATTCCTTCATCCATCATGATCTCACCAAAACTTGAAAACTTCAATCACACAAAACTTAACAAAACCTTTGTGAGATTCGTTAGTACAATAAAACAAACCACTACTCTAAGTGAAAGATCGTGGATGTCGCCTAGAGGGGGTGAATAGGTGCTTTAGAATAATTATGGTTTAGGCTTGAACCAATGCGGAAAAACCTAGCGATTAATTTGTCAAGCACAAAACCTACAAGAACTAGGCTCACCTATGTGCACCAACAACTTATGTTAAGCAAGATAAACAATTAGGTGATAGCAAGATATATGACCAGAAACAATATGGCTATCACAAAGTAAAGTGCATAAGTAAAGGGCTCGGGTAAGAGATAACTGAGGCACGCGGAGACGACGATGTATGCCGAAGTTCACACCCTTGCGGATGCTAATCTCCGTTTGGAGCGGTGTGGAGGCACAATGCTCCCCAAGAAGCCACTAGGGCCACCGTAATCTCCTCACGCCCTCGCACAATGCAAGATGCCATGATTCCACTAAGGGACCCTTGAGGGCGGTCACCGAACCCGTACAAATTGCTCGGGGCGATCTCCACAACCTAATTGGAGACCCCGACACTTGCCGAGAGCTTTACACCACAAAGATTGAGTTCCGAACACCACAAAGGTTGGGGCTATCTCCACAACTTAATTGGAGGCCCCCAACGACACCACGAAGCTTCACTACAATGGAATATGGCTCCGAGGTGACCTCAACCGTCTAGGGCGCCCAAGCACCCAAGAGGAACGTGCTCAAGGGTACCAAGCACCCAAGAGTAATAAGCTTCTCAACTTCACTTCCACGTATCACCGTGGAGAACTCAAACCGATGCACCAAATGCAATGGCAAGGGCACACAGAGTGCCCAAGTCCTTCTCTCCCTAATTGCACCAAAGCAAGTAATGCTAGGGAGGGAAATGAGAGGAAGAACAAAGAAGAGAACACGAAGAACTCCAAGATCTAGATGCAAAGGGTTCCCTCACATAGAGGGGAAAGTGATTGGTGGAAACATAGATCTAGATCTCCTCCCTCTACCCCCCCCCCCAAACTAGCAAGAATCCATGGAGGGATTGAGAGATAGCAAGCTCGAGGAAGGTCAACAATGGGGGAAGAACACGAGCCCAAAGGATGAGGTTCATTGGGGAAGAGGACCCCCTTTTATAGGTGGAAAAAAAATCCAACTGTTATCCTCTCAGCCCGCACCAAGCGGTACTACCGCTCCAAGGAGCGGTACTACCGCTAGGGCGACAGTAACCAAAAGAAACACTACTGCAACGGGGCAACAGGGTGGTACCACCGCCGAAGCGGTACTACCGCAGGGGCAGTATTCAACGGCCACACAGGCGCATCACACGACAGTATACATAGTGAGCTAGCGGTACTACCGTTGGGGATAGTGGTACTACCGCGCGTCCACGGATGTAACAAATTACTGCCGTGTCTACATCCCCTGGAGCTAGCTTCGAGTAGAAAGCCGGCATGGTACTACCGCTCACAGGGAGCGGATGTAAAAAATTACATTCGCACCTACTTCCGCATGCTTCAGCGTTAGGACTGAAGGCAGCGGTACTACCGCTCACAAGGAGCGGTACTACCGCTGGCCCATGCTCTACTACCGCTCCCTAGAGCGGTACTACCGCACGCCACATAGGCTTTAGCACTTGGCTGCCTTCATATCGCAGCTAAAGACAACAGAAGGATACAATAAAACCGAAACTGCCATAACTTCTGCAAATGAGCTCCGAATTGAGCAAACTCAAGCTTGTTGGATAGAGGATGACGAGTAGCATCAAAACAGAAAACTCAAGCTTGTTATAGTAAGAAGAGGCAGATGAGGTGTTCCTAGGATATAGAGGAGTGAAACCTCCAACAGAAAGGAACTGGCAAACCTCCAACATCGAAAACATCATAGAAGATGCATGTGAACTCCGTTTTCGATGAACTTGAGCTTGTCATCAAAATGACCATAAGCTCCAAATCTCACAAGTAGAAGAACCAAACAATAACCAACAAAGATGATGCAAGGATGCAATGGTTTGAGCTCTCTACAAACGATACGATCAAGCTACTCATCAAAAGCCCCCCCCCCCCTTGATAGTACGACAATCGATCCTATAACCCGGTCTCCCAAATACCACCATGAGACCGGTAAAATAGAAAACCTATCAAGGGCAAAACTTTGCCTTGCACAAGGTCCACTTGAGTTAGATGATGATGATGATCTTGACTCCATCAAGTTGGACCACCTTTCTTGATTGCGTTGGCTCGATGAAGACTAGTTGATTGCTCCCCCATACTCCACTATGGGTGAGCCACTCTTTGGCACATCTTTGAAGGAAATATTCCCTAGAGGCAATAATAAAGATGTTATTTGTATTTCCTTATATCATGATAAATGTCTTTTATTCATGCTAGAATTGTATTAACCGGAAACTTAGTACATGTGTGAATACATAGACAATACAGTATGTCCCTAGTATGCCTCTACTAGACTAGCTCATTGATCAAAGATGGTTATGTTTCCTAGCCATAGACACGAGTGTTGGAAATATGCCCTAGAGGCAATAATAAAAGAGTTATTATTATATTTCCTTGTTCATGATAATCGTTTATTATCCATGCTATAACTGTATTGATTGGAAACTGAAATACACGTGTGGATGAATAGACAGACTTTGTGTCCCTAGTGAGCCTCTACAGGACTAGCTCGTTGATCAAAGATGACCGCGGTTTCCAGGTCATAGACATGAGTTGTCATTTGATAACGGGATCACATCATTAGGAGAATGATGTGATGGACGAGACCCAAACGTAAACATAGCTTTTGATCGTGTCAGTTATCGCTATAGTTTTCTGCATGTCAAGTATAAGTTCCTATGACCATGAGATCATGTAACTCACTGACACCGTAGGAGTGCTTTGTGTGTGCCAAACGTCACAACGTAACTGGGTGACTATAAAGGTACTCTACAGGTATCTCCGAGGGTGTCTGTTGAGTTGACATGGATCGAGACTGGGATTTGTCACTCCGTGTGACGGAGAGGTATCTCCGGGCCCACTCGGTAATACGTCATCTCAATGAGCTCAAAGTGACTAAGTAGTTGGTCACGGGATTATGTATTATGGTAACGAGTAAAGAGACTTGCCGGTAACGAGATTGAACTAGGTATAGAGATACCGACGATCGAATCTCGGGCAAGTAACATACCGACGAGACAAAGGGAACTGTATACGGGATTGCCTGAATCCTTGACATCGTGGTTCATCCGATGAGATCATCGAGAAACATGTAGGAACCAATATGGGTATCCAGATCCCGCTATTGGTTATTGACCTGAGAGTGTCTCGGTCATGTCTACATGGTTTCCGAACCCGCAGGGTCTACACACTTAACGTTCGGTGACGCTAGGGTTGTTAGTGAGAAAAGTGCATGGTTACCGAAGGTTGTTCGGAGTCCCGGATGAGATCCCGGACATGACGAGGGTCTCCGGAATGGTCCGGAGACGAAGATTGATATATAGGATGAAAGGTTTCGGAGTACCGGAAGTGCTCCGAGGAGCATCGGGAAATCGGCGGAATACCGGAAGGGATTTCGGGGGGTCCGGAAGTTGTTCTGGGCCTATTGGGCCACAAAGGGGGACACCACAACCCTCAGGGGGCTGTGCGCCCCCCCTGGGCCCTCTCCCCATGCGGCTAAGGGGGTGGGACCCCCTAGGGCTGGCCGCACCCCTTGGCCTTGGGGGGCAAGGCACCTAGGGGGGGAAACCCTAGGGCCTGGCCGCCCCCCTGCCCTGGCCGCCGCCCCCTCCCCTTGCCCTGGCCGCCGGCCCCTAGGGGGAAACCCTAGGGCGCCCTCACCTCTCCACCCCCCCTATATATAGTGGGGCAAAGGGAGGGCAGCGAACACAGTTTGTGCCTCGGTGCTGCCCTCCCTCTCCCACAACATCTTCTCCCGCGGTGCTTAGGCGAAGCCCTGCTGGAGTTCTTCTCCACCATCACCACCACGCCGTCGTGCTGCCGGTTCTCCATCAACCTCTCCTCCACCCCTTGCTGGATCAAGAAGGAGGAGACGTCCCCGAGCCGTACGTGTGAAGAACGCGGAGGCACCGTTGCTTCGGTGCTAGGTCTTCGGCGATCTGAATCGCGACGAGTACGACTCCATCATCCGCGTTCATAACGCTTCCGCTTAGCGATCTACAAGGGTACGTAGATCACACTCCCCTCTCGTAGTTGCATCTACTAGATTGATCTTGGTGAACGGTAGGAAAATTTTTGTTTCCCATGCAACGTTCCCCAACAGTGGTATCAGAGCTAGGATCTTGCGTAGATGCTTTCTCGAGTAGAACACAAAGAAGTTTGTGGCGTTGATGTTTAAATTGCTGCCCTCCTTAGTCTTTCTTGATTCAGCGGTATTATAGGATGAAGCGGCCCGGACCAACTTTACATGTCCACGTACATGAGACCGGTTCCATCGACAGACATGTGACTTTTGTTGCATAAGATGGCTGGCGGGTGTCTGTCTCTCCTATCTTAGTTGAATCGGAATAGAACAAGGAGGTCCTTGTAGAAGGTCAAATAGCAACTTGAATATCACCGTTGTGGTTTTGCGTAGGTAAGAAGCGTTCTTGCTAGATACCCATAGCAGCCACGTAAAACATGCAACAACAAATTAGAGGACGTCTAACTTGTTTTTGCAGGGTATGTATGTGATATGATATGGCCAATGACATGATGAAATATATTTTGATGTATGAGATGATCATGTTGTAATAGTTAACATCGACTTGCATGTCGATGCATACGGCAACCGGCAGGAGCCATAGGGTTGTCTTTATTTTTTGTATGACCTGCGTGTCAATCATTAAGCGCTTTGTAATGCTTTACTTTATCGCTAAACGGTAGCAATAGTAGTAAGAGCATGGTGGGGCGCCGACAACCCCGATGGCAACACGATGATGGAGATCATGATGATGGAGATCATGGTGTGGCGCCGGTGACGATGGAGATCATGCCGGTTCTTTGGAGATGGAGATCAAAAGCACGAGTTGATGGCCATATCATGTCACTTATGATTTGCATGTGATGTTAATCCTTTTATGCATCTTATTTTGCTTAGGACGACGGTAGCATTATAAGGTGATCCTTCACTAAAATTTCAAGATAAAATTGTGTTCCCCCCGAGTGTGCGCCGTTGCGAAGGTTCGTCGTTTCGAAGCACCACGTGATGATCGGGTGTGATAGACTCTACGTTCGCATACAACGGGCGCAAGCCAGTTTTGCACGTGCAGAACACTCGGGTTAGACTTGACGAGCCTAGCATGTACAGACATGGCCTCGGAACACGGAGGACCGAAAGGTCGAGCATGAGTCATATAGTAGATATGATCAACATGTTGATGTTCACCATTGACACCACCTCATCTCACGTGATGATCGGACTTGGGTTGGTGAATTTGGATCATGTCACGCTCGAATGACCGGAGGGATGTCAATTTGAGTGGGAGTTATAATTAATTTTGATTAGGTAATAACTCACTTATCATGAACAATAGTCTAAAAATGTCTTTGCAAATTTATGTTGTAGATGGCTCGCGCAGGAGTTCCCCTGAATTTTAATGCGTTCCTAGAGAAAGCTAAACTGAAAGATGATGGGAGCAACTTTGTGGACTGGCTCCGCAATCTGAGGATCATCCTCACAGCTGCCCAAAAGGTTTATGTCCTAAATGCACCGCTAGGTCAACCCCCCGCTCCTGGAGCCTCTGCAGACGATATGAACGTCTGGCAGACGCGTTCGGATGACTATTCGATAGTACAATGTGCCATGTTGTACGGCTTGGAAGGAGGACTCCAAAGGCGTTTTGAACGTCATGGTGCATATGAGATGTACAAGGAGTTGAAATTCATCTTTGAGAAGAATGCTAAGATCGAGAGGTATGAGACCACCGATAAATTCTTCGCTTGCAAGATGGAGGAGAATTCGTCTGTCAGTGAGCACTTACTGAAGATGTCTGGGTACTATACCCGCATAGCTGATCTGGGACTTGTGTTCCCGGATGAGGCTATCATTGACAGAATTCTCCAGTCACTCCCTCCAAGCTACAAGAGCTTCGTCCAGCAGTACAACATGCAAGGGATGAATAAAACCATCGCCGAGCTGTTTTCGATGCTGAAAGTCGCTGAGGCAGACATCCAGAAGGAGTATCAAGTGTTGATGGTCAATAAGACCACCAGTTTCAAGAAGAATGGCAAGGGCAAGAAGGGTAACTCTAAGAAGGGTGGCAAAGCAGTTGCTAATCCAGTGAAGAAACCCAAGGCTGGGCCCAAGCCAGAGACTGAGTGTTTCTATTGCAAGGGGAATGGCCACTGGAAGCGGAACTGCCCCAAGTATCTGGCGGACAAGAAGGGGGCCAACAAAAACAAAGGTATATATGATATACATGTTATTGATGTGTACCTTACCAACTCTCGTTGTAGTGCCTGGGTATTTGATACCGGTTCGGTTGCTCACATTTGCAACTCTAAACAGGAACTGCGGAATAAACGGAGGCTGGCGAAGGACGAAGTGACGATGCGCGTGGGAAATGGTTCCAAGGTTGATGTGATCGCCGTCGGCACGCTCGCTCTTCGATTACCATCGGGATTAGTTATGAACCTGAATAATTGTTATTTAGTGCCTGCGTTAAGCATGAACATTATATCTGGATCTTGTTTATTGCGAGACGGTTACTCATTTAAGTCAGAGAATAATGGTTGTTCTATTTATATGAGTAATATCTTTTATGGTCATGCACCCGAAGTTAGGGGTTTATTCTTATTGAATCTCGATAGTGATGATACACATGTTCATAACATTGATGCCAAAAGATGAAGAGTAGATAATGATAATACCACTTTCTTGTGGCACTGCCGTCTCGGTCATATCGGCGTGAAACGCATGAGGAAGCTCCATGCTGATGGACTTTTGGAGTCTCTTGATTTTGAATCACTTGACACGTGCGAGCCGTGCCTCATGGGCAAGATGACAAGGACCCCGTTTTCAGGGACAATGGAACGGGCAAGTGACTTATTGGAAATCATACATACTGATGTGTGCGGTCCGATGAGTGTAACGGCGCGCGGTGGATATCGTTATTTTCTCACCTTCACTGACGACTTAAGTAGATATGGGTATATTTACTTAATGAAGCATAAGTCTGAAACTTTTGAAAAGTTCAAGCAATTTCAGAGTGAAGTAGAAAATCATCGTAACAAGAAGATCAAGTTCCTACGATCTGATCGAGGGGGAGAATATCTGAGTTATGAGTTTGGTGATCACTTAAGAAAATGTGGAATTGTTTCACAGTTGACGCCACCTGGAACACCACAGCGTAATGGTGTGTCCGAACGTCATAATCGAACCCTATTAGATATGGTGCGTTCTATGATGTCTCTTGCCGATTTGCCACTATCGTTTTGGGGATATGCGTTAGAGACAGCTGCATTCACTTTAAATAGGGCTCCATCTAAGTCCGTTGAGACAACACCGTATGAACTGTGGTTTGGTAAGAAACCTAAGTTGTCTTTTCTCAAGGTTTGGGGTTGCGATGCTTATGTCAAAAGGCTTCAGCCAGAAAAGCTCGAACCCAAAGCGGACAAATGTGTCTTCATAGGATACCCAAAAGAAACAGTTGGGTACACCTTCTATCTCAGATCCGAGGGCAAAGTGTTTGTCGCTAAGAACGGGTCCTTTCTCGAGAAAGAGTTTCTCTCGAAAGAATTGAGTGGGAGGAAGGTAGAACTTGATGAGGTTATTGAACCTCTGCTTCAACCAGAAAGTAGCGCAGCACAGAAAGATGTTTTTGTGGAGCCTGCAGAGGTTGAAGAGGAAGCCAATGATGATGATCAAGAAGCTTCCGATCAAGTTACTACCGAACCTCGTAGGTCGACAAGGGTACGCACTGCACCTGAGTGGTATGGTAACCCTGTCTTGGAGGTCATGTTGTTAGACAACGGTGAAACTACGAGCTATGGAGAAGCGATGGTGGGCCCAGATTCCGACAAATGGTTAGAGGCCATGAAATCCGAGATGGGATCCATGTATGAAAACAAAGTATGGACTTTGGAAGTATTGCCTGAAGGGCGGAAGGCCATTCAGAATAAATGGATTTTTAAGAGGAAGACGGACGCTGACGGTAATGTCACCGTGTATAAAGCTCGACTTGTGGCAAAGGGTTTTTCACAAGTTCAAGGGATTGACTACGATGAGACTTTCTCACCCGTAGCGATGCTTAAATCCGTCCGAATCATGTTAGCAATAGCTGCATTTTTCGATTATGAAATTTGGCAGATGGATGTCAAAACAGCGTTCCTTAACGGTTTTCTTAAGGAAGAGTTGTATATGATGCAACCAGAAGGTTTTGTCGATCCAGAGAATGCTGACAAAGTATGCAAGCTCCAGCGTTCCATTTATGGGCTGGTGCAAGCGTCTCGGAGTTGGAATCTTCGTTTTGATGAGGTGATCAAAGCGTTTGGGTTTATACAAGTTTACAATGAAGCTTGTATTTACAAGAAAGTGAGTGGGAGCTCTATAGCGTTTCTAATATTATATGTGGATGACATATTGCTGATTGGAAACAATATAGAATTTTTGGATAGCGTGAAGGGGTATTTGAACAAGAGTTTTTCGATGAAAGATCTCGGTGAAGCTGCTTTCATATTGGGCATCAAAATCTATAGAGATAGATCAAGACGCTTGATAGGACTTTCACAAAGCACGTACCTTGATAAAGTTTTGAAGAAGTTCAAAATGGATCAATCCAAGAAGGGGTTCTTGCCGGTATTGCAAGGTACAAAGTTGAGTAAGACTCAATGCCCAGTGACTGCGGAAGATAGAGAAAAGATGAGTGTCGTCCCCTATGCTTCAGCCATAGGCTCTATCATGTATGCAATGCTGTGCACAAGACCAGATGTCAGCCTTGCCATAAGTATGGCCGGAAGGTTTCAAAGTAATCCTGGTATGGATCACTGGACAGCGGTCAAGAATATCCTGAAGTACCTGAAAAGGACTAAGGATATGTTTCTCGTTTATGGAGGTGATCAAGAGCTCGTCGTAAAGGGTTACGTCGATGCAAGCTTTGACACTGATCCGGATGACTCTAAGTCTCAAACCGGATACGTATATATTCTCAACGGGGGAGCGGTAAGCTGGTGCAGTTTCAAGCAGAGCGTGGTAGCTGATTCTACATGTGAAGCGGAGTATATAGCTGCCTCGGAGGCGGCTAAGGAAGGTGTCTGGATGAAGGAGTTCATGACAGATCTTGGAGTTGTGCCTAGTGCACTGAACCCAATGACTCTGTTCTGTGACAACACTGGTGCCATTGCTCTAGCCAAGGAACCAAGGTTTCACAAGAGGACCAGACACATAAAGCGACGCTTCAATTCCATCCGCGATTCAGTCAAGGAGGAGGACATAAACATTTGCAAAGTACACACGGATTTGAATGTTGCAGATCCGTTGACTAAGCCTCTTCCACGGGCTAAGCACGATCAACACCAAGACTCTATGGGTGTTAGATTCATTACCTTGTAATACTAGATTATTGACTCTAGTGCAAGTGGGAGACTGTTGGAAATATGCCCTAGAGGCAATAATAAAAGAGTTATTATTATATTTCCTTGTTCATGATAATCGTTTATTATCCATGCTATAACTGTATTGATTGGAAACTGAAATACACGTGTGGATGAATAGACAGACTTTGTGTCCCTAGTGAGCCTCTACAGGACTAGCTCGTTGATCAAAGATGACCGCGGTTTCCAGGTCATAGACATGAGTTGTCATTTGATAACGGGATCACATCATTAGGAGAATGATGTGATGGACGAGACCCAAACGTTAACATAGCTTTTGATCGTGTCAGTTATCGCTATAGTTTTCTGCATGTCAAGTATAAGTTCCTATGACCATGAGATCATGTAACTCACTGACACCGTAGGAGTGCTTTGTGTGTGCCAAACGTCGCAACGTAACTGGGTGACTATAAAGGTACTCTACAGGTATCTCCGAGGGTGTCTGTTGAGTTGACATGGATCAAGACTGGGATTTGTCACTCCGTATGACGGAGAGGTATCTCCGGGCCCACTCGGTAATACGTCATCTCAATGAGCTCAAAGTGACTAAGTAGTTGGTCACGGGATTATGTATTACGGTAACGAGTAAAGAGACTTGCCGGTAACGAGATTGAACTAGGTATAGAGATACCGACGATCGAATCTCGGGCAAGTAACATACCGACGAGACAAAGGGAACTGTATACGGGATTGCCTGAATCCTTGACATCGTGGTTCATCCGATGAGATCATCGAGAAACATGTAGGAACCAATATGGGTATCCAGATCCCGCTATTGGTTATTGACCTGAGAGTGTCTCGGTCATGTCTACATGGTTTCCGAACCCGCAGGGTCTACACACTTAACGTTCGGTGACGCTAGGGTTGTTAGTGAGAAAAGTGCATGGTTACCGAAGGTTGTTCGGAGTCCCGGATGAGATCCCGGACATGACGAGGGTCTCCGGAATGGTCCGGAGACGAAGATTGATATATAGGATGAAAGGTTTCGGAGTACCGGAAGTGTTCCGAGGAGCATCGGGAAATCGGCGGAATACCGGAAGGGATTTCGGGGGGTCCGGAAGTTGTTCTGGGCCTATTGGGCCACAAAGGGGGACACCACAACCCTCAGGGGGCTGTGCGCCCCCCTGGGCCCTCTCCCCATGCGGCTAAGGGGGTGGGACCCCCTAGGGCTGGCCGCACCCCTTGGCCTTGGGGGGCAAGGCACCTAGGGGGGGAAACCCTAGGGCCTGGCCGCCCCCCTGCCCTGGCCGCCGCCCCCTCCCCTTGCCCTGGCCGCCGGCCCCTAGGGGGAAACCCTAGGGCGCCCTCACCTCTCCACCCCCCCTATATATAGTGGGGCAAAGGGAGGGCAGCGAACACAGTTTGTGCCTCGGTGCTGCCCTCCCTCTCCCACAACATCTTCTCCCGCGGTGCTTAGGCGAAGCCCTGCTGGAGTTCTTCTCCACCATCACCACCACGCCGTCGTGCTGCCGGTTCTCCATCAACCTCTCCTCCACCCCTTGCTGGATCAAGAAGGAGGAGACGTCCCCGAGCCGTACGTGTGAAGAACGCGGAGGCACCGTTGCTTCGGTGCTAGGTCTTCGGCGATCTGAATCGCGACGAGTACGACTCCATCATCCGCGTTCATAACGCTTCCGCTTAGCGATCTACAAGGGTACGTAGATCACACTCCCCTCTCGTAGTTGCATCTACTAGATTGATCTTGGTGAACGGTAGGAAAATTTTTGTTTCCCATGCAACGTTCCCCAACAACGAGTTGTCATTTGATCAACGGGATCACATCATTAGGAGAATCATGTGATGGACAAGACCCATCCTTTAGGTTAGCACTATGATCGTTTAGTTTTACTGTTATTGCTTTCTTCATGACTTATACATGTTCCTATGACTATGAGATTGTGCAACTCCCGAATACCGGAGGAACACCTTGTGTGCTATCAAACGTCACAACGTAACAGGGTAATCAGAAAGATGCTCTACAGGTGTCTCCGAAGGTGTTCGTGGTGTTGGCATAGATTAAGAATAGGATTTGTCACTCTGAGTGTCGAAGAGGTATCTCTGGGCCCTCTCGGTAATGCACATCATAATAAGCCTTGCAAGCAAATGACTAATGAGTTAGTCACGAGATGATGTATTATGGAACGAGTAAAGAGACTTGCCAGTAACGAGATTGAACTAGGTATTGAGATATCGACGATTGAATCTCGGGCAAGTAACAAACCGATGACAAAAGGAACAACGTATGTTGTTATGCGGTTTGACTGATAAAGATCTTCATAGAATATGTAGGAGCCAATATGAGCATCCAGGTTCCGCTATTGGTTATTGACCGCAAATGAGTCTCGGTCATGTCTACATAGTTCTCGAACCCGTAGGGTCCGCACGCTTAACATTTGATGACAATCGGTATTATGAGTTTATGAGTTTTGATGTACCGTAGGTAGTTCGGAGTCCCAGATGAGATTACGGACATGACGAGGAGTCTCGGAATGTCCGAGACATAAAGATTGATATATTGGACGACTATATTCGGACACCGGAAGTGTTCCGGAAGAGTTTCGGATTAAATAGGAGTGCCGGAGGGGTATCGGTACCCCCCGGGGGAACTAATGGGCTACTTGGGCCCTTAGTGGAGAGAGAGAGGGCCGGCCAGGGCTGGGCCGCGCGCCCGTCCCCCTTGGTCTGAATTGGACAAGGAAAGGAGGGGGGCGGCGCCCCTTTCCTTCTCCCTCTCCCTCTCCTTCCTTCCCCCTCCCCCTCTTGGTGGACTCCTACTAGGAATATGATTGGAATCCTATTCCTAGTAGGAGTGGCCCTCCTAAGGCGCGCCATAGGGGCTGGCCGGCCTCCCCCCTTGCTCCTTTATATAGGGGGGCAGGGGGGCACCTCTAGACACACAAGTTGATCAAGTTGATCTCTCCCAACCGTGTGCGGTGCCCCCCTCCATAGAAACACACCTCGATCATATCGTTTGCAGTGCTTAGGCGAAGCCCTGCGCTGGTAGATTCATCATCTCCGTCACCACGCCGTCGTGTTGACAAAACTCTCCCGCGAAGTTCTATTGGATCAAGAGCTCGTGGGACGTCATCAAGCTGAACGTGTGCTGAACGCGGAGGCTCCGTACGTTCGGTGCTTGATCGGTTGGATCGTGAAGAAAGTTCGACTACATCAACCGCGTCACTGGACGCTTTCGCTCCTGGTCTACGAGGGTACGTAGACACACTGTCCCCTCTCGTTGCTATGCATCTAGTAGATAGATCTTGTGTGATCGTAGGAATTTTTTTGAAATACTACGTTCCCCAACAGTGGCATCATGAGCCAGGTTTATGCGTATATGATATGCACGAGTAGAACACAATGAGTTGTGGTCGATAATAGTCATACTGCTTACCAGCATGTCATACTTTGTTTCGGCGTTGTTGTGAGATGAAGCGGCTCGGACCGACATTACGCGTAAACTTACGCGAGACTGGTTTCACCATTACGAGCACTCGTTGCTTAAAGGTGACTGGCGGGGGTCTGTCTCTCTCACTTTAGCTGAATCAAGTGTGGCTACACCCGGTCCTTGTGAAGGATAAAACAACACATACTTGACGAAAAATTGTTGTGGTTTTTGTATGTGTAGGTAAGAACGGTTCTTGCTAAGCCCGTAGCAGCCATGTAAAACTTGCAACAATAAAGTAGAGGACGTCTAACTTGTTTTTGCAGGGCATGTTGTGATGTGGTATGGTCAAGACATGATGAGTTATACGTTATTGTATGAGATGATCATGTTTTGCAAAGTTATCGGCAACTGGCAGGAGCCATATGGTTGTCGCTTTATTGTATGAAATAAAATCGCCATGTAATTGCTTTACTTTATCACTAAGTGGCAGCGATAGTCCTGGAAGCAATCGTTGGCGAGACGACAACGATGCTACGATTGAGATCAAGGTGTCGCGCTGGTGACGATGGTGATCATGACGGTGCCTTGGAGATGGAGATCAAAAGCACGAGATGATGATGGCCATATCATGTCACATATTTTGATTGCATGTGATGTTTATCTTATTATGCTTCTTATTTTGCTTAGTACGATGGTAGCATTATAAGATGATCTCTCACTAAATTTCAAGGTACAAGTGTTCTCCCTGAGTATGCACCATTGCGAAAGTTCCTCGTGCCGAGACACCACGTGATGATCGGGTGTGATAAGCTCTACGTTCACATACAACGGGTGTAAGCCAGTTTTGCACATGCACAATACTCGGGTTAAACTTGACGAGCCTAGCATATGCCGATATGGCCTCGGAACACTGGAGACCGAATGGTGGAGCGTGAATCATATAGTTGATATGATCAACATAAGATGTTCACCATTGAAAACTACTCCATCTCACGTGATGCCGGACATGGTTTAGTTGATTTGGATCACGTGATCATTTAGATAACTAGAGGGATGTCTATCTAAGTGGGAGTTCTTTAGTAATATGATTAATTGAACTTTAATTTACCATGAACTTAGTCCTGATAGTTTTTGCATATCTATGTTGTTGTAGATTAATGGCCCGTGCTACTGTTCCTTTGAATTTTAGTGCATTCCTAGAGAAAGCTAAGTTGAAAGATGATGGTAGCAATTACATGGACTGGGTCCGTAACTTGAGGATTATCCTCATTGCTGCATAGAAGAATTATGTCCTTGAAGCACCGCTAGGTGACAAGCCCCCTCCCGCTAATGTAGACGCTTTGAACGTCTGGCAGATGTGGTCTGATGACTACACGATAGTTCAGTGTGCCATGCTTTACGGCTTAGAACCGGGACTTCAACGATGTCTTGAACGTCATGGAGCATATCAGATGTTTCAGGAGGTGAAGTTAATATTTCCAGCAAATGCCCGGATTGAGAAATATGAGATTTCCAATAAGTTATATAGCTGCAAGATGGAGGAGAATAGTTCTATCAGTGAACACTCGCTCAGAATGTCTGGGTACTACAATGACTCAACTTGGTTGCAAAGTTGATGAAGATAGTGTTATTGATAGAGTTCTTCATCACTGCCACCAAGCTATAAAGGCTTCGTGATGAACTATAATATGCAAGGGATGCAAAAGACAATTCCCGAGCTCTTTGCTACGCTCAAGGCTGCGGAGGTAGAAATCAAAAAGGAGCATCAAGTGTTGATGGTTAACAAGACCACTAGTTTCTGTTGGGGAACGTTGCATGGGAAACAAAAATTTTCCTACCGTTCACCAAGATCAATCTAGTAGATGCAACTACGAGAGGGGAGTGTGATCTACGTACCCTTGTAGATCGCTAAGCGGAAGCGTTATGAACGCGGATGATGGAGTCGTACTCGTCGCGATTCAGATCGCCGAAGACCTAGCACCGAAGCAACGGTGCCTCCGCGTTCTTCACACGTACGGCTCGGGGACGTCTCCTCCTTCTTGATCCAGCAAGGGGTGGAGGAGAGGTTGATGGAGAACCGGCAGCACGACGGCGTGGTGGTGATGGTGGAGAAGAACTCCAGCAGGGCTTCGCCTAAGCACCGCGGGAGAAGAAGATATGACGGGAGAGGGAGGGCAGCACCGAGGCACAAACTGTGTTGGCTGCCCTCCCTTTGCCCCACTATATATAGGGGGGGTGGAGAGGTGAGGGCGCCCTAGGGTTTCCCCCCTAGGGGCCGGCGGCCAGGGCAAGGGGAGGGGGCGGCGGCCAGGGCAGGGGGGCGGCCAGGCCCTAGGGTTTCCCCCCCTAGGTGCCTTGCCCCCCAAGGCCAAGGGGTGCGGCCAGCCCTAGGGGGTCCCACCCCCTTAGCCGCATGGGGAGAGGGCCCAGGGGGGGGCGCACAGCCCCCTGAGGGCTGTGGTGTCCCCCTTTGTGGCCCAATAGGCCCAGAACAACTTCCGGACCCCCCGAAATCCCTTCCGGTATTCCGCCGATTTCCCGATGCTCCCCGGAACACTTCCGGTACTCCGAAACCTTTCATCCTATATATCAATCTTCGTCTCCGGACCATTCCGGAGACCCTCGTCATGTCCGGGATCTCATCCGGGACTCCGAACAACCTTCGGTAACCATGCACTCTTCTCACTAACAACCCTAGCGTCACCGAACGTTAAGTGTGTAGACCCTGCGGGTTCGGAAACCATGTAGACATGACCGAGACACTCTCAGGTCAATAACCAATAGCGGGATCTGGATACCCATATTGGTTCCTACATGTTTCTCGATGATCTCATCGGATGAACCACGATGTCAAGGATTCAGGCAATCCCGTATACAGTTCCCTTTGTCTCGTCGGTATGTTACTTGCCCGAGATTCGATCGTCGGTATCTCTATACCTAGTTCAATCTCGTTATCGGCAAGTCTCTTTATTCGTTACCGTAATACATAATCCCGTGACCAACTACTTAGTCACTTTGAGCTCATTGAGATGACGTATTACCGAGTGGGCCCGGAGATACCTCTCCGTCATACGGAGTGACAAATCCCAGTCTCGATCCATGTCAACTCAACAGACACCCTCGGAGATACCTGTAGAGTACCTTTATAGTCACCCAGTTACGTTGCGACGTTTGGCACACACAAAGCACTCCTACGGTGTCAGTGAGTTACATGATCTCATGGTCATAGGAACTTATACTTGACATGCAGAAAACTATAGCGATAACTGACACGATCAAAAGCTATGTTAACGTTTGGGTCTCGTCCATCACATCATTCTCCTAATGATGTGATCCCGTTATCAAATGACAACTCATGTCTATGACCTGGAAACCGCGGTCATCTTTGATCAACGAGCTAGTCCTGTAGAGGCTCACTAGGGACACAAAGTCTGTCTATTCATCCACACGTGTATTTCAGTTTCCAATCAATACAGTTATAGCATGGATAATAAACGATTATCATGAACAAGGAAATATAATAATAACTCTTTTATTATTGCCTCTAGGGCATATTTCCAACAGTCTCCCACTTGCACTAGAGTCAATAATCTAGTATTACAAGGTAATGAATCTAACACCCATAGAGTCTTGGTGTTGATCGTGCTTAGCCCGTGGAAGAGGCTTAGTCAACGGATCTGCAACATTCAAATCCGTGTGTACTTTGCAAATGTTTATGTCCTCCTCCTTGACTGAATCGCGGATGGAATTGAAGCGTCGCTTTATGTGTCTGGTCCTCTTGTGAAACCTTGGTTCCTTGGCTAGAGCAATGGCACCAGTGTTGTCACAGAACATAGTCATTGGGTTCAGTGCACTAGGCACAACTCCAAGATCTGTCATGAACTCCTTCATCCAGACACCTTCCTTAGCCGCCTCCGAGGCAGCTATATACTCCGCTTCACATGTAGAATCAGCTACCACGCTCTGCTTGGAACTGCACCAGCTTACCGCTCCCCCGTTGAGAATATATACGTATCCGGTTTGAGACTTAGAGTCATCCGGATCAGTGTCAAAGCTTGCATCGACGTAACCCTTTACGACGAGCTCTTGATCACCTCCATAAACGAGAAACATATCCTTAGTCCTTTTCAGGTACTTCAGGATATTCTTGACCGCTGTCCAGTGATCCATACCAGGATTACTTTGAAACCTTCCGGCCATACTTATGGCAAGGCTGACATCTGGTCTTGTGCACAGCATTGCATACATGATAGAGCCTATGGCTGAAGCATAGGGGATGACACTCATCTTTTCTCTATCTTCCGCAGTCACTGGGCATTGAGTCTTACTCAACTTTGTACCTTGCAATACCGGCAAGAACCCCTTCTTGGATTGATCCATTTTGAACTTCTTCAAAACTTTATCAAGGTATGTACTTTGTGAAAGTCCTATCAAGCGTCTTGATCTATCTCTATAGATTTTGATGCCCAATATGAAAGCAGCTTCACCGAGATCTTTCATCGAAAAACTCTTGTTCAAATACCCCTTTACGCTATCCAAAAATTCTTTATTGTTTCCAATCAGCAATATGTCATCCACATATAATATTAGAAACGCTATAGAGCTCCCACTCACTTTCTTGTAAATACAAGCTTCATTGTAAACTTGTATAAAACCAAACGCTTTGATCACCTCATCAAAGCGAAGATTCCAACTCCGAGATGCTTGCACCAGCCCATAAATGGAACGCTGAAGCCTGCATACTTTGTCAGCATTCTCTGGATCGACAAAACCTTCTGGTTGCATCATATACAACTCTTCCTTAAGAAAACCGTTAAGGAACGCTGTTTTGACATCCATCTGCCAAATTTCATAATCGAAATATGCAGCTATTGCTAACATGATTCGGACGGATTTAAGCATCGCTACGGGTGAGAAAGTCTCATCGTAGTCAATCCCTTGAACTTGTGAAAAACCCTTTGCCACAAGTCGAGCTTTATACACGGTGACATTACCGTCAGCGTCCGTCTTCCTCTTAAAAATCCATTTATTCTGAATGGCCTTCCGCCCTTCAGGTAATACTTTCAAAGTCCATACTTTGTTTTCATACATGGATCCCATCTCGGATTTCATGGCCTCTAACCATTTGTCGGAATCCGGGCCCACCATCGCTTCTCCATAGCTCGTAGGTTCACCGTTGTCTAACAACATGACCTCCAAGACAGGGTTACCGTACCACTCAGGTGCAGCGCGTACCCTTGTCGACCTACGAGGTTCGGTAGTAACTTGTTCAGAAGCATCTTGATCATCATTATTTGCTTCCTCTTCAACCTCTGCAGGCTCCACAAAAACATCTTTTTGTGCTGCGCTACTCTCTGGTTGAAGCAGAGGTTCTATAACCTCATCAAGTTCTACCTTCCTCCCACTCAATTCTTTCGAGAGAAACTCTTTCTCGAGAAAGGACCCGTTCTTAGCGACAAACACTTTGCCCTCGGATCTGAGATAGAAGGTGTACCCAACTGTTTCTTTTGGGTATCCTATGAAGACACATTTGTCCGCTTTGGGTTCGAGCTTTTCTGGCTGAAGCCTTTTGACATAAGCATCGCAACCCCAAATCTTGAGAAAAGACAACTTCGGTTTCTTACCAAACCATAGATCATACGGTGTTGTCTCAACGGACTTAGATGGAGCCCTATTTAAAGTGAATGCAGCTGTCTCTAACGCATATCCCCAAAACGATAGTGGCAAATCGGCAAGAGACATCATAGAACGTACCATATCTAATAGGGTTCGATTACGACGTTCGGACACACCATTACGCTGTGGTGTTCCAGGTGGCGTCAACTGTGAAACAATTCCACACTTTCTTAAGTGATTACCAAACTCATAACTCAGATATTCTCCCCCTCGATCAGATCGTAGGAACTTGATCTTCTTGTTACGATGATTTTCAACTTCACTCTGAAATTGCTTGAACTTTTCAAAAGTTTCAGACTTATGCTTCATCAAGTAAATATACCCATATCTACTTAAGTCGTCAGTGAAGGTGAGAAAATAACGATATCCACCGCGCGCCGTTACACTCATCGGACCGCACACATCAGTATGTATGATTTCCAATAAGTCACTTGCCCGTTCCATTATCCCCGAAAACGGGGTCCTTGTCATCTTGCCCATGAGGCACGGCTCGCACGTGTCAAGTGATTCAAAATCAAGAGACTCCAAAAGTCCATCAGCATGGAGCTTCCTCATGCGTTTCACGCCGATATGACCGAGACGGCAGTGCCACAAGAAAGTGGTATTATCATTATCTACTCTACATCTTTTGGCATCAATGTTATGAACATGTGTATCATCACTATCGAGATTCAATAAGAATAAACCCCTAACTTCGGGTGCATGACCATAAAAGATATTACTCATATAAATAGAACAACCATTATTCTCTGACTTAAATGAGTAACCGTCTCGCAATAAACAAGATCCAGATATAATGTTCATGCTTAACGCAGGCACTAAATAACAATTATTCAGGATCATAACTAATCCCGATGGTAATCGAAGAGCGAGCGTGCCGACGGCGATCACATCAACCTTGGAACCATTTCCCACGCGCATCGTCACTTCGTCCTTCGCCAGCCTCCGTTTATTCCGCAGTTCCTGTTTAGAGTTGCAAATGTGAGCAACCGAACCGGTATCAAATACCCAGGCACTACAACGAGAGTTGGTAAGGTACACATCAATAACATGTATATCATATATACCTTTGTTGTTGTTGGCCCCCTTCTTGTCCGCCAGATACTTGGGGCAGTTCCGCTTCCAGTGGCCATTCCCCTTGCAATAGAAACACTCAGTCTCTGGCTTGGGCCCAGCCTTGGGTTTCTTCACTGGATTAGCAACTGCTTTGCCACCCTTCTTAGAGTTACCCTTCTTGCCCTTGCCATTCTTTTTGAAACTGGTGGTCTTATTGACCATCAACACTTGATACTCTTTCTGGATGTCTGCCTCAGCGACTTTCAGCATCGAAAATAGCTCGGCGATGGTTTTATTCATCCCTTGCATGTTGTACTGCTGGACGAAGCTCTTGTAGCTTGGAGGGAGTGACTGGAGAATTCTGTCAATGATAGCCTCATCCGGGAACACAAGTCCCAGATCAGCTATGCGGGTATAGTACCCAGACATCTTCAGTAAGTGCTCACTGACAGACGAATTCTCCTCCATCTTGCAAGCGAAGAATTTATCGGTGGTCTCATACCTCTCGATCTTAGCATTCTTCTCAAAGATGAATTTCAACTCCGTGTACATCTCATATGCACCATGACGTTCAAAACGCCTTTGGAGTCCTCCTTCCAAGCCGTACAACATGGCACATTGTACTATCGAATAGTCATCCGAACGCGTCTGCCAGACGTTCATATCGTCCGCAAAGGCTCCAGGAGCGGGGGGTTGACCTAGCGGTGCATTTAGGACATAAACCTTTTGGGCAGCTGTGAGGATGATCCTCAGATTGCGGAGCCAGTCCACAAAGTTGCTCCCATCATCTTTCAGTTTAGCTTTCTCTAGGAACGCATTAAAATTCAGGGGAACTCCTGCGCGAGCCATCTACAACATAAATTTGCAAAGACATTTTAGACTATTGTTCATGATAAGTGAGTTATTACCTAATCAAATTAATTATAACTCCCACTCAAATTGACATCCCTCCGGTCATTCGAGCGTGACATGATCCAAATTCACCAACCCAAGTCCGATCATCACGTGAGATGAGGTGGTGTCAATGGTGAACATCAACATGTTGATCATATCTACTATATGACTCATGCTCGACCTTTCGGTCCTCCGTGTTCCGAGGCCATGTATGTACATGCTAGGCTCGTCAAGTCTAACCCGAGTGTTCTGCATGTGCAAAACTGGCTTGCACCCGTTGTATGCGAACGTAGAGTCTATCACACCCGATCATCACGTGGTGCTTCGAAACGACGAACCTTCGCAACGGCGCACACTCGGGGGGAACACAATTTTATCTTGAAATTTTAGTGAAGGATCATCTTATAATGCTACCGTCGTCCTAAGCAAAATAAGATGCATAAAAGGATTAACATCACATGCAAATCATAAGTGACATGATATGGCCATCAACTCGTGCTTTTGATCTCCATCTCCAAAGCACCGGCATGATCTCCATCGTCACCGGCGCCACACCATGATCTCCATCATCGTGTCGCCATCGGGGTTGTCGGCGCCCACCATGCTCTTACTACTATTGCTACCGTTTAGCGATAAAGTAAAGCATTACAAAAGCGCTTAATGATTGACACGCAGGTCATACAAAAATTAAAGACAACCCTATGGCTCCTGCCGGTTGCCGTATGCATCGACATGCAAGTCGATGTTAACTATTACAACATGATCATCTCATACATCAAATATATCTCATCATGTCATTGGCCATATCATATCACATACATACCCTGCAAAAACAAGTTAGACGTCCTCTAATTTGTTGTTGCATGTTTTACGTGGCTGCTATGGGTATCTAGCAAGAACGCTTCTTACCTACGCAAAACCACAACGGTGATATTCAAGTTGCTATTTAACCTTCTACAAGGACCGCCTTGTTCTATTCCGATTCAACTAAGATAGGAGAGACAGACACCCGCCAGCCATCTTATGCAACAAAAGTCACATGTCTGTCGATGGAACCGGTCTCATGTACGTGGACATGTAAAGTTGGTCCGGGCCGCTTCATCCTATAATACCGCTGAATCAAGAAAGACTAAGGAGGGCAGCAATTTAAACATCAACGCCACAAACCCTTTTGTGTTCTACTCGAGAAAGCATCTACGCAAGATCCTAGCTCTGATACCACTTTTGGGGAACGTTGCATGGGAAACAAAAATTTTCCTACCGTTCACCAAGATCAATCTAGTAGATGCAACTACGAGGGGAGAGTGTGATCTACGTACCCTTGTAGATCGCTAAGCGGAAGCGTTATGAACGCGGATGATGGAGTCGTACTCGTCGCGATTCAGATCGCCGAAGACCTAGCACCGAAGCAACGGTGCCTCCGCGTTCTTCACACGTACGGCTCGGGGACGTCTCCTCCTTCTTGATCCAGCAAGGGGTGGAGGAGAGGTTGATGGAGAACCGGCAGCACGACGGCGTGGTGGTGATGGTGGAGAAGAACTCCAGCAGGGCTTCGCCTAAGCACCGCGGGAGAGGAAGATGTGACGGGAGAGGGAGGGCAGCACCGAGGCACAAACTGTGTTGGCTGCCCTCCCTTTGCCCCACTATATATAGGGGGGGTGGAGAGGTGAGGGCGCCCTAGGGTTTCCCCCTAGGGGCCGGCGGCCAGGGCAGGGGGAGGCGCCCAGGCCCTAGGGTTTCCCCCCTAGGTGCCTTGCCCCCCAAGCCCAAGGGGTGCGGCCAGCCCTAGGGGGTCCCACCCCCTTAGCCGCATGGGGAGAGGGCCCAGGGGGGGCGCACAGCCCCCTGAGGGCTGTGGTGTCCCCCTTTGTGGCCCAATAGGCCCAGAACACCTTCCGGACCCCCCGAAAACCTTCCCGGTACTCCGCCGATTTCCCGATGCTCCCCGGAACACTTCCGGTACTCCGAAACCTTTCATCCTATATATCAATCTTCGTCTCCGGACCATTCCGGAGACCCTCGTCATGTCCGGGATCTCATCCGGGACTCCGAACAACCTTCGGTAACCATGCACTCTTCTCACTAACAACCCTAGCGTCACCGAACGTTCAGTGTGTAGACCCTGCGGGTTCGGAAACCATGTAGACATGACCGAGACACTCCCAGGTCAATAACCAATAGCGGGATCTGGATACCCATATTGGCTCCTACATGTTTCTCGATGATCTCATCGGATGAACCACGATGTCAAGGATTCAGGCAATCCCGTATACAGTTCCCTTTGTCTCGTCGGTATGTTACTTGCCCGAGATTCGATCGTCGGTATCTCTATACCTAGTTCAATCTCGTTACCGGCAAGTCTCTTTACTCGTTACCGTAATACATAATCCCGTGACCAACTATTTAGTCACTTTGAGCTCATTGAGATGACGTATTACCGAGTGGGCCCGGAGATACCTCTCCGTCACACGGAGTGACAAATCCCAGTCTCGATCCATGTCAACTCAACAGACACCCTCGGAGATACCTGTAGAGTACCTTTATAGTCACCCAGTTACGTTGCGACGTTTGGCACACACAAAGCACTCCTACGGTGTCAGTGAGTTACATGATCTCATGGTCATAGGAACTTATACTTGACATGCAGAAAACTATAGCGATAACTGACACGATCAAAAGCTATGTTAACGTTTGGGTCTCGTCCATCACATCATTCTCCTAATGATGTGATCCCGTTATCAAATGACAACTCATGTCTATGACCTGGAAACCGCGGTCATCTTTGATCAACGAGCTAGTCCTGTAGAGGCTCACTAGGGACACAAAGTCTGTCTATTCATCCACACGTGTATTTCAGTTTCCAATCAATACAGTTATAGCATGGATAATAAACGATTATCATGAACAAGGAAATATAATAATAACTCTTTTATTATTGCCTCTAGGGCATATTTCCAACAGTTTCAAGAAAAAGGGCAAGGGAAAGAAAGGGAACTTCAAGAAGAATAGCAAGACAGTTGCTACTCCCATGAAGAAACCCAAGTCTGGAGCCAAGCCTGAAACTGAGTGCTTCTACTGTAAAGGGACTGGACACTGGAAGCGGAACTGCCCCAAGTATTTGGTGGATAAGAAGGATGGCAAGGTGAACAAAGGTATATGTGATATGCATGTTATTGATGTGTACCTTACTAATGCTTGTAGTAGCACCTGGATATTTGATACCGGTTCGGTTGCTAATATTTGTAACTCGAAACAAGGACTACAGATTCTGCCCAGATTGGCTAAGGACGAGGTGACGATGCGCGTGGGAAATGGTTCCAAAGTCGATGTGATCGCCGTCGGCACGCTACCTCTACATCTACCTCCGGGATTAGTTTTAGACCTGAATAATTGTTATTTGGTGCCAGTGTTAAGCATGAACATTATATCTGGATCTTGTTTATTGCGAGACGGTTATTCATTTAAATCTGAGAATAATGGTTGTTCTATTTATATGAGTAATATCTTTTATGGTCATGCACCCTTGAAGAGTGGTCTATTCTTGTTGGATCTCGATTGTATTGATACACATATTCATAATATTGAAGCCAAAAGATGTAAGGTTAATAATGATAGTGCAACTTATTTGTGGCACTGCCGTTTAGGTCATATTGGTGTAAAACACATGAAGAAACGCCATAGTGATGGACTTTTGGAATCACTTGATTATGAATCACTTGGTGCTTGCGAACCATGCCTCATGGGCAAGATGACTAAAACTCTGTTGTCAGGAACAATGGAGCGAGCAACAGATTTGTTGGAAATCATACATACTGATGTATGTGGACCGATGAGTGTTGAAGCTCGCGGCGGGTATCGTTATTTTCTGACCATCACTAATGATTTGAGCATATATGGGTATATCTACTTGATGAAGCACAAGTTTGAAACATTTGAAAAGTTCAAAGAATTTCAGAGTGAAGTAGAGAATCATCGTAACAAGAAAATAAAGTTTCTACGATCTGATCGTGAAGGTGAATATTTGAGTTACGAGTTTGGTCTTCATTTGAAACAATGTGGAATAGTTTCACAACTCACGCCACCCGGAACACCACAGCGTAAGGGTGTGTTCGAACATCGTAACCGTACTTTATTAGATATGGTGCGGTCTATGATGTCTCTTATCGATTTTCCACTATCATTTTGGGGTTATGCTTTAGAGACAGCTGCATTCACGTTAAATAGGGCACCATCAAAATCCGTTGAGACGACGCCTTATGAACTGTGGTTTGGCAAGAAACCAAAGTTATCGTTTCTTAAAGTTTGGGGCTGCGATGCTTATGTGATAAGCTTCAACCTGATAAGCTCGAACCCAAGTCGGAGAAATGTGTCTTCATAGGATACCCAAAGGAGATTGTTGGGTACACCTTCTATCACAGATCCGAGGGCAAGATATTCGTCGTTAAGAATGGATCCTTTCTAGAGAAGGAGTTTCTCTCGAAAGAAGTGAGTGGGAGGAAAGTGGAACTTGATGAGGTAATTGTACCTTCTCCCGAATTGGAAAGTAGTATATCACTGAAACTAGTTCCAGTGATTCTTACACCAATTAGTGAGGAAGCTAATGATGATGATCATGAAACTCCAGATCAAGTTTCTGCTAAACTTCGTAGATCAACCAGAGTATGTTCCACGCCAGAGTGGTACGGCAACCCAGTTCTGGAAGTCGTGTTACTAGACCATGATGAACCTACGAACTATGAGGAAGCGATGATGAGCCCAGATTCCGCGAAATGGCTTGAGGCCATGAAATCTGAGATGGGATCCATGTATGAGAACAAAGTGTGGACTTTGGTTGACTTGCGCGATGATCGACAAGCCATCGAAAATAAATGGATCTTCAAGAGGAAGACCGACGCTGACGGTAATGTTACTGTTTACAAAGCTCGACTTGTTGCGAAAGGTTTTCGACAAGTTCAAGGAGTTGACTACGATGAGACTTTCTCACCTGTAGCGATGCTTAAGTCTGTCCGCATCATGTTAGTAATTGCCGCATTTTATGATTATGAAATCTGGCAAATGGATGTCAAAACTGCATTCCTGAATGGATATCTCAAAGAAGAGTTGTATACAAGGTTGTCAGAGTCGCGATTCTGTTATACGATTCTACGACTTTACGATCCAGAATAACTCTTATGATTCTACGATTTTAGTTCTTAGAATCTACGTTTCTACGATCCTGATAGTGAAGATTCTATGATTTGCGATCCTACCATCAAAGCTTCGATCCGATTCAAAATCACAATTCTGACAACCTTGGTTGTATATGATGCAACCAGAAGGTTTTGTCGATCCTAAAGGTGCTAACAAAGTGTGCAAGCTCCAGCGATCCATCTATGAACTGGTGCAAGCATCTCGGAGTTGGAATATACGCTTTGATGAGGTAATCAAAGCATATGGTTTTATACAGACTTTTGGAGAAACCTGTATTTACAAGAAAGTGAGTGGGAGCTCTATAGCATTTCTGATATTATATGTGGATGACATATTGTTGATTGGAAATGATATAGAATTTCTGGATAGCATAAAAGGATACTTGAATAAGAAGTTTTCAATGAAAGACCTCGGTGAAGCTGCTTACATATTAGGCATCAAGATCTATACAAATAGATCAATAAGCTTAATTGGAATTTCTCAAAGCACATACCTTGATAAAGTTTTGAAGAAGTTCAAAATGGATCAATCAAAGAAAGGGTCCTTGCCTGTGTTACAAGGTGTGAAGTTGAGTAAGACTCAATGCCCGACCACTGCAAAAGATAGAGAGAAAATGAAAGTCATTCCCTATGCCTCAGCCATAGGATCTATCATGTATGCAATGTTGTGTACCAGACCTGATGTGTGCCTTGCTATAAGTTTAGCAGTGAGGTACCAAAGTAATCCAGGAGTGGATCACTGGACAGCGGTCAAGAACATCCTGAAGTACCTGAAAAGGACAAAGGATATGTTTCTCATGTATGGAGGTGACAAAGAGCTTGTCTTAAATGGTTACGTCGATTCAAGCTTTGACACTGCTCCGGATGACTCTAAGTCACAAACCAGATATGTATTTTTATTAAACGGTGGAGCTGTCAGTTGGTGTAGTTCCAAGCAGAGCGTTGTGGCGGGATCTACGTGTGAAGCGGAATACATAGCTGCTTCGGAAGCAACAAATGAAGGAGTCTGGATGAAGGAATTCATATCCTATCTAGGTGTGATACCTAGTGCATCGGGTCCAATGAAAATCTTTTGTGACAACACTGGAGCAATAGCCTTGGCGAAGGAATCCAAGTTTCACAAGAGAACAAAGCACATCAAAAGACGCTTCAATTCCATCCGCGATCAAGTCAAGGAGGGAGACATAGAAATTTGCAAGATACATACGGATCTGAATGTCGCAGACCCGTTGACTAAGCCTCTTCCATGGGCAAAACATGATCAACACCAAGACTCCATGGGTGTTAGAATCATTACTTTGTAATCTAGATTATTGACTCTACTTCAAGTGGGAGACTGAAGGAAATATGCCCTAGAGGCAATAATAAATATGTTATTTGTATTTCCTTATATCATGATAAATGTCTTTTATTCATGCTAGAATTGTATTAACCGGAAACTTAGTACATGTGTGAATACATAGACAAAACAGTATGTCCCTAGTATGCCTCTACTAGACTAGCTCATTGATCAAAGATGGTTATATTTCCTAGCCATAGACATGAGTTGTCATTTGATCAACGAGATCACATCATTAGGAGAATGATGTGATGGACAAGACCCATCCGTTAGCTTAGCACTATGATCGTTTAGTTTTACTGCTATTGCTTTCTTCATGACTTATACATGTTCCTATGACTATGAGATTGTGCAACTCCCGAATACTGGAGGAACACCTTGTGTGCTATCAAACATCACAACGTAACAGGGTGATCATAAAGATGCTCCACAGGTGTCTCCGAAAGTGTTCGTGGTGTTGGCATAGATCAAGAATAGGATTTGTCACTCCGAGTGTCAGAGAGGTATATCTGGGCCCTCTCGGTAATGCACATCATAATAAGCCTTGCAAGCAAATGACTAATGAGTTAGTCATGAGATGATGTATTACGGAACGAGTAAAGAGACTTGCCGGTAACGAGATTGAACTAGGTATTGAGATACCGACGATCGAATCTCGGGCAAGTAACATACCGATGACAAAAGGAACAACGTATGTTGTTATGCAGTTTGACCGATAAAGATCTGCGTAGAATATGTAGGAGCCAACATGAGCATCCAGGTTCCGCTATTGGTTATTGACCGGAGATGAGTCTCGGTCATGTCTACATAGTTCTCGAACCCGTAGGGTCCGCACGCTTAACGTTTGATGACGATTGGTATTATGAGTTTATGAGTTTTGATGTACCGAAGGTAGTTCGAAGTCTCGGATGAGATCACGGACTTGACGAGGAGTCTCGGAATGTCCGAGACATAAATATTGATATATTGGACGACTATATTTGGACACCGGAAGTGTTCCGGAAGAGTTTCGGATTAAACAAGAGTGCCGGAGGGGTATCGGTACCCCCCGGGCGAACTAATGGTCCACTTGGGCCCTTAGAGCAACTCTAGCAGACCTCGCAAAATGCCGGCCCGCAAAACACGTTTGCAGTTCGCGCAAACCGCTTTTGCGGGCCGGCGAGCGCTAGCACAGATGCAGACCCCCAAACGGGCCCGTAAAAAAGTATATTCGCGGAATATGCTTTTTTACGGGTCGGCTATGCGGGTTTTGCTCGGGCAACAGCGCAATGACCCGCAAACAGAAAAACTACAAATCTGAAATTTGCCATAGGGCTTCACATACAAGTTCAAATTCGAATGACATAAACACTTTACGCGCGAATAAACGCGAATTTCATTACGCAAAAGAGGGCATGCAAAGGTATGCGCCCATGCCCGGCATCATCCTGAGGGTCGATCTTCACTCGGCGCCATGGAGTCCATCTTGAAGTTCATCAGTGCCACCATAGCCAACGTAGCCACCTGCGTCGCTTGTTCCAACTCCCGCACCAAAATCATTCACATTGCCACCGTATGGAGCTGAGAAAACATGACCGGAACTCGCAGACGGACCGGCCGAGGCGACCATTCTCCTCTTCAAGATGTCTCTCCTTGCCATATCATGCCATGCTTTGGTGACGTCGTCCATGTCATTGTGGTTCATTGACATGATCTTGTTCTCTTCGGTGAGCAACAATGACAGCGATTTGTTTTCAGAGGCGCGTACTTTTCTCTCCTCAATGACAGCTCTGCGCAGCCCCTCTTCCTTGAGCATTTGCCATTTTTCTTGCTTCTCTTTTGCCTTCTTTTCGGCCAACTCTTTCTTGATCTCCAACGACTTGAACAACATTAACTCGTTTGATTGCACCATGGCATCAATCTTCTCCCTCAAGTTCGATGCTTCTTGCTCTTTCTTTATCTTCTCTCTAGTCTTTTTGTCGCCATCGGGCTTGTTCAAATTTCTTGGGCCATCATCATCCTCATCTTCATCTATGTTTGTAAGTGAGCCTCTCTTTGGTGGGGACTATTTGTCGATCAACTTCCACTTGTCACACTTTTGGAGCAACTCCCAACAATGCTCTAATTTGAAGAATTTGCCTTCCGAAGCTTCCATGTCCATGTATCTATGTTGAGCAATCTTGTCCTACACAAAGCGAACAAGATGTTGCAATCATTTTTCATGATACATAATGATGATGCACAACTTGAACACCGGCAAAGCAAACTCACATAGTCGGAATCCATGGTGCCACTTGGAGGTGCATTGCGTACTTGCTCCAAGCAAGCTTCCCAACGGCTGCACATAGGCTTGATGTTCTCCCAACGACCTTGAAGCGACCGAAATGTGCGTGGAGTCTTGTTGGGGTAGTTTTTCATAATGCGGAAGTATTGATCTTCGATCCTTTGCCAATATCTCTTGGAGGTTTGATTAGTACCCGTGCATGCATGAAGAGACACCGCACTCCATGCTTTGATCAAAGCTTGATCTTCCAAGATGGTGTAGTTCTTCGATCTTTGGCTTTTCTCAGCTTTTGCTTGTAAATTCTCAAATGCTTCCGCTTCGATCTCAGCCAAGTCGTCCGCACAACCATGGTCGTCCACGCCGCACTCTGTTTCATTGTAGTCGAAAGATACGAAGGGGGCTTGATCAATGTCAACTGCGTTCGTGTCGAACAAGTTCACGAACTCGGTTGTTGCATTGTTCGAACCACTGCTGTACCGAACGATAACAAGTCACGAGCTATCAAAAAACAATGGCGAAAATGAAAGAGAATCACCAAAGTCCGAAGAGATATACCTTTCGGCCATTTCGTCGAACACCTCGCTCGCGGGGGGAGCGGCACCATTGAATGGCATCGCCGAAGCACCTCCTTGCGGGCGGATGGAGTGAGAGGTTGAAGAAGGTTTGTTCCTTGAAGTCGGAACCTTCCTCCTCTTTGCGCCCGCGGCCCTGCCGGCCTTCTCCGCCGCCGGCCGGGATCGCACAGCGGCATTGCCGCCTGGAGCGCGGGCCATCGCGGCGGGGGCAGCCGGATTCCCGCCTTGCACAAGCACGTTGCCCTGCCGCTTGCGGGGCAGGCGTGGCGTGTGCTTGGGTGACGCCGGCGGGGCCTACATGGCCGGCGACGAGATCCGCCCGAGGTGAAGGGGTGTGCACGACCTCGACGGTGACGGGAAGCAGCATGGGGTCATGCATGGCGGCGAGGGACGACCGGGGAGGAGCAGCCGGAGCTTTCGGA
>LR738713.1:499678418-499775294 GCA_902687465.1 Secale cereale
CCCAAACCCTACATATCTGGGCTTACCCCTCCACTTGCGCCTCCATCCTCCGCGCCCTCTTTCACTCGCGCCGCCGCTCGTCCCCGCGTCCGAGCCTGCCGTCTAGGAAGGACACACGTTTGAGGAAGAAACCGACCAGCACTCAGGTCAGTTCGCTGCCATTTGTGCTGCTCGGAGCGGCAGATCTGCTCGTATTCCCGCAATGGTTCGGTTTCTGAGTGAGCTTACAGTCATGTGTGGTGTGCGGCGCAGGGAGAGAGAGGGAGGCCCGGCGACGATGGCGGAAGACCGCAGCTGGATGTACACGGGCCGCCAGAGCATGGGCTCCATCACCCCCGAGTGGGTGGAGAAGACGACCGAGTTCGTGGAGCGCGCCTTCCGCGGCGCCCCGGAGCGCCATGACTTCGGAATGCTGTGCCCCTGCGCGCGCTGCCGCAACCGCAACAGGCGGCCGAGGACCAAGTACAACATGCAGCTGGATCTGGGCAGGAACGGCTTCATGCCAGGGTACACGGTGTGGGTGCACCACGGCGAGGGCCCCAACCCCCAGCCTGCCAAGCCGTCCGACGACCACCCCGAAGAGAATGGCGATCTGGCCGGGAAGAAGGATGGCGCCGGCGGTGGCGAGCAAGTGTCGAAGCCGCCGCAGGTCTGGTTCTGAACATCTGAGGGGTTTCAGAAACTGTAGCTTAAACAGGGGAGGTTTCAGAAGCTGTGAACGCCCCTGGATAATATATATGTCCAGGTTACTGACATTGTGTACTTGCCATTGCATTTGCAGGGGACTGACAAGTGGGAAATTCCCTTGCTTGAGGCGTATGCAAGAAGCAAGCTACCTAAAGAGGATCAAATTAAGTGGAGCTACCAAAAATACCTGTGGGAACAAGAGAAAATCAAGCAGCAACAGAGTGCACCAAACACAAAAAGGCTGGTGAGTTTACCTGTCTTACTGCCGTTGGTTTGATGTGTAATTACTCGGTAGAAACCATCAAAGCAGCGTTGCCTGTCCCATATGAAGGCTATGAACTAGAGTGCAAACATGGTTTCATGTGTTTGCTCTGTACACCTTAACTATAGGGGTGCAGGCTAGCCCAAATTTTCAGCAATGGCCGCCCAACTTCATGATTTGCTCGCGCTGTGTCGAATGGGCGGGCGGCTTATCTGCTTGAAGCTTGAAATGCAACTTTGGGAAGAGCAAGTTGTTGCATTGTTTCCTTTTAGTAGTGATTTAGGCACTGTTGCTAGCAAATTCTGTACTGCTGTGCTGAATGCTGATACAGGTAGATGGTTTTGGAATGACTGTACTAGGCAATCTTCTCCAGTAATGATATAATTAGAGATACAACACCTTCCCCATTTGATGCTTTCCTGAAACTTCTTTTAGCCTTCAATGTTGTTCTATTGGAAGAAAGAAACGTGTTTGCCAGGTCTAGAAGACCACACGCCATTTGGCTGTTGGTACAGCTATGTGAATGTTCTGAAGGCACTCAACTTTGAGCACGATCCTCTTGCCTGAGCATATAGGATCAGCATGTAAGTACTAAGGCCGCGATCGGTTTCCCTCTGGCTCCATGGCTCCGCTCCCGGAGCGGTAGTGGAATACTTGGAGCCATGGAACAGCTGCTCTGCAGATTCTAAAATTTAAAGGAGTTGGTGGACTGCCGAACACGCCCTAATATCCAGGTCTTCTTGCTAAAATCTCACATGGGTTTGTTATCGATTAGTAGTAGCGCAGAGTACACATTGTTGGCTTTTCTCTGACGTAATTTATGCACTTTTTTTAACTGACATACAGTTGCATGATATCTGCACAGAACACACATTATTGGCTTCTCTCTAACATACAGTTGCATGATATCTGCACTTTATAGCTCACGAATATCTACACTTAATAGCATATGCAACTTGTTAAAACTATGTGATTCTTTCAGCTCACGTTTCACTTTCCATGCATATGCCGTAGCGCACCTCTGGTCCGTCCACTGCCAAGCCTGCTGAAGATGAAGGACGCAATGTCAGCGTCCCGGAGCCTGAACTTGAAGATACAGCAACGTCAACAGCTGATGGCCTTGTAGCTAATCCGGCGACTACAGCCAAGGCGCAAGGAGTTCAAATCCCAGCTGGACCGACGGCTCGTCCCAAGCGCAAGACAGGCCCGCCCGGGTGTCATTCCGTGTAACGGCCACCTCCTTCATAGCTCCTCCTGTACTTGGCGGTTAAGAACTGGGCGGCTAAGGCCGATGCAAGCACTAGCTGTGTGGGTGGATTAATCAGCTACTTAATCTTCTTCTAGATCTCTCCTGCCGGCGTAGTTTTGGGCCTACTGGTGGTCGTCGGCATGCCTCGGTTGTAAGGGTGGTGTACTGCACTTTCAGTAGTTTAATTTGCTTCCAGAGAATTTATTTGTTTCCTCATGGATGACAACCAATGCCCCATAGTTAGCTGGATTTTTTTTTTCTTCGAAAATGAGGGTATCCTCTGGCCTCTACATCGGAAAGATGCATGCAGCCATTTATTAAAAATAAAGCAGTTCCAACATAGTCTTCAAGTCTCGAAAATCAAAAGGGCTCTCATAGAGCTAAAAAAAGTAAAAAAAAAACGGGACAGCCACAACCGGCGGAATAAATTTAGATAGGCGACTAAATACCTATCTTATTACATGACCGCCATCGAAACCGATTAAAGATAGCCCATGCTATCATCTCCCATCGGATAGATCTAGTAACCATACGCTCTCTGGCATCCATCGGAGTGAGTAGCAACCACATACGGATCAAAGTAGTGGCCCGGAAGATAACCTGTAAAAAATGAATATGTGTTGCTCTATTAAAAATCAAATCATTTCTGCAGTTCCATATAGCCAACAAAAGAGCACATACTCCAACACGAATATGTTTTGCCAATTCTATGTCTACTCCATTTAGCCACGTACCAAATAACGTGTGAATGCTATTAGGAGGGTTGATGTTAAACGCTATATGAACTGAACGCCATAGAATTTTGGCCATAGGGCAATCAATAAAGAGGTGTTTGACAGACTCATCATGATCACGGAAACTACATCGTCTAGATCTTACGTCTTGCCAAATTGTCTTTGGTAAGAATGACTTATTTGTGGACAGACCACATGAACACTTTAATCTTTAAAGGTACTTTGACTTTCCAAATATGCACGGATCTAGGGATCGAGCCAGGGTTAATAATATCCACATACAAGGATTTAACCGAAAATACTCCATTCTTGGTTAATTTTCAGTGCAACTTATCTAGCTGTTGAGAAAGGGTAACATCCATCAATCCTCGCACAAGATGGAGCCACGCTTCCCAACGGTTACCCACTAGAGTCCTTATGAATTGAATATTGTGAGGGTTTGACTGTAATACTGTTGCAACGTAAGCATCTCTACGCTGGACAATATTATAAAGAGAATGATATTGGATAGCTAGAGGCGTCTCCCCTAACCACGCATCCTCCCATAATCTCGTGGAAGTATCATTTCCAACTATAAATTTTGTCCCTCGGAAAAAGGCTGATTGCACTCGCATCAGCCCTTTCCAAAACGGCGAATCAGTGGGTCTGACCGTCACTTGAGACAGTGTTTTAGAATGAAGGTACTTATTACGCAGAATCTAAGCCCATGTTGCATTGGTCTCTACAGATAGTTTGAACAGCCACTTGCTGAGCAGGCATATGTTCTTTACCTCTAAAGTTTCAATGCCAAGGCCACCTTGGTCCTTTGGCCCACAAATAATATCCCACTTGGCAAGTCTGTATTTTCATTTTAACTCATCACTTTGCCAAAAGAAACGCGATCGATAGAAGTCTAGTCTCTTCCGAACCCCTACATGTATCTCGAAAAAGGACAATAGAAATATTGGCATACTCGTGAGTACCGAATTAATGAGAATTAAATGGCCTCCATATGACATAAGTTTGTCCTTCCAGCAACTTACTTTCTTTTCAAATCGATCGTCAATGCACTTTCACTCCTTATTCGAAAGATTACGGTGATGAATCGGAATGCCTAAATACGTAAAAGGCAGCGATCCTACCTCACAACCAAACAGTTGTTTGTAAGCTTCTTGTTCGTCCTTGGCTCTCCCAAAGCAGAACAGTTCACTTTTATGGAAGTTATTTTTTAAACCTGACAACTGCTTGAATAAGCATAACACCAACTTCATATTCCGAGCTTTTGCCACGTCATGCTCCATGAAAATAATAGTATCATCGACGTACTGTAAAACGGACACTCCACCATCCACTAACTGCGGAATGAGACCGCCTACATGGCCATTTTCTTTAGCTCTTCCTATCAGAATTGTCAACATATCAGCTACTGTGTTAAACAAGGTAGGCGACATCGAATCTCCCTGTCTTAGACCCTTTTGTGTCTGAAAATAGTGACCTATGTCATCATTCACTTTGATTCCGACACTGCCTTTTGCATGAAAGAGTTCACCTGCTTTCTCCAGGCTGGATCAAAACCTTTCATCCGCAAGGCCTGCTGAAGAAAAGGCCACTTAACCTTGTCGTATGCTTTCTCAAAATCCACCTTAAAAACCACATCATCTAGTTTTTTCGTATGGATTTCATGGAGAGTTTCATGTGGGACCACAACCCCTTCTAGGATGTTTCTATCCGGCATAAATGACGTTTGAGATGGGTGAACCACACTATGCGCTATCCACGTCAACCTATTGGTCCCTACCTTTGTGAATATTTTAAAACTTACATTAAGAAGGCAAATTGGTCGGAACTGTTCAATCTGAACCGCCTCTGTCTTCTTAGGGAGCAAAGTTATCGTTCCGAAATTCAGGTGGAATAGTTGTACATGCCCAGAAAAAAAATCATGGAACATTGGTAGCAAATCCCCCTTAATAATATGCCAACATTTTTTATAAAACTCAGCCGGAAAGCCATCCAGCCCAGGAGCTTTATTATTCTTCATCTGTGAAAATCGCCTCAAACATCTCTTTCTCCGAAAACGGGGCTGTCAAGATGCCATTCTCATCCGATGCTAGTTGAGGTATATCCCCAACTCTTGACTCATCTACGGATACCGAACTATCCTCAGGAGCCCCAGACAACTGTTTGTAGTAGTTTGTGATGTACACTTTTAAGTTCTCCTGGCCCAAAATTGTCCCCTCATCTTGCTCAAGCTGAAAAATTCTCTTATTTCGATGTTTTCCATTGGCAATCATATGAAAGAACTGGATATTATCGTCCCCTTGGACGACTTTACGAACCTTCGATCTAAGCGCTCACTTCTTTTCTTCTTCTCGAAGCAATTCTTTCAGTCTCAGTTCCGCCTCCACTTTAGTCTCGCGCTCTATGGTATCTAGAATAGCGGACTAGGCTTTTATGTCTAAGGTATTTATTAGATCAAGGAGCCTTTCCTTTTCAACCTTATAAACACCACTCAAATGCTTAGCCCAACCGCGTAGGAACTGTCTTAAGTGTCTAATTTTATTTTGCCATCTTTCTATATTTGATCTCCCTCCTGAATCATTTGCCCACTCCCATGCTATTAGATCCAAGAAACCATCTCTCTCAAACCAAGCTAATTTGAAAGAGAAGATATTTTTATTCCCCATATGAGTTGCCTCCCCAGAGTCGACAAGTAGTGGGGTACGGTCGGAGATCGCCCGGGACAACGCTTGGACCGTCACCAAAGGAAACTTCTGCTCCCATTCCACACTAGTGAGAACACGATCCAGCTTTTCATAAGTTGGATTTGATAACGTGTTGGCCCAAGTAAATTTTCTACCAGAAAGTTCGATCTCCCTGAGATCCAAACTTTCGATGATTGTGTTAAACATAAACGACCATCTGTCATCGAAATTATCATTATTATTTTTCTCGCCTTCTTATAATATTAAAATCCCCCCAACCAGAATTGGGAGCCGTTCATCTCCACAAATACGAACTAAGTTTAGCCAGGTTTTAGCTCAAGCTGCACAACTCCATATACTGCCACCAGTGCCCATTGGAAACCACCAACCTTTGATTTGACACGAAACTTAACCGCAAAGTCGCCCAAAACAACATTCTGCACCTCCAAAGTTCCGCGCTTCACCCCAAGTAAAATCCCACCGGATCTTCCTCTTGGGGGTAAGCAATGTCAATCAAAATCTACACCTCCTGAATGGGTACTAAGAAACTATAATGTAAAATTGTCTCGGCCAGTTTCAGAGAGGGCAATAAAATCTAACTTGTACTGCAGTGAAGCATCCGCCAAAAACCGTTGTTTAGCCAAGTCTGTCAGACCTCTGTTATTCCAAAAAATTCCTTTCATTTATCATCATGGATTTTTTTAGCAGTACGGATCCTAGTACTTCTACACACAGCCGAATCCGGATAGATCTTCCGATTACACTTGCGCTTAGTCTTGTTTTGCTCAATAGTTAGCTCGAATGTGTGCGGCCTGAACTTTTCGGCAATCTGCGAGGTCGTCGACGCCCATAGAACAACGATCCTTCGCCTGCAAGAGACCAAAATTGAAACGTGTGATCGGCAGTTTGTTAGAGAAGTAAGGGGCGTGTCTTCAGATGTGCATAGTTATGCCTGCCTGGGCACTAGGGGTGGTGCATCAATCTTCTAGGTCGACACCGGCATGTCTGTGGCATGATTGCTAATGGAAAGCACGGAAAGAAGAAAATTATTCAACTAGAACAGGATGAGGGTACAATTGTGGGGCACAAGAACCTAAAATTGTACATCTCTAATTACTATAAAAAACTTTTTGAAGCCCCCTAAAGTTAATCATGTGTCACTTGATGAGCGCGCAACATGGGACATACCTCAACTCAATGATGATGAGAACGAGGTATTGTCAGCTCCATTTTCAGAGAAAGAGGTGTTTGAAGCAATAACACAAATGAAACAGAACAAGGCTCCTGGACCTGATGGGTTTCCAGCCGAGTTCTACAAGAGATGTTGACATATTATGAAGGAAGATCTTATGCCCATGTTCCATGATTTATTTAACGGACATTTGTAGCTTTTCCAACCTAAATTTTGGAACAATCACGCTCTTGCCAAGGAAGGTGGATGATGTTCGCATTGAGCAGTTCATGCTAATATGCTTGCTCAATGTTAGTTTCAAAATCTTTACTAATGTTGCCACGAATAGGTTGATGCAAATAGCCCATTCGATAGTACAACCTACTCAGACGACATTCATGCCAAGTAGACACATCCTAGAGGGAGTTGTGGTTCTACACGAAACCCTTTCAAAGAAACTTGATGGAGTTATTTTCAAAGTGGATTTCGAGAAGGCGTGTGACAAGGTCAAATGGCCATTTCTACAACAAGCCTTATGTATGAAGGGATTCAATGAAAACTAGAGGAGCTAGGTGGATTACTTTATACAAAAAGGTAGTGTGTGGATTAAGATGAATGATGATATAGGTCATTATTTTCAGACTTATAAGGGCTTAAGGCAGGGAGATTCGATGTCTCTAGTATTGTTCAACATAGTAGCAAATATGTTGGTTGTTCTTATAGGTCGGGCTAAAGAGAACGACCAAGTAGGAGGGCTTGTTCCACATCTTGTGTATGGGGGTGTGTCCATCTTGCAATATGCGGATGATACGATTATTTTCATGGAACATGACCTCGCGAAAACTAGAAACATGAAGTTGGTGCTTTGTCTTTTTAAGGAATTGTCAGGCCTTCAGATTAATTTCAATAAGAGCGAGTTGTTTTGTTTTGGGTGAGCCAAATATGAACAAGATTCATACAGACAATTATCTGGTTGGGAGATGGGGTCTCTTCCATTTAGTTATCCGGGAATACCCATTCATCACCGCAAACTATCGAATAAGGAGTGGAAATGCATAGAAGATAGATTTGAAAAAAAAAATAAATTGCTGGAAGGACAATCTTATGTCCTATGAAGGTCGGTTAGTTCTAACGAGTCTTCCAATGTTTCTGTTATCTTTCTTTGAAGTACCAGTAGGCGTACGGAAAATATTAGATTTCTATCGTTCTAGATTCTTTTGGCAAAGTGATGATACCAAAAAGAAATACAGACTCGCCATATGGGTTATTATATGTCGACCCAAAGACCAAGGTGGGTTGGGTGTCGAGAACTTAGAAGTTAAGAATAGGTGCCTTCTCAGTAAGTGGCTCTTTAGATTGTCTGTAAAGACGGAAGTCACCTGGGTACAAATTCCACTAATAAGTGCCTACAATCTAAGATTTGGCCTAGGTTACCGTTAGACCTGCCGATTCACCGTTCTGCAAAGGGTTAATGAGGATAAAATAGACCTTTTTCGACAAGGTGGAATTGCACATCGGTAACCGTAACACAACTAGGTTCTCAGAAGATACATGGCTAGAGGAGACACCCTTGGCTATGCAGTATCCTTATCTATATAATATCGTACAACGTAAAGAAGTTTATGTTGCTGCGGTATTGCGGTCAGTCCCTCTCAATATCCAATTTAGGCGGTCTATGGTGGGGGAACGATGGCAATCTTGGCTTCATCTGGTTCGTAGGTTGATGGAGATTCACCTTTCTCACCAGCCAGATGCCATTTACTGGAAGTTAACTACAAATGGTAGATTTTCGGAGAAATCGATGTATTTAGACATGATTGATGTTGGGACGTTACCTACCTCTAATCACATCTGAAAGATTAAGGTTCCACTTAGAATCAAAAAAATCCACAAGGGTGTGATTTTAACGAAAGATGATATGATTAAGCGCAGATGGGTACGTAGTGCGGGATGTTGTTTTTGTAACCAGAACGAGACAATTAAACACCTCTTTCTCAACTGTCCGCTAGCCAAACTTCTGTGGCGTACTATTTATATAGCTTTTAATATCAGTCCTCCACATAGTATGAACATGTTATTTGGGACATGGCTTAATGGAGTGGAAACAAACACAGTGTATCATATTTGGATAGGAATATGCACTATTTTTGGGCTATATGAAATTGCAGAAATGATATGATATTTAATGGGAAAAATATACCAACTTTTTGCATGTTATTTACAGAGCCATAACATGAATCCGTACGTGGTCATTACTCACACATGCGGAATCCAGTGAGCTTTTGGTTATTGGATGCAACCACTGGGAGACGGCGGCACAGGTTATGTTCAACCGATTTGGATGGCGGCTAACTAATAGGCTAGGTGTTTAGTCAGCGTAGCCTGTTATTTTTTCCGCCGGATGTGCCTCTTTTTTACCCTTTTGTAGGGCTCTATTTTTTAGATCATATTTCGTTTTGCACTTTTGTTTGCTTTGATTAATAATATGGCTGCATGCATCTTCCGGATGCAGAGACCGAAGGTATCCTCCTTTTCAAAAATAACGCATAGGATAGGAATCTACTCCATTACGACGCAAGTTACGGTAATTAGATCGGCTAAAATCTTCTGGCTAACCACCACGTATGGGCCAACAGATGACACATCTAACGATTAGTTCCTTCTCGAGCTAATAAGTAGTGCGCCCGTCGGCTAGCCATGGGTCATCAACGGCAGTTTCAACGCAGTTTATGAGGCTCAGGACAAAGACAACCTTAACCTAAACCGCCGCATCATCGGTAGGTTTCGGACGGTGATTGACATGGCTGCACTTCGAGAGATCAAATGCAAGAACCGTAGATTCAGTTGGAGTAACGAGCGCGAGGTTCCCACACTCGTCAGTATCAACAAGTTTTTCTAAAATATTGCCTGGGAAACCATCTTCCCCTCCTTCCTTCTCATGGTTGCATCGACATCTTGCTTAGATCACTGTGGGCTCCTGCTCGTCGGCGCAGCACGCTAGGTTCACATTCGAAAGCTTTTCGCCTAATGACGGTGTCATACACCGGGCTCACATAGGGGCGCCTAATTCATTAATTGCATTAAGGACTCGGTTTCAAATTTCATTCATGGTGAAAAAATACATCTTTAATTGGACGCAATTAATTGCATATGTTTTTTATAATCTACCTAATTAATTGTATTAATAGCTTGATTTTCAATTGATCCAGCGCTCTGTTTTCGTATTATTTTTGCATCAATGGTTGCGTCCCAATGATGACTACGGACGCATTCCCCTTGACCTCCAATTGATTCGGCTCGGTTTCCATATTATTGCTGCATTAATGGTTGCATCGCAACGACGACTACCTACACATTCTCCTTTAATAGTACAGATAAAGATGCATTGTGCTTCCCGTTGTCGTGGATTATGATATTACATGGCAGTTTCTAGAGAGAGAGAGAGAAATGAACAATCTATCGCTAGAGTTATGTGTCACCCGTACTATTTCATTTTACGCCTTGCCTACGTGGCAGTATTTGGGCCGGCCCAAATTTATCGTTGTGCATGAGTCTTTTGTGTGTGTGTTTTTTTTAGAGTTTGACATCGGTTTTCTTAGGGGTTTCTACGGTTTGGTTCAGGGTTTTTACCTTTTTTTTCAGTTTATGTTTCTTTATTCGATTTTCACTGATTTTCTTTAGATTTTTCATTTTTTAATGTTTTTTCTGTGGTTACACATGTCTGATTTTTTTGTATACGGTATATTTTTTGTAAATACATGATTAACATTTATTTAAAAAAATTCCTTTTGCTTGTTTTCATACACATTGTACAATTTTCGTATACATCTAAAATATTTTTATTTTTATTTAAGATTTTCTAAATATAGGATTAACATTTTTTCGAATATATGTTTTCTGAACGGTTTTTCGAATATGTGTTAAACATTTTACAAAAGCCCATTGAAATATATATTTTTAGGATCAGAAACTTTTTAAAACTATGTGACAATTTTTACAATGTATAATTAGTTTTATAATATCACAAAAATATTTTTGAAATGCTTTAAATGTAGCATACAGTTTTTACATTGTACAAATTTATTTAAAATGCCCAGAAATGCTAATGAAACACATGAACATTCTTGGAATGTCACATACATATTTTTCTAATGGTACACCATTTTCTAAAAGTTGAGGGAACACAATTTTTTACACTGGTTTTTTTAGAAACAAATTAACTAAATTAGTTTGTCGAACTATATGTACTCCCTCTGTAAACTAATATAAGAGTGTTTAGATCACTATTTTAGTATTGTAAACGCTTTTATATTAGTTTACGGAGAGAGTATTTAGTAAAAACAAAAGTGAATGACATTGTCATGACACCAGCCTGATGGCGGCTAGTGGGCCTGGCCACTACCAGCTCCTTGTAGGCAAGCCCAAAGAAAAAAAATGAGAAAAAAGATGAGCACTGTTGTCTAGTTTCCCACTGGGACAGGTGCAGAGAGGACAGAAGTTCATCTTCTCGGGCTTATCGGGCCCATTCGTGATTTTGCTGTTAGTCTTGTAGATAGGCCCAGGTGCTCAGGCCTTTCAGGAATACGTAGTGGAGCAATACGCCAAGGCGTCGCTCGCTGGGCAAAGGCTTTGCCGGCTCTATGCCGACGGTCTCCCGCCACCGCGCCGTCGGCATACCCCCGGACGCAATCTGCAATGCCCCCCGAAACCCTACATAGCTCGGCTTACCCCTCCACTTGCGCCTCCATCCCCCGCGCCCTCTTCCACTCGCGCCGCCGCTCGTCCCCGCGTCCGAGCCTGCCGTTTAGGAAGGTCGCGCTCGCAGCGCACGTTTCAAGAAGAGAAACCGGCCGGCACTCAGGTCAGTTCACTGCCATTTGCGCTGCTTGGAGCGTCAGATCTGCTCGTATTCCCTCAATGGATTGGTTTCTGAGCTTTGACATCATGTGCGGCGCAGGGAGGGTCGGGTCGGCGACGATGGCGGAAGACCGCAGCTGGATGTACACGGGCCGCCAGAGCAGGAAGTCAATCACCCCCGAGTGGTTGGAGAAGACGGCCGAGTTCGTGGAGCGCGCCTTCCGCATCCTCCCGCCGGGGCGCCCGGCCATCGTGCCGTGCCCCTGCGACCGCTGCCATTTCAGGCTGAACAGACCGAAGGACGAACTTCAGCTGCATCTGCGCAAGAACGGGTTCGCGCCAGGGTACACGGTGTGGGTGTACCACGGCGAGGGCCCCAAGCCCCAGCCTTCTAAGCCTAAGCCGTCCGACGACCACCCGAAAGAGAATGGCGGTCTCGACGGGAAGAAGGATGGCGCCGGTGGTGGCGAGCAAGCGTCGAAGCCGCCGCAGGTTTTGTTCTGAACATCTAGAGGGTTTCAGAACCTGTAGCTTAAACAGGGGAGGTTTCAGCTGGTGTGACATTTGCAGGGGACTAAGAAGTGGGCGCCTGCAAGAGTCAAGCTACCAAAGAAGGTTCAACTGTGGGCGCGGGCTGCGGCGCAGGGAGAGGGAGGCCCGGCGACGATGGCGGGAGACCGCAGCTGGATGTACACGGGCCGCCCGAGCAGGCAGTCCATCACCCCCGAGTGGGCGGAGAAGACGACCGAGTTCGTCGAGCGCGCCTTCCGCGGCGTCCCGCGGGACTTCGGCATGCTGTGCCCCTGCGCGCGCTGCCGCAACCGCAATAGGATACCGAGGACCAAGTTCGACATGACGATGGATCTGGGCAGGAACGGGTTCATGCCAGGGTACACGGTGTGGGTGCACCACGGCGAGGGCCACAACCCCCAGCCTGCCAAGCCGTCCGACGACCACGGGAAGAAGGGTGGCGCCGGCGGTGGTGAGCAAGTCCCGAAACCGCAGGTTTGGTTCTGAACATCTTGGGGGGTTTCAGAATTCAGAAACTGTAGCTTAGACAGGGGAGGTTTCAGAAGTTGGGAAATATGTCCAGGTTACTGACATTGTGTACTTGCCATTGCATTTGCAGGAGACTAAGGAGTGGGAGATTTCCGATCTTGAGGCGTATGCAAGAGGCCGTCTACCAAAGGGGACTGATCAAATGGAGTGGACTTACCAGAAATACCTGTGGGAGCAAGAGAAAGCCAAGCGGCAACAGCAACAGAGTGCACCAAATGCAAAGAGGCTGGTAAGGTTTACCTGCCTTAGTGTCATTGCAGTGTCAATACTCGGTAGAAATCAACGGTGCTTGTCAGAAACAATATTTGATGTATACTTCCTCCGTTCCTAAATATAAGTCTTTTTAGAGATTCCAATAAAAGACTATACACGAAGCAAAATGAGTGAATCTACACTCTAAACTACGTCTACTAAATACATCCTTATGTAGTCATAGTGAAATCTATACAAAGACTTATATTTAGGATCGGAGGGAGTACATCTTAACTAGAGGAGAGCAATGCTAGCCCCAATTTGCAGCAATGGTCGCCCAACTTCATGCTTTGCTCGCGCAGTGTGGAACGGGTGGGCGGCCTATCTGCTTGAAGCCTGAAATGCAACTTTGGGAAAGAACAAGTTGTTGCATTGTTTCCTGTCAGTACTAGTTAGTGAGAGACTATTGCTAGCAAATTCTGTACTGCTGAATGCTGATACAAGTAGATGGTTTTAGAATGACTCTACTAGGCAATCTTCTTCAATAATGCTATAGTAGTACAATATCCTGAAAGATACAACACCTTCCCCATCTCATGTTTTCTTGAAACTTTTTTTTAGCCTTCAATGCTGCTCTATTGGAAGAAAGAAACATGTTATCCAATCTATTTGGCTGTTGGTACAGCTATATGAATGTTCTCAAGGCGTTCAACTCTGAGGACGATCCTCTTGCTTGACCATATAGTATCAGCATGCAAGTACTAATATATCAGGTCCTTCTTGCCAAAATCTAACAGAGATTAGTTATTGATTAGTAGTAGCACAGAGTACACACTATTGGCTTTTCTCTGACCTTTTTCTTAACTGACGGATACTTACACTTAATACCATATCCATATGCAACCTGTTAAAACTATGTGATTCTTTTAGCTCACGTTGGACTTTCCATGCATATGCCGTAGCTCACCTCTGGTTCGTCCACTGCTGATTCTTTTAAAACTATGTGATTCTTTTAGCTCACGTTTGCTGAAGAGGAAGGGAGCAATTTCAGTGTCCCGGATCCTGAACTTGAAGATGCAGCAACGACAACAGCTGATGCTCCTGTAGCTAATCCGGCAACGACGGCCAACACGCGTGGAGTTCAGATCCCAGCTGGACCGACGGCTCGTACCAAGCGCAAGGCAGGCCCGCCCGGGTGGCATTCTGGACCAGACTGGATCCATTGACCCATGTAACGGCATTTGCTCAGAAAAAAAAATGTAACGGCTACCTAATTCTCGAATTGAAAATGTAACGGCTACCTACTTTAAATAGCCCCCTTTAGCTATTGATGTACTTCGTGGATAAGAAATGGGTGGCTAAGGCCGATGTAAGCACTAGTTGTGTCGGTGGATTAATGAACTAGTTATTCCTCTTCTAGATTGATTTCATCACTGTGATTTCAATTTGTGAGCCATCTAGTGAGCAAGATCTATGTAGCTTATAATTGGTATCAGAGCCACTGAATCCTGGTGATCCCACAACACCACCAGGATACCCGACTTCAAAGTCGGTGGCGAGCGGTGGCCATGCAGGGTCTCTCGACCAAGGTGTGCAGCCTCTACGAGCTCCTCAGCACCGACTTCTCGAGGTGAATACTTATGTGCTCGACGGCCTCGTCGCGGCGAGGGCTGACGGCATCCACAAGGAGATGGCGTTCGACCTCAAGCAGATTCGCACCGAGATGAGCAAGGGGAACCGGGGAAGGGTGGATGGTTCGTCGACCTCATGCAACACTGGGAATGGATGCGGTGGTGCTGCCTCTGATTCCCTTGGCTTAGAATCTGATCACTGAGGAAGCACATAATACGTATGCCCCTCCTCCGATCAGAGATGCATATAATACATATCAAAGTGATTATCTCAAACAATTGGGAATTGTCTGGTGTAAACAAGGATAGAAATGTGTGCACAAATACACTCATCAATATTGACAATGACTTCTTTTAAATACAAGATGATTGTTTTTGAATTACATTGTGAATATTAAATGATTTGACAAAGTAGACGACTATTTTTGAATAATTTTTAAATACATGTGAACATTATTTAAATACTCTTTGAACACAAAATGACTAAACAAAATAATGTTTTTGTATCTCTAGCAAAAAAACATTTATGTATTCTCTAGAAAATAAAAAAAGACAATAAAACGGGCAATGAAGAAAATGAATGAAGGAAAAGAAAAATGATTAAAAAAATAGTCCACTCGTGCAAACAGGATAACAAATACAAATGGAAAGAAGTCTAGTACTCCCAATGTAAACAGATGTAAGGCTGTTGTATCACTACGGTCTCATATTCATTTATCGAGGGAGTACAACACAAGAAGGCATATACATTCAACCCCGCTCAGTCAAACATGGACACAAACAGGAGCCCACAAGCCACAAACAAATCAGGGATACATGCAATGAACGTGAAAATTTAGTAGTTGGTGGCATCGTATAATAGGTCAACTGAGATATCACTAATTCTCGCTCAGCTGACTACGACCTAGCCACACCCTTTTTTAGAGGAAAGGCATACGCCCGGCTTTATAAATAAAGCCATCAGATAAAGTACATCGAAACCATACGGACGAATAAAATCGGCCACAACCACACGCAGGGACAAAGTATCGAGGTACACGTCACTCTGTGCGTTCGGTTTATTCGGTTTACATGGTTCGGTTTATACGGTTTTCTGGTTTGTATGGTATTAATACTTCGGTAAATACGGTTCGGTTTCGGTACATACCAAATTATTTCGGTATGGTTTCGGTATATACCATAAAAACCAAAGTTGACGCGAATTTGAAAATGACGTAATAATAATTTACAAATTTATGACTCAAAACCAATCAAAACACATACTATTTTACATAAATAGTATATAACTATATATATAAGTATATATGCATGCATATATTCATCCCTTAATGATTATGGACGTGCTTCACATCTTTTAAAGAGAAAAATAACTATGTTACAAGCAAAATGTACATGCTTAGTAGTGAATTTGACTCATGTACAAGAAAAATGACAACTTGTATGGTTGTTTGTCTCAAGAAATATAAATTTATTTTTTATTTCGGTTTATTCAGTTAACCATTCGGTTTTTCGATATATACCATAAAAACCAAAGTTCAAAACAGTATGAAAATTCCATACCATACCAAAACCATAAACCATAAAAATCGTAAAATTGGTTTGGTTCGGTTTATTTTCGGTATGGTTTTCCGGTTCGGTTTCAAAATGCACAGAGTGGGGTACACGGCATAACAACCAAACATCCTCGGCACACAGGCCGGATAAAACAACATTAAGCAACACCTAGGCCAATACCTAGAGCAAAAGGAAGGACCGAAGACAACTAGCCAGCTGGGACCTGCTGCGAAATAGAAGAAGCCAAAGCCCGAATTTTGCCACACAGGAGGTCGAACGCATGATGGTCATCGGCCTTGGTCAATGATCTCCATTGCTGGTACTAGCCACACCCTTGATCATATCGGGGTAAAATTTAACAAACATGCGAGAATCAACCGGTATTTCGCAACAAGCAAAGTGATGCATTACTACAAATGTGACTCTGGCCCAAATCTTGTTATAACTTCATCCCGCATTTTCATTTTCCTTTTTACCTTTCGGTCGGTCTCGTAGCTACAAATCGGTTATGGTACACATGAATAATAAAATTATCTTAAAGTTCTACCACTAATCATCTTAAATTTCTACCATTAATCCCGTGCACAAGTACATGGGGTTGCTGGCTATGCCTCGGACCTTAGCCTGAGCGGACTAATCAGACATAGCAAATAGATCACACATGAGAGACACTTTATAAAGTACTTGAAGATGAATGACTGAAGATTGTTTGACAATGTCAGTGTATGCGATGTATCTCCAATACAAGTTATGGCTATGGCTATGGCTATGAGGGTAGATGCTATGGAGATGGAGATGGAGATGGGAATGGCGGCGGCCGCGTAGATGAATGACTTGGTATTGAGGTGGCTACAGGCAAGAGATGGAATGTCGGTGAACAAGAGAGAGGGGCACCGTAGGGATTTCTTATCCACTTATAGCACCTGATGTGTGGGATTAGGTTTATGTGACGATGTGCTGCGATTCTGCCCCTAGTGCCTTCACGGAAGTTGTTCTTGATGATGTCACAGAGGCCGCGGTAGGCAGTGCAAGCGCACGTGGTCGTCTCCTTTGGAGGTTGTTCTACGCCTTCGGATGACTGTACTTCATTTCTCAAAATAGGTTTTGTCCCGCTTTATAGATAAAGTAAAGTTCCATACAACAGTCATCCAGATCTCATACAACAAACCGACGGCTGAGACCACAACACAGATATGCCCAAGAAAACATAAAAGAAATAGGAAAACAGGCCACCTAGTGGCTGTCGCGAGGCGACACTACGATGCTGAGAACCGACACGCTGTAGCCAGAAGCGCATCCATCATGTGGCCGAGGCGGGCATGATCATGCTGCCTTCAAGAACAGGTGCCAGTGCTGCATAAAAGCAAGGAATTTAAAGAAGGAGTCCGATGCCTTTGCCGGAAAGACCTTTTTAATCACCATCTTATTACGGGTCGTCCAAAGTGTCCAAGCCAATGCCGTAATAACTATCCAAAATAGGCGGGGATGTTGCGGCAGATGGGTAGCCCTATATTGAAGAAACTCTGCAAGGTCCAGGGCCCCCAGTCGGGCCCCAGCGCCTCGTAGACGAACGTCCACATCACCCTTGCGGCTGTACATGAGAGGAGGATATATGTCTTCGTCTTCGGTACCGTGCAAAGGGGGCACATGCCGTTCCCCTGGCCATGCCGCTTCAAAACCTCTGTCCCCGGGGGGAGGCGATTTCACAGTAGCTGCCAGGCGAATATCTTAATTTTAAAGGGGACGAGGGATTTTCACATCGGAACTAACCAAGGCGTGGCCGGTGCCTGGCACATAGCGTGATATGCCGAGCTCACCGAAAATTCCACCGTCGGGGTGAGCCTCCACGACACTGTGTCTGGGTTCTCCGGAAGCGTCACTGGTAGAGCATCCTGCAAACTAGACCAATCGTCACTCTCTGCTTGACCAAAGGTGCGGCAGAACCGAACGTTCCACTGTCCATCGCGTAACATAGTTGAGACAAGCACGGGCGAAACCGAACGTTCCACTGTACTTCATTTTCCAATTTCATATCTTTCATATATGACTTGATTTTTCTCCTACAATGGCACATTCATGCAGGGAAAAAAATATATAAAAGGATTTGCGATCTTTCACTTTTATTACTCATTAGTGATCATATCAAAGTAATTATTTCAGAGAATGTAGGATTATCTGGTTTAAACAAGGGTAATTAGTGCAAAAATACACTCCTTAGTATACACGATGTCATTTCAAATGCACAATGCCTATTTTCAATTACCTGGTGAACATTAAATGATTAGACAAATTTGACAATGGCTATTTTGGAACTTTATTGGAATACATGGTAAATATTTTCTAAATACACTTTTAACACCAAATTACTAAACAACGATGTTTATGTACCTCCAGCAAAAACTATTAAGTATTTTCTGGAAAAAACGGAAGAAGAAGAAAATGAAAAATGGAGGAGGGAAAGACAAAATGATAAATAAGCAGAATAACGAAAAAAGAGTCCGCCCGTGCAAACAGGATAATAAGTGCAAGGACAAAGGAAAGACCGTATAACACAAGAAGGCGTAGGCATTCAGCTGTGCATAGTCACCTGTACAAGGAACATGGCACGAGAATTCATCCTCCGTCGGCTCTTGTCTTTAAGGAGTTGCGTGCTGATTGGTTCATGAGGACAGGCCATGGACCTGGTGGGTGCCGAGGTCGTAGGGGCGGCAGGAGAGGAGGACGAAGCAGAGGGCGTCGCCTAGTTCCTGCACCATGTACACAGGAGAGGTTCGATGAGGAGCCTAGCTTGGGCGAACCTGCTGAGTTCACCACAGTAGTGCATGGGGGAAGTGGAATGAAAGCTCGGTCACGCAAGATCTATCTAGGAGAAGCATAGCAACGAGAGGGGAGAGTGTGTCTACGTACCCTCGTAGACCGAAAGTGGAAGCGTCTAGTGGCGCGGTTGATGTAGTCGAACGTCTTCGCGATCCAACCGATCCAAGCACCGACCGTACGGCACCTCCGCGTTCAGCACACGTTCAGCTCGATGACATCCCATGAGCTCTTGATCCAGTTGAGCGTCATGGGAGAGTTTCGTCAGCACGACGGCGTGGTGATGATGATGATGAAGCTACCGGCACAGGGCTTCGCCAAAGCACTGGAACGATATGACCGAGGTGGTATATGGTGGAGGGCGGCACCGCACACGGCTTGGAACAATCAATTTGTGTGTCCTAGGGTGCCCCCTGCCCTCGTATATAAAGGAGCAAGGGGGGAGGCCGGCCGGTCCTTGGGCACGCCAAGGAGAGGAGGATTCCTCCTCCTAGTAGGACTAGGTCTCCCCTTTCCTAGTCCTACTAGGAGGGGCAAAGGAAGGAGGGGAGAGAGGGAGGAAAGAGGGGGCGTCGCCTCCCACCTTGTAATGCCCAGGATGGAGTTATACCTCCTACGGGTCGAGGCCCGACTTAAAGGCATAAGTCCATCCTAGAATGATCTCAAGTTTGGTAATCTTTGCACAACTCATGTAAAAGAGGGATGGTAAACTTAAAATAGTTGGCTTACAATCGCCACGTCACAGAATAACAGTACAAGTCTCAAACATCATACAATAAGATCACTACAACCCTCTAAGGGCAAAATCCAAATGTCAAAGTACCAAACTCAGATAAATAAAACAACCACAGGCGGATCGAATCCTAGTAAGAGTCTCCACTACTGATCGTCCGGGTAGCGCACGTAGTAACGACTACGCTCCTCGTCGTACTCCCAATCCAGCTCGGTGCCATCACCTGGATAGCTCACGGCTGGACCTGCATCTGGTGTGTGAGGTAACTGTGAGCCACAGAGGACTCAGCAATCCCGTTCCCGGGTAACAGAACTATCAAAGCCTTTAGGTGAGGAAAGGCTGAAGAAAGAAATGAGGTGAAGGAGCAACAAAGAGTCTGCAGCAGCAACTAGCACTATCTTACGCAAGAGAGAGCGAGAAGAGAAGGCATCGGCGAGAAGTGATCACTAAGTGATCCTAGCTACAAGCTCACAAACATAACCCCTCCGTGTTCAACTCCCGAAACCCGATTCGGAAATTGACAGTCACGGAACACACGCTGGTAGTGTATTAGTATCATTGTGTCAAGTTATCTACAACCGGAATTAACAAGCTCCCATCTGCCACATAACCGCGGGCACGGCTTTCGAAAGTTCAAAACCTGCAGGGGTGTTCCAACTTGACCCATTACAAGCCCACGATCCGCGGAGTCGCAACTCCAAAGTGGGAAGACCCGAGTATCCTCGGAATCCCGTGCTCACGTTAAACCGAACTAAGGTAAGGCTAATCCAGCAAATCCTCCCGGCGTGTCGTCACCCTGATAGTAGCCGCGCGTATCTAGGTCTCAGGACACGTCCGGATGGGCGAAGCTACGGGTGGATACCAAATACCTCGAGTTGCCTCAAGGCGGCCCCGCAGGCTCCCCGTTTCGGACCAACACTCATGTGGAGCACTGGCCCGGGGTTGTTGATTAAGAAAGAGGGTTAATTACTCCCTTATGCATGTTTAGTTTGTTATTAGGCAAATAGTACCAATGTTGGGATTTGCTGGAAAAGACTTAGCACATAGCGGTTTATCGAGGGGGTCCCATACACCCCAACCGTGTTAGGAACGCATAATCAAGGAACATAAAACCGGCTTATACGGATCCTAACGGCATGAGTGGAACAAAACACCAAGCAAAAGGCTTAGCCTTCCACCCTTGCCAATATATATGTGATTTCAGTTAAAGCATTTATATAGTGTGATATAACCCAACCAAACTTCAACATGGAGCAAGCATCTTCACTTCACCTGCAACTAGCAACGCTATAAAAAGGGCTGAGCGAAGCGTACTTAGCCAAGCAACGGTTTGCATAGGTAGGGTGGTTAAACATGGCAATTGGTTACAAGTAGGAGGCTGACAAGAAGAACATGGGCATCGAGGCAAAACTATAGATCGAGACTACTAGCAATAGACAAAGATAGTAATGTTATCGGGGTTCGGTCATCTTGCCTGAAGAGAAGAAGTTCGGATCAAAAGAAGGGTCCTCTTGCTCAAACTCGTTGGAAACCTCGTGCTCAACCTCGTTGGAAAACTCGTGCTCAACTTCGTGCTCTAAACAAGACAAACACACAAGCACCAATCAACACGATGCAATGCGCACTCGAAAAACATGTATGCATGATGGATGCACTAAGATGCACAAGGAGCACGTAAAACATCACTCAAGCAAAACACCTCAAAACAAGATAACAACCTGATATTATTAATCTACACAGAAAATCACCCAAGTTTGATATAAAGATCGCTGAAATCGGAGTTACGGGCTAAAAGTTATGCCCGAAACAAGATTTGAGCGAAAACTGCACATTACAGCAACATGGCATCTTGGGAGCACAAAATAAATAATCTACAGCACCCAAAAGGCATGGCAAAGGACTTGAACATAAACTAGATATAATGTACAGCAACTAGGTCCAAAGTGCACCCCCAACGGAGTCACGGATCACTAGCAATGATCTTGGACATATTGAACTTTGAAATAAAATTCTGACAGCAGAATTTTATTGAAAGTTCGGAGCAAAAGATAAGCATGCTCCAGCACCTCAAATGGACATGTGATGACATGGATGGAAATACAACAATATATACTTCATGGAACAATCAAAATCCACCCCAAAACTATCATGCTTTGTCCTACAACATCACACGAACATGGCATCGGAACGTTACAGATTTCAGACTTAGTGAAATTTCACTAAGTCCTAAAACAGCAACATCATCATAGCAACAAAAAGAGCATGTTTAAGTCACCTCGAAACTAAACATGGCAAAGGGTAAGCACCTCATCAAAAAGCATATGACGGTGATCCCGAAACACACAAGCATGCATCAATGTGGTGAACACACCGATTGCAACAAGCTCAACAACATGGCATTTCATAACAAGTAAAAACACAACATATGAACATGGCATCTTGCAAGGATGATAACTAGGAAACAATACATCTATCATGCAACCTATCACACTCAACACGTAGTTCGTGACGAGACGAACACGTGGACATGTCATTTGCTTCGTTTGGACAAACGAGCTAAAAGATATCACATGTCAAAGGTGGCACAAAAATAACACATAGCAGCAGTTTATATCATCATACACTCTTGCAACAGCAAAACAAGGCCCTAGATGATCTCTAACATGCATGACAACAACAGGTAAAACGTAGAGGGCATCTCCACGAACATCTGGACATATTACACGCACAAAACGGAGCAACAGGGTAAAAGTTACAGCAGTGCAAAGTTAGCATCACAGATCAGGATTTAAAAGACTTAGGAGTGGGGAACAACCTTAGCAGATCTGAGATCTGGGGAAAAAACGGAGAAACGGGCCGGCGGTTGGATCTGGGCCCGCGCGGGGGCACTGTTGCGGCGGAGGCCCAGCGGGGGGGGAACTGCCGAGGCGGCCCGGTCGGAACGGAGGGAGTTGGCGGCGTCGCGGCGCCCGCGGATGGGCCGGCTGGCGAGGGCCCAGGCGGGGCGATGGATCGGGGCTCCTCCCCGATCGACGAGGCGGCGGCGACTGGAGAACTGACGGGGCGGTAGCGGGCCGAGGGGGGAAGGCGGCTGCGGCCCAGTACGGTCGACGGCGAAACGGTCGGTGATGTGGGGACCGGCCGGCCCAGGCGACGGGAGGCACGGGCCGGGGCGACCAGCGACGAAGTGGTCCCGATCTGGCCCGACGGGGCGATCGGTCGAACGAGCGGGGCCCGACTGCGTCGGTGCGGAGGACGATCTGGCGACCCAGGCAGCTGGCGCTGCGGTGCGGTCGTTGACCCCGCAGCGTTCGAGGCGAGGAGATCCCAGCGGCTGGCTGATCTGATGGAATCCTTCGGGATCCGGGCAGATAAACTGGATCTGAAGAAGGAAAAGAAAAAAAAGGAAGGGGACTAGAGGAGGAAGAAGAAGGGGATGCCCATAGACTAGGGGTCTATATATAGCAATTTAGACTAGGGTTTGGAGGCTAGGGTGTTTAGGAGCCCTACGATCGTGATCCAACGGATCCGATCGCGGGATGATTTTAAAAGGACCAGACGGAGATAAAAGAGAGCAGTAGGGGTATTTCCGGGACACGAAGTAAGGGCACTTCGGACCCACACGGACAACGGAGGGAAAAGCCAACGGAGTCCACACGAGACGAGATTTGAGAGGCGGGTTGCACACAACAAAACAACAACACACAACACAACCTCGCGGCACACCGGTAACGAAAAACGCCCGAACAACAAAGAAGGCCTACGGGACGTCACGGACACGTGAGGGAGCTCCGGAACACGAAACGGACAACGGGAAGGAACGCCACGAACCGGATGCAACCCACAACACAGATGAAAAGCAATGCACATGTCTACATGATATGAATGAATGCCACACACTCGCACAACAAAACGACGAAAACCCGAAAGACAAAGAACCCGAAATGGAAATAGATGAAGCCGGAGATTTATTATATACCCAAAAGGGAAAGTATTACATCCGGGGCATTACACACCTTCCTTGTCCAATTCGGACTCCCAAGGGGGGAGGCGCGCGTCCAGCCCTAGGACCTCTCCTCTCTCTCCTACACGGCCCATGTTGGCCCAGTATTTCCCCCGGGGGTTTCGATAACCCCCCCGGCAGTCCGATAAATATTCGGTGACCCCCGGAACTCATCCGGTGTCCGAATATAGTCGTCCAATATATCAATCTTTATGTCTCGACCATCTCGAGACTCCTCGTCATGTCCGTGATCACATTCGGGACTCCGAACTATCTTCGGAACATCAAAACATATAAACTCATAATATCGATCGCCATCGAACATTAAGCGTGCGGACCCTACGGGTTCGAGAACTATGTAGACATGAACGAGACTCATCTCCAGTCAATAACCAATAGCGGAACCTGGATGCTCATATTGGTTCCTACATATTCTACGAAGATCTTTATCGGTCAAACCGCATAACAACATACGTTGTTCCCTTTGTCATCGGTATGTTACTTGCCCGAGATTCGATTGTCGGTATCATCATACCTAGTTCAATCTTGTTATCGGTAAGTCTCTTTACTCATTCCGTAATACATCATCCTGTGACTAACTCATTAGTCGTTTGCTTGCAAGGCTTATTATGATGTGTATTACTGAGAGGGCCCAAAGATACCTTTCCGACACTCGGAGTGACAAATCCTATTCTCGATCTATGCCAACACCACAAACACCTTCGGAGACACCTGTAGAGCATCTTTATAATCACCCAATTACATTGTGACGTTTGATAGCACACAAGGTGTTCCTCCGGTATTCGGGAGTTGCATAATCTCATAGTCATAGGGACATGTATAAGTCATGAAGAAAGCAATAACAGTAAAAACTAAACGATCAAGTTGCTAAGCTAACGGATGGGTCTTGTCCATCACATCATTCTCCTAATGATGTGATCCGTTTGATGAAATGACAACTCATGTCTATGGCTAGGAAACATAACCATCTTTGATCAATGAGCTAGTCTAGTAGAGGCATACTAGGGACACTCTGTTTTGTCTATGTATTCACACATGTACTAAGTTTCCGGTTAATACAATTCTAGCATGAATAATAAACATTTATCATGATATAAGAAAATATAGATAAAAACTATATTATTGCCTCTAGGGCATATTTCCTTCAGTCTCCCACTTGAACTAGAGTCAATAATCAAGATTACATAGTAATGATTCTAAAACCCATGGAGTCTTGGTGTTGATCATGTTTTTCTCGTGGAAGAGGCTTAGTATACGGGTTTGCGACATTCAGATCCGTATGTATCTTGCAAATTTCTGTGTCTCCCTCCTTGACTTGATCGCGGATGGAATTGAAGCGTCTCTTGATGTGCTTGGTTCTCTTGTGAAACCTGGATTCCTTCGCCAAGGCTATTGCTCCAGTGTTGTCACAAAAGATTTTCATTGGACCCGATGCACTAGGTATTACACCTAGATTGAATATGAACTACTTCATTTGCTGCTTCCGAAGCAGCTATGTACTCCGCTTCATACGTAGATCCCGCCACAGCGCTCTGCTTGGAACTGCACCAACTGACAGCTCCACCGTTCAATAAAAATACATATCCGGTTTGTGACTTAGAGTCATACGGATCAGTGTCAAAGCTTGAATCGACGTAACCGTTTACGACAAGCTCTTTGTCATCTCCATAAACGAGAAACATGTCCTTTGTCCTTTTCAGGTTCTTCAGGATGTTCTTGACCGATGTCCAGTGATCCACTCCTGGATTACTTTGGTACCTCCCTGCTAAACTTATAGCAAGGCACACATCAGGTCTGGTACACATCATTGCATACATGATAGATCCTATGGCTGAGGCATAGGGAACGACTTTCATTTTCGCTCTATCTTCTGAAGTGGTCGAGCATTGAGTCTTACTCAACTTCACACCTTGTAACACAAGCAAGAACCCTTTCTTCGACTAATCCATTTTGAACTTCTTCAAAAACTTTATCAAGGCATGTGCTTTCTGAAAGTCCAATTAAGCGTCTTGATCTATCTCTATAGATCTTGATGCCTAATATATAAGCAACTTCACCGAGGTCTTTCATTGAAAAATTCTTATTCAAGTATCCTTTTATGCCATCCGGAAATTCTATATCATTTCCAATCGATAATGTGTCATCCACATATAATATCAGAAATGCTACAGAGCTCCCACTCACTTTCTTGTAAATACAAGCTTCTCCAAAAGTCTGTATAAAACCATATGCTTCGATCACCTCATCAAAGCGTATATTCCAACTCCGAGATGCTTGCACCAGTCCATAGATGGATCGCTAGAGCTTGCACACTTTGCTAGCACATTTAGGATTGACAAAACCTTCTGGTTGCATCATATACAACTCTTCTTTGAGGTACCCATTTAGGAATGCAGTTTTGACATCCATTTGCGTGATTTCATAATAATAAAATGCGGAAATTGCTAACATGATTCAGACAGACTTAAGCATCGCTACGGGTGAGAAAGTCTCATCGTAGTCAACTCCTTGAACTTGTCGAAAACCTTTCGCAACAAGTCGAGCTTTGTAGACAGTAACATTACTGTCCGCATCGGTCTTCCTCTTGGAGATCCATTTATTTTCAATGGCTTGCCGATCATCAGGCAAGTCAACCAAAGTCCACATTTTGTTCTCATACATGGATCCCAACTCAGATTTCATGGCCTCAAGCCATTTTGCGGAATCTGGGCTTATCATCGCTTCCTCCTAGTTCGTAGGTTTATCATGGTCTAGTAACATGACTTCCAGAACTGGGTTCCCGTACCACTCTGGTGCGGAACGTACTCTGGTTGACCTACGAGGCTCAGTAGTAACTTGATATGAAGTTTCATGATCATCATCATTAGCTTCCTCGCTGACTGGTGTAGGAATCACTGGAACTAGTTTCCGTGATGTGGTACTTTCCAATTCGGGAGAAGGTACAATTACCTCATCAAGTTCTACTTTCCTCCCACTCACTTCTTTCGAGAGAAACTCCTTCTCTAGAAAAGATCCATTCTTAGCAACAAATATCTTGCCTTCGGATTTGTGATAGAAGGTGTACCCAACAGTCTCCTTTGGGTATCCTACGAAGACACATTCTCCGACTTGGGTTCGAGCTTATCAGGTTGAAGCTTTTTCACATAAGCATTGCAGCCCCAAACTTTAAGAAAGGACAACTTTGGTTTCTTGCCAAACCACAGTTCATAAGGCGTCGTCTCAACGGATTTAGATAGTGCCCTATTTAATGTGAATGCAGCTGTCTCTAAAGCATGACCCCAAAACGATAGTGGTAAATCGGTAAGAGACATCATAGATCGCACCATATCTAATAAAGTACGGTTATGACGTTCAGACACACCATTACGCTGTGGTGTTCCGGGTGGCGTGAGTTGAGAAACTATTCCACATAGTTTCAAATGAAGACCAAACTCGTAACTCAAATATTCACCTCCACGATCAGATCGTAGAAACTTTATTTTCTTGTTACGATGATTCTCTACTTCACTCTGAAATTATTTGAACTTTTCAAATGTTTCAGACTTGTGTTTCATCAAGTAGATATACCCATATCTACTCAAATCATCAGCGAAGGTCAGAAAATAACGATACCCGCCGCGAGGCTCAACACTCATCGATCCACATACATCAGTATGTATGACTTCCAACAAATCAGTTGCTCGATCCATTGTTCCGGAGAACGGAGTTTTAGTCATCTTGCCCATGAGGCATGGTTCGCAAGCACCAAGTGATTCATAATCAAGTGATTCCAAAAGTCCATCAGTATGGAGTTTCTTCATGCGCTTTACACCAATATGACCTAAACGGCAGTGCCACAAATAAGTTGCACTATCATTATCAACCTTGCATCTTTTGGCTTCAATAATATGAATATGTGTATCACTACGATCGAGATCTAACAAGAATAGACCACTTTTCAAGGGTGCATGACCATAAAAGATATTACTCATATAAATAGAACAACGACTATTCTCAAATTTAAATGAATAACCGTCTCGCAACAAAGAAGATCTAGATATAATGTTCATGCTCAACGCTGGCACCAAATAACAATTATTTAGGTCTAATACTAATCCTGATGGTAGATGTAGAGGTAGCGTGCCGACGGCGATCACATCGACTTTGGAACCATTTACCACGCACATCGTCACCTCGTCTTTAGCTAATCTCCGTTTAATCCGTAGCCCCTGTTTCGAGTTACAAATATTAGCAACCGAACCAGTATCAAATACCCAGGTGTTACTACGAGCATTAGTAAGGTACACATCAATAACATGTATATCAAATATACCTTTGTTCTCTTTGCCATCCTTCTTATCTGCCAAATACTTGGGGCAGTTCCGCTTCCAGTGTCCAGTCCCTTTGTAGTGGAAGCACTCAGTTTCAGGCTTGGCTCCAGACTTGGGTTTCTTTGTGAGAGTAGCAACTGGCTTGCTATTCTTCTTGAAGTCCCCCTTCTTTCCCTTGCCCTTTATCTTGAAACTAGTGGTCTTGTTAACCATCAACACTTGATGCTCCTTTTTGATTTCTACCTCCGCAACTTTGAGCATAGCGAAGAGCTCGGGAATTGTCTTTTGCATCCCTTGCATATTATAGTTCATCACAAAGCCTTTATAGCTTGGTGGCAATGATTGAAGAACTCTATCAATAACACTATCCTTTTCAACTTTGCAACCAAGTTGAGTCATATGATTGTAGTACCCAGACATTCTGAGCAAGTGTTCACTGATAGAACTATTCTCCTCCATTTTGCAGCTATAAAACTTATTGGAGACTTCATATCTCTCAATTCGGGCATTTGCTTGAAATATTAACTTCAACTCTTGGAACATCTCATATGCTCCATGACGTTCAAAACGTCTTTGAAGTCCCGATTCTAAGCCGTAAAGCATGGCACACTGAACTATCGAGTAGTCATCAGACCGCGTCTTCCAGACGTTCAAAGCGTCTACATAAGCGCGAGAGGGCTAGTCACCTAGCGGTGCTTCAAGGACATAATTCTTCTGTGTAGCAATGAGGATAATCCTCAAGTTTCGGACCCAGTCCGTGTAGTTGCTACCATCATCTTTCAACTTAGCTTTCTCTAGGAACGCATTAAAATTCAAGGGAACGGTAGCACAGGCCATTGATCTACAACAACATAGATATGCAAAAAACTATCAGGACTAAGTTCATGATAAATTAAAGTTCAATTAATCATATTACTAAAGAACTCCCACTTAGATAGGCACCCCTCTAGTCATCTAAATGATCACGTGATCCAAATCAACTAAACCATGTCCGATCATCACGTGAGATGGAGTAGTTTTCAATGGTGAACATCTTATGTTGATCATATCTACTATATGATTCACGCTCGACCTTTCGGTCTCCAGTGTTCCGAGGCCATGTCTGTACATGCTTGGCTCGTCAAGTTTAACCCAAGTATTTTGCATGTACAAAACTGTCTTACACCCGTTGTATTTGAACGTAGAGCTTATCACACCCGATCATCACGTGGTATCTCGCAACGACGAACTTTCGCATCGGTGCATACTCAGGGAGAACACTTGTACCTTCAAATTTTGTAAGGGATCATCTTATAATGCTACCGTCGTTCTAAGAAGAATAAGAAGCATAATAAGGTAAACATCACATGCAATCATAATATGTGACATGATATGGCCATCATCATCTTGTGCTTTTGATCTCAATCTCCAAAGCATCGTCATGATCTCCATTGTCACCAGCTAGACACCATGATCTTCATCGCAGCGTCGTGGTCGTCTCGCCAACTATTGCTACTACTACTACTACTATCGCTAACTCATAGTGATAAAGTAAAGCAATTATATGGCCTTCGCAATACATACAATAAAGAGACAACCATAAGGCTCCTGTCGGTTGCCGATAACTTTACAAAACATGATCATCTCATACAATAACGTATAACTCATCACATCTTGACCATATCACATCACAACATGCCCTGCAAAAAAAGTTAGACGTCCTCTACTTTGTTGTTGCAAGTTTTACGTGGCTGCTACGGGCTTAGCAAGAACCGTTCTTACCTACGCATACAAAACCACAATGATTTTTCGTCAATTGTGTTGTTTTATCCTTCGCAAGGACCGGGCGTAGCCACACTCAATTCAACTAAAGTGAGAGAGATAGACACCCGCCAGTCACCTTTAAGCAACGAGTGCTCGTAACGATGAAACCAGTCTCGCGTAAGCGTACGCGTAATGTCAGTCTGGGCCGCTTCATCTCACAATACCACCGAATCAAAGTATGACATGCTGGTAAGCAGTATGCCTATTATCGCCCACAACTCATTGTGTTCTACTCGTGCATATCATCTACGCATAGACCTGGCTCTGATAACATTGTTGGGGAACATAGTATTTCAAAAATTTCCTACGATCATGCAAGATCTATCTAGGAGAAGCATAGCAACGAGAGGGGAGAGTGTGTCTACGTACCCTCGTAGACCGAAAGCGTAAGTGTCTAGTGATGCGGTTGTTGTAGTCGAACGTCTTCGCGATCCAACCGATCCAAGCACCGAATGTACGACACCTCCGTGTTCAGCACACGTTCAGCTCGATGAGGTCCCGTGAGCTCTTGATCCAGTTGAGCGTCACCAGAGAGTTTTGTCAGCACGACGGCGTGGTGACGATGATGATGAAGCTACTAGCACAGGGCTTCGCCTAAGCACTGCAACGATATGACCGAGGTGGAATATTGTGGAGGGGGGCACCACACACGGCTTGGAACAATCAATTTATGTGTCCTAGGGTGCCCCTGCCCTCGTATATAAAGGAGCAAAGAGGGAGGCCGGCCGGACCTTGGGCGCACCAAGGAGAGGAGGATTCCTCCTCCTAGTAGGACTAGGACTCCCCTTTCCTAGTCCTACTAGGAGGCGGAAAGGAAGGAGGGAAGAGAGGGAGGAAAGAGGGGGCGCCGCCCCCCTCCTTGTCCAATTAGGACTCCCAAGGGGGAAGGCGCGCGGCTAGCCCTAGGCGCTCTCCTCTCTCTCCCACAAGGCCCATGTTGTCCCATTATATCCCCCGGGGGTTCCGATAACCCCCCAGCACTCCGATAAATATCCGGTGACCCCCGGAACTCATCCGGTGTCCGAATATAGTCGTCCAATATATCAATCTTTATGTCTCGACCATTTCGAGACTCCTCGTCATGTCCGTGGTCACATCCGGAACTCCGAACTATCTTTGGTACATCAAAACATATAAACTCATAATACCGATCGTCATCGAACGTTAAGCGTGCGGACCCTACGGGTTCGAGAACTATGTAGACATGAACGAGACTCATCTCCGGTCAATAACCAATAGTGGAACCTGGATGCTCATATTGGTTCCTACATATTCTACGAAGATCTTTATCGGTCAAACTGCATAACAACATACGTTGTTCCCTTTGTCATCGGTATGTTACTTGCCCGAGATTCGATCGTCGGTATCATCATACCTAGTTCAATATCGTTACTGGTAAGTCTCTTTACTCGTTTCGTAATACATCATCTTGTGACTAAATCACTAGTCATTTGCTTGCAAGGCTTATTATGATGTGTATTACCGAGAGGGCCCAGAGATACCTCTCCGACACTCGGAGTGACAAATCCTATTCTCGATCTATGCCAACACCACAAACACCTTCAGAGACACCTATAGAGAATCTTTATAATCACCCAGTTACGTTGTAATGTTTGATAGTACACAGGGTGTTCCTCCTGTATTCGGGGGTTGCATAATCTCATAGTCATAGGAACATGTATAAGTCATGAAGAAAGCAATAGCAGTAAAAAATAAACGATCAAGTTGCTAAGCTAGCGGATGGGTCTTGTCCATCAAATCATTCTCCTAATGATGGTGATCCCGTTGATCAAATGACAACTCATGTCTATGGCTAGGAAACATAACCATCTTTGATCAATGAGCTAGTCTAGTAGAGGCATACTAGGGACACTCTGTTTTGCCTATGTATTCACACATGTACTAGGTTTCCGATTAATACAATTCTAGCATGAATAATAAACATTTATCATGATATAAGGAAATAAAAATAACAACTTTATTATTGCCTCTAGTGCATATTTCCTTCAATACTGTTATGGAAGATCCTTCCCGGAAGAGGAATGATAGGATAGAGTTAGGTAGTAACCCTTCGGCTACGCCGTTTCTCCATGATACTACTCCAGGAGAGGAGCGACTGGCTCTTGTTCCAGCAGGGACTTCAGTGGCCAGCCCACCTATTAAAAGAGATCCAAAAAAGCCAAGGACTGGACTGGATGGAAAAGAGGGACATAATAACATTGTTAAAACTCTGGCGGGCTCCCTCGAGAGGCGGCGCCCAGCCCAGTGAGTGCATTTTGCTGGAACTGTCGCGGCGCAGGTAAACCTGCGATAGTTCGAGAAATTCGCGATTTCGCGATGAAGTTTACCCCTAACGTGCTCTGTATCGTTGAGACCCGGATTAGCATGGCGCGTGTAGAAGCTCTTGCTAGTTCTCTTGGTTTTGATCACTCTTATGCTATTGATAGTCAGGGGAGAAGCGGTGGGATTGGAATGTTCTGGAATGACTGTACCAAGGTTGAGATTTTGGGTGACTCTTGTTACCATATAGATGCTAAGATCGAGGAGGCAGGTCAAGAGCCTTGGCGAATTACGTGTGTGTATGATGAGGCACAACACATCTTAGGCACCAGACTTGGGATCTCATGAAGAGCATCAGCACTCTTAGCGACCTGCCATGGCTTTGCTTCGGAGATTTGAATGAAGTGCTGCAACCAGATGAACATGAGGGTGTAGCCAACAGAAGTAACGCCCAGATTCAGAGTTTTCAGGACACCGTGAATATTTGTATGCTCATGGATTTAGGTTACCAAGGCCGTTTTTGGACTTTCGAGAAGAAGGTAGCAGAAAGCTGTTATACCCGGGTGCGAATGGATAGAGCTTTGGCAACCTCGACGTGGGTAACTTGATTCCCACAAGCAGTACTCACTCACCTGACATCGGCCACCTCGAACCATGGACCAATCTTGTTATAGCTGGAACCGTCTCATAACCATGTTACACCGAAGAAACCCTTCAGATACGAGGTGATGCGGGAATCACATGAATCTTGGAAGGATACAATCTCTAATAGTTGGAATGCTGCGGATGCAGGCTATGGCGTTGGAGATTTCCGGGACAAGCTGTTGAATATAACTACGGAGCTATCTAGGTGGAGCAAGGATACCTTTGGCAGTGTCCGGGAGGAAATAAAACAAATCAAGGCCCAGCTAGAGACCTTACGCAATGACCGGCACGCGTGAGTTCTTCACATCCAGAGTTGAAACTTAATGAGAGATTGGCTGAACTATATCACAGAGAGGAGCTCATGTGGAGACAGAGATCGAGGCTAGAGTGGCTATCAGCTGGCGACAGGAACACCAAGATCTTCCATATGAGGGCAAGTATGCGGCGTAAGAGGAATATGATCCGAGCGCTTACTAATGCACTCGGAATTCACACACAGAACCCTTCGGAGCTGAAAAGCATGGTCTTGGATTTCCAAAAAAACATTATACACTTCGGAAGGGGTCCAGGGGATGGATGAGGTTTTGAGGCATGTGCCGAGGAAGGTAACACCAGAGATGAATGAGTCCTTGTGTGCACCGTATACAAATAAAGAGATAAAAGATGGACTATTTCAGATGTTCCCAACAAAATCTCCAGGTCCAGACGGTTTTCCTGCTCAATTCTACCAGCGGCACTGGGATATATGTGGGGATGAAGTAACCGCGGTGATCATGCGCATCATAAAGGGAGAAGAGAGCCCAGAAAGCATTAATGCTATTGTCTTGGTATTAATTCCTAAGGTAACACAACCATCATCTCTGTCATAGTTTAGACCTATCAGTCTTTGCAATGTATTGTACAATATTGCATCAAAGGCGGTGGCAAATAGGCTTAAAGTTATTCTCCCAGAAATTATCTCCGAGGAACAATCGGCCTTTGTGCCCGGCAGACTGATAACAGATACCATCATAAGTGCATAGGAGTGTTTGCATTTTATGAAGAGAAAAAAGTCTAAAACCAATAGTTTCTGTGATCCGAAGTTGAATATGATGAAGGCGTATGACAGGGTGGAGTGGGATTATTTACAAGGTATAATGATCAAATTAGGCTTTCTCAAGCCTGGGTGCATGTTTTCATGGGAATGGTAAGATCTGTGTCCTTTTCAGTCCTCTTTAATGGTGAGAAGCTAGAGCAATTCAAACCAACAAGAGGCATTCGGCAGGGAGACCCTATTTCCCCTTATCTAATCTTACTTGCAGCAGAGGGCCATTCGTGCCTACTAAAATCCAGTTCTCAGTCATCATCTCTAAGTGTTGTTAAGGTGGCTCCCACAGCTCCTGAGGTGAACCACCTTCTATTTGGAGATGACAGCCTGCTGCTATTTAAGGCTAGTATTGAGGGGGGAAATTTGGTGTCAAACCTATTGAATGTTTATTGTAATGCTTCCGATCAGAGGATTAATAATGACAAGTTTGATGGGGGAACGTAGTATTTCAAAATTTTACCTACGATCACGCAAGATCTATCTAGGAGAAGCACATCAATGAGCGGGGAGAGTGTGTCCACGTACCCTCGTAGACCAAAAGTGGAAGCGTTTAGTAACGCGGTTGATGTAGTCGATCGTCTCCGCGATCCAACCGATCAAGCACCGAACGCACGGCACCTCCGCGATCTGCACACGTTCAGCTCGGTGACATCCCTCGAATTCTTGATCCAGTTGAGGCCAAGGGAGAGTTTCCTCAGCATGATGATGTGGTGGCGGTGTTGATGAAGTTACCGATGCAAGGCTTCGCCTAAGCACTGCGACAATATGACCGAGGTGTGTAACAGTGGAGGGGGGCACCGCACACGGCTAAAACAATTGTCAACTTGTGTATCCTAGGATGCCCCCTGCCCCCATATATAAAGGAGCAAGGGGAGAGGTTGGCCGGCGCCTATAGGCGCGCCCCATGTAGGATTCCTACTAGGAATAGGAATCCTATTCCTAGTAGGTTTCCAACAAGGGAAGACAGGGGAAGGAAGGAGAGAGGGAAGAGAAGGAAGGAGGGGGCGCCGCCCCCACCCCTTGTCCAATTCGGACTAGGGGGCGCGCGCCACCTCCTGGCTGGCCCTCTCACCTCTAGGGCCCATGGTGGTCCATTAACCTCTCGGGGGGTTTTCGGTAACCCTCCGACACTCCCATATTTTTTCGGTGACCCCCGGAACTCATCCGGTGTCCGAATAACACCGTCTAATATATCATTATTTATGTCTCGACCATTCTGAGACTCCTCGTCATGTCCATGATCTCATCCGGGACTCCGAACAACCTTTAGGACATCAAAACACATAAACTCATAATACCAATCGTCATCGAACGTTAAGCGTGCGGACCCTACGGGTTCGAGAACTGTGTAGACATGACCAAGACTCATCTCTAGTCAATAACCAATAGCGGAACCTGGATGCTCATATTGGTTCCTACATATTCTACAAAGATCTTTATCGGTCAAACCGCATAACAACATACGTTGTTCCCTTTGTCATCGGTATGTTACTTGCCTGAGATTCGATTGTCGGTATCATCATACCTAGTTCAATCTCGTTATTGGCAAGTCTCTTTACTCGTTCCGTAATTGATGCGTCTCCAACGTATCTATAATTTTTTATTGTTCCATGCTATTATATTATCCTTCTAGGATGTTTTATTGGCTTTTATATACACTTCTATATGATTTTTGGGACTAACCTATTAACCCAGAGCCCAGTGCCAGTTTCTGTTTTTCTCTTGTTTTAGAGTATCGCTGAAAAAGAATATCAAACGGAGCCCAATTGACCTGAAACTCAACGGAGCTTATTTTTGGACCAGAAGAAGCCCATGAAGGGCCGGAGGGGGACCAGAAGGTTCTCGGGCTGCCCATGAGGGTAGGGGGCGCCCCCCTTGGGCGCGCCCCCGCCTCGTGGACAGCCCAGAGACCCCGTTTACTTGTCCCCGACTCCAACACCTCCTATATATACTGAAACCTCCGGAAAATAATCTAGATCGGGAGTTCCACCACTGAAACCTCTGTTGCCACCGAAGACCAATCTAGACCCATTCCGGCACCCTACCGGAGGGGGGGAATCCCTCTCCAGTGGCATCTTCATCATCCCTGAGCTCTCCATGACGAGGGGGGAGTAGTTCACCCTCGGGGCTGAGGGTATGTACCAGTAGCTATGTGTTTGATCTCTCTCTCTCTCTTTCTCTTGTGTTCTTGAGATGGCACGATCTTGATGTATCGCGAGCTTTGCTACTATAGTTGGATCTTATGATGTTTCTCCCCCTCTACTTCTTTGTAATGGATTGAGTTTTCCCTTTGAAGTTATCTTATCGGGTTGAGTCTTTAAGGATTTGAGAACACTTGATGTATGTCTTGCATGTGCTTATCTGTGGTGACAATGGGATATCACGTGATCTACTTGATGTATGTTTTGGTGATCAACTTGCGGGTTCAGTGACCTTGTGAACTTATGCATAGGGGTTGGCACACGTTTTTGTCTTGACTCTCCGGTAGAAACTTTGGGGCACTCTTAAAAGTTCTTTTGTTGGTTGAATAGATGAATCGGAGATTGTGTGATTCATATCGTATAGTCATGCCCACAGATACTTGAGGTGACAATGGAGTATCTAGGTGACATTAGGGTTTTGGTTGATTTGTGTCTTAAGGTGTTATTCTAGTACGAAATCTATGATAGATTGAACGGAAAGAATAGCTTCGTGTTATTTTACTACAGACTCTTGAATAGATCGACCAGAAAGAATAACTTTGAGGTGGTTTCGTACCCTACCATAATCTCTTCATTTGTTCTCCGCTATTAGTGACTTTGGAATGACTCTTTGTTGCATGTTGACGGATAGCTATATGATCCAGTTATGTTATTATTGTTGAGAGAACTTGCACTAGTGAAAGTATGAACCCTAGGCCTTGTTTCAAAGCATTGCAACACCATTTATGCTCACTTTTATCGTTAGTTACCTTGTTGTTTTTACATTTTCAGATTACAAAAACATATACCTACCATCCATATTGCACTTGTATCACAATCTCTTCACCGAACTAGTAAACCTATACAATTTACCATTGTATTGGGTGTGTTGGGGACACAAGAGACTCTTTGTTATTTGGTTGCAGGGTTGTTTGAGAGAGACCATCTTCATCCGACGCCTCCCACGGATTGATAAACATTAGGTCATCCACTTGAGGGAAATTTGCTACTGTCCTACAAACATCTGCACTTGGAGGCCCAACAACGTCTACAAGAAGAAGGTTGTGTAGTAGACATCAGTAATACATCATCTTGTGACTAACTCATTATTCGTTTGCTTGCAAGGCTTATTACGATGTGTATTACCGAGAGGGCCCAGAGAAACCTCTCTGACATTCGGAGTGACAAATCCTAATCTTGATATATGCCAACACTACAAACACCTCCAGAGACACCTGTAGAGCATCTTTATAATCACTCAGTTACGTTGTGACATTTGATAGCACAAAAGGTGTTCCTCTGATATTCGGGAGTTGCATAATCTCATAGTCAGAGGAACATGTATAAGTCATGAAGAAAGCAATAGCAGAAAAATTAAACGATCATAGTGCTAAGCTAACGGATGGGTCTTGTCCATCACATCATTCTACTAATGATGTGATCCCGTTGCTCAAATGGCAACACATGTCTATGGTTTAGGAAACATAACCATCTTTGATTAACAAGCTAGTCTAGTAGAGGCATACTAGGGACACTCTAGTTAGTCTATGTATTCACACATGTATTAAGTTTCTAGTTAATACAATTCTAGCATGAATAAAAGACATTTATCATGATATACATGGAAATATGAATAACAACTTTATTATTTCCTCTAGGGCATATTTCCTTCAGTCTCCCACTTGCACTAGAGTAAATAATCTAGATTACATAGTAATGATTCTAACACCCATGTAGTCTTGGTGCTGATCATGTTTTGCTTGTGGAAGAGGCTTAGTCAATGGGTCCGCAACATTCAGATCCATATGTATCTTGCAAATTTATATGTCTCCCTCCTTGACTTGATCGCGGATGGAGTTGAAATGTCTCTTGATGTACTTGGTTCTCATGTGAAACCTGGATTCCTTCGCCAAGGCTATTGCTCCAGTGTTGTCACAAAAGATTTTCATTGGACCCGATGCACTAGATATTACACCTAGATCGGATATGAACTGCTTCATCCAGACTCCTTCATTTGCTGCTTCCGAAGCAGCTATGTATGTAACGCCCCGGATGTAACAATTCTATTTATGGCAATATAAGCATCGTTGACTTAATCAATTCCATTCTGGGATCTTCCTTCATTTCGGGTTTCTTTGTTTTTTCCTTGTGCGTGTGTTGCATGTCACCATGTAATTTTTCATTATGTGCATTGCATTGGCATAGTCTCACTTGCATCTGTGTGTAGTTGCATCGTCTCCGCCCTCTCCGTTGTCCGTTTCGGGTTCCGACTCTCACACACGTGCCCGTCGCACCTCTCAAGCCTTTGTTTCGTGAGTGGGTTAAAAACATCCTCGGAATGGGCCGAGAGTTGGCGAGTGGTCTTGGTATATGACCGGTAGACCGACTGTCAAGTTTCGTCTCGTTGGAGGTCGTTTAATACTCCAACGGTTAACCACGTGGGCCGAAAAACCCTATCACTTTTGGCCCAGCACCCCTCCACAACAGCCCACTAGCCCAGCACAACCACCTTCATCCTCTCGGTAGTTGGATCATGATCATGTGGGCGAAAACCACACCTCATTTGGACACTCCTAGCTCCATCTACCTATAAATATGCCCCATCTCCCCCAAAATCCGGATCAAACCCTAGCCTCCCTCATCCTCCGTCCGCCGGACGCGTCCAGACCGCGCCGGACGCGCCCGGGCGAACCAGCGCACGCCACGTGGCCCACTCCGCCAGCCTCCTCCACAGCGCCGACCGGGCCCGCCGCGGCCCAGATCGGGCCCTCCCGGTCCAGCCACCGCCACCGCGCCCGAACCGCCTCCCCGCGCCGGGCCGCGTCCCCGCCGCCTCCGCGCGCCGCCGGCCGAGCTCTCGCCGCCGGTCGCCCGAGCTCCCGCCGGCGCCGCGCACCACCGCACCTTCACCGACCGCGCCCGAAAGCCGCCTCCATCGCCGCCGCCCCGCGCGCCCCGGCCGCCCCTATCCGCCGCCGGCTGCCTCGGCTCCCTCGTCGCTCCGGCCACCGCCGGCCGCCACCGTCGGTCTTCTCCCGCGAGGTCCGGCCGGATCAGGTCAGGTGGACCAGATCCACCACTCCCCCGAACCAAACGCCTCCGACCCGTCCCGGATCCCTCTGTCCCGCTTCTCCTTGTCCCGAGTTGACTTTTTAGGAGGGGTAAAAATTTCTCTAAGTCCCAGATCCTTGTAATTTTGTTGCCTCCTTCATCATGTGGTAACTTGGTGCTCGGTGCTCCGTTTTGCATGTATGATATATCGAAATGTTCGTCTCGAAGTGCTCTACATGTTAGTATCAGTTTCATGCATGATAGCGTTCATCTAGATGTCTTAATCTTCGTTGCAAGACTACTTCATGATGTTACTGTTTCAGCACTAGTTGTTTGTTAACATTTTGTTGTCATGTTCGTGAGGTCACAACTTGGTGCATGTTGGTCCAAATGGAGTGTATGATATGTCAAAATGTTCGTCTTGTGATGCTCTTCATGATGGATGCATTTGCATGCATGTTAGGTTGCATTCTGACATGTTTAACCCTGTTGCAAGAGTGCATGTGGCTGATAAGTTTCTGAAATTGTTATGAGATGATGATTTGTCTTTTTCGTGTGAATTAATCCATTTGTCATATGAGCTAGGTGCCAACATGAGTTTTGCTCACTGGAATGTGCTCTACAAGATAGATTTACTTTCATGCCACGATATGTCGTGAGATGAGTGCATCAAGCTTGTTAACATGCCATCGTGATGTTAAATTTCTGCTAAGGGTGAATCTGTTAATTTTTATGCCATGTTTCCATGAGGCTACCATCATTGTTGTGCATGGTTAGAGTTGTGCAGTGGGTGTTCCTTGATGTATATGTTATGCTGTAGCTATCCGTGCTCTTGTTTTCTATGATGCCATGATGTAGCTTGTTCTTTTGAGGCCATCTACTTGCTTCAAAATGTTTTCTGTCAATATACCCAGATTTTGCTAAGTCTGGATAAACTTTTGCAGTTTTGCCATGCTGTTTGTGACATGTTCTAGTATGTTGTAGAAGTAGCCATGTGGTTATTCTTGAAGAGCATGTTATGTATGTTATTGACATGCCTTTTGCTTGCATGATGGCTTGCTGTAGCATAACTATATCTTGCTCCAAAGATGTCATGTTGCTGTTAACTCCAGTTTTGCATTGCATCTTGTTTTGCTTGCCTTTTGCTAACTGTGCATCCGTTTCTGGTGATCTTTATATCGATTTCGACCGAAATCTTCCCATATTTCCAGTGGCTTGCTTGGTTATCCAAGATGAAGCCATTTCCATCATCTTGTTCTTTAGGCTCGAGAGCATCCTCATGCATACACACATCATACTTGCATTCCATGACATGTCTTGCATCATGTTGTTTGCGCATTGCACCGTGATTGATCTTGTACCGTTGTTGTGCTCTTGTGTTGGGTAGAGCCGGGAGCCGATACCGAGTATGAGGATCTTGTCGAGACTGAGTTTGGGGAGCCGTCTTACCTTCCCACCGAGGACTTAACAGGCAAGATGACCGTTCCCCGATATCACCTCTATCTTTCCCTTGCTAGTTGTCTCGCTCTTTAGCTATGCCTCGATGCCTATTCCTGTGTTATCAGCCTCCTATGTTGCCATGAAACACTCTAACCACCTTCCTAGCAAACTGTTGTTTGGCTAAGTACGCTTTTGCTCAGCCCCTCTTATAGCATTGTTAGTTGCAGGTGAAGTTTTGAAGATTGCTTCACGTTTGGACTTGTTTATTGGGATAACACAATATATATCTTATTAAATTAATGCACATATATAGTGGTAATGGGTAGAAGGCTTGGCCTTCTGCTTGGTGTTTTGTTCTACTCATGCCACCTTAAGACCCGATAAACCGGTGTTATGTTCCTTGATTGTGCGTTCCTAACACGGTTGGGGTTTATGGGCCCCCCTTGATAATTCGCACTGCTTAATGCTTTTCCAGCAAGGCCCAACATTGGTATTACATTTGCCTAACAACTAAAAGTTGCATAGGGAGTAATTAACCCGAGTTCTTAATCAACAACCCGGGCTAGTGCTCCTCATGAGTGTTGGTCCAAACTGGGGGTTCTGCGGGGCCACCACGAGGAAACTCAAGGATTGGTATATACCTGTAGGATCGCCCATCCGGTCGTGGCCTGGGACGAGATACGCGTGGCTACTATCAGGGTGTCGGCACGCCGGGAGGTCTTGCTGGATTAGTTTTACCTTTGTCGAAATATCTTGAGCACGAGATTCAGAGAATACCCGGGTCTTCCCAATTTGGAGTTGCGACTCCGCAGATCGTGAGTTTGTGATGGGCTAAGTTGGGACACCCTGTAGGGTTTTGAACTTTTGAAAGCCGTGCCCGCGGTTATGTGGCAGATGGGGATTTGTTAATATCCGGTTGTAGATAACTTGACACCATATCCTTAAGAATACACTGCCTGTGTGAGTAACTGTGATGGTCTCTTTCCGAAGGGCTTCGGGAAGTGAACACGGTGGGGTTATGCTTATACGTGAGTAGCTAGGATCACTTCTTGATCAACTTGGAGACCGTTGGCACATATTCTCATCTCGCTCTGAACTCGTAAGCTAGATGCTTAGTGCTTGCTGCAAACACTTTATTACCTCTCCACACCTAAAGGCTTTGTTAGTTTTGGTACCCGGGAATGGGATTGCGGAGTCCTTGTGACTCATAGTTTACTACACACACCAGATGCAGGTACAACCGAGTACGATGCAGGAGTTGGATCAGAACTTCACTGGGAGTTCGATGAAGAGTGTGGTCGTTACTATGTATCGCATCCCGACGATCAGTAGTGGTTCCTACTAGGGGCGATCATGACTTGTGTTTGTGGTATCTTTTCTCGTTTAGATTTCTTCCGTAGTCGGACCCTGTGTTATTTGGATAAATGTATGCTATTGTATTCATTGTGTGATGTGGTGAGTGGAAGCCAACTATTTACTCTTTCATCCCTGTTCTTTTACATGAGTTGTGCAAAGATACGACGCTTGCGATCATTCCAGAATGCGCTTATGTCTCTAAGTCGTGCCTCGACACGTAGGAGATATAGTCTCATCCTGGGCATTACAAGTTGGTATTCAGAGCCTTCTCCGACCTAGGAGCCCCCTGATGCGGAGCATCCCAAGGTCATCCCCATGGACATACCGTCGACTCACCAAGTGCCCAAAGGACCAATGACACGAGCCCGTACAAGAGCTCTCGAAGCCGAGGTGAACTCGCTCCTTTACCAATTTCCTCTCGATTCACATGGAACATGCCTTCTACCCTCATCAGAAACTCTATGCATACTCAGGTACTTGGATGAAGGCCACGGGGCAGCCGTGCACAGTTGACAAGATGGAGGGATCGACAAGTGCTTGGAAAAAGAAGAAGGACGGCTGAAGACTCTACAGGCTCCGGACTCCCGACCCCTACCGGACGACCGGACACTACCAGGCACCGGACGTTCGATGTTCACCGGACAACCGGCGACTCCCAGACGACCGGAGGCCACCGGACGTCCGTGACACCCTTCACAGAACCAAAATCGCGGAAAATACCGGAAATCCGAGAGTTACCGGATGTCCGGCCTTTCCCGAGCGACCGGACGTCCGGTAACCCTCGGACGTCCGACCCGACGGCGTCACCCCGTGTAATATATACTCGTTGACTTCCATCCTTTCGAGGTAGCTTTTGGATAACTCATTTTTAGACCAGAGTGGTTCCTCTCCTACGAGACCGCGGCCTCTTCGGAGAAGATCCACACGGATTCAAGACCTCCTTCGTGGAGAAGATTCCAAGGGATAATCCAAGACCTCCTCCGGGAGAAGACTATCTTTGTACCACCGTTGTTGACTATGGATCATGTGTCTCGATATGTATCGTGGATCTAGCACTTGTGTGACCGTATTTGTGTTGATTTGTGCATTTTCTCTCGTGTATCCCTCGGCGTTTTCCTTGTGTTCTCCGTGTTCATCGTGGGATCCCCTCCTTTTCGTGAAAGATCGGCCATCTAGGGTTCCACCCTACATCATATTATGGTATCAAGAGCCATGGTTTCTCACGAAATTGGAGCCCCTACCCGTGTTTTCTAGCTTGTTTTTGTTGTGTTCTTCCCAATTTCGAAAATTCCCCACCAAAAACAGCCCCAATTTTTTTTTGTGATCTGTTGATTTGGCGAGATTTTGTTGAATTTGTTCCATGGATTTGCTGTGCCACGAGTGGATCTAGCTTTTCCCCAATTTTCTTCCGCGAATTCGGCCAAGTTTGACCAATATGTCCACGGATCCTCAAAGCCTAGCCCAGACCTACCGGACGACCGACGATTTACCGGATGTCCGGAACCCCGCGAATGACTGGACGTTCATTAACCACCGGACGACCGGCACTCCTTTACAGAAACTTTTACCGGATTTCCGACACATACCGGACGTCCGGCGACCGAACGACCGGCGACCTACCAGACGTCCGACGCACCCTGACGAAGCTGAATTTATTCAGTTTTCTCCCACCTTCCGCAACCACCTACCCTTTCTACCACCACATTTGCCTAACCCAAATCACTACGGTCTTACCTCTTTGTGTCTTGGATCATTTGAGTTGTGGTTTTCCCGTTTCCTTGTGTGTTTCGGCTATCTTGGAATGGAGCGACATCGACAAGACCACCTCTCAACCTCGACAAGGACGGTAACATCGACGACACTTTGTCATTCTACCTTGCAATTGCATTGTCACCCATATAGACCATTTTTACGTACCTTTCCCATCGAGACTAGCCATTTGAGTATTGCCGGGCCACGACACTTGTGCACATTAGTGATAGTCATAGATATTGCATACTACATCATCATATCTCCATGTGACACAAGAGTGATCCGCATACACAATAGCTACCTTGATCCGAAAAGCATGCATAAGTGCCCAAAGAAAGAGCTCACAAGCTTTTAAGCAAAAGAGCCACCCAAAGCTTATAAGCAAAAGCATAAATATCATCATACGCCTTGCATCAAAAGAGATCATATCAGATAGAAATACATCATCTTGTGCTCAAGCATCGGCACATCATACGCCAATAGCATACTTGTGATAGGAATTCGTTACGTTTTGCCTCTTATAGGTTGTTGATGGCTTCTCGCCCCTCGTTGGTTACCCCAAGTGGAAGGTTTGAGATGCAGTGTAGCGGAAGTTTTCCCTTGGCAAAGATACCAAGGATCGATTTCCCTGAGACTCCCAGTTTCAACAAGAAGGTGTCAACTGCTAACGGCGCCAGATATTAGCAATCAACGTGGACCTGCACACAGATACAAATAACTTTTCTCCCAACGAGTACAGAGAGGTTGTCAATCCCTCCGGCCTTGTCGTTTACAAAGGATCAAACGCAAGTGATAATAGTGATAGGTAGTGCTGCAAATAGTAAGTAAAAGCTGAAAGTAAATAGCGGATGTGATCAGTGATGGTAATATGGACCGGGGTCCCATGATGTTCACTAGTGATGTCTCTCTCCCAAAAGACGATAAAACAACTATGTGAGGTAAACGAATTACAGCTGGGCAATTGACAGAATTATGTGCGCAAACCAATGCTAACTATGTTGCAAGAAAGGTAGAGGTTCAAAGCATGGGCGGTACGCCAAGGCAAGTAGACCGAAATCCATCTGCATCTACTACTAATCATCCACCTTGAGATATCTATCCAGAACATCTCGCTGGTATTAAGTTGCGAGTCCCACCCATAGTGTAAACTCAAAGCAACAGACAACTGCATTAAAAGAACTTTGCGTAAAGTAAACAATCCTTGCACCCGCGGGCACAAGCACCGTTGTTTCCCCCCTTGTGGGAACAGCACATCCCCTAGACTCATGCTTCTGTCACTCAAACTAGTCATCGAGGGGCATGAACCCACAATCGAGCATAACATTCCCTCTTGGAGTCACTACCTACTACTTGGCCAAAGCAATAAATAACAACGGAGAACATGCAAGAATTACTTACGAACATAAATATAAAAGAGGTAGATCAAATATATTACTCAAACACAATCTGAACATAATCTCACAATCCATCGGATCCCAGCAAACTCATCATAGCAACAACATAAGGATTACATATGTGCCTCGATCATGTAGGGCAGCTCACGAGGACTAATTAGTGAAGCACAAGAACGGGAGGAGAACATCACATAGCTACTGGTCATGGACCCATGGTCCAAGGGAGACTACTCACAACTCATCCGGGAGGCGTCCATGGTGGTGGAGAAGCTCCCGGTGGTGATCCTCCCCTCCGGCAGGGTGCCGGGAAGAGTTCTCCTGGTGCTCCCGATCTTGGAAGCGCGGCGGCGGCGGAACAGAGATGAGATCGCGAAAAAGGGTTCCCGTATCGAGGGTTTCGGGACACGATATAAATATATGCCAAATGGGGGCATCAGTGGAGGCCTGGGGGGCCCAGGCGCCCCCCCCGGCGCGGCCAGGAGGGGGCCGCGCCACCAGGGCGCCTGGAGCCCTGGTGGCCCCCCTCCGGCTGTACTTCGGGTGCCGGGAAGCTTCTGGAACGCTGTTTTTTTATATAATTTTTCCGGGATTTTTTTGGCAGTTTACGTAATGGGAAAACCTGAAATACAAAAACAGCCGAAAACAGAAACTGGCACTGGGGTGGACTGAGTTAATAGGTTAGTCCAAATATGATCAAAAGTGTATGGAAGTGTATAAATAACATAGCAATATCACCCAAAAGAGGCATGGAGCAAGCAGAAATTATAGATACGTTTTGGACGTATCAACATCCCCAAGCTTAATTCCTGCTCGTCCTCGAGTAGGTAAATGATAACAAGAATAATTTCTGTGGTGACATGCTATTAACCATATAGGACTTTTCATAGTCACATGACAAAAGCTTACTGAGACAATGAATCTGTAGTAATTAAGTTGCCTCATGAGAAAATCACAAAGAACTGAAAGTTTTACAATATGATACTGAAACATCAAATAGATTTGCAATGAGCATGGTGTGCAAATATGATAAAGTGATATCTCGCTTGCCCCCTTTAGTGAAGCAAAACATAAATGCAGGGGCACCTCCAAGGTTTAAGTGATGACTAGATACAATGATTTCAAAATAAACGATATCACAATCATGCAAAAGACAATGCTACTTTGGGACAATGCACATTACACTCAGAATGACAATCATGCTCTCAGTAGTTGGTGCTTTAAAAGAAGGTGGAGACTCTCGAACCGTGGCTTTTGTTGGCAAGGTTGAAAACCCGTAGTCGGAAACAAATACAAAGCATGTACCAGAGCTCTTGGTTTTAAAAACAGAGGTAATAATTATTTTTAGATCATGCATGTTCCGTCAACGAATGCTAGCAGACAACTCAATCACTTCTTGAGATGGACAAGTTTCGAGGAACGGCTCCCGAATGAGGACGATCACATCCTCTTAATCTCCTTTGTTTATCACTGCCAAAGTTTTCTGATTTCTCATGAACAAAGCATGAAGGAGGGTTTGTTTGTTATATTAATTTTTTTTGAGCCGGGCGCACTCAATGCCAGTTCCTTCTCGTATTATGGGTTTGCACATTATACATGCAATCCCGGGGTGAAGCTTGTCCAACTTAAAAAGATCATGAATTAACTACTACTTCCTCATGAACTTAAAACAGAGGCACAAAATAAGAATGCATTTCTTTTTGAATAATTTCGAGATGGTACATGAAAGTCTCCGTTAGGAATGGCAGGTAAATACCATGTAGGAAGGTATGGTGGACTCGTATGGCATAATTGGTTTAAAGGATTTTGGATGCACAAGCAGTCAGTCCGCTTAGTACAGGTGGAGGTTAGCAAAAGACTGGGAGCGACCAACTAAGAGAGCAATGACGGTCATAATCATGCTGAGCGACAAAGCAACATTGAATGAGGCATGGAAGTTATATCGCTACTCAGAAACAAAAGATCATCAAGGCTTGACAGACATTCTTTACAGTCTTAAATATGCGTGAGCATACGCCAAGTCAATCAAAATAAATTCTTGAAGGAAGATATTACTAAACCATACCACATCATAGGCAAACAAATCATGTTGGTATTCCAATAACACATTGGGAACCCCCCAGCTATTTGAGACTAACCATAAGAAAACATGAACTACTAAGCGCCATTATGCACGTAGCATCTTTATCATAGACATATCAACCAATGCAACGGAAGCAAACTCTCTTAATAAGATAAGCATGATAACTAAAGAAGGTTCAAGCAACCAACTAAACAAAAGCTTTTTTTAAAAAGATAAGCATGAATACTAAGAGCTGAACATGACAGTAGCTATTGAAAGACAAAGAACACACAGCAAAGATAGACATGAAAATTCTATGTTATGTTCTAGGTAGAAGTGGAGCGTGTTTCTCTCCCACATAAAGAAAGATGAGTTCCGACTCGTTATGAAAAGCTAAAGAAAACTAAAAAGGAAACTAAAAGCAAGACGCTCCAAGCATAGCACATAACACATGAAGTGATAAAAATATAGTGGAACGAAAGACGAACTGTAATGTTGATGGAGAAGGGGATGCACGGGGGCATCCCCAAGCTTAGACGCTTTGAGTCTCCTTGAATATTTCTTGGGGGTGCATGGGGGCATCCCCAAGCTTGAGCGTTTGACACTCCTGAATCTTTTTATCATCTTCCCTCGCTCACTTGAAAACTCCCTTCATACATAACTCATCATAATCTGATTAGCGAGGTTAGTACCCTTAATAAAATAATTGTTCCTTGCTGGAAATAAAGATATTCTTGAAGGTCTACTGTTTCTCAAGATTTCCAAAAGGTTTTTGCAAAGAAAAAGCAATCTCTAGGTTTGCAAAATGAGGGAAAGGCAAAACAGGACAGAATCTATGAAAAACAGAACAGCAGGTAGTAAATGATTTTTTCGGGGCACTTCTGCAACTCTAATCGAAAAACTCAGAACAGACGCACGATATAAAATTATATAGAGCACGCTGTCGAAAAAATTCAGACCAAAAAGATGATCTGGTGATTTATACGAATTTTTCTATCCAAGGACAGAATCTGTTTCCTGGACAGCACGTCACAACTTTTGAACTTTCTTGCAATCAGAGGCTACACTTGGCACAAAATTGAAAAGTAAAGATACAATGATGATGCTACTGTAGTAACAACATCAAGACACAACAAAAGCAAAATAAAATTTTATTCATGTGGGCTTCCTCCCAAAAGCGCTTTCTTTTATGCCTTTAAGCTAGGCATAATGCAAAGAGGAATCAATAACCATCATAATAATCGGAGCTATAGATTGCTTCAAATGGTTCCTCAACAAGTTCACTCTTGTTCCTTCTAGGAAAGGCGTACACACCTTTTGCCTTTCCGCGCAAGCGGATTTGTCCCTTACCTATATCGATGAAGCCTTTTACCGCTCGGAGGAAGTCCCTTCCAAGCACTATATTTCCTTGGTTTGGCTCCATGATGAAGAAATCAATCATTGCAATCCCCTTAAGGAATTTAACTGGCACGTCTTTTATTCTTCCTAGGATTTCAGAAATATCTCCATTAGTGTGTTCATGATAAGATGGTAATCTATCCATGTTAAATTTTAAAGAATCATGAACAATTTTTGCCATAGTAGAAACCATAGATCCAATATCACAATAAGCAAGCAAGTCTTGATTAGAGATGCTAATCCTAACAAAAGGCTCCCAATCATTGTCTATTTCCAAAATGTCTTTCTTATCGGGTTTGGGTTTCTCTACCTTCATCAAGTCTAGAACATCCATTCTCTTCTCAATAGTAGCAAGTCTATCTATGACAGTATCAAAGTTATGATCATAAACAAAGTAACTAGATAGACCATGTATAATTTCAAGAGCTCTAGCTTCATCACACTCTAGGAAATCTCCTTCAGCTATAATGTCAAGAGAGTGTTTACACCATTTAAAAAGACCATGGTAAAAATTCCTAAGCACAATTTTTATAGGTATCCAAGGCATAATTCTCCTATGTGCATCAGAAATTCTGTCCCATGCCTTCTTCATATTTTCTCCATCCCTTTGATGGAAATCTAGAACTTTTGATTCCCTCAAAGCACCAAATCCTAACATGTTTGGCTAAACAGAAAGGACTACTAACAGAAAAGCAAATAAATTTTTTTTTGTAATTTTTGATAAAGGATACTAAAGCAAAAATGAAAGGTAAACTAACAAGACTAAAAAGCAAAGGTAAAAGATAGTGTGCAACTCCCCTATCCTGAAGAGTGGAGTCCCCGGCAACGGTGCCAGAAAACTTTGCTTGATGGCTTCTCGCCCCTCGTTGGTTACCCCAAGTGGAAGGTTTGAGATGCAGTGTAGCGGAAGTTTTCCCTTGGCAAAGATACCAAGGATCGATTTCCCTGAAACTCCCAGTTTCAACAAGAAGGTGTCAACTGCTAACGGCGCCAGATATTAGCAATCAACGTGGACCTGCACACAGATACAAATAACTTTGCTCCCAACGAGTATAGAGAGGTTGTCAATCCCTCCGGCCTTGTCGTTTACAAAGGATCAAACGCAAGTGATAATAGTGATAGGTAGTGCTGCAAATAGTAAGTAAAAGCTGAAAGTAAATAGCGGATGTGATCAGTGATGGTAATATGGACCGGGGTCCCATGATGTTCACTAGTGATGTCTCTCTCCCAAAAGACGATAAAACAGCTATGTGAGGTAAACGAATTACAGCTAGGCAATTGACAGAATTATGTGCGCAAACCAATGCTAACTATGTTGCAAGAAAGGTAGAGGTTCAAAGCATGGGCGGTACGCCAAGGCAAGTAGACCGAAATCCATCTGCATCTACTACTAATCATCCACCTTGAGATATCTATCCAGAACATCTCGCTGGTATTAAGTTGCGAGTCCCACCCATAGTGTAAACTCAAAGCAACAGACAACTGCATTAAAAGAACTTTGCGTAAAGTAAACAATCCTTGCACCCGCGGGCACAAGCACCGTTGTTTTCCCCCTTGTGGCAACAGCACATCCCCTAGACTCATGTTTCTGTCACTCAAACTAGTCATCGAGGGGCATGAACCCACAATCGAGCATAACGTTCCCTCTTGGAGTCACTACCTACTACTTGGCCAAAGCAATAAATAACAACGGAGAACATGCAAGAATTACTTACGAACATAAATATAAAAGAGGTAGATCAAATATATTACTCAAACACAATCTGAACATAATCTCACAATCCATCGGATCCCAGCAAACTCATCATAGCAACAACATAAGGATTACATATGTGCCTCGATCATGTAGGGCAGCTCACGAGGACTAATTAGTGAAGCACAAGAACGGAGGAGAACATCACATAGCTACTGGTCATGGACCCATGGTCCAAGGGAGACTACTCACAACTCATCCGGGAGGCGTCCATGGTGGTGGAGAAGCTCCCGGTGGTGATCCTCCCCTCCGGCAGGGTGCCGGGAAGAGTTCTCCTGGTGCTCCCAATCTTGGAAGCGCGGCGGCGGCGGAACAGAGATGAGATCGCGAAAAAGGGTTCCCGTATCGAGGGTTTTGGGACACGATATAAATATATGCCAAAGGGGGGCATCAGCGGAGGCCTGGAGGGCCCAGGCGCCCCCCGGCATGGCCAGGAGGGGGGCCGCGCCACGAGGGTGCCTGGAGCCCTGGTGGCCCCCCTCCGGCTGTACTTCGGGTGCCGGGAAGCTTCTGGAACACTGATTTTTTATATAATTTTTCTGGGTTTTTTCTGGCAGTTTACGTAATGGGAAAACCTGAAATACAAAAACAGCCGAAAACAGAAACTGGCACTGGGGTGCACTGAGTTAATAGGTTAGTCCAAATATGATCAAAAGTGTATGGAAGTGTATAAATAACATAGCAATATCACCCAAAAGAGGCATGGAGCAAGCAGAAATTATAGATACGTTTTGGACGTATCAGTTGTGCACAAGTGCGTATCCGCCTATTAAGCAATCGGTTAACGTCTCTCTAGTGTTGTGCAACACGAACATTTTCCGTGGATTCCACATTTTCGCTCACCCTTGGTTGCACAACCACATTTATCTATCCGTGCGTGTGTTCCGTGTACTACTTCTTGCTTGTGATCTACTTGTTGCATGACCAAATTGTGAATCATTTTCAACATCTTTGAGTCACTTTGACAATTGCATTGAATTTATGCCACCATCCTAACCAAGCTCCTCTCAAAGCTTTACTTGTGTAGGTGTGAGAATCGACACGAAGTGGTACCAATAGTGCTATTTCCGGGTTACATTATTGAGTGATCATTGATCCATTTTCAACTTCGGTCAAGGTACATTTGGTATTGTCTTCTCCTTCGTCCCACTCACACTCTTGCTTGCAATGATGGATAGGCCAAGTACATCTTCGAACCCGATCTTCGACGATCCTCAAGAATCGAACAACTACGTCACCAAACTACATCTCTTCGGTGTCCAACGAGCTCTCCATCAAAAAGTGAAGCTATGCGAGAGTACATTGAGCAAGTCGCCACCGACGCGCGCCAATTTGAAGCAAGAACAAGAGAGCAATTCGACATCATCAACACCAACATGTCTACTCAATTCGATGAGCTACGGACTTTGATAGTCAACCGACATTCTTCTTCCACATCTTCTCAAAGACGAAGCCGCTCAAGTCGACATACCGACTCCACGGAAGGCTCAAGTACCCCTACATCAAACACTCTTCGTCAAGCCGCACGTCAAGCTCGACATGACAACCGGAATCCACTTCATGACAAGAGTTCACAAGAGCTATTTGAAGAGCAAGAGAGTCGACACCGTCAAAACCAAGCTACACTCGAACAAGCGCAAGAACGGCAACGACTACGCCAACAACAACAAGAGCGAGCACGTCAATACCAAGTAGAACAAGATGCCGAGGCTAATCATCAAGCACAACAACGCCGAGAAGCTCAAGCTCTTGAGGCGCAACGAGCATTACATGATTCACATCGCAATGTGGCAACTCGCAATCGACATACTCGTCAAGAAGAGGATTTCCTTCGTGATGAGATGCAAGAGAGGCGCCACCAAGCACGAATGCAAGAAGAAGTTCCTTCTCAAGCGCGACAAGAGCATCAACCTCAACAAGAACCACAAGTTCGGCAAGTACACCACGACAATGGCCATCTACTACGCCAAGAGCAACATGACATTGCCAATCGTCCCAATCAAGAACGCCCTCCCAATAGGCAAGCAAACAATGAAGAGCATCGCTATGGCAAGCTTAAGTTCACCATGCCAAAGTTTTCCGGAAGCATTGATCCCGAAGACTACCTCTCATGGGCATTGAAGGTTGACAAGATCTTTCGCCTTCACAACTTCGATGAAGATAAGAAGATTGCAATGGCCTCCCTTGAGTTCCAAGACTATGTTCTCATATGGTGGGAGCAAATCATAGAGAGAAGAGAAGCAAAGGGCGAACCTCCTATCACTACTTGGGCTCAAATGAAGGAAGTCATGAGAGCACGCTTTGTACCAACACACTACAACCGTGACTTGTTCAAGAAGCTACAACTCCTCAAGCAAGGTACCAAGTCCATTGAAGAGTACTACAAGGAGATGGAGATTGCCATGATAAGAGCCAACATCACGGAAGATGAAGAGCAAACGATGGCGAGATTCTTGAATGGACTCAACTATCCTATCAAGAAGATTGCGGACTTTCAACCATACACGACCCTCCTTGAGCTAGTACACCAAGCAACCAAAGCGGAGCGACAAGTTCAAGAGGACTACAAGTACTCCAAGTTCACCTCCAAGAACTTCGGCTCCTACAACCAAGCTTCAACGACTTCGGCTCCTCCTACCTCTACCAAACCATCTACAAACTTCGGTGACAAGTCAAGCTACAAGAATGCGATTACATCAAGTCGTCTACCTACTTCGAGCAACTTCAAGCCAAGAGCTTCATCATCTACAACTCCAACCGAGGAAAACTCCAAGACGAGTTCCATCAAATGTTTCAAGTGCCAAGGGCGAGGCCACAAATCATTCGAGTGCAAGACCGTTCGCACCATGATCATCAACGATGACGGATCTTATGACTCAATGAGCAACAATGAGATGGAAGCCCTTGAGCATGTAGCTATGCATCGCCAAGTGAACGAAGATGAAGACCATCAAGTGTTTTGCGACAATGACTCAAGTCCCAATCTTGTTGTCTCCAAGGTCTTGACACTCCAACACCAACAAGATGACGACCAACGATGTCATATCTTCCATACCAAGGCCAACATCAATGGACGCTCCGTCAAGGTTATCATCGATGGAGGAAGTTGTCATAACTTGGCAAGCGAAGAGCTTTGCGACAAGCTCAACTTGGTGAAGTCAAAGCACCCTCATCCCTACAAAGTCCAATGGCTTAACGACGAAGGAATTCTTCGAGTCAAGCACACCGTGCAAGTCTCCTTCAAGATAGGTGCCTACGAGGACACACTTGAGTGTGATGTGGTCCCTATGTCCGTGTGCCACCTTCTACTTGGACGACCATGGCAATACGATCGTGGAGTCACACACAACGGACGGACCAACCACTATAGCTTCAAGATGAAGGCAAGGAATTCGTGCTACGTCCCATGTCACCAAGTCAAGTAGCTGCCGACAAACAATTACCTACCAACCATCGTGGAGAGAATGGTGAGAGAGTGAGCCACCAAAAGGAGAGTGAGAGCCACAAGCCAAATATGAGCGACTCCACGATGAGCGACAAGAAGCAACTAGTGCTATTTTTCCACCAAAAGTGAGATGAGAGAAGTGTGTGAGAACCTGATGACCCACAACCTTAAGGGATCTATTGCAGCGTTTTTGATAAGTAAGAGTGTCGAACCCAACGAGGAGCAGAAGGTATTGATAAGCGATTCTGAGCAAGAAATTACTGTAAGCACTGAAAGATAACTTTTTAGGGGTTTTCTCGATATAAGCAACAGGAAAGTAAAAACAAGCAATGTAAAAGGCACTGAGAGTAACAAGTGGCCCAATCCTTTCCTATCAAAGGAGAGGCCTAGCAACTGAACTTATAAAGGCTAAAGCGTTCCCGAGGACACACGGGAGAAGTAGTCATGTGCTTTCACCATATCCCGTATCGATACTATGTTATGTGTTGATAAGTGTTGAGTGGGTGGATCTATGCTAGTACACTCTCTAGACTAAGATGAGTGCACTCTTATGATTAAACACCTTGCAAGAATCCGCAAATACAAGATAGAATTTTAGGCAAAAGCCTAACCATAGCAATACGATCGAGGATCCATTGTTCCCTTGTGCAAAAGCATGCGAACTGGGGTTCAGGTTTCTGTCACTCCGGCAACCCACCGTAAGCATTCTTTGTACACAATGTATTCTCCTAGGTCCTTAATAAGGCGAAGTGTTGAGTGTTCGACTCACACAACACCACTAGTAGAATGACAACACAACTTAAGTATCAAACAACACATATTACTTCAACAGCATATGACTACTAACAACAAGACTTTCCCCATGTCCTCAAGAACTAAGGTAACTACTCACGAGACATAAAAGAGATCATGATCAGTGGAGATAAATGGGTGATAAATAATCTGGACATAATAATATTTCTCCAACAAAACTCAATAGCATTCACCACAAAGTAGTAATCAACACCGATGGAGTAGAGAGGATAGGTAGTACGAGTTACAACACAAGTTGCAATTGTGAGTTGAGATTTGGATGAAGATGGAGATGGTGCTGGTGTTGGGGATGATGTTGATGATGATCTCGATGATGCCCGTGACGATGGTGATGACGATGGCGACGATCTCCCCTTCCGGGAGGTGATCTCCCCGGCGGAATCTGCCCACCGGAGATGGCTTTTTCTTCTCTGTAGGTTTCCGCCACGGAGCGGCGGCGGAACTCCGTAAAAACTCTCGTTTTTAGGGTTTTCGGATAACGGAGAGTATATAGGCAAAAGGGGGCAGCCGGAGGTGGGCCAGGGGCTCCAGGCGCCCCCCCGGCGCGGCCAGGGGGGCGCCCCCAGGGCGCCTGGGCACCCTGTGGCCCCCTCTGGTTGCCCTTTCGCATGTCTTCGTGATTCTTCCGGAAAATATCCTCCGTTGATTTTCAGGTAATTTGGAGGTATTCTTCTTCAGCAACTCAGCGTCCACTTTTTACCGCTGAATCCTGCGTCTGCTGTTTCGGCACCGGAAAGTTGCAAACTGTGTAAAATAGGCCAAAACAACATAAGAACATCATCGTAATGTGAAATATATCAATGAATAAGGATAAATTGTGATACAAAATAATGATGCATTTTGGACGTATCAACACCCCCAAGCTTAGACCTCGCTTGTCCCCAAGCGAATACTGAGCTCGGTAAACCTGTCCACAAGTTTAGAGAGTGAAGTGTCGATAAATAGAATACGGACAAGAAGCATCACAGTTTCTTCACCAACTCAAATATCCTCAACAACAATCTTCAACTCATAAGGCCCTTATAAAAGAGTGGTAACACTTATATTCGGAAGTAGGGCTAAGGAAACTCATTGAATCATGGCAAACATGTCCTTTGGTCAAAGAACAACTAATAGCTTTTACTTTTGCTCTTTCTTTATGTTTTGATGAGAGTAACTGAAGCTTTTGAAAGAACATGTTATTAGGCAAGAAGTGAAAGTGTTAACACAAAGGAAGATATTTGCCTTAGCTGGGCTTGACAAACAACTTACTTATCAAATGATAATGTCAACAAGGATATAATATGACAAATCTTAATGCAACTTTATATGAATGAATCCTTGTCAACATCAAATGTCTGCTCTCTTTAAGAATAGAAGGAAGTAGGAATAACTGACTCAACCTAAAATTAAAAGATAGGCCCTGCTCTAGGGTAGTAGGGAAAACTCATGTGCTATCCTTAAATCAAACAGAATGAAAACAAGTTTTGAGAGGTGCATGATTTGTCAACGAATGCTAATAGATAACTCAATTACTTTTTGAGCTGCACAAGTTTCGAGGAACGGCTCCCGCATGAGGACGATCACATCCTCTTATTCTCCTTTGTTTATCACTGCCAACGTTTTCTGATTTCTCATGAACAAAGCATGAAGGAGGGTTTGTTTGTTATATTATTTTCGAGCCAGGCGCACTCTTTGCGAGTTCCTTCTCGTATTATGGGTTTGCACATTAGGCATGCAATCCCGGGGTGAAGCTTGTCCAACTCAAAAAGACCATGAATTAACTATTACTTCCTCATGAGCTAAAGCAGAGGCACAGAAATAAAAGATTTTGAACATTTAAGGATAACACATAAATTTTGTACTTTAGGAGGTGGTAGTGGAATACCACGAGTAGGAAGGTATGGTGGACTCATATGGAAGGTATTGGTTTAAGGGTATGGATGCACAAGCAGAATTCCGCTTAGTACAGAGTTAGGCTAGCAAAGGTTTTGAGAGAACAGACAATTGATGATGACTAAGATGCAAAACAATATAAAGCATAAACATTGAAATAAGCATAACACATCAAGTTGCCTTCCTTGTCAGCATAACACTTCAAGCATAATAACATAAAGGTTTTGGCTATGTCGATACTTTAGGAAAATCATGCTTGTTGTTATGACCAAAGCTATGTTTGCCAAGATTAAATAAAGTTTTCACAGCCATACCTGATATAAGGTCAATACTCCCCATAAGAGTCATCATATAAGGTCGATTGCGTGAAGAGAATACCGAGTGCAGTAAAAGGAACCAATAAATTTCTCATTAATATTCCATCATAGACGACTCCACACTCACGGATACAATCTCCCCACCGAAGGAGTGATAGACCTCAATGCACACACCTATTTCATATAATAACCTCCCTAGACATGATACGACTCTACTTGACTCTAAAAGACAAAAGGTAAAGATAAAGATACCGGGCACTCCCCCAAGCTTGGAACAAGCCAAGGGAATGCCGTTACCCAAGGATATTTTCACTCCTCATCCTTGTTGGCGTTGATCACGTAGTCCTCGGCGAAACGCTTCCATGGAAGGGGTTCTCCAGTCTCATATGAGAAGTTTGTCTCCTGAATCCTGCATGCAGCACCCATACTCATGCGCATAAACCTTAGTTCATACTCACAGTTCTGGCGATGTAGATCATAAATTTGCCCTTGGAGCTCTTCAATTCTTTCTTCACACGCGGTGATGCTTTTCCACATCTCCTTCATCTCCTTCAGGAAGTAGGTCTTCAGCTCGTTGATGATGTCAAAGTTCGCTTCAACACCACGCTCGATCATGTTCTTGTACTCGAAGACTTCTTGATCCACTTCTTCCAGCCTGGCCTGGATGCTCCCCTCCTTGATAGGTCCCTTCAGATCTTCTTGATGAAGGACACCGTCCTCCATCCGAACAACATGAGGGTGCTTCTTCACCTCAGCGAGGTAAGGGTTGATGACGTTGACGACGAAATTGTCCTTGGGGGAACTTGGAGAAGCCATGGCACCTAAACTCAGCTGAAAGATTCCCTGGCAGAAACAGATCGAAAAGAAAACACACGAAATCGCAAGATACGTTGCCGGAACAATCCGGGCAAATATATAGCAAAAATTTATGCACAGAAAGGAGGTAACAGGCTAAAGCGGGGTCGGAGATGGACTCCCGGGTGTCCAGGCGCCCTGGCGGTGCGGCCAGGAGGTAGGGCGCGCGAGGGGGGCGCTGGACCCCCTGGAGCTCATCTCCGGCTCCACTTAGGCTCAGAATTTTACTAATTTTGCAAAAACTCATAATACGGAACTTTTATGGCGGTTCGCGATGTTTCCTTACCGTAATATATACCTTTTCTTTATTCTGCTTCTGCTGGCGTCTGAAACAGGGCTGCAACATGTTCTTCGTGAGTTGTTGTGTATATTATATTCACATCAACATTGACAGGGTCTCCTGCTATGTAATGCTTCAATATTTGCCCATTCACAACTTGAGGTTTGGTGCCTTCAAAATTGTTAATCTTAATTGCACCAGACCGATAGACTTCTTCAATATGAAATGGCCCTTCCCACCTGGAAAGTAGCTTGCCTGGAGAAAACCTGAAACGGGATCTAAACAACAAAACTTTATCACCAACATTAAATTCATGTTTCAGAATCTTCCTATCATGCCACTTCTTTACCTTTTCCTTGAACATTTTAGCACTCTCGTAAGCTTCACTTCTCCATTCATCTAGAGAAGTCAAGTTCATGAGACGCTTCTCACCAGCTAACTTTGGGTCAGCGTTAAGCTCTCTAACAGCCCAGAAAGCTTTGTGCTCTAACTCTAATGGCAAATGGCAAGCCTTGCCATACACCATCTTATAGGGGGACATGCCCATGGGGTTTTTGTAAGCAGTTCTATATGCCCACAAAGCATCTCCTAACTTATTTGACCAGTCCTTTCTATTTCTGTTTACTGTCTTCTGCAAGATCAACTTAATCTCTCTATTGGTGAGCTCAACGTGCCCACTAGTTTGAGGATGATATGGTGAAGCAATTCTATGGTTGACATCGTATTTGGCTAAAGCTTTTCTAAAAGCTCCGTGTGTGAAGTGTGATCCTCCATCGGTCATGAGATACCTTGGTACACCAAACCTAGGAAAAATTACATCTTTAAGCATTTTCAAAGATGTCTTGTGATCAGCACTTTCAGTGGGGATTGCTTCAACCCACTTGGTCACATAATCAACAGCTACTAAAATGTGAGTGTACTTGTGCGAAGAAGGAAAAGGACCCATAAAATCAAAACCCCAACAATCAAAAGGTTCAATCACTAGTGAGTAATTCATAGGCATCTCATTCCTTCTACTAATGTTACCAACTCTCTGACATTTATCACAGGCTAAAACATAATTTCTAGCATCCTTAAAGAGAGTAGGCCAATAAAAACCTGATTGAAGAACCTCATGTGCAGTCCTCTCACCGGCGTGATGTCCTCCATAGGGACTATCATGACACCGTCTGAGAATGTCCTTCTGCTCATGTTCCGGTATGCATCTTCTCACGATCCCGTCGGGACCTTCTTTGAAAAGATGTGGGTCATCCCAAAAGTAGTGCCTCAAATCATGAAAGAACTTCTTCCTTTGCTGAAATGTTAAACCTGGAGGCAAATACTTTGCAACAATAAAATTAGCATAATCTGCATACCAAGGATCGGAAAGAGATTGTACTTTTACAACGGCAAGTTGCTCGTCTGGAAAACTATCGTCGATTGGGATGGGGTCGTGCGGTATATCTTCCATCCTTGAAAGATTGTCCGCCACCAGATTGTCTTCTCCTTTCCTATCAACAATCTGCAAATCAAATTCTTGAAGGAGGAGTACCCATCTGATAAGCCTTGGCTTGGCATCCTTCTTTGTCATAAGGTACTTAATGGCAGCATGATCAGTATGAATAATAACTTTGGAATCAACAATATACTGCCTAAGCTTATCACAAGCAAATACTACAGCTAAGAATTCCTTCTCAGTAGTAGCATAATTCTTTTGAGAACTATCAAGGGTTTTGCTAGCATAATGTATAACATTCAATTTCTTATCAACTCTTTGTCCTAAAACAGCTCCAACAGCAAAATCACTTGCATCACACATAATCTCAAAAGGTAAATTCCAGTCAGGTGGTTGTACTATAGGAGCGGTTATTAAAGCTTTCTTAAGGACTTCAAAAGCTTCCTTACAATCCTCATTAAATACAAAAGGGACGTCCTTCTGGAGAAGATTAGTGAGGGGCCTCGAGGTCTTAGAAAAGTCTTTAATAAATCTTCTATAGAAACCAGCATGACCAAGAAAACTGCAAATACCTTTGATGTCCCTTGGATAGGGCATCCTCTCAATAGCTTCGATCTTGGCTTTGTCCACTTCAATTCCCCTTTCGGAAATCTTGTGACCAAGAACAATTCCTTCGTTAACCATGAAGTGGCACTTCTCCCAGTTGAGTACCAAATTTGTCTCCTCGCATCTCTGCAAAACTTTATTAAGATTGTGAAGACAATGGTCAAAGGAGGTTCCATAGACGGAGAAATTGTCCATGAAGACTTCCATAATATCCCCACAGAAACCATGAAAGATAGCAGACATACACCTTTGAAAAGTAGCAGGGGCATTACATAAACCAAAAGGCATACGCCTGTAAGCATAAGTACCAAAGGGACAAGTAAAAGTGGTTTTCTCTTGATCAGTAGTGTTAACATGAATTTGAGAGAAGCCAGAATAACCATCGAGATAACAAAAGTGGGTATTTTTGGATAACCTTTCAAGCATTTGGTTGATGAACGGCAACGGGTAGTGATCCTTCCTGGTTGCCTTGTTCAGCTTCCTGTAATCAATACACATTCTATATCCAATAATAATTCTCTGAGGTATTAGTTCATTTTTATCATTAGGAACCACAGTTTTACCTCCTTTCTTAGGAACACAATGTACCGGGCTTACCCACTTACTATCAGCTATAGGGTAGATAATACCTGCGGCTAGAAGCTTGAGAATCTCAGTTCTCACAACATCCATCATCTTCGGGTTCAACCGTCGTTGATGATCAACAACTGATTTAGCATCAGGCTCAAGGTTGATAGTATGTTGACAGATAGATGGACTAATCCCCTTAAGGTCATCAAGGGTATAGCCAATTGCGCCTCGGTGTTTACGGAGTACTTCCAATAGTCGCTCTTCTTCATATCCTGAAAGGTTAGAATTGATAATAACAGGATATACTTTCTTTTCATCTAAATAAGCATACTTGAGCGTATCGGGAAGAGGTTTAAGATCGAACACCGGGTCTTCTTTTGGTTTTGATAAAATTCCCAAAGGTTCAACCGGAAGGTTGTGCTTCAGGATAGCAGGTTGCCTCAAGAATATTTCATCTAGTTCATTTCTTTCCTGCATATGCAAATCATTCTCGTGGTCCTCCATATATTGCTGCAAAGGGTCATTAGGGGGAATAGCAATAGAGGCAATACTTTCAATAATTTTATCATCACTAGGTAAATCAGTACCATGAGGCTACTTAGAGAACTTAGAAAAATTAAATTCATATGGCTCACCATCGAATTCAACAGAAACTTTACCTTTCTTGCAATCTATTATAGCTCCACAAGTTCTAAGAAAATGTCTACCAAAAATAATAGGACAGAAATTGTCCCTCTCTGAACCAAGTACTAGAAAGTCGGTAGGGTATTTTACCTTTCCACATAGGACTTCAACGTCCCTCACAATTCCGATAGGAGAGATAGTTGTTCTGTTTGCAAGATGAATGGTAACATCAACTTCTTCAAGTTCACAAGGGGAAATCTCACCGATGATCTCTTCATAAAGTGAATAGGGGATAGCACTTGCACTCGATCCCAAATCGCATAGCCCATAATAATTGTGATCTCCTATTTTAACAGATACCACTGGAGTACCTGAAATTGGGCCTTTATTCTTGGCTGTGACAAGGTTAGTGGAAACAGCACAAAAATTTATATTGGAATCCAAAACATCATTAGTAACAAGGTATTTAATCAATGCAACTTGAGGATCGACCCTGATCTGGTCCTCAGGTTCATCAACTCTTCTCTCACTTTTATTTATTATGCCTGTTACAAGAGAGTGCTCCCTTATCCTTGCGGGAAAAGGAGGCTGTTCATATATAACTGCAGGCAAAATAGGGTCAGCAACATGAATATCAACAGATAGCTCTTTAAAAGGTTCATGATGCTGGTCTCTCTTATTTTTAAAAGAATCAACGTGAGAGGCAAAATTCTTACAGAAATTAATCATTAGATGGGAATCAAGACCAATCTTAGAGCAAAAAGTATTGAAGTAATCAGTTTTCACATAGCTCTCAATATAATCATGTTCATAATTTATAGCGGGTTCAATACCTTTATCAATTTCCCAATATTCGGTATTCCTCTGGATCCTTTCAATGAGATCCCACCTTTCTTCAACACTCTTCGTCTGAAATACCCCACTAGAGGAGGCATCCAGCATCTCCTTATCCTGACGAGAAAGCCTGGCATAAAAATTTGTAAGTATAATTTCCTTGGGAAGCTTATGAATAGGGCATTTGAGCATTAGGGACTTCAATCTCCCCCAAGCTTGAGCAATGCTTTCTCCGTCACGAGACCTAAAGTCATAGATATAGTTCCTGTCTCGATGAATTTCATGAAGAGGATAAAACTTAGTATAAAAGAGAGACATAAGCTCCTGCCAGTCAAGCAAATGTGAGTTATCGAGAAGCCTATACCAATCTGAAGCTTTATCTATAAGTGATACGGCAAACAACTTCCTCATGACAAACTCCCTCGATACACCTGCAAGCTTAAATAATGAACATAGTTGTGACAGATATAGCAAGTGTTCACCGGGATGTATGTCTCCTGCATAACGATTAGCCAAAACATAATCGATAATACCAGCTGGTATTTTATAGGGCACAATTTCAGTAGGGGGAGGATCAACCACCACAGGTGTGGGGCGCCTTCTCGCAAGCAACGATCCAATAACAAGGTTGTCCATAAGGACAAAGAGCAGCAATAGCAAAAATAAAAACAGAATTATAAAAACTTCCTTACCAGTTTCACTTTACCAATAGCGCTACGCTCCCCGGCAACGGCGCCAGAAAATGGTACTTGATGACCCACAACCGTAAGGGATCTATTGCAGCGTTTTCGAAAAGTAAGAGTGTCGAACCCAACGAGGAGCAGAAGGTATTGATAAGCGATTCTGAGCAAGAAATTACTGTAAGCACTGAAAGATAACTTTTTAGGAGTTTTCTCGATATAAGCAACAGGAAAGTAAAAACAAGCAATGTAAAAGGCACTGAGAGTAACAAGTGGCCCAATCCTTTCTTAGCAAAGGAGAGGCCTAGCAACTGAACTTATAAAGGCTAAAGCGTTCCTGAGGACACACGGGAGAAGTAGTCATGTGCTTTCACCATATCCCGTATCGATACTATGTTATGTGTTGATAAGTGTTGAGTGGGTGGATCTATGCTAGTACACTCTCTAGACTAAGATGAGACTCTTATGATTAAACACCTTGCAAGCATCCGCAAATACAAGATAGAATTTAAGGCAAAATCCTAACCATAGCAATACGGTCGAGGATCCATTGTTCCCTTATGCAAAAGCGTGCGAACTGGGGTTCAGGTTTATGTCACTCCGGCAACCCACCGTAAGCATTCTTTGTACACAATGTATTCTCCTAGGTCCTTAATAAGGCGAAGTGTTGAGTGTTCGACTCAGACAACACCACTAGTAGAATGGCAACACAACTTAAGTATCAAACAACACATATTACTTCAACAGCATATGACTACTAACAACAAGATTTTCCCCATGTCCTCAAGAACTAAGGTAACTACTCACGAGACATAAAAGAGATCATGATCAGTGGAGATAAATGGGTGATAAACAATCTGGACATAATAATATTTCTCCAACAAAACTCAATAGCATTCACCACAAAGTAGTAATCAACACCGATGGAGTAGAGAGGATAGGTAGTACGAGTTACAACACAAGTTGCAATTGTGAGATGAGATTTGGATGAAGATGGAGATGGTGCTGGTGTTGGGGATGATGTTGATGATGATCTCGATGGTGCCTGTGACGATGGTGATGACGATGGCGACGATCTCCCCTTCCGGGAGGTGATCTCCCCGGCGGAATCTGCCCACCGGAGATGGCTTTTTCTTCTCTGTAGGTTTCCGCCATGGAGCGGCGGCGGAACTCCGTAAAAACTCTCGTTTTTAGGGTTTCCGGATAACGGAGAGTATATAGGCAAAAGGGGGCAGCTGGAGGTGGTCCAGGGGCTCCAGGCGCCCCCCCCGGCGCGGCCGGGGGGGGGGGGGGGGCGCCCCCAGGGCGCCTGGGCACCCTGTGGCCCCCCTCTGGTTGCCCTTTCGCATGTCTTCGTGATTCGTTCGGAAAATATCCTCCGTCGATTTTCAGGAAATTTGGAGGTATTCTTCTTCAGCAACTCAGCGTCCACTTTTTACCGCTGAATCCTGCGTGTGCTGTTTCGGCACTGGAAAGTTGCAAACTGTGTAAAACAGGCCAAAACAACATAAGAACATCATCGTAATGTGAAATATATCAATGAATAAGGATAAATTATGATACAAAATAATGATGCATTTTGGACGTATCAGAACCCATCGAGTGTCTTTCACCTTGTGCTATTATGCAAAGGGCAAGCCAAATCTACTAACACTTCACCACCTCTACCTTTAGTGTTGTCTCAATTGTTGCAGGAATTCTCGGACGTCTTTCCCGATGAGCTACCTCCGGTTCTACCTCCACTTCGCGGAATCGAACACCGCATCGACCTCATACCCGGCGCACCACTTCCAAACAAGGCTCCTTACTGCGTCAACCCCGAGGAAACCAAGGAGATACAACGACAAGTGCAACAACTCATCGACAAAGGTCATGTACGTGAAAGCTTAAGCCCTTGTGCCGTTCCGGCTATTCTCGTGCCTAAGAAAGATGGAAGTTTTCGCATGTGCTCCGATTGTCGCCCTATAAATGCTATCACCGTTAGATACCGTTACCCTATCCCACGTTTAGACGACATGCTTGATGAATTATGTGGCGCCACCATGTTTTCAAAAACTGATCATAAAAGTGGTTACTACCAAATTCGCATTCAAGAGGGTGATGAGTGGAAAACGGCTTTCAAAACCAAGTTTGGGTTATATGAGTGGCTTGTCATGCCAATGGGTTTATCGGAAGCACCCGGTTCATTTATGCGTCTCATGCATTTTGTTCTACGACCCTACATAGGCGTCTTTGTAGTGGTTTACTTTGATGACATCCTCGTTTTTAGCAAGTTGCTTGAGGACCATGTGACACACATCCGTATGGTTTTACAAACCATTCGGAAAGAGCGCTTATATGCTAACATGGAGAAATGCACTTTTGGCGTTGACAAGGTCGTCTTCCTAGGATTTGTCGTTTCTTCACAAGGTGTTCACGTTGATGAAACTAAAATTGAAGCAATTAAAACTTGGCCACAACTAACGAATCTCCTACAAGTGCGTAGTTTCCTTGGTTTAGCCGGTTTCTACTGACGTTTTGTGAAGGACTTTAGCACTATTGCTATGCCTCTACACGCCTTGAGCAAGAAGAACACACCCTTCATTTGGGGTCCTTTGCAAGACACCGCGTTCAATGAGCTAAAAAGCTTGCTTACACATGCACCACTTTTAGCCCTACCAAACTTTGACAAACCGTTTGAGATACATTGTGACGCTAGCGGTACCGGCATAGGTGGCATGCTAATGCAAGAAAAACGCCCAATTGCGTATTTTAGCGAGAAGCTATCCGGAGCGCAACTTAACTACCCCATTTATGACAAAGAGCTTTACGCCTTGGTGAGAGTTTTACGTGTTTGGGAACATTATCTTAGACCCCATGAATTTATTCTTCATACGGGCCATGAGACTCTCAAGTATCTCAAGGGTCAAACTAAGTTAAACAAGCGTCATGCTAAGTGGAGTGAGTTCATTGAGTCTTTTCCCTATGTCATCAAATACATCAAAGGCAAAGAGAATGTTGTGGTGGATGCGCTCTCCCGCAAATGCATGCTTGTTACACAACTTGAGATGAATGTTATTGGCTTTGAGCACATAAAAGACTTATATGAGCATGATACTTTCTTTGCACACCCTTATGCTAAGTGCTCGACTCACACGTCTTGGGAACATTACTACATCAAGGATGGATATCTTATGAGAGCTAACAAACTTTGCATTCCCGAGTCTTCTCTTCGTTTGCTCCTTTTGCAGGAATCTCATGGAGGAGGACTCATGGGACACTTTGGACACGACAAGACATTTTCTACGCTCTCAAAGAACTACTTTTGGCCCAAGATGCTACGTGACATCTCACGCATCACCAACCGATGTTCTACATGCCGCAAAGCTAAGTCAAAAGCTCAATCTCATGGTCTTTACATGCCACTTCCTATTCCAAACCATCCATGGGAAGACATATGCATGGACTTTGTACTTGGATTGCCTAGGACTCAAAATGGAAAGGATTCCGTGTTTGTTGTCGTAGATAGATTCTCTAAAATGGCTCATTTCATTCCTTGTAACAAGATCGACGATGCTTCACATGTTGCAAATCTCTTTTGTAGGGAAATCATTCATCTACATGGAGTACCCAAGACGATCGTGTCAGACCGGGACGTCAAGTTCTTGAGCTACTTTTGGAAGACTCTATGCGCCAAACTCGGCATCAAGCTACTCTTCTCTTCGGCATATCATCCACAAGCCGACGGCCAAACGGAGGTGACGAATCACACACTTTCAACGCTTCTTCGCGTGTTGATCAAGAAGAACATCAAGGAATGGGAGCAATGCTTGCCCATCGCCGAGTACACCTACAACCGCGCAAGACATTCGACTACCGGCAAGTCCCCCTTCGAGGTCGTCTACGGCTTCAACCCGTTGTCCCCATTGGACATCCTACCTCTACCTCTACAAGAGCGCATCAACATGGACGCAAGTGCACGAGCAAGCTATCTCAAGAAGGTGCATGAAGACACAAGGGCAACGATTGAGCGACAAGTCCATCGCCTCGCCACCAAGCTCAACGTCAACAAGGAACCAATGGTGTTCCAACCGGGAGATCTTGTTTGGCTTCATCTTTGCAAGGACTGTTTCCCACACGAGCGCAAGTCTAAACTACTACCTCGCGCTGATGGACCCTTCAAGGTGCTAGCACGCTACAACAACAACGCCTACAAGATCGACATACCACGAGACAAGTACAACGTGAGCGATGCCGTCAACGTCAAGGACCTATCCCCTTTCCATGGTGATGAAGATTTTGATCCGAGGTCGGATCTTTCCCAAGGGAGGGGAGATGATGCGGAGCATCCCAAGGTCATCCCCATGGACATACCGTCGACTCACCAAGTGCCCAAAGGACCAATGACACGATCCCGTACAAGAGCTCTCGAAGCCGAGGTGAACTCGCTCCTTTACCAATTTCCTCTCGATTCACATGGAACATGCCTTCTACCCTCATCAGAAACTCTATGCATACTCAGGTACTTGGATGAAGGCCACGGGACAGCCCTGCACAGTGGACAAGACGGCGGGATCGACAAGTGCTTGGAACAAGAAGAAGGACGGCTAAAGACTCTACAGGCTCCGGACGTCCGACCCCTACCGGACGACCGGACACTCCCAGTCACCGGATGTCCGACGTTCACCGGACGACCGACGACTCCCAGACGACCGGAGGCCACCAGACGTTCGTGACACCCTTCACAGAACCGAAATCGCGGAAAATACCGGAAATCCGAGAGTTACCGGACGTCCGGCCTTTCCCGAGCGACCGGACGTCCGGTAACCCTCGGACGTCCGATCCGACGGCGTCACCCCGTGTAATATATACTCGTTGACTTCCATCCTTTCGAGGTAGCTTTTGGATAGCTCATTTTTAGACCAGAGTGGTTCCTCTCCTACGAGACCGCGGCCTCTACGGAGAAGATCCACACGGATTCAAGACCTCCTTCCTGGAGAAGATCCCAAGGGATAATCCAAGACCTCCTCTGGGAGAAGACTATCTTTGTACCACCATTGTTGACTATGGGTCATGTGTCTTGATATGTATCATGGATCTAGCACTTGTGTGACCGTATTTGTGTTGATTTGAGCGTTTTCTCTCGTGTATCCCTCCGTGTTTTCCTTGTGTTCTCCGTGTTCATTATGGGATCCCCTCTTTTTCGTGAAAGATCGGCCATCTAGGGTTCCACCCTACATCACTCCCTGATTGATCGAACCACTGACGGTTGAGTCTAGGCACACACACAAAATGTTTTGAGTCCTATATATATCGGAGAGTAGGATTTCTTTTTACTCCTCATCCCCTTCGTCGCTCGGGTGAGGACTCCTGACGTTGTTTTATCTTCACTATTCTCAAAATTTCACCAAATTTTTTTTAGGATCACGCGGGTATTGTTTGGATTGTTCCGATATCTTTGTGATGAGAACATTGTTCTTGGTGCCTCCTGTCATTTAGGGGTTGTGGTAGTGTCCCGGGGAGTTGAGCTCCGAGGTGTTGTCGTCACAAATGTATCGTGGCAGTTGTAGAATAGCAGAGGCGGCCGACATTGAAAACTCTTCTATGCATGTCTGGTGGTGAGATAACCCCGACGTCACCCAGTACTGGGGAGATAGTTCAGGAGTATTACCACAGCTAGTATAGCGGATGCGTTTCGAAGGTCCGTGGTAAACGGTTTCCGAAGATGACTGGTTATCTGTTGACGAATGGATACAGCTGGATGTAGGTTTAGAGTTGAGTGCGCGGTGCTTCCCATGTATCCCCAACACCAGATTGCATAACCGGAAAGCTTCGGGAATTAATAGTTGGGATTCAAGTAGCTCTTAGGTAATCTTCCAACGGGTGCATGATATGAGGTTGGGGTTCAACATCTAGTGGAGAGGCTATCATGGGCGTTGTTGCACTAGGGGGTTGCATCTTAAAGGATCCTTGGCTATGCTGATCCGGGGATTGCAATGCCCTTTGTAACACGTGCCATGGGTCATTCAGCACGAACATGTGGGACGAAACCTCTATTATGTATTTTTTCAATATGTTACCATGTTGTTTTATTCTATCATTTTGTTCTCTCAAGTGGCTTCTCGACAAGTTGTTGTACCATTAAGCTATGGAATTCATTCATTCAATTTTGTTCGGATGTTCATTGTGAAGACTATATGTTGCAAATATCTAGCCGTTGATTCAGCTTATCTATTATTTGCTTCAATGGCTAACAGTTGTCATCATCTTCAGGATGGCACCTAAGAAAGTTCCCAACCAGAACCCAGAGGGTGAAGAAGAGCGTCCACCTCCCCCTCCTCCTCCGTCTGAGGCATGGAGAGTGATTATGCAGGCAACCAACCAAAACACCCAGATGCTCATGCAGATGATGCAGTGTTTCCAAGCCAATCAAGCAAATCAAGGCAATCAAGGGAACCAAGGCCAAGGAAATCTGTTCAATCAACCTCACTTTGCGACCCTGAACCAATTCCTGGCAAATCAGCCCAAGTCTTTTAGTTACTGTGTGGATCCACTAGATGCTGAAGATTGGATCACAGACATCAAGAAGCATTTTTAGTGCAGTAATGTCAGACCTGAGGATTATGTCAAGTTTGCTGCTTTCCAACTCAAAGATCAAGCTACAGATTGGTGGCAATAGTACAAAGACTCCATAGCGGGTCGTGAGATCTCGTGGACTGACTTCTGACGTGATTTTCGTTCTCATCGCATTCCTGCCAGTGTCATTGAAGGCATGCGTGAGCAATCCCGCAATCTGAAACAAGGCACCATGTCTGTCTATCAATACAATGTCAAGTTCCAGAATCTTACCCGTTATGCGAAGCAAGACATCCCGATGCCAAGAGCAAAATCTACCAGTTCCGAGGTGGTCTAAAAGATGAACTCCAACTTGCACTCACTTTGTTTGAGCCAAATGAATTTGATCAATTCTACAACATGGCTCTCAAGCAAGAGGCAGCTCAGCTCAAATGTGAAGCTTCTAAGAAGAGGCTAAGAGATGATGTTCACTCCTCCTCTTCCTCTCAGGTGGTCGCCAAGCAGCAGAATTTCTGGCTCCCGCCTCCTCCAATGCTTCGTCCTCCTAGTCATAACAAGCACTCAGGTGGTCGTGGATTTTCCCACCCACCCAACACGGTTGGGGTTTATGAGGCCCCTTGATAATTCGCACTGCTTAAAGCTTTTCCAGCAAGGCCCAACATTGGTACTACATTTGCCTAACAACTAAAACTTGCATAGGGAGTAATTAACCCGAGTTCTTAATCAACAACCCGGGCCGGTGCTCCTCATGAGTGTTTTTCCAAATTGGGGGTTCTGCGGGGCCACCACGAGGAAACTCGAGGATTGGTATATACCTGTAGGATCGCCCATCCGGTCGTGGCCTGAGACGAGATACGTGCGGCTACTATCAGGGTGTCGGCACGCCGGGAGGTCTTGTTGGATTAGTTTTACCTTTGTCAAAATATATTGAGCACGGGAATCCGAGAATACTCGGGTCTTCCCAATTTGGAGTTGCGACTCCGCAGATCATGAGCTTGTGATGGGCTAATTTGGGACACTGATAACCCACAAGTGTAGGGGATCAGTTGTAGCCTCTTTCGATAAGTAAGAGTGTTGAACCCAACGAGGAGCTAAAGGCAGAACAAATATTCCCTCAAGTTCTATCGACCACCGATACAACTCTACGCACGCTTGACGTTTACTTTACCTAGAACAAGTATGAAACTAGAAGTACTTTGAAGTTTTGTGCATAGGTTTGCAAGAATATAAAGAGCACGTAAATATAAACTAGGGGCTGTTAAGATAAAGAAGCAATAAAGTTAATGATAGCGAGTATGCAAAAGTGGTGGTAGGAGTAGTGAAATTTCCCCTAAGCAATTGACTATGTTACTAGACCGATAGCTAGTTTTATGTGGGAGAGGCCACTGCTAGCATGGCATCCCTTACTTGGAATTCTATGCGCTTACGATTGGAACTATTAGCAAGCATCCGTAACTACTAACGTTCATTAAGGTAAAACACAACCATAGCATTAAGATATATTGGTCCCCCTTCAATCCCGTATGCATCAATTTATATGCTAGGTTGAAGCTTCTGTCACTCTTGCCCTCTAATACGTAGTCCTATCAACATACAACTAACCCTATGGTGTGATCCACGCGCGCGCTCATATGATGGGCACCAAAGGACAGCAACATAACCACAAGCAATTTAAATCAATCATAGCAATTCACCAATCACCGATAGGACAATGAACATCTACTCAGACATCATAGGATGGCAACACATCATTGGATAATAATATGAAGCATAAAGCACCATGTTCAAGTAGAGGGTACAGTGGGTTGCGGGAGAGTGGGCCGCTATAGATAGATGGGGGAAGGTGATGGAGATGTTGGTGAAGATGACGGAGGTGTTGGTGTAGATCGCCGTCACACGATGATGGCCCCGGTGGCACTCCGGTGCCACCGGAAGCGAGGGGGAGAGAGCCCCCCTACTTCTTCTTCTTCCTTGAACTTCCATGGCGGCGGAGGGGCGAGATCCCCTCCGAGATTGGATCTGTCTCTCTGTCTCTCTGTTTCTGCGTTCCCCGATTCTGGCCCTTCAACGTTTCTTATATTCCTAGAGATCCGTAACTCCGATTGGGCTGAATTTTTGACACGATTTTTATCCGGATATTGCCTTTCTTGCGGCGAAAGAATGGTATCAACCGCCTTACAGAGTGGCCACGAGGGCCCAGGGTGCGCCTGCCCCTGGTGGGCGTGCCCCCTGCCTCGTGGCCCACTCGGGCATCGTCTCATGTTGGTTCCACTTACCAAAATTCACATATATTCCAAAAAAAATCTCCGTCCGTTTTTATCCCGTTTGGACTCCGTTTGATATGGATATTCTATGAAACAAAAAACATGCAACAAACAGGAACTGGCACTGGGCACTGGATCAATATGTTAGTCCCAAAAAATAGTATAAAAAGTTGCAAAAAGTATATGAAAGTTGTAGAATATTGGCATGGAACAACCAAAAATTATGGATACAACGGAGACGTATCAGCATCCCCAAGCTTAATTCCTGCTCGTCCTCGAGTAGGTAAATGATAAAAAAGATTTTTTTTGATGTGGAATGCTACCTAGCATAATCTTGATCATGTAATCTAATCATGGGATGAATATCAAGACACGAGTGATTCAAAGCAATAGTCTATCATTTGACATAAAAGAATTTAATACTCGGGCATCCCAACAAACAATCAAGTCTTTCAAAATATCAATGCTAAAGAACATTATCCCTACAAAATCATATAGTCTTGTATGCTCCCTTTTCTTAACACAAGGTACCCCTCATGCCTATCCCGGTGTCAGCCAAGCAATTGTTTTCATACTTTACTTTTTCGAACCTTTTCAACTCTTCACGCAATACATGAGCGTGAGCCATGGACATAGCACTATGGGTGGAATAGAAGGTGGTAGTAGACAAAAGGAGGGAGAAAGTCTCACATCGACTAGGCGTATCAATGGGCTGTGGAGATGCCCATCAATAGATATCAATGTGAGTGAGTAGGGAATGCCATGTAACGGATGCACTAGAGCTATAAGTGTATGAAAGCTCAACAGAAAACTAGTGGATGTGCATTAACTTAATTGCTCACGAAGACCTAGGGCATTTGAGGAAGCCCATCGTTGGAATATACAAGCCATGTTCTATAACGAAAAATTCCCACTAGTATATGGAAGTGACAACATAGGAGACTCTCTATCATGAAGATCATGGTGCTACTTTGAAGCACAAGTGTGGAAAAAAGATAGTAGCATTGTCCTCTTTTTCTTTTCCTTTTTTTTCTTATTATTTTTTTCTTTTTTTAGCCTTCCTTTTTTTATTTGGCCTTTCTCTTTTTTATTTGGCCTTTCTTTTTTTCTTTTTCTTTTGGCCTTTCCTTTTTTTTATTTTTTTTCAAGGGACAATGATCTAATAATGATGATCATCACACTTCTATTTACTTACAACTCGATATTACAACTCGATACTAGAACAAAATATGACTCTATGTGAATGCCTCCGACGGTGTACCGGGATGTGCAATGATCTAGCGTAGCAATGACATCAAAAAACCGACAAGCCATGGAAACATCATGCTACCTATCTTACGATCATGCAAGGCAATATGACAATGATGGTGCGTGTCATAATAAACTGAACGGTGGAGTTACATGGCAATATATCTCGGAATGGCTATGGAAATGCCATAATAGGTAGGTATGGTGGCTGTTTTGAGGAAGGTATATGGTGGGTGTATGATACCGGCGAAAGTTGCGTGGTACTAGAGTGGCTAGCAAGGTGGAAGGGTGAGAGTGTGTATAATCCGTGGACTCAACATTAGTCATAAAGAACTCACATACTTATTGCAAAAAATCTATTAGCCCTCGAAGCAAAAATACTACGACGCATGATCCTAGGGGGGAGGTTGGTAGGAGTAAACCATCGCGCGCCCCCGACCTTCACGCAAAGATAAACAATCAAAATACAATGCGCGTCAATTTGGTTACATAGTTAGGAGACCATACGTGCATGCTTCGGGAATCACAAACCTTAACACCAATATTTTTACTAGACCACAATCATTCACTAGTACCTCCCACATATTAGCATCTCTATATCGCAAAACTATTGCAAGGAATCAAACATATCATATTCAGCGATCTAAAAGTTTATGTAGGATTTTATGACTAACCATGTGAATGACCAATTCCTGTCAACTCTCTAAATAGATATAAGTGAAGCAAGAGAGTTTCAACTCTTTCTACAAAAGTTATGCCCCCGCTCTAACAAATATAAGTGAAGCAAAAGAGCATTCTACAAATGACGGTTTTCTATGTGAGGAGAAACAGGCAATCCATACTTAAAATGATATACGTGAAGCACATGAAGCATTCTATAAAGCCATACCCAAAAGATATAAGTGAAGTGCAAAGAGCATTCTATAAAACAACCAAGGACTATCTCATACCAGCATGGTGCATTTATTAAAAGAAAAAATGAAAAAGCACACGACGCTCCAAGAATTTACGCATATCATGTGAACGAAACGAATCTGAAAACATACCGATACTTGTTGAAGAAAGATGGGATGCCTTCCGGGGCATCCCCAAGCTTAGATGCTTGAGTCTCCTTGAATATTTACTTGGGGTTCCCAGGGCATCCCCAAGCTTGAGCCCTTGCCTCTCCTCCTTATTCTCACATCGATACCTCCTCGATCCTCGAACACTTCATCCACACAAAACTTAACCGAACTTTTAGTGGCGGGGTTAGTACATATGATCAATAAAATCCCATCTTGTACTGCTCTAACATTATTGTATAATTATGAAAAAACATTACCTACTGTATTCTATCACAATTCTATGTCCCCAAGTCAAGGAGGCGTCAACAAGAATTCAAACATATGGAAATAATGAAGCTATAACAGCAATCTGTGAAAACATGACAGTCTGTAGTAATCTGAAAATTAACCATACTTCTGTAACTCTACAAATTCTGGAAAAATTAGGAAAAATCAACAATTTGTATAGAAAGACTGTGCAAAAAGTTTCAGATCCTTTCGACATTCCAGTAAAAAATGGAAAATCGCGCACTAGAACCAAAATTTCTGTTTTTGCACCGCACAAACCAACAAGCAGTTTAATCATCCTAAAGGAAACTCTTGGCACATTACTTTTATAATACAATGGAATTGTACAAGGGGATACTTATTTTTATTGAAAAGATTCTGTAATCAAGGTTCACAAAGTTTCCATGGGCATGAACAAAGTTCAAGGCTAGCTCCCACTTTAACAATGCTCGTCTTTCTCACTTTCGCTTTTCTTTTTGAAAAAGTTTTAGGTTCCCCTCTTTATTTTTTTGTTTTTAAACTTTATAAAAGCACACAACAGAAATAAATGACTCTCTAAAACTTCCGGGTTGTCTCCCTGGCAGCACTTTCTTTAAAGCCATTAAGCTAGGCATATAGTGCTCAAGTAATGGATCCACCCGGATCCCAAGGTATATCAAAGCCAACTTTAATTAGCAATGATTTGGCATTTAGTAGTGAGCACAAAGTGATATGTGTCATGCAAAAACGAAGTCTAACTCTCTTCCTATGCATAGGCATGTCATACAAGAACAATTCATGCACATCAAGTAAAGGCCAATTCATAGTATAAGCAGTTTCTTACAATTTTATCAAGTTGGAAATATAGAGAGGCGGAGACGTAGTTCCTCTCTCATAATAATTGCAAGTAGGAGAAGCAAGCACATGCATATTATATTCATCAAAATCATCATGTGTAACGGAAAAAGGCAACCCATCAATATAATCCTTAATAAGTGCAAACTTCTCCGATATAGTGTAGTTTGGAGAACTCAAAAAGATAATAGGACTATCACGTGTGGGTGCAATAGCAACTATCTCATGTTTAACATAAGGAACTATAGCAAGTTCATCTCCATAAGCATAATTCATATTGGCATCTTGGCCACAAGCATAGCAAGCATCATCAAAAAGGGATATTTCAAAAGAATCAAGGATCATAGCAATCATCCTTCGGTAAGCACGAAGGAAAATTAAACAATGTATGAGTTGAAGAGTTACTCTCATTAGAAGGTGGGCACGGGTAGCTAATCCGCTCTTCCTCCTTTTGTTCTTCACTCTCCTCCTCATCTTTTTCATCCAATGAGCTCACAATGTCATTGATTTCTTCTTCCATAGACTCCTGCAAAATATTAGTCTCTTCTTGGACAGCGGAGATCTTCTCAATAAACGCATCAATATCGGAAATGTATTCATAATTCAAATAGCAATATTTCAATATAGCAAGATTTTCAGGCCTAGAAACATCATCATCAAAAGCATCATTCTTTCTAAACAGAGATTCAATTTCATAAGCACCCTTAAAAGCAACGAATTCTTCTATTTGTTCCACATCATAATAATCATATATACCATTAGCATAAGAAGCTAAGGTTTTATTATCATTAAATTTGCAAGAAAAGGGAAGGTGTGGAGCCTTCATCCTAGAGCAACAAGTATAATCATATCTCAAGCATAGTTGCCGAGCATACCAATGCAACATATGAATTTGGTCCCATAACAGTTTCCCTTTTTGTGTCAAGTGATAATTCGTAAAGTATTCACGTTGATCCAACGTTACTCCCATTACATAGTTGAATGGGGTTTTCTCAGGATTATCAAAGTAGTACATAATATCTTTCACATAATGAGCATCGAGGGTTTTAGGAGGTTCCCCATCTCCATGAGTAGCAAGTACACCTAAGTTTTTTGGTATTTCATGTTCCATATCCATAACTAAAGATAGAGAACAAATTAGAACAACAAATAAAATCTACTTAGTGATAAAGCAAACAAGCACACACGAGAATATTCACCCCACGTTATTGCTCCCCGGCAACGGCGCCAGAAAAAGGTCTTGATAACCCACAAGTGTAGGGGATCAGTTGTAGCCTCTTTCGATAAGTAAGAGTGTCGAACCCAACGAGGAGCTAAAGGCAGAACAAATATTCCTCAAGTTTTATCGACCACTCATACAACTCTACGCACGCTTGACGTTTACTTTACCTAGAACAAGTATGAGACTAGAAGTACTTTGTAGTTTTGTGGGATACGTTTGCAAGAATATAAAGAGCACGTAAATATGAACTAGGGGCTGTTAAGATAAAGAAGCAATAAAGTTAATGATAGCGAATATGCAAAAGTGGTGGTAGGAGTTGCAAAGTTTCCCCTAAGCAATTGACTATGTTACTAGACCGATATCAAGTTTTATGTGGGAGAGGCCACTGCTAGCATGTCATCTCTTACTTGGAATTCTATGCACTTATGATTGGAACTATTAGCAAGCATCCGCAACTACTAACGTTCATTAAGGTAAAACCCAACCATAGCATTAAGATATATTGGTCCCCCTTCAATCCCGTATGCATCAATTTCTACGCTAGGTTGAAGCTTCTGTCACTCTTGCCCTCCAATACGTAGTCCTATCAACATACAACTAACCCCATGGTGTGATCCACGTGCACGCTCATATGATGGGCACCAAAGTACAACAACATAAACACAAGCAATTTAAATCAATCGTAGCAATTCACCAATCACCGATAGGACAATGAAAATCTACTCAGACATCATAGGATGGCAACACATCACTGGATAATAATATGAATCATAAAGCACCATGTTCAAGTAGAAGGTACAGCGGGTTGCAGGAGAGTGGACCGTTGTAGATAGATGGGGGAAGGTGATGGAGATGTTGGTGAAGATGACGGAGGTGTTGGTGTAGATTGCTGTCACACGATGATGGCCCTGGTGGCACCCCAGTGCCACCAGAAGCGAGGGGGGAGAGAGCCCCCCTCCTTATTCTTCTTCCTTGACCTTCTCCCTAGGTGGGAGAAGGGTTTCCCCTCTGGTACATGGCCTCCATGGCGGCGGAGGGGCGAGAGCCCCTCCGAGATTGGATCTGTCTCTCTGTCTCTCTCTGTTTCTGCGTTCCCCGATTCTGGCCCTTCACCGTTTCTTATATTCCCGGAGATCCGTAACTCCAATTGGGCTGAATTTTTGACACGATTTTTATCCAGATATTAGCTTTCTTGCGGAGAAAGAAGGGCCCAACCGCCTTACGGAGTGGCCATGAGGGCCCATGGCGCGCCTGCCCCTGGTGGGTGCGCCCCCTGCCTCGTGGCCCACTCGGGCATCGTCTCATGTTGGTTCCGCTTCCCAAAATTCACATATATTCCAAAAAAAATCTCCGTATGTTTTTATCCCGTTTGGACTCCGTTTGATATGGATATTCTACGAAACAAAAAACATGCAACAAATAGGAACTGGCACTGGGCACTGGATCAATATGTTAGTCCCAAAAAATAGTATAAACAGTTGCCAAAAGTATATGAAAGTTGTAGAATATTGGCATGGAACAATAAAAAATTATAGATACGACAGAGACGTATCAGACACCCTTGCAGGGTTTTGAACTTTCGAAATCCGTGCCCATGGTTATGTGGCAGATGGGAATTTGTTAATATCCGGTTGTAGATAACTTGACACCATATCCTTAAGAATACACTACATGTGTGAGTAACCGTGATGGTCTCTTTCCAAAGGGATTCAGGAAGTGAACACGGTGGGGTTATGCTTGTACGTAAGTAGCTAGGATCACTTCTTGATCAACTTGGTGACCGTTGCCGCAATTCCAATTTACTAAAAAAAGAAAAAAGTATCTAATCGAAATCGAAAGAATTTTTTTTTAAGATTAAACAAAAGGGTTCGCACATATTCTCATCTCACTCTGAACTCGTAAGCTAGTTGCTTAGTGCTTGCTGCAAACACTTTATTACCTCTCCACACCTAAAGGCTTTGTTAGTTTTGGTACCCGGGAATGGGATTGCTGAGTCCTTGTGCCTCACAGTTTACTACACACACCAGATGCAGGTACAACCGAGTACGATGCAGGAGTTGGATCAAAACTTCACTTGGAGTTCGATGAAGAGCGTGGTCGTTACTATGTATCGTATCCCGACGATCGGTAGTGGTTCCTACTAGGGGCGATCAGGACTTGTGTTCGTGGTATCCTTTCTCGTTTGGATTTCGTCCGTAGTCGTAACCTGTGTTATTTGGATAAATGTATGCTATTGTATTCATTGTGTGATGTGGCGAGTGTAAGCCAACTATTTACTCTTTCATCCCTGATCTTTTACATGAGTTGTGCAAAGATACCACGCTTGCGATCATTCCATAATGCTCTTATGTCTCTAAGTCGTGCCTCGACACGTAGGAGATATAGTCGCATCCTGGGCATTACAAGTTGGTATTCAGAGCCTTCTCCGACCTCGGAGCCCCCTGATTGATCGAACCACTGAAGACTGAGTCCAGGCACACACAAAAAATGTTTTGAGTCCTATATATATATATCAGAGAGTGGGATTTCTTTTTACTCCCAATCCCCTTCGTCGCTCTGGTGAGGACTCCTGACGTTGTTTTATCTTCACTATTCTCAAAATTTCACCAATTTTTTTAGGATCACGCGGGTATTGTTTGGATTGTTCTGATATCTTTGTGATGAGAACATTGTTCTTGGTGCCTCCTGTCATTTAGGGGTTGTGGTAGTGTCCCGGGGAGTTGAGCTCCGAGGTGTTGGCATCACAAATGTATTGTGGCAGTTATAGAATACCAGAGGCGGCCGACATCGAAAACTCTTCTATGCATGTCTGGTGGTGAGATAACCCTGACGTCACCCAATACTGGGGAGATAGTTCGGGAGTATTGCCACAACTAGTATAGCGGATGCATTTCGAAGGTCCGAGGTAAACGGTTTCCGAAGATGACTGGTTATGTGTTGACGGATGGATACAACTGGATGTAGGTTTAGAGTTGAGTGCGCGGTGCTTCCCCTGTATCCCCAACACTAGATTGCATAACCGAAAAGCTACAGGAATTAATAGGTGGGATTCAAGTAGCTCTTAGGTAATTGATACGTCTCCAACGTATCTATAATTTTTTATTGTTCCATGCTATTATTTATGAAGTCCTGGATGTTTAATGGGCTTTATCATTCACTTTTATATCATTTTTGGGACTAACCTACTAATCCAAAGGCCCAGTCCAGATTGTTGTTTTTTTGCCTATTTCAGGGTTTTGCAGAAAAGGAATATCAAACGGAGTCCAAACGGAATGAAACCTTCGCAGGAGATATTTTTGGAGAAAATCACGCGAGATAAACTTCGGGGCCAAGCCAGAGGACAGGGGGGCCACCCTCGAGGGTGGGAGGCGCGCCCCCCTTCCCAGGGCGTGCCCCCTGCCTCGAGGGCAGCCCCTGTGGCCCCTGGTGCCCCTCTTCCTCCTATATATGCCTACGTACCCCAGAAACTCCAAACGCAGAGAGAAAATTCTAATTCCACCGCCGTAGCTGCTGTTCCCGTGGATATCCCATCTTGGAGCCTGTTCCGGGAGGGGGATCCATCACGGAGGCCTTCATCATCATCATCATCATCGCCCTCACCATGAGTTGTGAGTAGTTTACCACAGACCTTTGGGTCCATAGCTAGTATCTAGATGGCTTCTTCTCTCTCCGGATCTCAATACAAAGTTCTCCTCGGTCTTCGAGGAGATCTATTCGATGTAATCTCTTTTTGCGGTGCATTTGTCGAGATCCGATGAATTGTGAGTTTATGATCAAGGTTATCTATGAAAGATATTTGGTTCTTCTCTGAACTTTTTTTGTGTGCTCATAATATCCTTGCAAGTCTCTTCGAATTATTGGTTTGGTTTGGCCTACTAGATCTATAGTTCTTGCAATGGGAGAAGTGCTTGGCTTTGGGTTCAATCTTGCGGTGTCCTTTCCCAGTGACAGTAGGGGTAGCAAGGCACGTATTGTATTGTTGCCATCGAGGATAAAAAGATGGGGTTTTCATCATATTGCTTGAGTTTATCCCTCAACATCATGTCATCTTGCTTAAGGCATTACTCTGTTCGTATGAACTTAATACACTACATGCATGCTGGATAGTGGTCGATGTGTGGAGTAATAGTAGTAGATGCAGGCAGGAGTCAGTCTACTTGTCTCGGACGTGATGCCTATATACAATGATCATGCCTAGATAGTCTCATAATTATTCGCTTTTCTAACAACTGCTCGACAGTAATTTGTTTACCCGCCGTAAAATATTGCTATCATGAGAGAAGCCACTAGAGAAAACTATGGCCCCGGGTCTATCTCTATCTTATTACTTTCCCGTCAACTAGCCAATTTCTCCCACCGTTATTTATTTGCTTTCTTTACTTTATGTTTCTATACCAAAAATACCAAAAATATAATTATCATCTCTATCAGATCTCACTATCGTAAGTGACCATAAGGGGATTGACAACCCCTTATCGCATTGGCTGCGAAGTTCTTATTTGTTTGTGCAGGTGCGAGGGACTGGCGCGTGGTCTCCTACTGGATTGATACCTTGGTTCTCAAAAACTGAGGGAAATACTTATGCTACTATGCTGCATCTCCCTTTTCTCTTCGAGGGAATACAACGCAAGCTCAAGAGGTAGCAAGAAGAATTTCTGGCGCCGTTGCCGGGGAGGCTTACGCAAAAGTCATATACCAAGTACCTATCATAAACCCCTATCCTTCGCATTGCATTTATTTGCTTCTCGTTTTCCTCTCCCTCACTTCACCTTTGCCGTTTTATTCGCCCTTCTTCCGCCGTGTGTTTCTCGTTCGCTTGCCTCTCGTTTGCTTCTGTGCTATGTGCCCTCAATTAGCTTGCATCTTCGCTTGCTAAAGTATGGATCCTCATCCACTTGCTAATCTCTTTAAGATATCCAATTATGTTGAATCTATTGCTAGTGAGTTGAGTGCACTAGATTATCTTTACGGGGTTTCGCTTGAAATTTGTGAATCTGAAAATTGTGACGAAATATTGAAAGAAAAACATAAATTGATTCACGATAGCTCCTTGAGTAAAAATCATGTTTGCAATGATGTTATTATAAATTCTATTAATGTCAATTGTGCTAATGATATGCAAAATCCTAAGCTTGGGGATGCTTATTTTGCTATGCCCACTACTTGTTGCAATGATCATGATTGGGGTGATGATTCTTACGATCTTGATAATTTATTTAAACCCCGTCATGAGTACGAGATTGATAATAATGTTTGCCATAATATTGAAAGTGGGTCTAAAAGAATGTCAACTTTTGATCCCACTACTTTAGATATTGATCAATCTTATGAGTTTTTTGATAAAAGTGAGCGTGGAGAAGCAATGACTTTGTTCTATGTTAGTCCCACTATTTTGAATGAGTATCAACTTTGTATGCATGTGGATCATGAAGAGAATATTTTATGTGATAGCTATATTGTTGAATTTGATCATGATCCTACATGTAATTATTATGAGAGAGGAAAATATGATCATAGAAATCTTCATGTTACTAAATCACCTCTCTTCATGTTGAGATCGATCTTGTTTCTTTCTTCTTCCTTGCATACGCTAGATCTTGCTTGCTATGATAAATTGTTTGCTTATAAAATGCCTATGCATAGGAAGCATGTTAGACATAGATGTGTTTATCACATACTTTATGATGCTCTCTTTGTCCTTTAATTCTTATCTTTCATGTGAGGGTCATCCAACTATCAATGCCTAGCTAGGGGCGTAAAACGATAGCGCTTGTTGCGAGGCAACCCAATTTTATGTTTTTTTTCTTTTGTTGCTGTTAGGGAATAAATATTGCATCTAGCCTCTGATTAGATGTGTTTTCATGTTTTGTTTAGTGTTTGTGCCGTAGAACCTTTGGTAAGACTTGTGTGAAGTTTATTTGATCTTGCTGTGAAAAACAGAATCGTTAGCGCTCGCTAAAGTAGTCTTCAGATTTTACTGGAGCGTGATTTTTAGTTGATTCTTTTTGCTGATGATTGGTAGAAAAATTGCGCAAATTTACCAATTTAGTTTGAATTTTTTGGAGTTCCAGAAGTAGGCGAACCCTGCATATTACTATAGACTGTTCTGTCTTTGACAGATTCTATTTTTCGTGTGTTGTTTGCTTATTCCGATGCATCAATGAGTAATATTGGAGGATATGAACCATAGAGAACTTGGAGTAAAGTAGGTTTAATACCAATATAAACAATGAATTAATTCCTTGCTGTACCTTTGAGTGGTGGTTTGCTTTCTCTTACCAACTGAGCTCACGAGAATTTTTGTCTAAGTTTTGTGTTGTGAAGTTTTCAAGTTTTGAGTATTGCTTTGATGGACTATGGAACAAGGAGTAGCAAAGGCCTAAGCTTGGGGATGCCCTGGGAAGGCATCCCCTCTTTCGTCTTCATCCATCGGTAACTATACTTGGAGCTATATTTTTATTCGCAACATGTTATGTGTTTTGCTTGGAGCGTCTTGTATAATTTGAGTCTTTGCTTGTTAATTTGTCATAGTCATCCTTGCTGGACACACCTATTTGAGAGAGTTAAATATGGCCTAAAAATTGTTAGAACACTCTATATGCTTCACTTATATCTTTTGAGTTGAATAGTTTTTGCTCTAGTGCTTCACTTATATCTTTTAGAGAACGGTGGTGGTAATATTTTGTAGAAATTGTTGAACTCTCACGCTTCACTTAGATCTATTTGAGAGTCTATTAAAACAGCATGGTAAAGTGTTTAGGCTAAAGGAACTAGTCTTCACATGATAAACATCCAATGTCAATGTAGTAAAAAAAATCACATCAAGTGCATTGAGTAGAAAGAGATGTTGGATGCTTGATAAAAGTTTTGAGACATGAGGATAGTGATATTAGAGTCATGCTAGTGGAGTAATTATGAAATTGAGAAATATTTGTGTTAAGGTTGGTGATTCACGTAGCATGCACGTATGGTGAACCGTTGTGTGACTAAGTTAAAGCATGAGGTATTTGTAGAGTGTCAACCTTTGTGTGCAGGTCGGGAGCGCGCGATGGTTAACTCCTACCAACCTCCTCCCTAGGGGCATGCGTTGATTGCTTTGTTTTGATGACTCGTAGATTTTTGCAATAAGTATATGAGTTCTTATGACTAATGTTGAGTCCATGGATTATACGCACTCTCACCCTTCCACCATTATTAGCCTCTCTTGTACCGCGCAACTTTCGCTGGTGCCATAAACCCACTATATATCCTTCCTCAAAACAGCCACCATATTGTTCCTCAAAACAGCCACCATACCTGCCTATCATGGCATTTCCATAGCCATTTTGAGATATATTGCCATGCAACTTTCCACCATTCCGTTCATATGACAGGCTTCATATTGTCATATTGCCATGCATGATCATGTAGTTGACATAGTATTTGTGGCAAGGCCACCATGCATAATTTTTATACATGTCACTCTTGTTTCATTGCATATACCGGTACACCGCCGGAGGCATTCATATAGAGTCATACTTTGTTGTTGTAGTATCGAGTTGTAATCTTGTGTTGTAATGAAAGTGTGATGATCATCATTTATAGAGCATTGTCCCATGGGAGGAAAGGCTGAATCTATAAAGCCCCTCCGCAAAAAAAAGGAAAAAAAGAGAAAGGCCAAAGAAAAAAAAGGCACAAAAAAAGAAGAAAAAAAAGAAAAAAAAAGAAAAGAAAAAGGGACAATTGCTACTATCTTTTTCCACACTTGTGCTTCAAAGTAGCACCATGTTCTTCATTGTAGAGAGTCTCATGCTTAGTCACTTTCATATACTAGTGGGAATTTTCGTTATAGAACTTGGCTTGTATATTCCCACGATGGGCTTCCTCAAATGCCCTAGATCTTCGTGAGCAAGCAAGTTGGATGCACACCCACTAGTTTCTTTTGTTGAGCTTTCATTCATATTTAGCTCTAGTGCATCCGTTGCATGGCAATCCCTACTCACTCACATTGATATCTATTGATGGGCATCTCCATAGCCCGTTGATACGCCTAGTCGATGTGAGACTATATCCCTCTTTTTGTCTTCTCCACAACCACCTCTATTCCACCCATAGTGCTATGTCCATGGCTCACGCTCATGTATTGCATGAAAGTTGAAAGGTTTGAAAAGATAGAGCATGAAAACAAATGCTTGGCTGAAATCGGGGTTGTGCATGATATGAATATTTTGTGTGATAGTAAGGGAGCATAGCCAACACTGTATGATTTTGTAGGGATAACTTTCTTTAGCCATAGTATTTTGAGAAGACGTGATTGCTTTGTTAGTATTGCTTGAAGTATTGTTATTTCTTATGTCAATATAGACTTTTATCTTGGATCCTCCAGATCTGAACATTCATGCCACAATTAAGAGAATTACATTGAAAAACTATATTGGTTGGCATTCCACATCAAAAATTCTTTCTTTATCATTTACCTACTCGAGGACGAGCAGGAATTAAGCTTGGGGATGCTTGATACGTCTCCAACATATCTGTAATTTTTTATTGTTCCATGCTATTATTTATGAAGTCCTGGATGTTTAATGGGCTTTATCATTCACTTTTATATCATTTTTGGGACTAACCTACTAACCCAAAGGCCCAGTCCAGATTGCTATTTTTGCCTATTTCAGGGTTTTGCAGAAAAGGAATATCAAACGGAGTCCAAACGGAATGAAACCTTCGTAGGAGATATTTTTGGAGAAAATCACGCGAGATAAACTTCGGGGCCAAGCCAGAGGACAGGGGGCCCACCCTCGAGGGTGGGGGGCGCGCCCCCTGCCTCAAGGGCCGCCCCTATGGCCCCTGGTGCCCCTCTTCCTGCTATATGTGCCTACGTACCCCAAAAACTCCAGACGTAGAGAGAAAACCCTAATTCCACCGCCGTAGCTGCTGTTCCCGTGGAGATCCCTTCTTGGAGCCTGTTCCGGGAGGGGGGTCCATCACGGAGGCCTTCATCATCATCATCATCGCCCTCACCATGAGTTGTGAGTAGTTTACCACAGACCTTCGGGTCCATAGCTAGTATCTAGATGGCTTCTTCTCTTTCTCTCCGGATCTCAATACAAAGTTCTCCTCGGTCTTTGAGGAGATCTATTCGATGTAATCTCTTTTTGCGGTGCGTTTGTCGAGATCCGATGAATTATGGGTTTATGATCAAGGTTATTTATGAAAGATATTTGGTTCTTCTCTGAACTTTTTATGTGTGCTCATAATATCCTTGCAAGTCTCTTTGAATTATTGGTTTGGTTTGGCCTACTAGATCTATAGTTCTTGCAATGGGAGAAGTGCTTGGCTTTGGGTTCAATCTTGCGGTGTCCTTTCCCAGTGACAGTAGGGGCAGCAAGGCACGTATTGTATTATTGCCATCGAGGATAAAAAGATGGGGTTTTCATCATATTTCTTGAGTTTATCCCTATACATCATGTCATCTTGCTTAAGGCGTTACTCTGTTCGTATGAACTTAATACACTAGATGCATGCTGGATAGCGGTCGATGTGTGGAGTAAAAGTAGTAGATGCAGGCAGGAGTTGGTCTACTTGTCTCGGACGTGATGCCTATATACAATGATCATGCCTAGATAGTCTCATAATTATTCGCTTTTCGATCAATTGCTCGACAGTAATTTGTTTACCCGCCGTAGAATATCTGTTAGTGCATCTAATGCCACCCCTAGTTGGTTTTGGAGTATTGACGACAAACCTGGTTGAGGGACTAATGTGTTTGTGAGAATTGTAGGATAACACAGGTAGTAGTCCCTCATTGATTCAGTTTACCTATCGGAGATGACCCCTAAAAATGTATGAAGACATTGACGACAATGGTGGTATATGAAGTTATTCATATTGAAGACTACGACAAGAGAAGACATTGTGTGAAGACTATGAAGCGCGAAGACTTAGACGTTTCAATGTTTCCTTTTCTTCTTTGTTGAGTCATAGGAACCACCGTACTGTTAAGTGGGGTCCAAGTGAACAAAGTCAGAGTGACTAAAGTGATGCTCAACCAAATCCTATGTCTTCGAGTGAAGACAATGAGAGCAAATCTTATCCAGAGCTGGATGAGTCAGCTTTGCTTGTAGCCCAAGTAAAGTTGCCGCGTGTGTTTGAAATCTGACCGTTGGAACACGTGTCAATTCCTTAGTGACCCAGGGTCACTTCGGACAAATCAGGTCGGGTTGCCTAGTGGCTATAAATAGCCCACCCCCTACACCATAAATTGGTGGCTGCTCAGAGTTAGTACACGACTTTTATCGTTTGAGAAGAACCCACCTCCGAAGAATTTGAGAGAGAGATCCTTGCGAGGACAAAGCCCAAACACCCAGAGCCAAAGAGTGTTAGGCATCACTGAAGTCTTTCTGTCTGCGTGATCAGAAGACTTGTTACACTTGAGGACTGTGAATCCTCCAGCCGGTTAGGCGTCGCGTTCTGAGCATCCAAGAGTCATTGTGGATCGCCGGTGAACGAAGTCTGTGAAGGTTTGGAAGTCTACCTTGAAGACTTACCAGAGTGATTGGGCGAGGACTTGGTGTCCTTAGCTCAAGGGGAATAAGGTGAAGACGCGGTCTTCTGAGTTAAATCTCAGCCTCCCTAACTAGACGTACAGTTGTCACAGCAACTGGAACTAGTCTAACATACCATTGTCTTCCCCAAGCTACTGGTTCTATCCCTTCCTTATCTTTACTCATTGTCTGTCTTTGTGAAGTCATTGCCTGCTTGCCTTATCTGTTTGACTTCGCGGTGTGACTACTTGTTCTGACTGGCTTCATACAATCTTCCATCCTGATCCATACTACCTAGCTGCTACTAGTCTTCATGCTTTCACTTCATTGAATACTTGACTATGGCTTGTCTAGTGTAGTCTACCTTCCGATGCATATAAATAGGATCGATTCTATCGTTTGTCTTCGAAACTTCCATATTTTGAAGACTTTCATAAAAATCGCCTATTCACCCCCCCTCTAGTCGATATACAGTTCTTTCAATTGGTATCAGAGCAAGGTACTCCCTTGTTCTATGTGATTCAGTTTAACCACCTGGATTTTAGTTATGTCGACTACAGGGATAATCAAAGTCTCCGCTGTGTGCCCCGTCTTCGATGGCACTGAATACCCCTACTGGAAGAAAAAGATGCGCATGCATCTTGAAGCCATTGATGTGGACCTCTGGTATGTCGTCAAGAACGGCGTTCCCATGACTGGTGAAGGTCTCACCCCTGCTGATGTCAAGAAGCTCGTTCAACTGGATTCCACGGCCAAGAACATCATCTGTGGTCATCTGACCAAAGGACAGTATGGTCGTGTGAGTGCTCTGGAAACGTCGAAGCTAGTCTGGGACTGGCTCTCCAAGGTCAACGAAGGCGTCTCAACCTAGAGAGATCAAAGGATCAGTGTCCTTCGCAACCTCTTCAATTGCTTCAAGAGACAGGACAATGAGAATGTCCAGCTCGCATTCGATCGCCTCACTGACATCACAAATGAGCTTCAGGCACTTGGCGCCACTGAGATCACCAAGCATGAAATCGTCAAGACACTACTGAGATCACTTGCCAGCTCATTTGATATCCTTGCCCTGATGATTCAAGAGCGCCCTGACTTCAAGACACTCGGTCCGTCTGACATACTTGAGAGGCTCAACACACATGAGTTCAAGCTATCTGAGAAACGTGACATCTATGGTCCCAACTATGGCCGAACTCACGCTTTGAAGGCAAAGGCTATTTCCTCATCTGAAGAAGAATCTGACTGCAGTTCTGGTGATCCTGAAGACATTGGTAAGGAGCTTGCCATGCTTGTGAAGAAGTTCCAGAAATTCACTAAGAAGAAAGGCTTCAGAAAGACTTCATGATCCAGCTCAAGAAATGATGAAGCTTCTACCCATGAGACAATGAGAAGTGCAAGAAACCTAGTCACTACATCTCTGAGTGTCCTCAATGAGACAATGAGAAGAAGAGCAAGGAATATGATTTTGATGACAAGAAAAAGAAGAAATACTCAAAGTCTTCTTCCAAGTCTTCATCGAAGTATTCATCACACAACTAGAATTCATCTAGCAAGGCTCGTGCGTTTGTTGGCAAGGAGATGGATTCAGAGGAGGAGTCTACTTCAGAAGAAGCGGAGGTGGAGTCTGAGGAGGAGTCCGATTCTGGTGTTGCAAGTCTGGCTCTAGCCACAGCCTACGTTGCCAAGTCCATCTTCAACACTGAAGACAATGGCTCCGTCACCAACACTGATGATGATGATGATAACAACGACTCCGCTCCCACCTACTGCTTCATGGCACGCGGTGCCAAGGTAAAATCACGTGATGCTTACTTTCAAACATCTAGTGAAGATGACTCCGATTGTGAATCCAAACCTAGCTACAAAACACTTGCTAAAATTGCCACTGAACAACAGAAAGCTATGGAACATATTCAAAAACTGTTAGACAAAAGCGATGACCTGTTGGACGCGGAAATGACCCGTTCTCAGTCCTTAATTGAAGACATAAAAAATCTTCATATTAAGTACGAGGAACTTGAGATTCGTCATGAATCGCTCTCAAAAACTCATGAAAAGCTTTCCTACGATTATCTTCAAAGGAAGCAAGCACTTGAGAAATTGAAAGCGGCTCATGAAGATCTTCAAAAAGAAAATGAGTCACTCCGAGCTCAACAGACCAGCTCCACTCAGGAAGGATTTGAACCACCATGCCTAAAATGCATTGAGCGTGATAATGCTACATCTGTTGCTAAATGTTCTACTGCTGCTACTGTCGCAATATCTTCAACTGCTAATGTGGTAACTAACCCCTCTGCTAAGGATACCACTACTATTGCTGATGAAAATGCTAGGTTGAAGACTTTGCTTGAAACAGGGATGTACAAAAGCCTCAAAGGGCATCAGACGTTATGTGATGTCCTCAAAAAGCAGATTCTGAACCGAAACCCTAGGAATGAGGGTGTAGGGTTCGAGAGGAAAATGAATGTTGATGGTTCATACTGGAAGCCTGAGCAGTACCCCAAAACCACATGGGTTGCTGCAAAGGAACCTTCAGTGGATCCGTCTACCTTATCTGGCTTCACTTGTGCTAATCCTATTATCATTGATGAATCCTTTGATGCAAACTATAAACTGTTTAAGAATCAGAATGGTGAAGTGTTTGCTAGGTATATTGGTACTAACTACAGGAACGGGCCACCTATGAAGAAGATCTGGGTTCCCAAAGGTTGTCTTGAGAAGCTTCCAGTAAATGTCATCATGACACCACCTGGGAAGAAGACAAACCCCAGACCAAAGGCTTCATACGGTCCTAAGGCTTCATACAGACAGAGGACTCACCCGAGTCACCCTAACGCAAATGTTTTGTAGGGAAATTGTACTCAGACCCATGAATATGAGCGTGTTTCCTCAAACCTCTATATTCACAAAACAAAGAACTTTCCTGCTTATTCTTATGAGTATTATTATCCTCCTGCAAGGCTATTTGCTAGCGTTCCAAAGCCAAAATTCTCAGATGCTGCACTCGGACTCATTGCTTCTAAGCCACCCCTAAAGATGTGGGTGGTTAAGAAGAATTAACTTTCTCTTGCAGGGAAAGGTCTCCAGCCGAAAATCAAATGAATCTGATGCTATTGCTAGGGACCTAAAACATCTTGTAGGGCGCAAGATCAAATGCCCAAATGGTCTTACTATGTATTTTGTTCCTGAATCGCTTGCCAATCATCCTAATAGTCCCAACTTGGATCTAAGCTTTCATAATCCACTTGCTCATCAAATGTTTATGCTTCACAATACTCTTCGTGAAGCCTATCCCCCTAACTGCACTGTAGGGTATGACACCAAAGACTTCAGAATGGATTATGGACAGCGGATGCACTAATCATATGACTGGTGATCGAAGTCTTCTTATGGACTCAACCTTACATCCATCTGACAAGAGTCACACCACATTTGCTGATACTGGTAAAAGCAATGTATTGGGTCTAGGTAGAGTTGCAATCTCAAAGGATCAGCACATGGATAAAGTCATGCTTCTTGAATCCCTTGGTTTCAACTTAATGTCTGTCTCAATGCTTTGTGACTTAAACATGATTGTGATATTTGGAAAATATTGTTTCCTTGTACTAATGGAATCTGACAAGTCTCTAGTCTTTGAAGGACATCGGAAAGATGATCTGTATATGGTAGATTTCTCAGCAGGACCACAGATGGCCATATGTCTTCTAGCAAAAGCTTCAGAGTGTTGGCTCTGGCATCGAAGGCTTGGACATGCCGGCATGAGGAACTTGCACACTCTCGCGAAGAAGAAGCACGTCGTTGGCATCGAGGGCGTCAAGTTCAAGAAAAATCATCTGTGCAGTGCCTGTGAAGCTGGGAAGATGACTAGGGCCAAGCATCCCTCGAAGACAATCATGACGACATCCCAACCCTTCGAGCTGCTTCACATGGACTTATTTGGCCCTACTCACTACTCCACGTTCACTACTATAGCTTGTCTCTATAGCTTCGTCATTGTTGATGATTATTCAAGATACACATGGGTGCACATAATTTTCTACAAGACTGAAGTACAAGATGTCTTCAGATGCTTCGCCAACCGTGCCATGAACAACTATGGCGTCAACATCAAGCATATCAGAAGTGACAATGGCACTGAGTTCAAGAATACCGTCCTTGATCTTTATCAGGATACAATGGGAATCACTCATGAGTTCTCAGCTCTGTACACACCTCAGGAGAATGGCATCGTGGAGCGCAAGACCAGAACCCTCATTGAAATGGCTCGAACGATGCTCGATGAATACAAGACACCAAGAAAGTTCTGGCCCGAAGCTATTGATACAGCATGCCATGTCATCAACCATGTTTATCTTTACAAGCTTCTGAAGAAAACTTCCTATGAACTCCTTACTGGCAAGAAGCCAAATGTCAGTCACTTCAGGGTATTTGGAGCTAGGTGCTGGATCAAGGATCCACATCACAAATCAAAATTTGCACCAAAAGCACATGAAGGTTTCATGCTTGGCTACGGAAAGGACTCGCACTCCTACAGAGTCTTCAACCTCTTTCTCTATAAAGTGGTTGAAACTGTGGATGTGCGGTTTGATGAAACGAATGGCTCACAAAGAGAGTTCCTGCCAAATGTGTTGGATGAAGCTCCACCTAGTGAATCTATCAAGCTAATGGGAAGAGGTGAAATCATGCCTTCTGAAGCACAGCCTGACGAGGAACTCATCATTTCTGCTCCCAATCAACCTGAAGACAATGCTCAGCCTGAAGACAATCCTCCTGATGATGACAATGACCAGCAAGAGCAAAATCTTCATCCAGTTGATCCTCGTGTTGCAAATGAAGTACAAGTTGAGAAGATAATTGACAGCATCAATGCACCTGGTCCACTCACTCGTTCAAGAGCAACACAGCTAGCAAATTTATGTGGGCACTTTGCATTTGTCTCAATATCTGAACCCAAGAAAGTTGCTGAAGCCTTCGTGGAACCTGAATGGATTCAAGCTATGCAAGAAGAGCTTCAACAATTTGAGCTGAACAACGTATGGGAACTTGTCAAGCGTCCTGACCCCCGCAAGCACAACATAATAGGCACAAAATGGATATATCGCAACAAGCAAGATGAGCATGGTCAAGTTGTTTCAGAAACAAAGCTCGTCTTGTTGCTCAAGGATACACTCAAATTGAATGGATTGACTTCGATGAAATATTTGCTCCTGTGGCTAGGCTTGAAGCTATTCGCATACTGCTAGCCTATGCAAACCATCACAACATCCTTCTGTATCAAATGGATGTGAAGAGTGCCTTTCTCAATGGCAAGATTGAAGAAGAAGTGTATGTTGCACAACCACCTGGCTTTGAAGATCCAAAACATCCTGATATGGTATACAAGCTCAACAAGGCATTATATGGCCTCAAACAAGCCCCTCGTGCTTGGTATGACACACTCAAAGACTTCCTGAAGAGCTATGGCTTCAAACCTGGTTCCCTGGATCCCACACTCTTCACGAAGACATATGATGGTGAACTATTTGTTTGCCAAATCTATGTGGATGACATTATCTTCAGCTGCACTGACAAATGATACAGTGATGAGTTCGCTCACATGATGCAAGAGCAATATCAGATGTCCATGATGGGTGAGCTGAAGTTCTTCCTTGGTCTTCAAATTCGTCAGCAAAGCAACGACATCTTCATATCTCAAGAGAAATACCTCAAAGATTGCCTGAAGAACTTTGGAATGCAAGACTGCAAAGGATACACGACGCCTATGCCAACTAAAAGTCATCTGAGTCCCGACGCCAATGTGATACGTCCAAAACGTATCTATAGTTTTTGCTTGCTCCATGCCTCTTTTGTGTGATATTGCTATGATATTTATGCACTTCCATACACTTTTGATCATATTTGGACTAACCTATTAACTCAGTGCACCGCAGTGCCAGTTCCTGTTTTCTGCTGTTTTTCTATTTCAGGTTTCCCCCATATTAAAAGTGCCCTAAAAATTCCGGGAAAAATACAGGAAAAATCAGCGTATCGGGAGCTTCCCGAAAAACCAAGGCAGGAACAGAGGGGAGCCTGGGGTGGCCCAGGCGGCCACCCGGCGCGGCCCCACCCCTGGCCGCGCCAGGAGGACGCCTGGGGCCCCACCTCCGCCTCTGGTGACCCCCTTTGGCATATATATTGCTCGCGTCCCGAAACCCTCGAGGACGGAACCCTTTTTCGTGATTTCATCTCTGTTCCGCCGCCGCTACGCTTCCAAGATCGGGAGCACCAGGAGAACTCTTCCCGACACCCTGCCGAAGGGGAGAACCACCACCGGGAGCTTCTCCACCACCATGGACGCTTCCCGGATGAGTTGTGAGTAGTCCCCCTTGGACCATGGGTCCATGACCAGTAGCTATGTGATGTTCTCCTCCCCTCTTTGTTCTTCATCCATTAGACCTCGTGAGCTGCCCTACATGATCGAGGCACATATATAATCTTTATGCTGTTGCTCTGCTGAGTTTGCTGGGATCCGATGGATTATGAGATTATGTTCAGATTGTGTGTGAGTAATATATTTGATTCACCTCTTTTATATTTATGTTCTTGAGTAATTCTTGCATGTTCTCCGTTGCTATTTATTGCTTTGGCCAAGTAGTAGGTAGTAACTCCAAGAGGGAACGTTATGCTTGATTGTGGGTTCATGCCCCTCGATGACTAGCTTGAGTGATAGAAACATGAGTCTAGGGGATGTGTTGTTGCCACAAGGGGGAAAACAACGGTGCTTGTACTTGCGGGTGCAAGGATTGTTTACTTTACGCAAAGTTCTTTTAATGCAGTTGTCTGTTGCTTTGAGTTTACACTTTGGGTGGGACTCGCAACTTAATACCAGCGAGATGTTCTGGATAGATATCTCAAGGTGGATGATTAGTAGTAGATGCAGATGGATTTCGGTCTACTTGCCTTGGCGTACCGCCCATGCTTTTGAGCCTCTACCTTTCTTTGCAGCATAGTTAGCATTGGTTTGCGCACATAATCCTATCAATTGCCCAGCTGTAATTTGTTTACCTCGCTTAGCTGTTTTAAAGTCTTTTGGGAGAGAGACATCACTAGTGAACATCATGGGACCCCGGTCCATATTACCATCACTGATCACACCCGCTATTTACTTCCTGTTCTTATTTCCTAGTTGCAGTCATACCTATCACTATTATCTCTTGCGTTTGATCCTTTGTAAACGACAAGGCCGGAGGGATTGACAACCTCTCTGTACTCATTGGGAGCAAAGTTATTTGTATCTGTGTGCAGGTCCTGTCAAAGCAAAAGTTTCTGGCGCTATTGACACCTTCTTGTCGACCCTCGGAGTCTCATGGGATTCGATCCTTGGTATCTTTGCCAAGGGAAATTTGCCGCTACGCTAAATCTCAAACCTTCCACTTGGGGTAACCAACGAGGGGCGAGAAGCCATCAAGCAAGTTTCTGGCGCCGTTGCCGGGGACTCCACTCTTCAAGATAGGGGAGTTGCACGCTATCTTTTATCTTTGCTTTTTAGTCTTGTTAGTTTACCTTTCAGTTTTTGCTTTAGTGTCCTTTACCAAAAATCACAAAAATAGTTATCTCGCTTTTATTTCGCATTATGTCTGGTCCTTTTGCCTTTGGTGAGGCAGAAGTGCTCACCTTTAAACAAAGAGGTGTTGAAAGTCTAAAAGATGCTTGGTATAGAATTAATGATTCTCAAAAAAGAGCCACCAAGAAGCAATCTACTACTATCCTGCTTAGAAATTTTTATGTTGGAATTACTTCTTGGAATAGGTTTATTCTAGATTCTGCTATCAATGGAAATTTCCTAGATGCCCCAGTTTGGGAATCTCTTAGTATTATGGAAAATCTTGTTGGAAATCCCCCTGTTGTTAGCATTCAAGAGGACATTACCCTAGCTCACATTATGAAAAAACTTGAAAAGATAGAGCTAGAGATGCCAAGCATTAATAAGATAAATGAGTTGGACCGTAAGATCCAAGGGAATTTGAATAGGCTTGATAGCTCCATGCATAAAATTCTCAAAATTTTGGAGACCATCAAATCCCATGACTTGGATTCTTCTAGGATAGACAAGATTGAGGAAATCTTTGACACTTTAGGAACTACTTTCTCCTCAATCAAAACCAAAAAGGTAGAAACTCTGGAAAAGAAGGAGCCTAAGTTCGTTTACGTTCCAAAGGCTCCTCGTTCCAAAAGTAATCCATCTATTGCCAAAGGGGTTGAAACTGTGAAGACTTTGGAAGAAACACCTCTCTTTGATAAATTTATAAATGAATCTTCCATTGACTTTTTACCTTTTGGTCTTCTCCCTAGAAGTATCTCTATTAGGCCTTTATTTGAAAGTCCTCTTAAGACTAGTTGTACTATTGAAGAGCTTTTTTGATGATCTTGATGATGGTTCAATTGATACAGCTTTCTCCTTTTGCATTATGCCTAGCTTAAAGGCATAAAAGAAAGCGTTTTTGGGAGGCAGCCCACAACGAATAAAGTTTTATTTTTCTTTTGTTGTGTCTTGATGTTTGTTACTACAGTAGCATCATCATTGTATCTTTTCTTTTCAGCTTTGTGCCAAGTTTAGCCTCTGATTGCAAGAAAGTTCAAGAGTTGTGACGTGCAGTCCAGAAAACAGATTCTGTCCTTGGACAGAAAAATTCGTATAAAATCACCAGATCATCTTTTTGGTCTGAATTTTTTTGACAGCGTGCTCTATACAATTGGCTTTCGGGCATCTGTTCTGAGTTTTTTGATTTGAGTTACAGAAGTGCCCCGAAAAAATTATTTACTACCTGCTGGTCTGTTTTTCACAGATTCTGTCCTGTTTTGCCTTTTCTTCGTTTTGCAAACCTTAAGCTTGCTTTTTCTTTGCAAAAACCTTTTGGCAATCTTGAGAAACAGTAGCTCTTCAAGATTATTCTTATTTCCAGTAGGGAAAAGTTATTTTATTATGGGTACTAACCTCGCTAATCAGATTATGATGAGTTATGTATGAAGGGAGTTTTCAAGTGTGCGAGGGAAGATGATAAAAAGATTCAGGAGTGTCAAACGCTCAAGCTTGGGGATGCCCCTGTGCACCCCCAAGAAATATTCAAGAAGACTCAAGCGTCTAAGCTTGGGGATGCCCCCGTGCATCCCCTTCTCCATCAACAATTATCAGTTCGTCTTTCGTTCCACTATATTTTAATCACTTCATGCGTTATGTGCTATGCTTGGAGCGTCTTGCTTTTAGTTTCCTTTTTAGTTTTCTTTAGCTTTGCTTGTTGTTCATAACAGGTTAGAACCCAGCTTTCTTTGTGTGGGAGAGAAACACGCTCCACTTCAACCTAGAACACAACATAGGATTTTCATGCTTATCTTTGCTGTGTGTGTTCTTTGTCTTTCCATAGCTATTGTCATGTTTAGCTCTTAGTTTTCATGATTTTCTTTTTAAAGAGCTTTTGTTTAGTTGGTTGCTGAACTCTCTTGAGTTTTCATGTTTATCTTGTTAAGAGAGTTTGTCTGTTGCACTGAGTTGTGTGTCTTAACTTAAAGTAGTTAATTGAGGTTGCTATTTAATTTTAGTAGTAACTTGCAATAGTTTTAAGGTATTGCCATGAGTAATGTCTGAACTTTTGGTGTCAAGAGCTTTAGCCTATTAGTGATAGATGTCGTATTTTGGGCAATCCGTGTTTACTTTCGAAAACCTACAAAATAGTTGAGAACTTTAGCTACTAAATGGATCACTAATCTTTGGAGGGATCGAATATTAGAGTACACTCATGTACCATGGGTCGAGGATGCGCAAGGGTAACCAAACCCCCATACACACCTCCTCGGGGTACTTGTCTCTTTGTGAACCTCCTAATTAGATTGAGAGTTATCGATAATAAGTGCATGAGTTCTTCGGACTAATGTGAGTATTCGAAGGTTGACACTTCCACCTATCCATGTTTTTCTAGCCTCTTCGGTACCGTGCATTGCCCTTTCTCACCTCGAGAGTTGGCGCATACTTCGCCGGTGCATCCAAATCCTTGGCACGATACGCTCTGTCATCATAAGCCTCATTATATCCTTCCTCAAAACAGCCACCATACCTACCTATTAAGGCATTTCCATAGCCTTTCCGAGATACATTGCCATGCAACATCCATCCTCTCATGACTTGATCTTCATGTCATACATGCTTTTTGCTTGATCGATGAGCCGCATGCTAGTTGGGCCTTGCCCTAATCATTGCTACATGACGCGCTAGTATCATTGCATATCCTGCTACACTGGCAGAGGCATACATTTGCATACATCATGATAGTTTCATTTTCTTTATGTTGAGTACTTTTGTAAAGTGTGAAAGATCTTCTATACTTCTTGTAATACATAGAGTGTTGCCCCTAAAGTGAGGAAAAGATCCCAAAGAG
>LR738713.1:499775304-499839476 GCA_902687465.1 Secale cereale
AAGAGGACAAATGAGAGATAAATAGAAAGAGCCATTGAGGCCACAAAAAAAAAAAAGAGAAAAAGAAATAAAAAGAGAGAAGGGGGCACACTACTATTTCCTTTTGAGAGATCCACACTCGTACTCCATCTTATACCTTGTGCTCCATAGAGATTATCATTCATGCATATAGCTATGTGGGGATCTTTACACTATAGAACTTGGCTTGTATATTCCAATGATGAGCCTCCTCAAAAGAGCTCTAGGTCTTCTTGAGCAAGCAAGTTGGATGCACCCCCACTAGTTCCATTGGAGAGCTTACCTTGGCTCATATGTGCATCCGTTGCATGGCAATCCCTACTCCTCACATCATATCTATCATTTGGCTTTCTCTCGCCGATGATTGTCCTCATTGATGTGAGTCTTTCACACCTTTTTTGTCTTCCCCCTCTATCATTTCTCTCTTTGCCATCCTAAGTGTCGACTTTCTTGCTTACGCTCATCCATAGCATGAGTGCTCTAAATATCAAAAGGGAGTGGATCATTTTGACTTGTACCTGGCTGACGGTCTGGGGATGAGTCAAGATAAGATTCCAAAGAAGACCAAGTGTGAAACCTTAGTAGATTAAGTTCTCAACAATATAAAAACTATGTTTTACTCTCTCATATATCCCTATCCCCTTTCTTGCACGCAAACACCATTTGGAGACATTCGAGTCACGGACAGCGAGAGCTCTTGCACCTTTATGTTCTTATGTTACTTGTTACAATGCTAATATAGACTCTTGTTTGTTATGACTTGAATTGAATTACGTGCCTTGATTACTTTACTTAGAAGTTCTTATATGGTTGATAGCATGTCACCACAGAAATTATGCTTGTTATCATTTACGTACTCGAGGACGAGCAGGAATTAAGCTTGGGGATGTTGATACGTCCAAAACGTATCTATAATTTCTGCTTGCTCTATGCCTCTTTTGTGTGATATTGCTATGATATTTATGCACTTCCATACACTTTTGATCATATTTGGACTAACTTATTAACTCAGTGCACCACAGTGCCAGTTCCTGTTTTCTGCTGTTTTTCTATTTCAGGTTTCCCCCATATTAAAAGTGCCCTAAAAATTCCGGGAAAAATACAGGAAAAATCAGCGTATCGGGAGCTTCCCGAAAAACCAAGGCAGGGCCAGAGGGGAGCCTGGGGTGGCCCAGGCGGCCACCCGGCGCGGCCCCACCCCTGGCCGCGCCAGGGGGGAGCCTGGGGCCCCACCTCCGCCTCTGGTGACCCCCTTTCGCATATATATTGCTCGCGTCCCGAAACCCTCGAGGACGGAACCCTTTTTCGCGATCTCATCTCTGTTCCGCCGCCGCCGCGCTTCCAAGATTGGGAGCACCAGGAGAACTCTTCCTGGCACCCTCCCGGAGGGGAGAACCACCATCGGGAGCTTCTCCACCACCATGGACGCTTCCCGGATGAGTTGTGAGTAGTCCCCCTTGGACCATGGGTCCATGACCAGTAGCTATGTGATGTTCTCCTCCCCTCTTTGTTCTTCATCGATTAGACCTCGTGAGCTGCCCTACATGATCGAGGCACATATGTAATCTTTATGCTGTTGCTCTACTGAGTTTGCTGGGATCCGATGGATTATGAGATTATGTTCAGATTGTGTGTGAGTAATATATTTGATTCACCTCTTTTATATTTATGTTCTTGAGTAATTCTTGCATGTTCTCCGTTGCTATTTATTGCTTTGGCCAAGTAGTAGGTAGTAACTCCAAGAGGGAACGTTATGCTTGATTGTGGGTTCATGCCCCTCGATGACTAGCTTGAGTGACAGAAACATGAGTCTAGGGGATGTGCTGTTGCCACAAGGGGGAAAACAACGGTGCTTGTACTCGCGGGTGCAAGGATTGTTTACTTTACACAAAGTTCTTTTAATGCAGTTGTCTGTTGCTTTGAGTTTACACTTTGGGTGGGACTCGCAACTTAATACCAGCGAGATGTTCTGGATAGATATCTCAAGGTGGATGATTAGTAGTAGATGCAGATGGATTTCGGTCTACTTGCCTTGGCGTACCGCCCATGCTTTTGAGCCTCTACCTTTCTTTGCAGCATAGTTAGCATTGGTTTGCACACATAATCCTGTCAATTGCCCAATTGTAATTTGTTTACCTCGCTTAGCTGTTTTATCGTCTTTTGGGAGAGAGACATCACTAGCGAACATCATGGGACCCCGGTCCATATTACCATCACTGATCACACCCGCTATTTACTTCATGTTCTTATTTCCTAGTTGCAGTCATACCTATCACTATTATCTCTTGCGTTTGATCCTTTGTAAACGACAAGGCCGGAGGGATTGACAACCTCTCTGTACTTGTTGGGAGCAAAGTTATTTGTATCTGTGTGCAGGTCCTGTCAAAGCAAAAGTTTCTGGCGCTATTGACACCTTCTTGTCGACCCTCGGAGTCTCACGGGATTCGATCCTTGGTATCTTTGCCAAGGGAAATTTTCCGCTACGCTACATCTCAAACCTTCCACTTGGGGTAACCAACGAGGGGCGAGAAGCCATCACAATGGTAAAGATTTCTATCAAAAGGTATACCGCTCCATGATTGGTTCTTTACTTTATTTATGTGCATCTAGGCCAGATATTATGCTTAGTGTTTGCATGTGTGCTCGATTCCAAGCGGCACTAAAGGAATCGCATCACTTAGCTGTGAAGCGAATTCTTCGATATTTGGCTTACACCCCAACACTAGGATTATGGTATCCAAAGGGCTCAGAGTTTGATCTAGTTGGATTCTCAGATGCTAATTATGCTGGTGACAAAGTTGATCGCAAGTCTACATCAAGCACATGTCACTTTCTGGGACGATCACTTGTCTGTTGGTCTTCAAAGAAGCAGAACTGTGTATCACTCTCCACTGCTGAATCTGAATACATTGCTGCTGGATCTTGTTGCGCTCAGCTTCTTTGGATGAAGCAAACTCTCAAGGACTATGGTGTCCATCTGAAGCATGTGCCACTCTATTGCGACAATGAAAGCGCCATCAAGATTGCCAATAACCCAGTTCAGCACTTGAAGACAAAGCACATTGAAATTCGTCATCACTTTCTCAGAGATCATGTCATGAAGGAAGATATTGATATCATTCATGTCAACACTGAAGAGCAGCTGGCAGATATCTTCACAAAGCACTTGGATGAGAAAAGGTTTTGCAAGTTGCGGTGTGACCTAAATATCTTGGAATCCTTGAATGTCCTGTAATCAGGCACACATCCTAACACCTATGCATGTTGATGACTTAGATGTGCAACACACGAAGTAAAGTATATCTTCAATCAATGAAGACTTACATTCTGAGTGTGAATACATTAACGCGGAATTTGACTTCGGAGCGCCACGATAATTGTGCGCAGTGTCTGGGTCTAATACTTCCTATACGGTGGGTAAGGCCACCACCAAAACTTTGCTTGAAGTGTTTCTCTTGGCATTACATTTGCAAAATCTTCGCATTTGATTTATCTTCATATATGTCTTCTCTTTGTCAATTTGATCTTACTCAGATATATACATATATATAATTGTGTTCTGTCCTCTACAGCATTCACTTATAGCTATGTCTTCTTATTTGAATCTTTTGAACTAAGTGAATGTGATCGGACCCTAACCTCTCTATGCTTTCTACCTCAAGCTCTATCTATCCAAATCATATGCATTCTGTTGGAACCGTCGAATGTCTTCTCTGCGTCCTTGTCAGCAGAAGATACAGAGACAACCATTAAATCTGTTATTAATGCTCAATCCTTATTGCCTGAAACCCGGAGAAGCCAGAACGACCACCCCGACAGTCCAGGCGTGCGTGGGAACATGGAACAACTCCCTATGCGTTACATGTCCTCCACGTGTCCCTCAGATAAGAACCGCCAGGGGCACCTGCGTAATTGTGATGTGCCGTCTCCCTTCCTTATAAATGCCCGTACCATCATGGTCAAAACTCTTCTACCACCTCTCCACCTCGACAAACCCTAGGGCCACCGCTAGCTCTCGACGACGCCGGCGACGAAGCGCTTAGCTATCGCGACCTCGTCGACGCCATCTTCACGCCAGTCGCGGACATCGTCTTCTCCGCCGCCGCCGTAGGTGTCCTTCGTCGCCAAGTTAGGGCACGGAAGATCGAACTGCTCGGCCTCCACTTCGTCTCCGTCTAGCAGTTCATCATGTGGTAAATTAAAACCCTCTTTTTACCGTCTTTTTGATCCGATAGATTCATCCTTTCTACCAATATAAGTTTCTGCCTCCACATATTTGGATCTATCCTGTCTGCATCTCGTACTTTGCCTAGTACATTCACATATGCTTCACACATAGTTACATTCCTCACTTGTACCAATTCTTAGATTCGTACAAATCTGGAACCAACTCTCAACATATAAGTGAATGTCTTCGCGCTATGAGGTCAATGTCTTCTAAACTGATTTCTCTTCAAAATCTTCTGAGAATGCATATGACCTCTTCCCCTTCCCTCGCATCTCTAATGCTATCACAGGTACATGTCCGTGGGAGAATCCCTTGGTTCTCATAGTCTGCATTCATTTGCAGAATTTTTGCAGCGACACATTAACTCTCCCGAAGCCAGTTCCTGTCTGACCAGCAGACGGAAGCCTTTGACAGTGTTGAAGCCTTTCAGCTTGAATCTCATGGCGACTGAGAAATCTGTTAGGAAGGGTGGCAGACAGTGCCGTGGAAACACCTTTGGGGATTTTCCTCCCGACCTCTATGAGATGTACAACACTGATCCTAAGGAGGACTACAATCAGAGAAAACTCGAATCCAATGGATTCGAAGATATTGGGCAGAAGAGTGGTTCAAGTACAGGTTTGTGACCCAGGAGTATGCTGAGAAGAATGCCATCAAGCGACCATGGGGAGACATTTTGTACAAAAATCTTCCACCCAGGTCCAGAGCTGAAGCCATTGCTCAAGGCTTCTATCCTTGGATGGTCCAAGGGCCACAACCTGCTGATGCCGACCCATCATCATTGCTATGGTGTCGTGATGACAATCTATTCAAGCGCGACCTCCAGTATGCCAAGAACTCAGCCAAGGAGAACAAGAAATCTTGGGGATTAGACTTCAACCCTGGCCCCTCTGCGCCTCGTGCCGATGGCACACGCGAAGCGGAACCAAATCTTGTTGGGCCCTTCTACAACTTAGAAGGTCTCATATCACATATAAGGGTTCAAGGGGCGGATGTGGATCAACCTGCAGACGACACTGACTCTGATGAAGCGCCTGCACCTCCGAAGCTGAAGAAGAAGAAGAAACCCAAGGCTTCGAAGCCTTCCACTCCACCAATAGCTTCAAGAGCGAAGCCTTTGGCCACTGCTCCACCTGCACCAAGTGTGCAGTCTGAAGATCACTCTCACATCTCCAAGAGCAAGAAGTTAAAGAAAAATCCCATGCACACTGTCAGGACCGGATTTTCGGGATATAAATTTCCAAAAAACGGACCTTGTGCTCACCAGCCCCAGGATTACTGTTAGCTGATGAGGCACCAACTTGTTACAGAAATTCCAAGCAAAATACAGATATGTAGTACAAGACCATTCTGGCCTATGAGTACAACACAGGGTTTCTAGTGGCTGATGGCGGAAGCGGTTTGGAGTTCATCGGTGACTATGGGACTCTATTTCCCACAGGAACAGCTGACCAGGTTAATTCCTATCTTTGCGAGGCTGCTATCTCCATATACGCAGATTCCGGGGCTGTCATTGCATCGTTCCTTCCCACGCAAGGAATCTGGCCAAGACAATAGCCAGGGACAAGCCAATGAGTACTTTGAATGTACTCGCAAACATTATGAACATGGGTGAGATATAATCATGCTCGAGATTAAAGGATGATCACTATGATGATGATAATATGACAGTCCACAGTACGAGCAGGTCATTCGAATAAAAGTCATATGCAATCAGAGAGTGATAAATAAGTATATAACGTTCATGCCACAGTCAGGCGTCTGAGCGACACCTCATGAAGGGCTTATAAGAAGAATAAATAACAGGCATGCCATGGTCGGGCGTCTGAGCGACACCACAGAAAGGGCTAATAAAGAAAGTAAATAACAAGCATGCCACAGTCGGGAGTCTGAGCGACACCACAGAAAGGGCTTATAAAGAAAGTAAATAACAAGCATGCCACAGTCGGGCATTTGAGCGACACCACAGAAAGGGCTTATAAAGAAAGTAAATAACAAGCATGCCACAGTCGGGCGTCTGAGCGACACCACAGAAAGGGCTTATAAAGAAAGTAAATAACAAGCATGCCACAGTCGGGCGTCTGAGCGACACCACAGAGAGGGCTTATAAGGAAAATGGATGAATATCCCGGAGGTAGAACCGTCCCAAGGGTACTCATTTAATCCAAGGAAAACAAATGGTTAGTCCACAATATTAATCATAATCTCCATATATCACCGATCATACTCAATGCTCTGGTTTAGCAGTTTTTCTCCTCCGAAGACCGACACTAAGACCGACACTCGACCCATCCCAGACTGTAGTCCTTAACCATGGACACGACTATTCGAATAGATCTTATATCTCTGCAGAGGGTGTACTCTTTACCCATGAGTAACGGTTTTCTTTAGTCCATCGGACTAATACCGTCTACGGTCTTTTAGTCGAAAACCCGCCTGACTTGCACACACCAGCTTAACTCACCAGTGTCTGGAATCACCCACGACACTTGTCAAGCAAACTCTGAGTGGGGAGGCTACAACCTCGTGTAGCATGGGGATCATATTTCTATCGCGCGCTCTAAGGGGTGCCCCCCTCTCGGTCCCAACCGGAAACACCCATGCCCCCGGACCAGGTGGCCTGCCTACCGGTTGCAACCGGTATCTTCCACCCTGGCCTCTCTGTACGGTGTGTGCTAGGACAGGGGTTAACACTTACTAAACCGTACCCTACCTGTGGCAAGGACAAGTGGTAGTACAAACAAGTATGGGGGTTACCGGGACAAGACTCGATCTACGGTCGACTTAGGAGGTTTCAGTTTTACTTGCATGATTAGTCAAAACCAATATATTTGTGCAACAACGGTCGGAAACACCACCCGTCATGCATTACCAAGCCGTACCGGATTCCACCGTCCCGACGGGGAGCTAGTGACAAGCTCGCGTCTACACAAGACCGCGACTTTCACGACTTCCTTCCGTTGGGCATGAAAGGCATACGGAGGGGATCACCGTCAAGCAACAAATTATTCTCAGTAAGAGTCGTACCCCATGCTCTCATGGGTGTGATCATATCACCGCATAGGAAAATAAAATGAATATCTCATATCAATGCAAACGTGTCCACAACAATTATATACGTTCAACCAGGGTTCAGAGATGCTTGCCTTCAAGTAGAGGGGACGAGAAATACATTCCAATACTTTTTGGAAGTTTCTCCCTCTTCAAAGATCCTATTTGAAATAATACCAAATCAATACATAGACTAAACACAGCCCAAAAAAGTTGTCTGGAAAATTTTCACATAAATATGAAAATAAACTAGACAATATTTGGGGAACAACAGAAAAAGAATCAAATCATTTGGGTTTATATTTAAAAAGATAAAGCCAGTCAAAGTTTAGTCAAATTCTGTTTTTAGAATAAAAACAGAAAAGGAAAACGTTTCGGTTGGGAATACGCTTTTGAAATAGTGGAGACGTACTATGGGGTTTGCACCTCCACTTATGCGCGCGTGGGTTGGCGCTGGCTCACTGACACAGGGGCTCGGGGGCCCACTGGTCAGGTTTGACCAGTCGCCCCGCCTCCTTCTTCCTCTGGCCAAACGGAGGCGCTGCTCCGGCGATCAACGTCGGCGAATGGTGGCTCCTCGAGGGCGTCCAAGTGCAGGGATGGATCCGCCAGACTGGTGCGGACCTCCCGGTGGTCGAGGGGGCCACGGTGGTGGAGGAAATCGTCGGCGACGAGCTTCGCGGCGGACGGTGGTCTCGGGTGGAAATGGGGTTCCGTCCTACGGTGGCTCTTGAGCTCGTTTGAGGCGTTGGGCAGCTCCGCAAGATCAAATGGAGTCGAATGGTGACGCTGGTTGTAAGGGAGGGGCTCGGGCTGAGACGTATTGAACTGGACAGTGGCGGCGGCCGTATTCGCCGGAGTTGGAGAAGAAACCTCCTCGGGGCGATTGGCTGCTATGGGGGCGCTCTGTGGGGTGGCTGGGGGCTGTCTGAGACTGCGGAGGAGCTCGGGGCCTCCTTAAATAGGCGGGCGAAGGCGGTTCCACGGCGGCCGTGTATAAGGACGCCGGCGACCGACGTTCTGTTTCTCAGGGCGTCGTGGCGGCGACGCACGCTAGGGGACAAGCTCGCTGACGAACTGAGGCTGTTCCAGGGGGCAGGTGGCGAGTGCTGGTGGCTTGGGTGGCTCTGTCCGCGGCAGGAGCTGCTGGAGCTGCCCGCTAGCCGCCGCGGCCGACCTGACGGTGGCCCTATGGAGCGTCAGGGCTGTCTCTGCGGTGAAGGGATGAGGATGGCGTGCTGTCGGTGCGAGGGGAGCGGCCAAAACGTGCGCGGGGCGTCGGCAGAGGGACGCAGCGGCTCGGTGCGCGCGCATGCAAAACGTGCGCTCTGGGCGCGCCCAGAGCACGCACATGAGCCGCTCGATGAAATGCCTCTGCTAGCTACAGATCTTGGATGGAGCTGGGATTTGGCAGGTCTGGGTTAGAGTCTTAGGGGAGGTTAATGGACATGACATTAGGCACTGAGGGCCAAGATCACAGTGCAAGGCAAAACTCATGTCAAAACTGGACATGCATACCAAGTGCTCGACAAAATGCCATGAGCATGTGGGCATTTCTTCTGGTGGCCAAAATCTCCAGATCAGGGTCTCTTTAGGTGAAGGTGGTGATGGCAAAGTTATATGAGCAAAACCAGAAACTTGCCAGTGCAAGTTTTGCAAATCTTCAGTTCTGGACAGGAAAAGAAGGGCACTGTTTCATGAACTAAAAATATCCCAATGGGTCCACTCTTCTGGACTTAAGGGTTTTGTAGGATGGGCTACAAGCAGGAGGAAGTTCAAGAGCACTGGAGCAAGATAAACAAGGGTTGCAGTGCAAAATGCCAAACTGGACCAGAACAGAAAAGAGGTTGATTCACTCAATTTTTCCAAAGGACTCAAAAGTATTTTTGCACAAAGTTGAATAACATACTCCTATGAACATCCCATAATTTTGGTGGAAGCATTAGGGAAATATTTAATGGGGTTGTAGTGCAATTTGGCCTACTGGACCAGATTGGAAATCAAGGTGTGGAGCTCAATTTATTTAACGAAATAAGGATATTCTTGCATAAAAGTGATCTAACAACATCACATGACATCTCCAAATTTTAGTTGGAATTTTAGATAAATCTGTCTAAGGGTTGTAGTTCAACTGGGGCCTTATTTTAAGGGGAAACCATTTTTAGAGTGAAGGAGATTAGGGAAAATATTATATAATTAATACTTATAATGATAACAGAAAAGTTTCATTAAGAGAGCAAGAGAGTCTAACAATAAAAGGAAAGCTATTTACTTGAGGCAAAAACTCCAACAAAAAAGGAGAAGGCGGTCCTGGAATTAAAAGAAGAAACTAGCAAGTGAAAATTTTAATTTCTTGGCAATTTTTTTCTATTAATAAAACATTGTTAAAATTTTGGGGTGTTACACACACCCCTAGTTCTGCTCTGACTCCTGCTGCAGTTCCGAGGAATGAGAATGACTCCATTAATCTGTCAAGTGATGAAGATCTTGCTGATGACGCTCTTGAGCAACTGATAAAGAGCAAGCAAGATGCAGAAATCTTCAATGACTTACCTCTCTTTGACGTGGCAGTCATCAACAACTTCATTGATGAGTGGTTTGACACCCCCAATCTCAGATTTGATGATCTGTAACTTCCTATTGGCCTGAGCGTCTCATTCAACGGCGCCATTGCTTCTGAGCTAGCTCTTGCTCAGAACATTGTTGAGCTGAAGCACAAGATTGATTTTGAGAAGGCTCAGTTCAAGAAGCATATGGCCAAGCTCAGCGTCAAATAGATCCAGAAGTTTCAAGTCATGATGCTTGAGCTCAAGGAAGCCTTTCACAAGAAGCGTGAAGAAGCTAAAGGTTCTCGTGAGCGCATAAAGGCTTTGGCTGCCAAGTGTGTTCAAGCATACAAGGAAGCTGAGAAACGCAAGGCCCTTGGGCATCCTGGCATCGACCCCATGATGGCTGCCAAGAAGAAGAAGCCAATTGTGGCCCTAGCTGAAGCATCAAGGCAAGAAGAACCTCGCATTGTCTTCCCTACCAGCATGACAGGCTCGAAGCCTAAGGTCCCCACAGTTGCTTCAGAATTGAAGAAGACAAGGGTCGCTGAAGCTAAAGCCCGCAAGCGCAAAACCAAGAACACCACTGACGATGCTCCACCCACCAAGAAACGCAAGACAAAGAAAGTCCGGGCAGCTCCCATAGAGCCCCTTGTCGTCGAGCCAATTTCTATTGCTCGTCCTACATCTGCACAACAAGAACGTCGCATGACTGTTCATGAGCCTGCTACCATAGAGGCACCTGAAGACATTCCAGCTATTGACCCCACCGCAGCTAAAGACATTGGTCACCACGACAATGTTGAAGATGATGAAGTCCTTCCTCAGATCGAGCATAATGTGGTATCATCACCTGTTCTCACAAACAGCGAACTCATCAGCATTGGTCGTCCATTGGCGCCAATTGCTCAGGATGACTCATGGGCTGATCACCCACAAGAATCTCCACGTGATAAAGACACACCAGTTACTCCCCCCACACAGGTCACCACTCAAGTGGTTGGCGATGAAGACTTTGAGGCCCAACCAACTCCATCTCCACAAGCGTCGCCAGTGTTTCGCAGGCTTCGTAAAGGACCAAGGCCACAAGTCAATCTGTCAAGTGTTCCAGAAGGAGAGGAGCGCCAATCGGTTTCACGCCAGTGTTTCCTGAAGCCTCTCCTACTGTGAACATCCCTGAGTCTGAAGCCAAAGCGGCTGAAGATATTCCGGCTGCATCAGCCGATGAAGAAGAAACAAGAAAAGAAGAAGCATGTATTGCCACACCCCTTGCCAACCAAGTTGTTCTCGAGGAGAACGTGTCCGACCCTCCAGCTCCTGAAGTGGAGGTTACACATTCTGAGGCGGCCACCAACACCACCACTAAAGCCAATGACGTTGTCATGGCTGAAGCTAATATGGCGCCTCAATTCAATGTGGTGCCTGAAGTGATAGCACCTGAAGCCAATGCTGCACCTGACGCAAATCAGCAGCCTGAAGTCAATGCCACTGTTCCCGTTCCGCCTCCTAGGCCACATACTATCGAGCAAGCATACAACAACTATGACCAGCTCATCACTATCAAATGGCCTCTTCTGGTTCCTCCGCCTGCTGCTGGTCCTCAATTTGATTACCACGTCGAGCACATGCCTTAGGTTCAGAAGCCAAAGCCAAGACTGCCCAGGTTTCCAGGTACTGCCACTTCGCCAGGGTCCTTCAATGATAATGGCTTCATTGCGCACAACACCTTCTTTGATAGCGCCAAGAACCCCTATTCCAGACCAAGGATTTCATTAGATAGGTTCCGGAGCTATCAACAGCGCAGCTATTATTCACGTGTTCTCTATGATCAAGGGCGCATCTTCCCACATATGCGTCTTGACACTGAAGCCATTACTGGGTTGCCTTGCCTTGAAGAAGCCCTTGATTGCTTCTGTGATGCTGGATTACTGAACCTCATGACTGATAAAGAGCATTGGAATGAAGAGCTTCTTCTGCAATTCTATGCAACCCTCCACATTCGCGGCTACAACAGGGATCCAAAGACATGGGTCCTTGAGTGGATGACATGAAATGTCCATCATGAAGCCAAAGCCTTTGACATCATTGAGCTAACTGGCCTACCCACTCCAGGAGAACTATATGAACCTGGTTGTCAACATCACCGCGATGCTTTGGAGAGTATCTTTCAGAAGCCAAAGCCCAACATGAGCCAAATGCTGAGCATGATGAAGCCCTTGCCATGCGATGCTGAGTACCCAAAGGAGTTCTTTGTTGAAGACCTTGAGTATCTGCCACGCACTATATATCATATCATTAGGCGAACTCTATGGCCTGTCAAAGGACACTCTTCATCTGCCAAACTTGAAGGAACAATGAAGACATTGGTATTCTATATCTTCAATGGCATCAGCTTCAACGCTCAAGACTTCTTTATCAGGAAGTTGGCTGCATCAGGCTCTGATCTCTTTGGACTTAAGTTCTACGCTCCATGGGTCATGCGCCTCATCAAGCTTCATTCTGCTGTCAACTATCAGCCTTCTGCTCGCAACCATCTCATATTCCTACCAGAGGTTGATATGTGAGTTGAAGCCATATACTCAGAGCCTGCCAAAGAGCATGTTTATCTTCACAATGTTGACCACCAAACTTCACTCAGCCCATTGAAGGAGTTCCAGCAGTCACTCGTGTTTATCCTCTGGCTGGACATACTCCCTTACCTCGCCGTGCAAAGACTGAAGCTACTGAGAGCACCATTGCCCAAAGGCCTCGGACGTGATCTCGTGTTCTCAATGACCGAGAACTTCTCGTTGCCTTACATCAGAAACAGGATAAGTATCACTACTGGCTGAAGCATCAGATGCAAAGCCTCTTGGTGGACGTCAATCGTATTCGCAACCTTGCTACCAAGAATGCCTTTGTTGCACATGAAACCTGTCGAAGGTCATGGAAGAGTTTGACATTGCTGAGTGTTGAAGCAGATCTTCAAGACGATGGCTTCACTGAAAGATTCAAGTTTGACAACACTCCCCCAAGGAATGTTGTCTTGCGTCGAACTCCGTCTCTTGAAGACTCTGATTATTCCTCCTCCGCTGCAACGGCGAATGCCAGAGTGATCGATGATCAAGATGATGCTACCTCACCACCATCTCCTTCGGCGCGTGTCGACACTGCTCCAAGTTCTTCTGCACCGCCAAACACCAACGCCGACCCTGCATCTTCTCCTACTCCAACTGGGAACGAGTAGAGGCTCTGTGTCTTCAAACCTTTTTGGTCCTTACTAACAAAAGGGGGAGAAGCATATGAGTTGATAGTCTTCAAGCGGGTCCATATGGGCGGGTGCTTTATATTTTGCCTAGTGCTTACAACTCTCGCTTTTGTTACATTTGGTTCTTTGAGTTGTAACACTTGAACTTGATGGTTGCCTGCTACGTTTTCTGGTACTCTGTAATGCGATGATAAATTCCGCATGTGCTACGATAAATTCCGCACTTAGTCATTTTGCAGACGTCCATTTCTCATTATGCATGTCATCATATTCGACATATCAATTGTACATGATGAATTGTCTTCATAAGTTGAAGAGGATCTCCACAAGTACAACCTGCTATGTGCATTTGCATTCAAAAGCAAATTACTTATATGCACATCTTCAGGGGGAGCCTTTTGCTACTTATGACGACAATACCTTTATCCTTTACAATTTCACATACTTTTATCCCCGTTTGTCAGGGATATTACTAGCAAGTATAAACCGGCCAGGAAGATCCGGATTACACTAACATAGTTGTATTATCACAAGCCCAGTAGAATATATACCAGAGGTTACGGCCCATAGAAGCTTAGGGCCCATGTGTAAGGCCTACGGTTTATAACCCGTCATATCATGTAACTTGGGATGTAAGATAGAAAGAGTAGAGACCGAGGCGGACACGTTTATGAACCGGCCTCGGGACTCTGTAAACCGGACCGGGCGTCGCCTCCTATATAAAGGGACGACCCGGCGACGTTTCAAGGACAGGAAACAACAGCGCGAAACACAGGCAAGCGATTCGCTCCCTGTTCATCGACGCCCAAGCAATACCACACCAAACTAGACGTAGGCTTTTACCTTCATCGAAGGGGCCGAACTAGTATAAACCCTCTGTGTCCTTTGCGTGATTTTAACCTCTTCAAGCTAACCCGCGCGATGGCCTCACACCTAAGTCCTCTAAACCGGACATCTGACGTGCTAATTCCACGACAGTTGGCGCCCACCGTGGGGCTATCGCACGATGGTTTCGAGTTCTTGAAGGGCAGCTTTGAAGGACTCAAGGGTTACGCGGTTGGCCGGATGACCAAGAGTCATCGTGGCCGGATCTACATCGACGATGCAGGCTGGGGCCCCGACGCTGATTCAATTGAATACGGGTACCGGGTCCCCTTCGGCGGCATCCACGTCTTCATTGGAAAGATTGGTGAACCGGGACCTGAGTCGGACGTCTTCCCCAACATCGTCGAGCCGGCTCAGCGTGCGAGATTGGCCCGGATTCAGCCCGCCATGAAGCGTGTTTTCGTTGGAGCAGTACATGGAGTCTAAGCCGAGGACGGATCGGATTCTGGTGGCGAGACAGTTGTTTACTCTGACGATGAATCTTCATCCGGAGAGACCGAATCTTTGTATCTGCTGCAAGACGGCCGATCCGAGGGTATATCCGATGGCGATAGTATTCCGGACCCCTTTGATCCGCCAAACCGGGTGGCTGTCTTCATGGCCGGATCACAGTCTATGCAGCAGCCCTCGGTGACCGGGGCGTTCACCTCAGAGGTAGCTGGTGCTGGAGCAGGCAACCAAACCCCGTCACCCTCTGACGCCCTATCCACCTTGACTGGAAAATTGATAGCACTTGCAACAGCAGAAGTGGCCCCTGCCAACAAGGCGCAACATGATGCAGAGATCCTTCAACTGAAGGGCCGGATTGAGCAGGCTAAAAGGGATCTGGACGCGGAGAAAGCCATGATGGCTACGAGGCAAGCAGAGCTAGACTCCCAAGCTTTCCGGCTCAGGGTGGATCAGACTTCTGCACAGGAGGTAATGTACAGAAGACAGCAAACTCATCTACCGCCGGTTTACGAGGCGAGGAATCTCTTTGGCACACCAGGAGCGGAAACCAGCAATCACCCAGAGGTAAACCGGGGAGGAGCCCCGGGGACTGGCGCGTCGGTTCAGCCGCCGGCCGCGGAGCGAAACCGCCAAGTTGTGCCAACGCCACACGTCCCCACCCCTCCTGGCCATTATTGTAACCCATTGGACAACATTGTCGCCGCTGCCTCACGACTGGCCGCTTTACCCATTGAGGGGACATCCCCCGTAGCGATGGAAGCACGCCGAGCTAAGGAATTGCTGGACACAGTGCTGACACAGCAGCAAGCGTACTCTTATAGCAGGGAAAGGATTCATTCAACCCCCCGTCCAAGCCGGAGTTACACTAGGCACTGGGATGAACCGGTCGTATCTAGCAGTGAGCGGAGACGTCACCGCCACAGGCAGGATAATCCGGCGGGAGCAGAAGCACACGCCCAAGAGGCGATAAACCGGGCCAGACATACTGCCCACGAGGACACCCGTCAAACGACGCCGGTTCACCCAACCACAGCAGAAACGGGGGTCACGGCAAGTTCCTTTGGAGTACAGTGTCTCATCCCCGCTTTGCGAAGCGTGAAATTACCCAAGGACTTCAAAGGCCCGCGCAAGGTACCCAACTACTCAGCGGATCAGGCGCCAGAGGCGTGGGTTGAAAGTTATGAGATGGCTATGGAGATGCTTTATGTGGATGAAGCGGCATGCGCCAAGTACTTTACCATGATGCTTGAGGGTACGGCCCGGACATGGTTAAAGGGCCTACCACCTAACTCCATCGGATCATGGGGTGAGTTACGTCGCCAGTTTATCAAAAATTTCAAAGACACGTGCAAGCAGCCAATGTCGGTGGTAGACTTAGCAGCATGTGTTCAAGGAGAGCAGGAACCCACGAGCAGCTGGGTGCGGCGAGTAGTAGAAATCCTGCACTCTTCCAATAGCATCAACCCTAGTACGACGATAGTGACATTGGAGAACAATTGATGGTTTGAGTCTCTGAAACTGAAGTTAGGACGACTCAAGCACGATTGCAATGACATGGGAACGCTCATGAGTGCTCTGGTGAAATATGGGGATTCTGATAACACCAAGTACCCAGATGCAGACGGAGACAAGTCTGGAAAGGCGAACAAGGCTAGTAAACCGGCGCAAGCTAATCCGGTAGGTACGGGTTACAATGGTAAGCGAAAGGCAGAGGGCGGCTCCGATTTTGTGGCCAATACCAGCGTTCAGGAAAACGGGCAGCGCCGCAAAGGTAAACCACCTCCACGTGGCGAAGGGCAATTCTTCAATCTAGAGCAACAGTTAAACGCGTCTTGCCCTAAACACAGTACGAAGGGAAACCCGTCTAAGCATGCGTGGAAAGACTGCCGGATCATGGTAGAGGCCATGAAACAAGTCAGATATAATCACGGACCTCCCGGCGGTGGCCCAAGTTCCGGTTTTCAGGGTCCAGGTTATCAGGGCAATGGTTCCGGATCAGGATATCACGGCGGTAACAATAACTACAACAGCAACGGTCAGCATCAACATAACCAGCAGCATGGTTAGGGTGGTTACCACAACCAAGGCAACCAGCAGCATGGTCAGGGTGGTTACAACAACCAAGGCAATCAGCAGCGCCAACAACAGCAGCAATCTGGGTATCAGAGTAGTCTGAAGGAGCTAAGCAGTGGACAGTATCATGTTTCCACCACGAGTTTGTGCAAACGAGATCAAAAGATTCTGAAGCGGGCAGTACACGCAGTTGAACCGAGAATGCCACGTTTTCTATGTTGGTCGGAACAACCTATTGTGTGGAGCAGAGAGGATCACCCGCCACGGGTTGATAATCCGGGCCAGTTGGCCATAGTGGTGGCACCACAGATGGGTGGCAGCAAGTTCACAAAGGTACTCATGGACGGCGGCAGCAGTATCAACATCTTATATTATGAGACTTTCCGGCGTATGGGGTTGACAGATAAGAAGTTGAGACAGTCTAACACAGTATTCCATGGAGTGGTGCCAGGTAAATCGGCTTACCCAGTTGGGAAAATTGATCTGGAAGTCGCCTTTGGGGATGAGCAAGATTCTAGGTCAGAAACAGTAACCTTTGAAGTTGTGAAGATCAGGAGCCCATATCATGCTCTGTTTGGGAGACCGGTTTATGCCAAGTTCATGGCTAGATCATGCTATGTTTATCTACAGCTCAAGATGCTGGGTCATAAGGGAACCATTACGGTTCACGGAAGTCGCAAGATCGCATTGGAATGCGAGGAAGGAGACGCAGCTTATGCAGAAGCAGTGTGTGCCACAAAGGAGTTGAAATTCTACAAAGACAATGTTGATCCGGCAGATATGTCCTCGTTAAAGAAGCCAACCATAGAGCATGATCTGGCGTTGAAATTTAAATCAGCAGAGGAAACCAAGTGGATTGACTTTATGCCAGGAGACTCGTCCAAGCAGTTCACTATCAGTGCTAACCTAGACCCCAAATAGGAAAGCGCGCTCATCGAGTTCATCCGTGAGAACCGGGGTATCTTTGCATGGAAGCCTTCTGACATGCCAGGTATACCGAGGGAACTCGCTGAGCACAGTCTCAATATTGATCCGAAGTTTAAACCGGTCAAGCAGTATTTGCGCCGCTTCAATGAAGAAAGGCGCAAGGCTATAGGTGAAGAAGTGGCCAGGCTTTTGGCCACAGGATTCATAGTCGAGGTGTTTCATCCGGAGTGGTTGGCCAATCCGGTACTGCTGTTAAATAAAAATGGAACGTGGAGGATGTGTGTGGATTACACGGACCTAAACAAGGCTTGTCCAACTGATCCTTTTGCTCTCCCCCGTATTGATCAGATTATTGATGCTATGGCAGGATGTGAGCGGCTAAGTTTTTTGGATGCATATTCAGGGTATCATCAAATCAAGATGGCAGTCAAGGACCAGGAGAAGACAGCTTTCATAACTCCCTTTGGAGCCTTCTGCTATGTATCCATGCCTTTTGGGCTCAAGAGTGCCCAAGCAACTTATCAGCGTTGCGTGTAGAACTGTGTCAAAGGACAGATCGGAAAGAATGTCCATGCTTATGTTGACGACATTGTGGTAAAGTTAAGAAAGGAGGAAACGCTGATAGAGGACCTGAAGGAAACCTTTGACAACCTCCGGGTTTATAAGATGATGCTTAATCCGGAGAAGTGCGTTTTTGGTGTTCCGGCAGGCAAGCTCCTTGGATTCTTAGTATCAAACAGAGGAATAGAGGCTAATCCGGAGAAGATCAAGGCGATCACATCCTTGACTAAACCGGCTTGTGTCAATGATGTCCAGCGCATAGAAGGCCGGATTACAGCATTGAGCCGATTCATCGGCCGTTTGGGAGAAAAGGCGATCCCGCTTTATCAGATGTTGAAAAAGACGGACCGGTTTGTATGGAGCGATGCTGCAAACGTTGCGTTTGAGGATTTGAAGCAGCAATTAGCAGAACCGCCGGTTCTGGCTGCCCCTGTTGACAACGAGCCGCTGCTGTTATACGTGGCTGCCAATGCCCGTGCAGTTAGCGTGGCAATTGTGGTGGAACGCAAAGAAGCAGGCAAGGAGTATCCGGTTCAACGCCCGGTTTACTACATCAGTGAGGTTCTCATTGAGTCAAAACAGAGGTATCTGCATTGGCAGAAGTTGGTGTGTGGCGTGTTCATCGCAAACCGGAAATTGAAGCACTATTTCCAGGGCCACCCAATCACTGTTGTCAGCTCAGCTCCGTTGGGGGATATAATCCAAAACAGAGAAGCCACTGGCAGAGTGGCAAAATGGGCCATTGAGCTTAGCCCACACGGATTGAAATATGTACCCCGTACTGCTATAAAATCCCAAGCACTAGTAGATTTCATCAATGATTGGACAGAATTGCAAGCACCATAGGAGAAGCCGGATCATACATACTGGACTATTCACTTCGACGGTTCAAGGCAATTGGAGAGCTCGGGGGCTGGAGTTGTGTTAACTTCCCCACGAGGTGACAAGTTTTGTTATGTCCTCCGACTGATGTTCCCTTGCACTAACAATGCTGCTGAGTATGAAGCTGTCCTTCATGGCCTACGGATGGCTAAGGAGATGAACTTGAGCCGGGTCAAGTGCTTTGGTGATTCAGATCTAGTGGCGCAACAGGTGTCTGGCAAGTGGGATTCTAAAGATCCGCTCATAGCAGCTTACAGGCGAGAAGTTGAAGCGGTTGCAGGATATTTCAAAGGATATTAGGTGGATCACATAGACCGGCGGAAAAATGAAGCGACCGATGCATTAAGCCGGCTGGGCTCTCAGCGTAAACCGGTTCCACCAAATACCTTCTTGGATGAATTACACAGTCCATCGGTACAAATATCATCGGAGGAGGATTTGGCTGTTCCTGATTCGGAAGCATAGCTAGTTGCAGCACTTCATGTTATTCCAGATTGGACACTCCCTTACTTGGCATACCTGAGCCGGGGAGAGTTACCAGACGATGAGGTTGAGGCGAGGCAGATAATCCGGCGATCCAAATCCATGACCATCGTCAACGGAGAACTTCATCACCGCAGCGTTTCTGGGGCGTTCCAACGATGTGTATCATCGGAAGAAGGCTGTGATATTCTTTGAGAGATACACGAAGGAGATTGTGGTCATCACGCCGGTTCAAAGTCATTGGTAGCCAAGGCTTTTCGTCATGGGTTCTACTGATTAACGCCTCATGCTGATGCGGAGGATTTAGTCCGGAGATGCGATGCTTGTCAGAAATTTTCACGGCGTGCTCATGTTCTGGCGCAGGAGCTGCGGATGATCCCAATCACTTGGCCGTTTGCGACTTGGGGGCTTGATATGGTTGGACCCTTCAAACGATCCCAAGATCAGAAAACCCACCTGTTGGTAGCAGTGGACAAGTTTACGAAGTGGATTGAGGCAGAACCTGTCAGTAAGTGTGATGCGGCAATAGCGGTTAAATTCATCAAAAAGGTAATTTTCCGGTTTGGCTTTCCACACAGCATAATTACTGATAATGGCACCAACCTCTCTAAAGGAGAGATGGAAGAGTTTTGCCAAAGGGAGCATATTCGTCTGGATGTATCTTCAGTGGCTCACCCTCAATACAATGGTCAAGCTGAGAGGGCCAACCAAGAGATCTTGAGAGGCATCAAGCTCCGGCTTATGGTCCCTTTGCAAAGAACGCCGGGTTGCTAGGTTGAGGAGTTACCTTCTGTCCTCTGGAGCATCAACACTTCACCTAACAGGTCTACATGTTATATGCCTTTTTTTTCATGGTGTATGGTGCTGAAGCGGTTCTCCCTAGTGACATCCAGCACGACTCACCACGGGTGGCAGCTTATGTTGAAGCGGCTAATAAGCAAGCAAGACAAGACAACTTAGACCGGCTGGATGAGGAACGGGACACATCAGCGGCACGATCAGCAATTTATCAACAAGACTTGCGCCGATATCATAGCCGCCGGGTTAAGACAAGGACATTCCAGGAGGGGGATCTGGTGCTCCGGCTCATCCAAGACCAGACCGATATGCATAAATTATCCCCACCTTGGGAAGGACCCTTTGTGGTTAGCAAGAACCTACACAACGGTTCATACTACCTGGTTGATGTTCGAGAGCATAAAGACTCACGTACGGCAGAAGAAGAGACGAAACGGCCATGGAACATCGCTCTTCTACGACCTTACCACACTTGAGCCATTGGCTCCGCTTCATGTATCCTGTACATATTATGATTAATAAATAAACCGGCGCCCCCGGTAAACCGGGGACTCAGCCATTTTCTTCGAATAAAAGTATCATATGGGAATTTGCTCAGGTGATATCCATATAAAGTTTATTGCTCTTGATATATATCATTTTCATCAAGAAAACAAATTGCTTTGATCTGTATATTTTGATATGCAGGACAATTACTCTTTAAGGGACCAAAGAGGGTTGTCGCACATCGCAACTCAAACATAGGTACCCAGCCACCTAAACCGGCGCCATTGATGCGTCAAACATGGAGCCTGGCAGCTCGTAAAAAGCCAAGGAGCCTGGCAGCTCGTAAAAAGCCAAGGAGCCTGGCAGCTCGTAAAAAGCCAAGGAGCCTGCAGCTCGTAAAAAGCCTAGAGCCTAAAGGCCGCTCATAAAAAGCCTGGAGCCTGGCAGCTTGTAAAAAGCCTCGAATTTGGAGCCTGGCAGCTCGTAAAAAGCCTTGACTACATGGTCTCATTTGCTAAAAATGATTTATTTCTGTGATTTCATAAGTTTTGTTTTTGATCAAGTCTATTGATCCGGGATTGGGCAGCTGCAAAGTTGACCATACATCTGCAAAGTTAAAAATCTGGGTCATGAACACCAGCATGAGTTAAACCGGCGTTCATTACAATCCGGATCAGTCATCAGGCAAACGCTAAGAGAGCCTCATTAGCATCTATGCTTTCAATTATGCCTACCGGATTAAGGACATCAGGCACACTTAATTAGAGGTATGAGGTATCTTTTGTATAAAACAAATATTCCTTTGATATATCTATTGGAACAGAGTAATAGGTCCGGCGGTAAACCACCATGACATCTTTTTAGCATCGTTTATGCAGGCACATATAACATAAATGGATCAGCCATGGAGAAACAAAGATTAAATTCGCAGATGTCAAGTCAGGCTGTGGCATCCATATTGGGACAAAGGCAATGTTTAACTATCCTATTACAAGGCACCTGCAGGCCCGAATAGATTAAAGTTTTTGGCAAAGTGTTTGGCAACTACAAATTAAACTGGACGGTTTATGACTCCTCTTCACGCTGCGAAGGTTGAGGGTCGGCTTGTTCCGGATCTTCTTCATCTTCAGGTAATGACTGGAAATCAGGAACGCGCCAGTCAATCTTGGAGAGTGCACGGAAGTACATTTCCTCATTAATAAGATCTGACGGATCAATATCTGGAGCGAAAGTATGGCCACGCACTGGTGGGATCAGATTCTCGGTGTCGTAAACCAGTCGATCTACCCGCTCATTTTCTAGGTCATAGGTCGGATGATACCTTGTTAAATCCGCTTCATCGGCAAGTTCACTGGCAAGTGGGCACATGTCCTTAGTCAGAGCACGGAGGTCTTCGACAGAGAAGACTGACCCGTCCTCTTTGTTGCTGGGATAGCCGTTCATAGCTTCAGCCGGATCAAAATCCAGAACCCATGCTTTGGCCCGGGTCAACACCATCAGAGAGCTGGCCCGCGCAGCAGACTTCTTCACCTCCACCAGACGCACAGGCAGGACAGAGAGCTTCTCCAAGGTGGCTTGGATGGTAGTTGGTGCCGGTTTGTTATGGGACATTGCACTAATAATTCTTTGAGCGCCGGAATAAAGCTGCTCTACCAGGTTATAAGAGGCCTTGAGCTTCTTCCGGACATCATCTCCAAGATGGGTTATGCACCGCCCTATATATATATATATATTTGTCAAGTTAAACTGGAGTGGAACAAAGGTTGCAAAGATGAAAAACATATGCAGAAGGGTACTCACCAAAGGTGGCCGAAGTCATGAGTTCTATTTGTTGCCTTAAACCGGCCAACTCCTGTGTAACCGGTTCAAGGGCAGCTTCAGCATCTTTTGCTCTTTTTTCAAGAGCATTCCTCTGCACTTCCCATGTGGACTGCTCCGCCTCGAAGTCCTTTTTCAGTTTTTCCATGTTGGTCAAGGTAAGCACAAGTTCTTCCTTGGCTTTGACAGAGGCAGTTTCATTGACAGCCAAGCTATTCCGTAGTTCAATTACCTCCGAAGCCGTCCGGGTAAAGTCAGCCTACAAGGAAATCAAATGAATTAGAAAGACAAGACAATCAAGTCTCAAGCATATAATAAGTTATCCACTTGACACTTGGGGGCTAATGTGCAGTTGAAGTACCAAAAGAGAATTTCAGACAAGTCCCAAGCGCATAAAACAAGTTATACCCCTGGCACTTAGGGGCTAATGTAAGTTCAAATTCAGATACACTGGAAGTCCCGGTTCACCTACAATGAAGCTAAATTGGCACTTGGGGGCTACTATGGCCTGAAGACAGGATTGCAAGAACACAAAACAAAGACAAGTAAAAGGAAAAGAAATTACCTCGTATTTATCCTTCATCATGTTAACCAACCCGGCTTCATATTCGCGGCTGGTAAAGAGTCGGTTCAGATACCCGGAATGAAGTTCCTGGGCACTCAACTCGGCATAACTGGATAAGTCTATGCTCCACTTGCCTTTGTCTTGTTGAAGTTTTTCTTCCTTGGCAGTATGTCTGGCCAAGATGACAGGCTCAGTGGGAGCAGTGAAACCTAACCCGGTTATCTCAACGTCCGCGGATGAAGTGGCAGTTGGTTGGAGAGGGGCAGCGGTAGGCGCCGGGCTGATAGGAGCCGGGCTAGCCCGAGGAGGGCTAACCCGGACAGGGCTCGCCGGATCAGCCGCACTCTCCATATTGTCACCTCCTGGAGCAGCGACATCATCATGATCCATAGGAAGAGGATCATCAAACTGAGCTTCAGGGATGTCTTCTGGAAGGATGGCCGCTTCAGGGTCATTAGCCGGTTTAGCGGCAGTGGTTTCGGCAGCCGCTTTGGATGCTTTCGCCTTCTTGCTAGGCTTCGGCTTTCTGGTAAAAATCAAAGGAATCATGAGAATCATGAAGTAAAAACATGAAGGTAAACCGGATGTTTGAAAAGAACTTACCCAGGCACAGTCTTCAGCACAGGGACCTGTGTAGCAGTCGACTCGCCGGAAGAGGACAAAGGAGCCTCCTGATAGTTAGGATCAGACGGTTTAAGCGGTTTACGTATGAGCCCGGCTTTTGGATGAAGGAGAGTTGGAGAAAGTAAAACCTCGGAGCGGCGCCTGCGAGCCGGTGTAAGAGGTATTCCGGATGACTCCACCACATGGCCACTATGGCGTGTGGTCCGGCGTGCTTCATGCTGCTGCTTCTTCAAAAGAAAGTTGGGGGTCCAATTGAGCGTAAGGATGAGAAAAAGGGTATTTCCGGGACACCCGGCGGATTTTGGGGGGCAGCGGTTCTGAGTCAGAAGAGAGAGAAATTACCTCAACTTCCGCCGCTTTACTTCCTTCCGCCAGATCCTGTGGAAAGGCACTGTTAAACATAAATTTAGACAAAGGGAGGATAAAGCATACAAGGTTTAATTTATACCTCTGAATCCGGATCATCTTCCTCGGGGTGTGAACCGGAGGCGGCAACAGCCTTCTTTTTCTTAACAGCATAAGTTTTCCGGCGTGGTTGCTTGGCCGCTTTATCTTGAGATTTCCTTTTCCAAAAGGGATCGGTGGCCTGTGCAGAAGATAGGAAATAAATGGAAGACAATTGATATGGCCGGATCAGAACAAACAGAAAAGATCTGAAAGGACTTACTGTTAGCGGTTTATTGGTTTCGCAGAACGGAGCTAAACCGGTCCGGCTGCACTCTTCCAGAGAGATGTTGAGCATTTTCTTCGCGGATTCAGTGACTTCTTTTTTAGGAAGTATTATATCAATGTGGCGCTGAGGATCATCCGGTTTACCAGTGTACTCGCACATCAGGCCTGAGCGCCGGCTCAGTGGGAGGATGCTCCAGGCGAGCCAGCAGCGAACAAAGTCTACTCCGGTTAAGCCGTTGGCTACAAAGGCCTTGAGCTTAGAAAGTTGAGGGGCAAACCGGGCACGATCCGGGGCGCTGAGGCGCTGTGGCAAGGGATGATCCATTGGTAAGCGGTAGGCACGGTAACCCGGCAGTGGGTTTTCTCCTTCAGGCGAAGTATCCTTACAATAGAACCACGTTTGGTTCCATTCCGTGGGGTGGCTGTGAAGGGTAGCGTGATGGAAGCTCACATCTTTTCTCTTTTGGATACTGACGCCACCCAATTCTTGATGCGGCCCGTCAGTAAACTCCGTTCGCCGGTTTAGATGAAAAAAGTCTCGAAACAGATCCACTGATGGTGCTTCTTAGAGATATGCCTGTGAGAAGACTTGAAAATTGCAGATATTTGACATAGAATTTGGACCTACGTCTTGAGGATGGAGCTGAAAAGCGGCTAACACATCCCGGAAGAATTTTGAACCGGGAGGGCTAAAACCCCGGGTCAGGTGATCAAAGAAAACAATGACCTCTCCTTCCTTAGGAGTAGGTGGACACTCATCTCCTCGGGCCCGCCAGTGCAGAACCTCCTTAGGACCCAGAATACCAATTGAAGCAGCATTTGTTAAATCATCCTCAGTAATGCGGGAAGGGGCCCAGTTGCAAGCGACGAACTGCTTGGCTGTCATCTTGACTGAGGAAATGCTGAAAATTACAGTACAAAATCCGGTTTACCAATTGCTAAAACATAAGCCAGATCATTGTATAAAGTTATGGACTTTATTGTCGGTTTACACAAGGGACTAATGGCATTACTAATCCGGAAGCATATAAGAGTGAGGCAGCTACCGGTTCATGATGACAGGAAAGGCAGAAGTTAAACCGTCAATTACAAGATACATGTTTACGTCTAAACCGTCGAAGAAAGCATATGATTGATTAAACCGCTGACATGAGCTACGGATCTATAATATGAAGAAACAGTTTTCACAGAAAGCTGAGGTAAATATGGATCTAAGGCGCAAGGAAAAGATGGAATAAACACAAGTTATATACAGTGAAGGTCGCGGAGGTTCTCTACAGATCAAATCTAAACTGATAAACTAGAAGAACTAAAAGACGCGAGGACGGAGCAGGAGCGCATGGATTCAGATCGAATCTACATAAGGTTTGAATCTAAAGTAAGGTTGGCCTACGAGGATGAACAGCAAAAGCTTCAAAGGTTTAATGGCGGAGCTACGGAAGAAAACCCTAGATTGAGATTTACAGGGAAGAAGAAAGAGTACCTGACGAAGTAGAGGGCGGCGGTGAAGTGCTCTGGTCATGTTCAGGGTGATGCAGCGGCCAGGCTCGGGGACGACGGCGAGGTCGAAGAGCGGCGGCGGAGCTTCAAGCGACAGAGATGGAGGAAGACGAAACCAGAAGGGGAAAAGAGGCATGCCCCACCGGTATTTATAAGCCGAAAAGGTGAAAACGGTAAGCGCGGGAATCGAGGAGGCTAGAGATTGGATAAAGATCGTGTTGTCGCCTCGATTTTCGGTGCAGCATTTAAGAAAGGTAACAGACATATACGAGCTTTAAATGCGGAGATGACATCACGACGGATTAAGGCGATTCCAGGAGATGACATCATGGCCGGTTTATAAAGCAGATAAATTGCATGAAGGAGATTTATGCAAGACCTGGAAGACTGACATGAACAAGTTCAAATCAATCTGGGGCCCAATGTCAGGGATATTACTAGCAGGTATAAACCGGCCAGGAAGATCCGGATTACACTGACATAGTTGTATTATCACAAGCCCAGTAGAATATATACCAGAGGTTACGGCCCATAGAAGCTTAGGGCCCATGTGTAAGGCCTACGGTTTATAAACCGTCATATCATGTAACTTGGGATGTAAGATAGAATGAGTAGAGACTAAGGCGGACACGTTTATGAACCGGCCTCGGGACTCTATAAACCAGACCGAGCATCGCCTCCTATATAAAGGGACGACCCGGCGACGGTTCAAGGACAGGAAACAATAGCACGAAACACAGGCAAGCGATTCGCTCCCTATTCATCGACGCCCAAGCAATACCACACCAAACTAGACGTAGGCTTTTACCTTCATCGAAGGGGCCGAACTAGTATAAATCCTCTGTGTCCTTTGCGTGCTTTTAACCTCTTCAAGCTAACCCGCGCGATGGCCTCACACCTAAGTCCTCTAAACCGGACATCTGCCGTGCTAATTCCACGACACCGTTGAAAACTTCAACCAGTTTGTCATCAATCACCAAAAGGGGGAGATTGTAAGTGCATCTAGTGCCACCCCTAGTTGGTTTTGGAGCATTGACGACAAACCTCGTTGAGGGACTAATGTGTTTGTGTGAATTGCAGGATAAAATAGGTAGTAGTCCCTCATTGATTCAGTTTACCTACCGGAGATGACCCCTAAAATAGGATCGGTTCGATCGTTTGTCTTCGAAACTTCCATATTTTGAAGACTTTCATAAAAATCGCCTATTCACCCCCCTCTAGTCGATATACAGCTCTTTCAATATCGCTATCTTGAGAGAAGCCACTAGAGAAAACTATGGCCCTCGGGTCTATGTCTATCATATTACTTTCCCGTCAACTAGCCAATTTCTGCCGCCGTTGTTTATTTGCTTTCTTTAATTTCTGTTTCTATACCAAAAATACCAAAAATATAATTATCATCTCTATCAGATCTCACTATCGTAAGTGACCGTAAAGGAATTGACAACCCCTTATCGCGTTGGCTGCGAAGTTCTTATTTGTTTGTGCATGTGCGAGGGACTGGCGCGTGGTCTCCTACTGGATTGATACCTTGGTTCTCAAAAACTGAGGGAAATACTTACGCTATTGTGTTGCATCTCCCTTTCCTCTTCGAGGGAATACAACGCAAGCTCAAGAGGTAGCAGTAATCTTCCAACAGATGCATGATATGAGGTTGGGGTTCAACATCTAGTGGAGAGGCTATCATGGGCGTTGTTGCACTAGGGGGTTGCATCTTAAAGGATCCTTGGCTATGCTGATCCGAGGATTGCAATGCCCTTTGTAACACGTGCCATGGGGCATTCAGCATGAACATGTGGGACGAAACCTCTATTATGTATTTGTCCCATCTGTTACCTTGTTGTTTTATTTTATCATTTTGTTCTCCCAAGTGGCTTCTCGACGAGTAGTTGTACCATTAAGCTATGGAATTCATTTGTTCGGATGTTCATTGTGAAGACTATATGTTGCAAATATCTAGCCATTGATTCAGCTTATCTATTATTTGCTTCAATGGCTAACAGGTGTCATCATCTTCAGGATGGCACCTAAGAAAGTTCCCAACCAGAACCCAGAGGGTGAAGAAGAGCGTCCACCTTCCCCTCCTCCTTCGTCTGAGGCATGGAGAGCGATTATGCGGGCAACCAACCAAAACACCCAGATGCTCATGCAGATGATGCAGAGTTTCCAAGCCAATCAAGTAAATCAAGGCAATCAAGGGAACCAAGGCCAAGGAAATCTGTTCAATCAACCTCACTTTGCGACCCTGAACCAATTCCTGGGAAATCAGCCCAAGTCTTTCAGTTACTGTGTGGATCCGCTAGATGCTGAAGATTGGATCATAGACATCAAGAAGCATTTTGAGTGCAGTAATGTCAGACCTGAGGATTATGTCAAGTTTGCCGCTTTCCAACTCAAAGATCAAGCTGCATATTGGTGGCAACAGTACACAGACTCCAGAGCGGGTCGTGAGATCTCGTGGACTGACTTCTGCCGCGATTTCCATTCTCATCACATTCCTGCCAGTGTCATTGAAGGCATGCGTGAGCAATTCCGCAATCTGAAGCAAGGCACCATGTCCGTCTATCAATACAATGTCAAGTTCCAGAATCTTGCCCGTTACGCGAAGCAAGACATCCCCGATGCCAAGAGCAAAATCTACCAATTCTGAGGTGGTCTGAAAGATGAACTCCAACTTGCACTCACTTTGTTCGAGCCAAATGAATTTGATCAATTATACAACATGGCTTTCAAGCAAGAGGCAGCTCAGCTCAAATGTGAAGCTTCTAAGAAGAGGATAAGAGATGTTGTTCACTCCTCCTCTTACTCTCAGGTGGTCGCCAAGCAGCAGAAGTTCTGGCTCCCGCCTCCTCCAGTGCTCCGTCCTCCCAGTCACAGCAAGCACTCAGGTGGTCGTGGATTTTCCCACCCACCCAACCCAAGCAACCAGTCCAAGTCTCAATACCAAGCTCCAAGACCAAGTGTTCCTCCTTCCCGTCCAGTTTCTGAGGTCACTTGCTACAAGTGTGGTCTGAAGGGTCACTATTCCAACAAGTGCACCAACCAGAGGCGCCTTGCGCCTCCTCCAACTGTCAGCAATGCTATTGTCAAGCACAATCCCAAGCATGCAAGAGTGAACCTGATGAATGCAGCTCAAGCAGAGAATTCTTCGGATGTGATTATTGGTAATCTTCCAGTTAACTCTAAACCTGCAAAAGTCTTGTTTGATTCTGGTGCATCACTTTCCTTCATGTCATATCCATTTGCATCTAAGCACAATGTGGACACAGTGGCTTTGCTAAGGGAGTTATCAATTATTTCTCCGGGAAAACAAATGCATTCTAGCTTGTTTGCTCCGTACATATCCATTCATATGGGTGATTACAGTTTTCTGGTTTCCCCGATTATTCTCGGTAACTCGGACATTGATCTTATTCTTGTGATGGATTGGCTCTCTAAGCATGATGCAAATATTGATTGTGCAAATAAGGAGGTCAAGCTAACTCATCCTTCTGAAGATGTGATTATTTTTGGAGCTCGAGATAACACAATGAGGCTATTCTCTCTCAATGACAAGGGCAAGATTGATGCCATTTCTCAAATTCCGGTGGTTTGTGAATATGAGGATGTATTCCCTGAAGAGCTTCCAGTCATGCCTCCCAACCGTCCAATTGAATTCGTCATTGAACTTGAACCTGGTACGGAGCCAGCCTGTCGGCGTCCGTACAAGCTTTCTCCTGATGAGTTGAAGGAGCTGAAGAAGCAACTCGACGAGCAAGAACGAATGGGTCTGATCAGACCAAGTACTTCTCCTTGGGGTTGCGGTGTTCTTTTTGTCAAGAAAAAGGATGGTACAGAACGGCTGTGCGTTGATTACCGGCCATTGAACAAGAAGACAATTAAGAATAAGTACCCGCTCCCCAACATCAATGAATTGTTCGAGCAGCTCAAAGGAGCCAAGGTTTTCTCAAAGCTCGATCTCCGGATGGGCTACCATCAGATTCGTATCCGTGAAGAGGATATTCCCAAGACCGCATTCAGAACGAGTTATGGCTCATATGAGTATACGGTCATGTCTTTCGGGCTTGCAAATGCTCCACCCACTTTCTCTCGGATGATGCACTTCATATTCAACCCCTACACCAATGAATTTGTTCTCGTCTATCTGGATGATATTGTGGTATTCTCCAAGAATGAAGAAGACCATGCCAAGCACCTCCATTTGGTCCTCGACAGGCTCCGTGAGCACCGTTTCTATGCGAAATTCTCCAAGTGTGAATTCTGGCTTGATAAAGTCCTCTATCTTGCCATATTATCTCTGCTGAGGGCATTTCTGTTAACCCCGAGAAGGTTGAAGCTATTGTCAACTGGGAACCTCCTCAGAATGTCAAACAACTCCGAAGTTTCCTCGGTCTCGCAAGCTATTGCAGAAGGTTCGTTGAGAACTTCTCCAAGATTGCCAAGCCTCTTTCCAACCTGTTGCAAAAGAATGTCAAGTACTCCTGGACTCCTGATTGTGATGTGGCATTCAATACACTCAAAGAGACGCTCATTTCTGCTCCAGTACTTACTCCTCCGGATGAGTCCAAGCCTTATGAAGTGTTCTATGATGCTTCATTCCAAGGTCTCATGGTGTTCTCATGCAAGACAAGAAGATCATTGCATACATTTCGCGCCAGCTTAAACCAAATGGGAAGAATAACCCCACACGTTATCTTGAGCTAGCAGTAGTTGTTTATGCCTTGATCACGTGGAGACACCTTCTGTTGGGCAGAAAAGTGGACATCTTCACCGATCACAAGAGCCTGAAGTACATCTTCACCCAGCCAAACCTTAACCTCTGCCAGACTCGTTGGGTTGAAATGATTCAAGAATACGATCCAAGCATTGAGTATACTCCTGGCAAGGCCAATGTCATTGCATATGCCTTGAGCAGAAAGGCTTATTGCAACAGTCTCATCATCAAACCGTTCTAACCTGAACTTTGTGAATCATTCAGGAAGCTCAACCTCCAAGTCGTTCCACAAGGATTTCTTGCCAACCTTCAAGTCTCTCCTACCTTGGAAGATCAAATCCGTGCGGCCCAACTCAGTGATGCTATGGTGCAGAAGGTGAAACATGGTATTGCTAAGGGTACTCCCAAGTACAAGTGCTATCGCATTGATGACAGAGACACTTTGTTCTTTGAGGACAGAATTGTGGTTCCCAAAGGTGATCTCAGGAAGCTCATAATGAATGAAGCACATGACTCACTCCTCTCGATACATCCAGGAAATTCCAAGATGTACCATGACCTCAAGCAATCCTATTGGTGGACTCGCATGAAAAGAGAAATTGCTCAATTCATGAACGAGTGTGATGTCTGCACAAGAGTGAAGGCAGAGCATCAATGTCCAGCCGGACTCCTTCAACCTCTACCTATTCCCAAGTGGAAATTCGATCACATTGAGATGTATTTCGTCACTGGCTTTCCCAAGTCCAAGGGAGGAAATGATGCTATCCTTGTGGTGATTGACAAGCTCACTAAAGTGGCTCATTTCCTTCCAGTCAAAGAATCCATCAACGCAGCTCAACTGGCAGAGCTGTACACTTCCAGAATTGTCTCTTTGCATGGAAGCTTGTTCACTTCCTAATTATGGGATTCCTTCCAGTCAGCTATGGGTACCAAGATTCGCTTCAGCACAGCTTTTCACCCTCAGACTAGTGGCCAAGTCGAAAGAGTGAACCAAATTCTTGAAGATATGCTCAGGGCATGTGTCATCTCCTTCGGTATGAAATGGGAAGATTGCCTTCCGTTTGCCGAATTCTCCTACAATAACAGCTTCCAAGCAAGTGCAGACAAAGCACCGTTTGAAATTCTCTATGGCAGAAAGTGACGTACCCCTCTCAACTGGTCCGAGACTGGTGAACGTCAACTCCTTGGAAATGATTTGATCTCAGAGGCCGAAGAAATGTGCAAAGTCATACGTGAGAATCTCAAAGCCGTGCAATCGCGCCATAAGAGCTACTATGACGGCAAGCATCGTGACTTGGCTTTCGACATTGGAGATCATGTCTATCTCCGTCTTTCTCACATGAAGGGCACTCAGAGGTTCGGTATCAAGGGCAAGCTTGCTTGAAAATACGTGGGCCCTTTCAATATATTGACAAGAGAGGCGATCTAGCCTACCAACTCGAGCTTCCCTCCAACTTTGCAAATGTGCACGATGTGTTTCACGTGTCTCAACTCCGGAAGTGCTTCAAGACGCCTGAACGCACCATTCCTTTCGAAGAGATTGATCTTCAGCAAGACTTGTCTTATCGTGAGCACCCCATTGCTATCCTTGGAGAAACTAAGTGCAACCCGCAACAAGTCCATCAAATTCTTGAAAGTTAAGTGGTCGCACCATACCGACCGAGAAGCTACATGGGAACAAGAAAATCTTCTCCGTTCCGTGTATCCCGCTTTCTTTCAGTCCTAGATCTCGGGAAGAGATATTTTTGTAGTGGAGGAGAGTTTGTAACACCCCGGATGTAACAATTCTATTTATAGCAATACAAGCATCGTTGACTTAATCAATTCCATTCCGGGCTCTTCCTTCATTTCGGGTTTCTACGTTTTTGCCTTGTGCATGTGTTGCATGTCACCATGTCATTTTTCATTATGTGCATTGCATTGGCATAGTCTCACTTGCATCCGTGTGTAGTTGCATCGTCTCCGCCCTCTCCGTTGTCCGTTTCGGGTTCCGACTCTCACACATGTGCCAGTCACACCTCTTAAGCCTTTGTTTCGTGAGTGGGTTAAAAACATCCTCGAAATGGGACGCGAGTTGGCGAGTGGTCTTGGTATATCACCGGTAGACCGCCTGTCAAGTTTCGTGTCATTGGAGGTCGTTTGATACTCCAACGGTTAACCATGTGGGCTGAAAACCCCTATCTCTTTAGGCCCAGCACCCCTCCACAACAGCCCACTAGCCCAGCACAACTACCTCCATCCTCTCGGTCGTTGGATCGTAATTGTGTGAGCGAAAACCGCACCTCATTTGGACACTCCTAGCTCCCTCTACCTATAAATATGCCCATCTCCCCCGAAATCCGGATCAAACCCTAGCCTCCCTCATCCTCCGTCCGCCGGACGTGTCCAGACCGCGTCGGACACGTCCGCCGGACGCGCCCGGGTGAACCAGCGCACGCCACATGGCCCGCTCCGCCGGCTTCCTCCTCAGCGCCGACCGGGCCCGCCGCGGCTCGGATTGGGCCCTCCCGGCCTAGCCACCGCCACCGCGCCGAGCCGCGTCCACGCCGCCTCCACGCGCCGTCGGCCGAGCCCCGCGCGCCGCCGGCCGAGCCCCGCGCGCCGCCAGCCGAGCTCCCGCCGGCGCCGGGCACCACCGTGCCTCCACCGACCGCGCCCGCAAGCAGCCTCCATCGTCGCCGCCCCGCGCGCCCCGGCCGACCCCGCCCGCCGTCGGCCGCCTCGGCTCCCTCGCCGCTCCGGCCACCGCCAGCCACCGTCGTCGGTCTTCTCCAGCGAGGTCCGGCCGAATCTGGTCAGGTGGACCAGATCCACCACTCCCCCGAACCAAACGCCTCCGACCCATCGTGGATCCCTCCGTCCCGCTTCTCCTTGTCCTGAGTTGACTTTTTCGAAGTGGTAAAAATTTCTCGAAGTCCCAGATCCTTGTAATTTTGTTGCCTCCTTCATCATGTGGTAACTTGGTGCTCGGTGCTCCATTTTGCATGTATGATATATCGAAATGTGTGTCTCGAAGTGCTCTACATGTTCGTATCAGTTTCATGCATGATAGGGTTCATCTAGATGTCTTAATATTCGTTGCAAGACTGCTTCGTGATGTTGCTATTTCAGCACTAGTTGTGTGTTAACATTTTGTTGTCATGTTCGTGAGGTCACAACTTGGTGCATGTTGGTCCAAATGGAGTGTATGACATGTCAAAATGTTCGTCTTGTGAAGCTCTTCATGATGGAAGCATTTGCATGCATGTTAGGTTGCATTATGACATGTTTAACCCTGTTACAAAAGTGCATGTGGCTGATAAGTTTCTGAAATTGTTATGAGATGATGATTTGCCATTTTCGTTTGAATTAATCCATCTGTCATATGAGCTAGGTGTCAACATGAGTTTTGCTCATTGGAATGTGCTCTACAAGATAGATTTATTTTCATGCCATGATATGTCTTGTTATGAGTGCATCAAGCTTGTTAACATGCCATCGTGATGTTAAATTTCTGCTAAGGGTGAATCTGTTAATTTTTATGCCATGTTTCCATGAGGCTACCGTCATTGTTGTGCATGGTTAGAGTTGTCCAGTGGGTGTTCCTTGATGTATATGTTATGCTCTAGCTATACATGATCTTGTTTGCTATGATGCCATGATGTAGCTTGTTCTTTTGAGGCCCTCTAGTTGCTTCAAAATGTTTTCTGTCAGCATACCCAGATTTTGCTCAGTCTGGATAAACTTTTGCAATTTTGCCATGCTGTTTGTGACATGTTCTAGTATGTTGTAGAAGTAGCCATGTGGTTATTCTTGAAGAGCATGTTATGTATGTTATTGCCATGCCTTTTTCTTGCATGATGGCTTGTTGTAACATAATTATATCTTCCTCCAAAGATGCCATGTTGCTGTTAACTCCAGTTTTGCATTGCATCTTGTTTTGCTTGCCTTTTGCTAACCGTGCATCCGTTTCCAGTGATCTTTATATCGATTTTGACCGAATCTTCCCATCTATCCAGTGGCTTGCTTGGTTACCCAAGATGAAGCCATTTCCATCATCTTCTTCTCTAGGCTCGAGAGCATCCTCATGCATACACACATCATACTTGCATTCCATGACATGTCTTGCATCATGTTGTTTGCACATCGCACCATTTTTGATCTTGTACCGTTGTTGTGCTCTTGTGTTGGGTAGAGCTGGGAGCCGATACCGAGTTCAAGGATCTTGTCGAGACTGAGTTTGAGGAGCCGTCTTACCTTCCCACTGAGGACTTAACAAGAAAGATGACTGTTCCCCGATATCGGCTCTATCTTTGCCTTGCTAGTTGTCTTGCTCTTTAGCTATGCCTCGATGCCTATTCATGTGTTGCCAGCCTCCTATGTTGCCATGAAACACTGTAACCGCCTTCATAGCAAACCGTTGTTTGGCTAAGTAAGCATTTGCTCAGCCCCTCTTGTAGCGTTGTTAGTTGCAGGTGAAGTTTTGAAGTTTGCTCCACGTTTGGACTTGTTTATTGGGATAACACACTATATATCTTAATTAAATTAATGCACATATATATTGGTAATCGGTGGAAGGCTTGGCCTTCTGCTTGGTGTTTTGTTCCACTCATGCCACCTTAGGACCCGATAAACCGGTGTTATGTTCCTTGATTGTGCGTTCCTAACAGGGTTGGGGTTTATGGGCCCCCTTGATAATTCGCACTGCTTAAAGCTTTTCCAGCAAGGCCCAACATTCGTACTACATTTGCCTAACAAATAAAACTTGCATAGGGAGTAATTAACCCGAGTTCTTAATCAACAACCCGGGCCAGTGCTCCTCATGAGTGTTGGTCCAAACTGGGGGTTCTGCGGGGCCACCACGAGGAAACTCGAGGATTGGTATATACCTGTAGGATCGCCCATCCGGTCGTGGCCTGAGACGAGATACACACGGCTACTATCAGGGTGTCGGCACGCCGGGAGGTCTTGCCGGATTATTTTTACCTTTATCGAAATATCTTGAGCACGGGATTCTGAGAATACTCGGGTCTTCCCAATTTGGAGTTGCGACTCCGCAGATCGTGAGCTTCTGAAGGGCTAACTTGGGACACTGATAACCCACAAGTGTAGGGGATCAGTTGTAGCCACTTTCAATAAGTAAGAGTGTTGAACCCAACGAGGAGCTAAAGGCAGAACAAATATTCCCTTAAGTTCTACGACCACCGATACAACTCTACGCACGCTTGACGTTTACTTTACCTAGAACAAGTATGAAACTAGAAGTACTTTGTAGTTTTGTGGGATAGGTTTGCAAGAATATAAAGAGCACGTAAATATAAACTAGGGGCTGTTAAGATAAAGAAGCAATAATGTTAATGATACCGAGTATGGAAAAGTGGTGGTAGGAGTTGCGAAATTGCCCCTAAGCAATTGACTACGTTACTAGACCGATAACAAGTTTTATGTGGGAGAGGCCACTGCTAGCATGTCATCCCTTACTTGGAATTCTATGCACTTATGGTTGGAACTATTAGCAAGCATCCACAACTACTAACATTCATTAAGGTAAAACCCAACCACAGCATTAAGATATATTGGTCCCCCTTCAATCCTGTATGCATCAATTTCTATGCTAGGTTGAAGCTTCTCTCACTCTTGCCCTTCAATACGTAGTCCTATCAACATACAACTAAACCTATGGTGTGATCCACGCGCGCGCTCATATGATGGGCACCAAAGGACAGCAACATAACCACAAGCAATTTAAATCAATCGTAGCAATTCACCAATCACCAAAAGGACAACGAAAATCTACTCAGACATCATAGGATGGCAGCACATCATTGGATAATAATATGAAGCATAAAGCACCATGTTCAAGTAGAGGGTACAGTGGGTTGCGGGAGAGTGGACCGCTGTAGATATATGGGGGAAGGTGATGGAGATGTGGGTGAAGATGAAAGAGGTGTTGGTGTAGATCCCGTCACACGATGATGGCCCCGGTGGCACTTCGGTGCCACCGGAAGCGAGGGGGAGAGAGCCCCCCTCCTTCTTCTTCTTCCTTGACCTTCTCCCTAGGTGGGAAAAGGGTTTCCCCTCTTGTCCATGGCCTCCATGGCGGCGGAGGGGCGAGAGCCCCTCCGAGATTGGATCTGTCTCTCTGTCTCTCTCTGTTTATGTGTTCCCCGATTCTAGCCCTTCGCCGTTTCTTATATTCCCGGAGATCCGTAACTCCGATTGGGCTGAATTTTTGACACGATTTTTATCCGGATATTAGCTTTCTTGCGGTGAAAGAAGGGCATCAACCGCCTTACGCAGTGGCCACGAGGGCCCAGGGCGCGCCTGCCCCTGGTGGGCACGCCCCCCTCCCTCCTGGCCCACTCGGGCATCGTCTCATGTTGGTTCCGCTTCCCAAAATTCACATATATTCCAAAAAAAATCTCCGTCCGTTTTTATCCCGTTTGGACTCTGTTTGATATGGATATTCTACGAAACAAAAAACATGCAACAAACATGATCTGGCACTGGGCACTGGATCAATATGTTAGTCCCAAAAAATAGTATAAAAAGTTGCCAAAAGTATATGAAAGTTGTAGAATATTGGCATGGAACAATCAAAAATTATAAATACGACAGAGACGTATCAGCATCCCCAAGCTTAATTCCTGCTCGTCCTCGTGTAGGTAAATGATAAAAAAGATATTTTTTGATGTGGAATGCTACCTAGCATAATCTTGATCATGTAATCTAATCATGGCATGAATATTAAGACACGAGTGATTCAAAGCAATAGTCTATCATTTGACATAAAAGAATTTAATACTCGGGCATTCCAACAAACAATCAAGTCTTTCAAAATATCAATGCTAAAGAACGTTATCCCTACACAAGGTACCCCTCATGCCTATCCCGGTGTCAGCCAAGCAATTGTTTTCATACTTTACTTTTTCGAACCTTTTCAACTCTTCACGCAATACATGAGCGTGAGCCATGGACATAGCACTATGGGTGGAATAGAAGGTGGTAGTAGACAAAAGGAGGGAGAAAGTCTCACATCGACTAGGCATATCAATGGGCTATGGAGATGCCCATCAATAGATATCAATGTGAGTGAGTAGGGATTTCCATGTAACGGATGCACTAGAGCTATAAGTGTATGAAAGCTCAACAGAAAACTAGTGGGTGTGCATCAACTTGCTTGCTCACGAAGACCTAGGGCATCTGAGAAAGCCCATCGTTGGAATATACAAGCCAAGTTCTATAACAAAAAATTCCCACTAGTATATGGAAGTGACAACATAGGAGACTCTCTATCATGAAGATCACGGTGCTACTTTGAAGCACAAGTGTGGAAAAAAGATAGTAGCATTGTCCCCTTTTTATTTTCCTTTTTCCTTTTTTTTTCTTTTTTTTTCTTTTGTTTGGGCCTTCCTTTTTTTATTTGGCCTTTTTTATTTGGCCTTTCTTTCTTTCTTTTTCTTTTGGCCTTTCCTTTTTTTCAAGGGACAATGCTCTAATAATGATGATCATCACACTTCTATTTACTTACAACTCGATACTAGAACAAAATATGACTCTATGTGAATGCCTCCGGTGGTGTAGCGGGATGTGCAATGATCTAGCGTAGCAATGACATCAAAAAATGGGGAAACCATGGAAACATCATGCTAGCTATCTTACAATCATGCAATGCAATATGACAATGATGGTGTGTGTCATAATAAACTGAACGGTGGAGTTACATGGCAATATATCTCGAAATGGCTATGGAAATGCCATAATAGGTAGGTATGGTGGCTGTTTTGAGGAAGGTATATGGTGGGTGTATGATACCGGCGAAAGTTGCGCGGTACTAGAGTGGCTAGTAAGGTGGAAGGGTGAGAGTGCGTATAATCCATGGACTCAACATTAGTCATAAAGAACTCACATACTTATTGCGAAAAATCTATTAGCCCTTGAAGCAAAAATACTACGACACATGCTCCTAGGGGGGAGGTTGGTAGGAGTTAACCATCGCGCGCCCCCAACCTTCACGCAAAGATAAACAATCAAAATACAATGCGCACCAATTTGGTTACATAGTTAGGAGACCATACGTGCATGCTTCGGGAATCACAAACCTTAACACCAATATTTTTACTAGACCACAATCATTCACTAGTACCTCCCACATATTAGCATCTCTATATCGCAATACTATTGCAAGAAATCAAACATATCATATTCAGCGATCTAAAAGTTTATGTAGGATTTTATGACTAACCATGTGAATGACCAATTCCTGTCAACTCTCTAAATAGATATAAGTGAAGCAAGAGAGTTTCAATTCTTTCTACAAAAGTTATGCCCCCGCTCTAACAAATATAAGTGAAGCAAAAGAGCATTCTACAAATGACGGTTTTCTATGTGAGGAGAAACAGGCAATCCAAACTTCCAATGATATACGTGAAGCACATGAAGCATTCTATAAAGCCATACTCAAATGATATAAGTGAAGTGCAAAGAACATTCTATCAATCAACCAAGGACTATCTCATACCAGCATGGTGCATTTATTAAAAGAAAAAAATGAAAAAGCACACGACGCTCCAAGAATTTACGCATATCATGTGAACGAAACAAATCTGAAAACATACTGATATTTGTTGAAGAAAGATGGGATGCCTCCGGGGCATCCCCAAGCTTAGACGATTGAGTCTACTTGAATATTTACTTAGGGTGCCCTGGGCATCCCCAAGCTTGAGCCCTTTGTCGGCGTCCTGGGAACCAGGGTACCCAGACTTGCATGTGTGCGGGCCGTAGCGCGCTCCTACCACGGCCTGGTACGGCCCAGCTGATCGACCAGATGCTCAAGACCCTCACGAAGAGAACGACTTCAAGAACCCCTCAGGAGCGGCCTCGGCTAGGTTGCTCCGGAGGGGCAGAGAATCCAAGGCCAGGCCTGCCTAAGGAGGAGGCAGTGATGCAAGCAGTGACGCACCGCGCCAACGGGTGCCAGTGCGTGCTAGTGGCGCAGTTGCCATTTTGGTGCAAAGGAGACAGCACAGGCGCAGGTTCCCGAGGGGCAGGACAAAGGTTTCCCCATTGGTGCAACAAGACCGAAGACCGCAAGGACGACAGGGAGGATGTCACCACCGAGCCCACCACCGCGTCATCACCGGATCCTTGTGCAGGCGAAGACCGCTTTTGTCAGGATAAGAACGTCCTTGTGTTCCCGCTCAAAATGGCCGTTGTGGGATCCCTTCCCGCCTAAACATTTCGGGGGAAGAGGACCCTGGCGGCCTATATAAGTAGCTAGGATCTCCACTATGAAGGGGGATCAGATCCAGAAACTCCGCCCTAGCACAAGGGAGCAAGAACTCTTGCTTCCTGGCCCTCCTGAGCTCTCCTCCTGAGCTCAGGAACCACTGTACTCATTCATACTCAAGCCCTCCCGAGGCCAATCCACCAAAGCAGGAAGTAGGGTTTTACACTGCAAGGTGGCCTGAACCTGGGTAAATTTGTGCGTGCTTTACTTGTTGTTCGCTTGAATCTCTTCACTCGACGAGGGCGAGACGCTAGGTAGACGTGAGTGGGAGAGATCTTCGTTCACGCCCCTGTGTTCGAACTTCTTGGGTTTGTGGATCCCGTAATCTGACATTTGGGGCGCCAGGTAGGGCGCGTGTCAAAATCTCACCTCTCCGACGACCTCGCCTCCCCTCTCCTGCTTTGCGCCGCCACGATGACCGCGGCCCGCCACATCCGTGTGGAGGCTGGCGTTTTCCCCGTCGTCCGAGCGGCTTCGGCGGACCACGTCACCCATGGGCGCTCCACCTCCTTCCCCGACGATGTTTTCGCCGGGCGGGCCACCGAGGGGCGGCCTGCTCCGCCACTTCCGCTCCCTGTGGCCTCGCCGGCGGCGCTCTTGGTGGCATGACGGCTGCCCCGGCACCGGCCACCCACGGAGGAGCTCGACGCTCGGGCAGCCCGCGTCGACGAGCTGCGGGGCGCTGCCGGCGGGGGGCCGCCCTGCCGCGGGGTCACCTGCATCCTCGGAGGATCCCAAGCGCCGGCGTAGGCCCAACACGTCAAGTCGCACTTTCGGCAGGTCAGGGCCACCGCCCAGTCGCAGGAGGCCTCGCGGGCACAGAGCGCGCAGGGGCACGTCGTCACCTTCGGCCCTGGCGACCGTGCCATAGTTGCAGCTGGCACAAACATCCTCCCCACGGTATGCGCACCCACCATCTGCGGGGTGGCCGTCACGAGGACCCTCAGCGACGGCGGCGTCGGGCTCTACATCCTCTCCCCCGAGGCCTTCAGTCATCTATCTGTGTCCTACAGGCAGCTCCTCCCCACCAAACCCTTCTCAGGGTCGCGGGCTCGGCCATCCCGCTCATCCAGATCCGCCTCCTGGTCACCTTCGGCACACCCGCTAACTACCGGACTGAGTTCATCGACTTCGACGTTGCGCCCATCCACCTGCCCTACAACGCCGTCCTCGGCTTCCCAGCCTTGGCGAAATTCATGGTGGTGACTCACCCGGGCTACAACACCGTCAAGATGCTCGGGTGCAACGGCGTCATCACCATCAAAGAGGACCCCAAGGCCACCCTTCGGTCCTCGGGCGCGCTTACAGGGCTGCTGCCGCAGCTCATTCAGGTGCGAAAGGGGCTCCGGAGACGCCGGAAGCCGCGCCTGCCAAGAAGAAGCAGCTCTTCTCTCAGGACCCAGCCGAGACAAAGCAGGTGCCCGCTGACGAGGAGGGCTCAGGATCCACCTTCACCATCGACACGGGCATGCACCCTGAGCAAGAGGCAGCGCTGGTTAGCTTCCTCAGGTGTAACAAGGATGTGTTCGCTTGGAAAGCCGCTGACTTGGTCGGGGTGCCTAGGCACGTCATCAAACATCACCTCATGGTGTTCCCCAACGCACGCCCTATCAAGCAAAAAGCACACAGACAATCCCCGGAGAAGCAGGCCTCCATCGTTCAGGAGGTTCGGAAGCTAGAGGAAGCACGCGTCGTACGGGAGGTACGACACTCGGAGTGGCTGGCCAACCCCGTCATAGTCCCGAAGAAAGGAGGCAAGGAGCGCATGTGCGTCGACTTCACGAGCCTCAACAAGTTCTGCCCTCAGGACCCGTTCCCTCTCCCGTGCATCGACCAGATCGTGGATTCGATGGCTAAGTGCAACCTGCTCTGCTTCCTCGACGCCTTCTCGGGCTACCACCAAATTAAGATGGCGGTGGAGGATGTGGAGAAAACGGCGTTCCTGACGCCATGCGGGGTCTACTGCTACACCTGCATGCCTTTCGGGCTGAGAAACGCGGGCGCCACCTTCCAGCGTCTGATGCACATCACCCTTGCCCTCAGCTCGGGAGGAACACGGAGGCCTACGTCGACGACTTCGTGGTCAAGACCAGAGAAGCCATGACTCTCATCCAGGACCTAGAAGAAACGTTCGCCAACCTGCGCAAGGTGAAGCTGTGCCTCAACCCGGAGAAGTGAGTGTTTGGTATACCCTCTGGCAAGTTACTAGGGTTGCTGGTTTCACACCGGGGCATTGAAGCTAATCCGGATAAGATCAAGGCCATCGAAAGAATGAAGCCGCCCACAAACCTGAAGGAGATGCAGAAGCTTGCGGGATGCGTAACGTCCCTAGGGCACTTCATCTCTAAGCATGGTGAATGCGCCCTCCCGTTCTTCAAGCTCATGAAGAAGAAGGGGCCCTTTGAGTGGACCCCGGAGGCCGATGCCGCCTTGCGGGATCTCAAGGAATAACTCACCAGCCCGTCGGTCATGCTAGTGCTGCGACCCTTGGAACCCATGACTCTCTATCTCGCCGCGACGCCTCACTCCGCCAGTGCAGCGCTAGTGGTGGAGCGCGAGGAGAGGCCCCGAAGCACGAGGCCACCGGGCAATTCGGCATCCACAGGACCCCCGTCACCCCCTGACGTGGTTTCGGAGGTAGATTTGACCACGGTTACTGATGGCCCCGCCATCCAGCAAGAGGCACCCAAGATTCCTGAAGCGCCTGAGGATCCTACAGCGCCGACCCTCGTGGAGCACCCACTGTACTTCGTTAGCACCATACTGCGCAACGCGCGCTCGCGCTACTCGATGCCTCAAAAGCTGCTCCTCGCGCTCCTTGTCGCCTCCAGGAAGCTGCGCCATTACTTCCAGGGCCACCCTATCAAGGTTGTCTCGGCATACCCTCTCGAGAAAGTGCTCCGGGGCCCGAATATCGTCGGGAGGGTCGCCGAGTGGAACATCGAGCTCCGGGTGTTCCGGTTGGAGTTTAGCACCACGCGAGCGATCAAGGGAGCGGCTCTGGCAGACTTTGTGGCAGAATGGACCGACGCGCCGGAGTAGGGGGCTGGAGAGGATCTCTCGCTGGCCCCCGGTGATGAAGCCCCGGACGGATGGGTGGTATACTTCGATGGCACCTTCTCGCGCCTTGGCGCGGGAGCTGGTGCCGTGTTAGTATCTCCCACTCAGGACAAGTTGTACTACGCCATGCAGCTTTGCTTCCAGCAAGGCGAGAAGGTCTCCAACAACATCATAGAGTATGAGGGCCTAATTGCTGGGCTCAAGGCCGCCGCTGCACTAGGGGTCAAGCGTCTCACCATCAGAGGTGATTCGCAGCTCCTCGTCAACTTCTCCAACAAGAAATACAACCCCAGGCATATCTGGAGGGGGTGCGCAAGATGGAAAAGCGATTCCGAGGGCTGGAGGTGCAACACGTACCAAGAGGCACCAACAAGGAAGCTGATGACATCGCCAAACGAGCCTCTAGGCGGGAGCCTCAGAGGCTGGGCATCTTCGAGGAGCGGCTGCTCAAGCCGTCGGCAACACCACCCATTCCTGAGCCGGCGTCCCCTCAGCAGGGGCTACCTGCGGCGCCTGCAGACGGAGCCCCGCCCTGCGGACCGGCCTCCGGAGCCCGCCTGTTACTCGCCACGGAGCCCGAGGAGGGTTGCTGGACCCAAGAGCTAAAGATGTACATGCAACACGACACCTTGCCAGACAAGGAGGAAGACGAAGAGCGCGTGGTCCGACAGGCCTCGGCTTACTGCATCCAAGACGGCGAACTCTACAGGAGGCGCCCCAACGACGTCTCGCTAAAGTGCATCTCGAGGAAACAAGGACGTGAGCTGTTGGCTGACATCCACGGTGGGGACTGCGGTCACCATTCCTCGTCCCGCACTGATACGTCTCCAACGTATCTATAATTTTTGATTGTTCCATGCTATTATTTATGATGTTTTGGATGCTTAATAGGCTTTATTATACACTTTTATATTATTTTTGGGACTAACCTACTATCCCAAAGACCCAGTCCAGATTGTTGTTTTTTGCCTGTTTTAGGGTTTTACAGAAAAGGAATATCAAACGGATTCCAAACGGAATGAAACCTTCGGGAGAGATATTTTTGGAGCAAAATACGCACCGGAGACTTGAGACCACAGAGTAGGGCTGACGTGGCGTCCACGAGGGTGGGGGCGCCCCCTGCCTCGTGGGCACTCCGTGTGGCACCCGGTGCCCTCCTTCCTCCTATATATACCTACATACCCCGAAACCATCAGAACAATAGAGAAAACCCTAGTTCCACCGCCGCAACCTTCTGTTCCCGTGAGATCCCATCTTGGGGCCTGTTCCAGAGCTCCGCCGGAGGAGGGATCTTCCACGAAGTGTTTCTACATCATCATCATCGCCTCACCATGAGTTGTGAGTAGTTTACCATAGATCTTCGGATCCATAGCTAGTATCTAGATGGCTTCTTTTCTCTCTTTGGATCTCAATACCATGTTCTCCTCGGTCTTCGAGGAGATCTATTCGATGTAATCTCTTTTTGTGGTGTGTTTGTCGAGATCCGATGAATTGTGGGTTTATGATCAAGATTATCTATCAGAAATATTTGGTTCTTTTCTGAACTCTTTATGTATGATTATAATATCCTTGCAAGTCTCTTCGAATTATTGGTTTGGTTTGGCCTACTAGATCCATAGTTCTTGCAATGGGAGAAGTGCTTGGCTTTGGGTTCAATCTTGCGGTGTCCTTCCCCAGTGACATTAGGGGCAGCAAGGCACGTATTGTATTGTTGCCATCGAGGATAAAAAGATGGGGTTTATATCACTATGTTTGAGTTTATCCCTCTACATCATGTCATCTTGCTTAAGGCGTTACTCTGTTCTTATGAACTTAAAACACTAGATGCATGTTGGATAGCGGTCGATGCGTGGAGTAATAGTAGTAGATGCAGAATTGTTTCGGTCTACTTGTCTCGGACTTGATGCCTATATATAATGATCATGCCTAGATAGTCTCATAATTATTCGCTTTTCTATCAATTGCTCGACAGTAATTTGTTTAGCCACCGTAGAATATCGCTATCATGAGAGAAGCCACTAGAGAAAACTATGGCCCTCGGGTCTATTCTCAACATATCAATCTACAATCTACTTTACTTTTCCGCTTTTACTTTCTGTTATTATAACCAAAAATACCAAAAATATCAAACTATCATCTCTATCAGATCTCACTTTCGTAAGTGACCGTAAAGGGATTGACAACCCCTTATCATGTTGGTTGTGAAGTTCTTATTTGTTTGTGCAGGTGCGAGGGACTCGTGCGTGGTCTCCTACTGGATTGATACCTTGGTTCTCAAAAACTGAGGGAAATACTTACGCTACTCTGCTGCATCACCCTTTCCTCTTCGAGGGAATACAACACAAGCTCAATAAGTAGCAAGAAGAATTTATGGCGTCGTTGCCGGGGAGGCTTACGCAAAAGTCATATACCAAGTACCTATCACAAACCCTTATCCTTCGCATTAAATTTTTTCCTCTCGTTTTCCTCTCCCCAACTTCACCCTTGCCATTTTATTTGCCCTTCTTCTGCCGTGTGTTTATCATTCGCTTGCTTCTTGTTTGCTTGTGAGTGTTGGATTGCTTGCTTGTCACTATGGCTCAGAACAATACCAAATTGTGTGACTTCTCCAATACCAACAATAATGATTTTATTAGCACTCCGATTGCTCCTATTACCGATGCTGAATCTTGTGAGATCAATGCTGCTCTGTTGAATCTTGTCATGAAAGATCAATTTCCCGGCCTTCCTAGTGAAGATGCCGCTACCCATCTGAACAACTTTGTTGATTTGTGTGATATGCAAAAGAACAGGGATACGAATAATGATATTCTTAAATTGAAGTTATTTCCGTTTTCACTTAGAGATCGTGCTAAAACTTGGTTTTCCTCTTTGCCTAGAAATAGTATTGATTCTTGGAATAAGTGCAAAGATGATTTTATCTCTAAGTATTTCCCTCCTGCTAAGATCATCTCTCTTACAAACGATATTATGAATTTTAAGCAACTTGATCATGAGCATGTTGCACAAGCTTGGGAGAGAATGAAATTAATGGTACGCAATTGCCCTACACATGGTTTCAACTTATGGATGATTATTCAAAACTTTTATGCTGGCTTGAATTTTGCTTCTAGAAATCTTTTAGATTCGGCCGCAGGAGGCACTTTCATGGAAACTACCTTAGGAGAAGCTACCAAACTCCTAGATAATATTATGTTTAATTATTCTCAATGACACACCGAAAGATCTACTAGTTAAAAAGTGCATGCTATTGAAGAAATTAGCGTATTGAGTGGGAAGATGGATGAACTTATGAAATTATTTGCTGCTAAGAGTGCTTCTTCTGATCCTAATGATATGCCTCTTTCCACTTTGAATGAAAATAATAATGAATCTTTGGATGTGAATTTTGTTGGTAGGAATAATTTTGGTAACAATGCTTATAGAGGGAACTTTAATCCTAGGCCTTTTCCTAGTAATTCCTCAAATAATTATGGTAATTCCTACAACAACTCTTATGGAAAGATGCCTTCTGAATTTGAAACTAGTGTTAAGGAGTTTATGATTTCGCAAAAGAATTTCAATGTTATGCTTGAAGAAAAATTGCTTAAGATTGATGGATTGGCTAGAAGTGTGGATAGAATTACTCAAGATGTTGATTCTTTGAAACTTAGATCTATCCCACCTAAGCATGGTATCAATGAGTCTCTCAAAGCTATGAGAATTTCCATTGATGAATGCAAAGAAAGAACCGCTAGGATGCGTGCTAAAAGAGAGAATTATATAAAAGCGTATTCTTCTAGTATCATGAAAATAAAGATGAAGATCTGAAAGTTATTGATGTGTCTCCTATTCAATCCTTGTTTTCTAGTATAAATCTTTATGAAGATAGGATTGGAGATGATTCTACTTTAAGGTGTCCCAATGATTCGGAGTTTTTAGATCTTGAAGCTAAAATTGTTAAAAGTGGGAGTGAAGAGATTAAAACTTTGCATAGTGATGAACCCACTACTTTGGATTTCAAGGAATTAAATTATGATAATTGCTCTTTGATTGATTGTATTTCCTTGTTGCAATCCGTACTAAACTCTCCGCTTGCTTATAGTCAAAATAAAGCTTTTACCAAACACATAGTTGATGCTTTGATGCAATCTTATGAAGAAAAACTTGAGCTAGAAGTTTCTATCCGTAGAAAGCTTTATGATGAATGGGAACCTACTATTAAAATAAAAATTAAAGATCATGAATGCTATGCTTTGTGTGATTTGGGTGCAAGTGTCTCCACTATCCCAAAAACTTTGTGTGATTTGCTAGGTTTCCATGAGCTTGATGATTGTTCTTTAAATTTGCATCTTGCGGATTCCACTATTAAGAAACCTATGGGAAGGATTAATGATGTTCTTATTGTTTCTAATATGAATTATGTGCCCATAGATTTCATTGTTCTTGATATAGATTGCAATCCTTCATGTCCTATTATTCTTGGTAGACCTTTCCTTAGAACGATTGGTGCAATTATTGATATGAAGGAAGGAAATATTAGATTCCAATTTCCATTAAGGAAAGGAATAGAACACTTTCCTAGAAATAAAATCAAATTACCATATGAATCTATTATGAGAGCCACTTATGGATTGCCTTCCAAAGATGGCAATACCTAGATCTATCCATGTATCGTGCCTAGCTAAGGGCGTAAAACGATAGCGCTTGTTGGGAGGCAACCCAATTTTATATTTTTTGTTTTTGCTTCTGTTTAGGAATAAATATTGCATCTAGCTTCTGTTTAGATGTGGTTTTGTGTTTTAATTAGTGTTTGTGCCAAGTAGAACCTTTGGGAAGACTTGTGTGAAGTTTATATGATCTTGCTGTGAAAAACAGAATCGTTAGCACCCGCTAGAATGGTCACCAGATTTTACTGGAGCGTGCTATTTAGTTGATTATTTTTGCAGATGATTAATAGACAAATTCCTCACGTTTACTAATTTAGTTCAATTTTTTTGGAGTTACAGAAGTATGCGAAAACTGCATATTACTATAGACTGTTCTGTTTTTGAAAGATTCTGTTTTTCGTGTGTTGTTTGCTTATTTTGAAGAATCTATGAGTAGTATTGGGAAGTATGAACCATAGAGAAGTTGAAATACAGTAGGTTTAACACCAATATAAACAAAGAATGAATTCATTGCAGTACCTTTGAGTAGTGGTTTGTTTTCTTATACTATCGGAGCTCACGAGATTTTTGTCTAAGTTTTGTGTTGTGAAGTTTTCAAGTTTTGAGTATTGCTTTTCTGGACTACGGAACAAAGAGTGGCAAGAGCCTAAGCTTGGGGATGCCCAAGGCACCCCAAGGTAAAATTCAAGGACAAGCAAAAGCCTAAGCTTGGGGATGCCCCGAGAAGGCATCCCCTCTTTCGTCATCATCCATCGGTAACTATACTCGGAGCCATATTTTTATTCACCACATGATATGTGTTTTACTTGGAGCATCTTGTATAATTTGAGTCTTTGCTTGTTAGTTTGCCACAATTATCCTTGCTGGACACACCTATTTGAGAGAGTTAAATATGGCCTACGAATTGATAGAACACTCTATGTGCTTCACTTATATCTTTTCAGTTGAATAGTTTTTGCTCTAGTGCTTCACTTATAATCTTTTAGAGCACGGTGGTGATTATATTTTGTAGAAATTGTTGATCTCTCATGCTTTACTTATATCCATTTGAGATTCTATTAAAACAGCATGGTAATGTGCTTTGGCTATAAAACTAGTCTTCACATGATAGACATCCAATATCAATGTAGTAAAAACTTTCACACTAAGTGCATTGAATATGATGAGAAGTTGGATGCTTGATAATTGTTTTGAGATATGAGGATAGTGATATTAGAGTCATGCTTGTGGAGTTATTATGAAATTGAGAAATTCTTGTGTTAAAGTTAGTGATTCCCGTAGCATGCACATACGGTGAACCGCTATGTGACGAAGTTAGAGCATGACGTATTTGTAAAGTGTCAACCTTTGTGTGGAGGTCGGGGGCGCGCGATGTTAACTCCTACCAACATCCCCCCTAGGAGCATGCGTTGATTGCTTTGTTTTGATGACTCATAAATTTTTGCAATAAGTATATGAGTTCTTATGACTAATGTTGAGTCCATGGATTATACGCACTCTCACCCTTCCACCATTGCTAGCCTCTCTTGTATCGCGCAACTTTCGCCGGTACCATTCACCCACTATATATCCTTCCTCAAAACAGCCACCATATATATTCCTCAAAACAGCCACCATACCTACCTATCATGGAATTTCCATAGCCATTCCGAGATATATTGCCATGCAACTTTCCACCGTTCCGTTCATATGACACGCTTCATATTGTCATATTGCCATGCATGATCATGTAGTTGACATCGTATTTGTGGCAAAGCCACCATGCATAATTTTTCATACATGTCACTCTTGATTCATTGCACATCCCGGTACACCGCCGGAGGCATTCATATAGAGTCATACTTTGTTCTAGTATCGAGTTGTAATATCGAGTTGTAATTCAATATAAGTGTGATGATCATCATTATTAGAGCATTGTCCCATGTGAGGAAAGGCCAATAAAAAAGGAGATGGCCCAAAAAAATAGAGAGGGTCTATATTAAAAAAGAGAAAGCCCCCCCAAAAAATGAGAGAAAAGAGAGAAGGGACAATTGCTACTATCCTTTTCCACACTTGTGCTTCAAAGTAGCACCATGTTCTTCATGATAGAGAGTGTCATGTTTAGTCACTTTTCATATACTAGTGGGAATTTTCATTATAGAACTTGGCTTGTATATTCCAACGATGGGCTTCCTCGAATTCCCTAGGTCTTCATGAGCAAGCAAGTTGAATGCACACCCACTTAGTTTCTTTTGTTGAGCTTTCATACATTTTTAGCTCTAGTGCACCCGTTGCATGGCAATCCCTACTCACTCACATTGATATCTATTGATGGGCATCTCCATAGACGTTGATATGCCTAGTCGATGTGAGACTATCTCCCTCCTTTTTGTCTTGTCCACAACCACCTCTCTATTCCACCCATAGTGCTATATCCATGGCTCACGCTCATGTATTGCGTGAAATTTGAAAGGTTTGAAAAAATAGAGTATGAAAACAAGTGCTTGGCTGAAACCGGAGTTGTGCATGATATGAATATTTTGTGTGATGAAGAGGGAGCATAGCCAGACTATATGATTTTGTAGGGATAACTTTCTTTAGCCATGGTATTTTTAGAAGACATGATTGCTTTGTTAGTATGCTTGAACTATTATTATTTCTTATGTCAATATAGACTTTTGTCTTGAATCTTACAGATCTGAACATTCATTGCACAATTAAGAGTATTACATTGAAAAAACTATGTTGGTTAGCATTCCACATCAAAAATTCTGTTTTTATCATTTACCTACTCGAGGACGAGCAAGAATTAAGCTTGAGGATGCTTGATACGTCTCCAACGTATCTATAATTTTTTATTGTTCCGTGCTATTATTTATGATGTTTTGGATGTTTAATGGGCTTTGTTATACACTTTTATATTATTTTTGGAATTAACCTACTAACCCAAAGGCCTAGTCCAGATTGCTGTTTTTTGCCTGTTTTAGGGTTTTACAGAAAAGGAATATCAAACGGAGTCCAAATGGAATGAAACCTTCGGGAGAGATATTTTTGGACCAAAATACGCAAGGGAGACTTGAGAACCATGGAGTAGGGCTAACATGGCGTCCACGAGGGTGGGGGCGCCCCTCCCCCCCAATAGGGCGCGCCCCCCTGCCTCGTGGGCACCCCGTCTGGCCCCCGGTGCCCTCCTTCCTCCTATATATACTTACGTACCCCGAAACCATCAGAACAACAGAGAAAACCCTAGTTCCACCGCCGCAACCTTCTGTTCCCGTGAGATCCCATCTTGGGGCCTGTTCCGGAGCTCCGCCGGAGGGGGGATCTTCCACGGAGTGCTTCTACATCATCATCATCGCCTCACCATGAGTTGTGAGTAGTTTACCACAGACCTTCGGGTCCATGGCTAGTACCTAGATGGCTTCTTCTCTCTCTTTGGATCTCAATACCAAGTTCTCCTCGGTCTTCGAGGAGATCTATTTGATGTAATCTCTTTTTGCGGTGTGTTTGTCGAGATCCGATGAATTGTGGGTTTATGATCAAGATTATCTATGAGAAATATTTGGTTCTTTTCTGAACTCTTTATGTATGATTATAATATCCTTGCAAGTCTCTTCAAATTATTGGTTTGGTTAGGCATACTAGATCTATAGTTCTTGCAATGGGAGAAGTGCTTGGCTTTGGGTTCAATCTTGCGGTGTGCTTTTCCAGTGACAGTAGGGGCAGCAAGGCACATATTGTATTGTTGCCATCGAGGATAAAAAAGATGGGGTTTATATCACTATGTTTGAGTTTATCCCTCTACATCATGTCATCTTGCTTAAGGCGTTAATCTGTTCTTATGAACTTAATACACTAGATGCATGCTGGATAGCGGTCAATGTGTGGAGTAATAGTAGTAGATGCAGAATCGTTTTGGTCTACTTGTCTCGGACGTGATGCCTATATATAATGATCATGCCTAGATAGTCTCATAATTATTCGCTTTTCTATCAATTGCTCGACAGTAATTTGTTTACCCGTCGTAGAATATCGCTATCATGAGAGAAGCCACTAGAGAAAACTATGGCCCTCAGGTCTATTCTCAACATATCAATCTACAATCTGCTTTACTTTTCCGCTTTTCCTTTAAGTTTAGCTTGTCAAGCAGGGGCTGCACCCCTAGCTCTCCTTCGCGTGCCTCGCGCGTGGGGGCTGGGACACAGTCGGTCCCGGCTCTCGTATGCCATGGTCCCGTGACCTCGCCTGGCCAAGCCTACTCAGGCTCCGGCTCAGGTCTTGGCGCCATGATCCACGCTCGCTGCTCTCAGCAGCTCTCTACGGCTCACCCATACTCGAGGGCTGCGCAGGTTCTCCGGATTCAGCCGTCCTCATGGCCCGTCGGGGGCTCATGACGCCAATGAGTCAGGAGCACTTCGCATCAAGACATCGCAGCACATAAGCTAAGTAATCTCACCTAGACCAAAAACATGATAGCAAGTTCTCGCTTCATACATATGTCATAGTCCATTACACGCCTTCTCGAGGCAACTTAAAATTTTGACACAGGAAGGTAATGAAAAAAAAGAGAAGAAGCAGAAGCCGCTCCCACTCAGTCGGAGTCTACCAACTCCTCCCGCTTCACCGAGCCACAGTGGCGCAACGAACCCCTCCCCTCGCCGAGCCGAGCTCGGCGGCGCGGTGGCTCGTTGTAGTCGCCGCTGCTGGAGGAGCTGTTGCTGCCACAGAGGAGGGACCGGCGGCGCCCTCCAGGGCCAAGCTCATCTCCAGAGGAGGAACTGCTCCTCCGGATGCCGGCCCCGCCATCCGCTTCATCGTCAGCTTCAGGACAGCACCCAAGGCGCATCCCTTCCTCCGAGAAGACCCTGACGAACAGCGTTGAAGCGCCATCATACCTGAAGTGGAGCGTGCACCTCCCCTGCAGCCGGCGCGCGCGTGCAAACGATTGCTAGCCGCGCTCCAGGAACACGTCGCCCGAGGGAGCCACATCAACCTCCACCCAGGACGCACCACTTTAGCAAACGTCGGTCTATAGCCATAGGCCACCGGGGCCTCCGGCTACTAGCACATTGCTGAACGAGCGGGGAAGCCGGAGCCACAAGCCGCCAGGCTTCTCCGCCCACACCACGAACTCCGACGACACGTCGAAGGAGTGGAGTTGCGGGCGCGGAAGACGCACGACCACCAAATGCCGCCTCGCGCCTCCTCTCCCACCACGGCCGCGACCACCTTCGCCACGGGAAGAGGCACCGCGCCTCTCACCGGCGACCGCGTCAGGACCTGGAAGGCCGCGCCCGCTCCCTCGAGGAGCCGCCGCGGGCGCAACGTCATGCTTGCGGGGACGGCCGCAGCCCCTGTTCGACGGCGGTGAAGCCAAATCCTTCGGGGCCTTCCCTTTCTCCGCGGCGGACGCCTTCCTCAGCGGCGCCATGGAGACCTCGTGGCAAGAAGGAGAGCGGGGAGTGAACAAGGAGGCAGACAGCGCTGGCTTGAAGATGGCTTGGGGGCTCCCCCCCTAATCCCATTTATAGGGCGGAGGAGTCCAACCTCCATTCACTGGCGTCACAGCCATAACAACCCCGTCGTCTGCGCCGGGGATTTGTCAAGTCACACGGTTACCAAGACTGCACGGGAAGCGGAGTCGCCACGTCCCATCCAACCGTTACACGCCAGCCTGGCCCGCAACCTTTTTGGGGCCCGCGGCGCTTCGCCCTCGACTAAGGCTTTGCCCCGAAGCCAACTCCATGCGCGCCTTGGGCCCGGGGGCTACTATCGGCGTCCTGGGAACCAGGGTACCCAGACTTGCCTGTCTGCGGGCCGCAGCGCGCTCCTACCATGGCCTGGTACGGCCCAGCTGATCGACCAGCTGCTCAAGAACCTCGCGAGGGGGCTAGACCTCACGAGGAGAATGACATCAAGACCCCCTCAGGAGCGGCCTCGGCTAGGTTGCTCCGGAGGGCGGAGAATCCAAGGCCAAGCCTGCCTCAAGAGGAGGCAGTGATGCAAGCAGTGACGCACCGCGCCAGCGGGTGCCAGCGCGTGCCAGTGGCGCAGTTGCCATTTTGGTGCAAAGGAGACAGCGCAGGTGCAGGTTCCCGAGGGGCAGGACAAAGGTTTCCCCATCGGTACAACAAGACCGAAGACCGCAAGGACGACACGGAGGATGTCACCACCGAGCCCACCACCGCGTCATCACCGGATCCTTTTGCAGGCGAAGACAGTCTTTTGTCAGGATAAGAACGTCCTTGTGTTCCTGCTCAAATGGCCGTTGTGGGATCCCTTCCCGCCTAAACATTTCGGGGGAAGAGGACCCTGGCCGCCTATATAAGTAGCTAGGATCTCCACTATGAAGGGGGATCAAATCCAGAAACTCCGCCATTGCACAAGGGAGCAAGAACTCTTGCCTCCTGACCCTCCTGAGCTCTCCTCCTGAGGTCAGGAACCAATGTACTCATTCATACTCAAGCCCTCCCGAGGCCAATCCACCAAACTAGGAAGTAGGATTTTACACCGCAAGGTGGCATGAACCTAGGTAAATTCGTGCGTGCTTTACTTGTTGTTCGCTTGACTCTCTTCACTGGACAAGGGCGAGACGCTAGGTAGACATGAGTGGGAGAGATCTTCGTTCACGCCCCTGTGTTCGAACTTCTTGGGTTTGCAGAGCCCGTAATTAGACACCCTTGCCTCTCCTCCTTCTTCTCACATCAATACCTCCTCGATCCTCGAACACTTCATCCACACAAAACTTAACCGAACTTTTAGTGGCGGGGTTAGTGCAAATGATCAATAAAATACCATCATGTACTGCTCTAAAATTATTGTATAGTTATGAACAAACATTACCTACTGTATGCTATCACAATTCTATGTCCCCAAGTCAAGGAGGCATCAACAAGAATTTAAACATATGCAAATAATGAAGCTATAACAACAATCTGTGAAAAAGGGACAATCTGAAGTAATATGAACATTAACCATACTTCTGTAACTCTACAAATTCTGGAAAAATTAGGAAAAATCAAAAATTTGTATAGAAAGACTTTGCAAGAAGTTCCAGATCCTTTCGACATTCCAGTAAAAATGTAAAATCGCGTACTACAGCCAAAGTTTCTATTTTTGCACCGCACAAACCAACAAGCAGTTTAATCATCCTAAAGGAAACTCTTGGCACATTATTTTTATAATACAATGGAATTGTACAAGGGGATAATTATTTTCATTGAAAAGTTTCTGTAATCAAGGTTCACAAAGTTTCCATGGGCATGAACAAAGTTCAAGGCTAGCTCCCACTTTAACAATGCTCGTCTTTCTCTCTTTCGCTTTTCTTTTTAAAAAAGTTTTAGGTTCCCCTCTTTTTTTTAACTTTATAAAAGTACACAACAGAAATAAATGGCTCTCTAAAACTTCTGGGTTGTCTCCCTGGCAGCGCTTTCTTTAAAGCCATTAAGCTAGGCATATAGTGCTCAAGTAATGGATCCACCCGGATCGCAAGGTATATCAAAGCCAATTTTAATTAGCAATGATTTGGCATTTAGTAGTGAGCACAAAGTGATATGTGTCATGCCAAAACGAAGTCTAACTCTCTTCCTATGCATAGGCATGTCATACAAGAACAATTCATGCACATCAAGTAAAGGCCAATGCATAGTATAAGCAGTTTCTTGCAATTTTATAATGTTGGAAACATAGAGAGGCGGAGATGTAGTTCCTCTCTCATAATAATTGCAAGTAGGAGCAGCAAGCACATGCATATTATATTCATCAAAATCATCATGTGTAACGGAAAAAGGCAACCCATCAATATAATCCTTAATAAGTGCAAACTTCTCTGATATAGTGTAGTTTGGAGAACTCAAAAAGGTAATAGGACTATCATGTGTGGGTGCAATTGAAACTATCTCATGTTTAACATAAGGAACTATAGCAAGTTCATCTCCATAAGTATAATTCATATTGGCATCTTGGCCACAAGCATAGCAAGCATCATAAAAAAAGGATATTTCAAAAGAACGGGATCATAGCAATCATCATAGCAATCATCCTTCGGTAAGCACGAAGGGAAATTAAACAATGTATGAGTTGAAGAGTTACTCTCATTAAAAGGTGGGCACGGGTAGCTAATCCGCTCTTCCTCCTTTTGTTCTTCGCTCTCCTCCTCATCTTTTTCATCCAATGAGCTCACAATGTCATTGATTTCTTCTTCCATAGACTCGTGCAAAATATTAGTCTCTTCTTGGACAGCGGAGACCTTCTCAATAAACGCATCAATATCGAAGTTATATTCATAATTAAAATAGCAATATTTCAATATAGCAAGATTTTCAGGCCTAGAAACATCATCATAAAAAGCATCATTCTTTCTAAACAGAGATTCAATTTCATAAGCACACTTAAAAGCAACGAATTCTTCTATTTGTTCCACGTCATAATAATCATATATACCATTAGCATAAGAAGCTAAGGTTTTATTATCATTAAATTTGCAAGAACAGGGAAGGTGTGGAGCCTTCATCCTAGAGCAACAAGTATAATCATATCTCAAGCATAGTTGCCGAGCATACCAATGCAACATATGAATTTGATCCCATAACAGTTTCCCTTTTTGTGTCAAGCGATAATCCCTAAAGTATTCACGTTGATCCAACGTTACTACCATTACATAGTTGAATGGGGTTTTCTCAGGATTATCAAAGTAGTACATAATATCTTTCACATAATGAGCATCGAGGGTTTGAGGAGGTTCCCCATCTCCATGAGTAGCAAGTACACCTAAGTTTTTCGGTATTTCGTGTTCCATATCCATAACTAAAGATAGAGAACAACTTAGAACAACAAATAAAATCTACTTAGTGATAAAGCAAACAAGCACACACGAGAATATTCACCCCGCGCTATTGCTCCCTGGCAACGGTGCCAGAAAAAGGTCTTGATAACCCACAAGTGTAGGGGATCAGTTGTAGCCTCTTTCGATAAGTAAGAGTGTCGAACCCAATGAGGAGCTAAAGGCAGAACAAATATTCCCTCAAGTTCTATCGACCACCGATACAACTCTACGCACGCTTGACGTTTACTTTACCTAGAACAAGTATGAAACTAGAAGTACTTTGTAGTTTTGTGGGATAGATTTGCAAGAATATAAAGAGCACGTAAATATAAACTAGGGGTTGTTAAGATAAAGAAGCAATAAAGTTAATGATAGCGAGTATGGAAAAGTGGTGGTAGGAGTTGCGAAATTGCCCCTAAGCAATTGACTACGTTCCTAGACCGATAGCAAGTTTTATGTGGGAGAGGCCACTACTAGCATGTCATCCCTTACTTGGAATTATATGCACTTATGATTGGAACTATTAGCAAGCATCCGCAACTACTAACGTTCATTAAGGTAAAACCCAGCAATAGCATTAAGATATATTGGTCCCCCTTCAATCCCGTATGCATCAATTTCTACGCTAGGTTGAAGCTTCTGTCACTCTTGCCCTCCAATACGTAGTCCTATCAACATACAACTAACCCTATGGTGTGATCCACGTGCGCGCTCATATGATGGGCACCAAAGTACAACAACATAAACACAAGCAATTTTAATCATTCATAGCAATTCACCAATCACCGATAGGACAACGAAAATTTACTCAGACATCATAGGATGGCAACACATCATTGGATAATAATATGAAGCATAAAGCACCATGTTCAAGTAGAGGGTATAGCGGGTTGCGGGAGAGTGGACCGATGTAGATAGATGGGGGAAGGTGATGGAGATGTTGGTGAAGATGATGGAGGTGTTGGTGTAGATCGCCGTCACACGATGATGGCCCCGGTGGCACTCCGGTGCCACCGAAAGCGAGGGGGAGAGAGCCCCCCTACTTCTTCTTCTTCCTTGACCTTCTCCCTAGGTGAGAGAAGGGTTTCCCCTCTGGTCCATGGCCTCCATGGCGGCGGAGGGGCGAGAGCCCCTCCAAGATTGGATATGTCTCTCTGTCTCTCTCTGTTTCTGTGTTCCCCGATTCTGGCCCTTCACCGTTTCTTATATTCCCGGAGATCCGTAACTCCGATTGGGCTGAATTTTTTACACGATTTTTATCCAAATATTAGCTTTCTTGTGGCGAAAGAAGGGCCCTACCGCCTTACGGAGTGGCCACAAGGGCCCAGGGCGCGCCTGCCCCTGGTGGGCGCGCCCCCTGCCTTGTGGCCCACTCGGGCATCGTCTCATGTTGGTTCCGCTTCCCAAAATTCACATATATTCCAAAAAAATCTCCGTCCATTTCTATCCCGTTTGGACTCCGTTTGATATGGATATTCTGCGAAACAAAAAACATGCAACAAACAGGAACTGGCACTGGGCACTGGATCAATATGTTAGTCCCAAAAAATAGTATAAAAAGTTGCCAAAAGTATATGATAGTTGTAGAATATTGGCATGGAACAATCAAAAATTATAGATACGACGGAGACGTGTCAGACACCCCTGCAGGGTTTTTGTCAGGCCCAAGATGCGATTCTATCCCGATCACATGACACTTACGTGATTGGGGCACAACCGCATTTCGGGCGCTTAGCAAGATGGATATCATTACATCGTACCATTACATAAATACATGGGGGATACAACCATACGTACAAGTCACATGAATACAACAACATCAATACAAGGCATCCGACTACGGATGCAAACATGAAAAGCACAACGACATCCATCTGCTATCCCAGGCTGCCGACCAGGAACCTAACCCAAGACTGACGAAGAAGAAGAAGAAGAAAGAACTCCAACACAACGAACATCGCTCTCACGTCAAGTCATCGGAAACCCGCATGTGCAACTGTTGTTGTAGTATCTGTGAGCCACGAGGACTCAGCAATCCCATAACCATGGGTAACAAGACTAGCAAAGCTTAATGGGTAAGGAGAGGTAAGGTGGTGAGGTTGCAGCAGCGGCTAAGCAATATATATAGTGGCTAACTTACGAGTACAAGAATAAGATGAGCATCTACGCAAACGGTCGCAAACAAGTAATGATCGCTAAAGATCCTGAACTACCTACGAGTCAAACATAACCCCATTGTGTTCTCTTCTCAAAGTGAAAAGAGACAGTCACGGTTACTCACACAGTTGTGTATTTTATCTCGGATCCTCTGTCAAGTTTTCAACAACCGGACATTAACAAATTCCAATCTGCCACATAACCACGGGCACAGCTTTCGAAAGATCATAACCCTGCAGGGGTGTCCCAACTTAGCCCATCACAATCTCTCACGATCAGCAGAAGTAATAATAATATTACCCCTTATCTTAGGGAAGGCCCGATCAGACTCGGAATTCCCGGTGCACAAGACATTTCGATAATGGTAAAACAAGTCCAGCAAGACCTCCCAGCGTGCTGACACCCTGATAATAGCCGCGCGTATCTCGTCTCAGGCCACGACCGGGTGAGCACAGCGTACAGCAACCAAACCCCAAGTTTCCAAGGGGGGCGCCGCAAACGACTCTATTTGGGACAAACACCATCAGCACTGGCCCCCCTGCTATGTAGAAGAATCCTCGAGGGTGCGACCCCCTATGCAAATTTAATTAATTAATTAAGTTGTTATTATGAGGCAAATTAAAAACCAATGTTGGGCCTTGCTGGAGGAGTTTTATTCAAAGACGAACTGTCAAGGGGTCCCCATATACCCAACCATGTAAGGAACGCAAAATCAAGGAACATAACGCCGGTTTATCGGCTCCTAAGGTGGCATGAGTGGAACAAAACACCAAGCAAAAGGCCAAGCCTTCCACCCATTGCCAAGTATATAGGTGTGTTAATATATATATATATATATATATAAGATATATTGTGATATTCCCAAAACATCAAGTTCCAACATGGAACAAACTTCAGCTTCACCTGCAACTAGCAACGCTATAAGAGGGGCTGAGCATGCGGTAACATAGCCAAACAATGGTTTTGCTGGGAAGGTATCAAAGGTTAGAGGTTTCATGGCAACAAGGAGAGGGGCTAACAATAAAAGATGGGTAGCGCGACATATAACGATAGCATCGAGACAGCTAGCATGGCAATGATAGTAAAGGTATCCAAGGTGATGGTCATCTTGCCTGAGATCCCGCAAGGAAGAAGAATGAATCCATGAAGAAGACGAAGAAGAAGCCTCGAAGACGAACCACGCGAAGTCGAACGAATCCTCACGGTCGCAACGGAACAAGCACTAACGAGAAGAAGCAAGCAACACGGTAAACACACCACTCAAGAACATGACAAGATGCTCAACCAAGTATGATGCAAGACAAGTCTATATGATGCAAAACATGCCAAGGGATGAAGCAAACAAGAACAACACAAACCAACAAGTTTAAATGAGACCGGAAAACTACATATAACAACTCCGATAATTCCTCATAAGCACATTTCAAAAAGGGTCCAGATCTGAACAAACATTAAGTTAAAGTTTTTAAACAGCAATTTAACATGCACCATGATGATCTACTCAAAATTCTAGACAAGTTTCATATAAAGTTTGTTTAATTCGGAGCTACGGCCTAGAAGATATGAGCAAAACAAGACAAGCATGGAAACGATGCAAGATGCATCCAAACAACAAGCAAACACACTCCACACATGTAAACAACATGATATTATGCTTCTACATGCAAAATCACACAAGTTTCATATAGGGCACACTCAAAACGGAGCAACGGATCAACACATACACACGAAACAAGATATAACAACAAGTTGTCCAAAGTCAGCCACATAGCAACTTTGGAGCAAGGTATATATATGCTCCAGCACCCAAACATGATAACAAGAGGCATGGATGTGAAATATACATGATACTTAACAAGCATGAACTTAGAACACACCCAAAAGCTTGCTGGAACACAATTAACCAAGCATGGCAAGTGGCAATAAATTTATCCAGACTTAGTCAAAATCTGGGAAGGCAAAAACATCATCACGATGTTGCCTTCGAAGGCACAAAACAACAAGCATATCAACTCTAATAAGTACATAAGGATCATGGACATGTAGTAGACATATCATACATCAAACAACTCCATTGGAGAAACTCCATAGGAGGCATGGATCAATAACAACAAGCTTCACCAAATTGATCATGCTGATAAAAATCTGACAGGTAAATTTATAGCAACTTGAGAGCAAGAAATAAATAAGCTACAGCAGGCCATATATGCAAACAAGGACATGGATGGATAGAGCATAACATGGACAACAAGAGATGATCATTGGTCATACTAAAACATGCATGAATTTAGTGGGGCATCAAGCAAACATAGCATCAGGTTTAACAGATTCCAGACTAAGTATAAAACAGCAACATTGGCATGGCATGTTTACAAGCTTGTTTAAGTCACCTCAAGGCATATCATGAAAAATGGATTGCACCACAGCAAATACCATATGATTGTGCTTCTAAAACATCTAGACATGTGGCATGAAGACAAACACACCAATAGCAATGAGCAAGTCAAATCAGCATCTCATAACAAGTTTCAGCACTTAACAACCACATGCGCTTTTGCAACAGAGATTAACATGGCAATATGACACCTAACACGAATGCTACAACAACCAACATGTGGAGCACTTCACAATGAACATTTTGACATATCATATGCTTCATTTGGACCAACATGCACAAAGTTATCATCACCACAAGCATGCAACAAATTTACAGATAACAGCAGTTTTAAACATATAGCACTCTTGCAACGATGATTAGAGCATCAAGGTGAACTCAAACAAGCATGCCACTATGGAACAAAATGAAGAGAATATCACCACGATCATTTTGACATATTATACACTCAATATGGACATACACACAAAAAGTTACAGCCACTCAAACATGCAACATTTTTAACAGTTTTAGGGACTTAGCAGTTTTTCGAAGACAGGAAAAAAACGAGCGTAGTTTAGCTAAAAAGCGCACGGGCGAGGTTTTGTAGGTTCTCACCACTGGGCTCGGCCCAGGACTGTGGAGGAGGGAGAGGCAGGCCGGAGCAGGGCCTGGAGCTGGGCCGGCCCGAGGAGGCGGACTGGGCCGGTCCACGAGGGCACGAGGCACGCCAGTCGTCCTCCTCGTGGGATGAGGATGAGGCAGGAGGGCGGCGGCGCTCCTCTGCTTCGGCGGGGGCCCCAAGGGCGGCGGGGAGGCCGACAGTGCAGGCGGATGGCCAGATCCGGCCACCCCGGATCCATTCCAGCCGGATCCGGTGGCGGCTCGACACCGAACGGCGGCGAGGAAGCTCGGCAGCGGCGGCGCTGGGCATCCATGGTGGCGGCGGTTCCTCTGGAGGCGGAGGCTGACGACGGCGAGGCGGCGGGGTGACGGGTCCGGCGGCGGAGCATCGAAGCGGCGGGCTCGGCGAGCTGCGGCTGCCTCCGGCGAGATGGAGCAAGGCGGTGGGGTGCGCTCCGGCGCGGCGACGAAGGGAGCGAGGGAAGAACGGAGGGAGCGGTCGGGCTCGGCGGCGGCGGGGTTTGGGACGGGCCCGATCTGGGATGGCGGCGAAGTGGGCGCTGCGGTTGACGACGTGGCGGCGAGCTATTGGAGGAGGGAGGCAGCGCGCTGAGGTGGCGGCCTCTCATTGGCTGCGGGGACGTGGCCGGCTGGACATGTCCGTCGCGGGACGGACGTGTCCGGCTACGCGAGGTGGAAGACGCCTAGGGTTTGCCCGAAATTTCGGGGGAGGAGGCTATTTTATAGGTAGAGGGAGCTAGGAGTGTCCAAATGGGGAGCGGTTTTCGGCCACGCGATCCTGATCCAACGACCGAGAGCATGGAGGGGGTTAGGATGGGCTTGCGGGCTGTTTTGAAGGGGTGCTGGGCCAAAAGAGAAAAGGCTTCCACGGTTAACGCGGTTACCTGTTGGGCTATCAAACGAACTCCGAATGCGACGAAACTTGACAGGTGGTCTACCTATACTATAATAAGACCACACGCCAAGTTTCACCCCATTCTGAGAACATTTTCGGGCCACTCATAAAACAAATATTCGGAGGTGCGGCGGGCACGTGCAAGTGTGTCTGGGCTCAGAACGGACAACGGAGAGGACGAGGGGACTCGGACGGATGCAAGTTTTAAAAGCATGATGATGCAACACACATGATGACATGGCAAAATGCAACAAGTAAGCTGATGACATGGCAACGATGACGAGTAACTGGCTGACACCTGGTGCATCGGTCTCGGGGTGTCACAGTTTAGAACTTTCAAAAGCCATGCCCGCAGTTATGTGGCAGATGGGAATTTGTTAATATCCGGTTGTAGATAACATGACACCATATCCTTAAGAATACACTACCTGTGTGAGTAACCGTGATGGTCTCTTTCCGAATGGCTTCGGGTAGTGAACACGGTGGGGTTATGCTTGTACGTGAGTAGCTAGGATCACTTCTTGATCAACTTGGCGACCGTTGACACATATTCTCATCTCGCTCTGAACTCGTAAGCTGGTTGCTTAGTGCTTGCTGCAAACACTTTATTACCTCTCCACCCTAAAGGCTTTCTTAATTTTGGTACCCGGGAACGGGATTGCTGAGTGCTTGTGGCTCACAGTTTACTACACACACCAGATGCAGGTACAGCCGAGTACGATGCAGGAGTTGGATCAGAACTTCACTGGGAGTTCGATGAAGAGCGTGGTCGTTACTATGTATCGTATCTCGACGATCAGTAGTGGTTCCTACTAGGGGCGATCAGGACTTGTGTTCATGGTATCTTTTCTCGTTTGGATTTCGTCTATAGTCGGACCCTGTGTTATTTGGATAAATGTATGCTATTGTATTCATTGTGTGACGTGGCGAGTGTAAGCCAACTATTTACTCTTTCATCCCTGATCTTTTACATGAGTTGTGCAAAGATACCACGCTTGCGATCATTCCAGTATGCGCTTATGTCTCTAAGTCGTGCCTCGACACGTAGGAGATATAGTGGCATCCTGGGCATTACAATGTACTTCGCTTCACACGTAGCCACGATGCTCTGTTTGGAACTGCACCAACTGACAACTCCACCATACAACAAAAATACGTATCCGGTTTGTGACTTAGAGTCATCCGGATCAGTGTCAAAGCTTGAATCGACGTAACTGTTTATGACGAGCTCTTTGTCACCTCCATAAATGAGAAACATATCCTTCGGTCCTTTTCAGGTACTTCAAGATGTTCTTGACCGCTGTCCAGTGATCCACTCCTAGACTACTTTGGTGCCTCCCTGCTAGACTTATAGCAAGGCACACATCAGGTCTGGTACACAGCATTGCATACATGATAGAACCTATGGCTGAAGCATAGGGAATGACTTTCATTTTCTCTCTATCTTCTGAAGTGGTTGATACGTCCATTTTGCATCATGCTTTTATGTTGATATTTATTGCACTATGGGCTGTTATTACACGTTATGTCACAATACTTATGCCTTTTCTCTCTTATTTTACAAGGTTTACATGAAGAGGGAGAATGCCGGTAGCTAGAATTCTGGGCTGCAAAACGAGCAAACATTGGAAACCTATTCTACACAACTCAAAAAGCTTCGAAACTCCACGAAACACCGTTTCAGAAAATATAAAAAATATCTGGCGAAAGAGATTCACCAGGGGGCCACCACCTATCCACGAGGGTGGGGTGCCCCCCCTTTGGGCGCGCCCCCTGTCTCGTGGGCCACACGG